>CM035410.1:138233417-138523417 GCA_020310875.1 Ceratopteris richardii | reverse complement strand
ATGCCAAGGATAAACAACATAAATTGTTGTATGTAGTTAAAGGGAGAGGAGATCAAAGAGCTAGAAGAAAAATGAATATAGAAAAGGGTAGAAGATATTATGATAGAGGAGAACAAACTTCAAATGAATTTTTTGTATGTTGTAAGGTTGGTCATTTTCCAAATGACTACTATCATAGATCTAAAAGACTAGGGAATCAAATCTAGAACAATAAGTTTAGAGGGCAATGTAACTATGGAAACATATCATCCACCCAAACTAATAATCAATTAGTATCCATGAGGTATGGTGAAGATACAACTCAAGGTAGTGAAGATGTATGGTATGAAGAGGTTGGATGCAACAACCATATGTCACTGTAGAGGTATCTTCTTAGTAATATTTAGGTCCTAAAGAATCAAGAACATGCAAATATAAGTGAAAACTATGAGCATACTACTCAAGATGTGGGGAATATCAATTTCGAAGGCAATGAAAGGCCAAAGTTATGATCAAAGGTATTACATGTGCCTAATATTACCCTGGAATTGTGTTTGGTAGGACAAATGGTAGAGAAAGAATACCAAGTTAGGTTTTATGAAAGAGGATGTCTCGTTGAGAACCCTAACATAGGTTTCAAGATCATAAAAAGAGGAAGAAAACAAGGTAGAATGTTCACAATGAACATATATTGGCCACACTATTTAATGATTCTTTCCATTTTTGCATGTCAAATGCATCAAAAGATGATTTACATGCAAGTACATCCCTGTTGAGCCCATAAAAGTCATATTGGTCAAAGTCCACTACAATCAAAGTCAACTGCAATCAAAGTCAAAAGTTGAAAGTCAACATGCTCAAGCTCAAAGGTCAACTTAAGTGAAGTCAAAGTGTTCAGAGTTCAGGTGTCAAGGTGCAGAGGTAGTGCACGATTAATTGTTCACAAAGGGTAAAATTGCAAAAAGTTGGTTGCATGTTGCAAAGGTATTTCTGCAATTTCTCTAAGGTTCAAAGTGTTTTTAAAGTGTTTTGGAAGGTTCAGGTGAACCCCCTCTTAGGTGCACAAGTGAAGAACTAAAAGGCAAAATGTGAAGGTATGTGAAGCAACAATGTACACAAAAGTGAAAGTATGGCCCCTGAATTAAAATTTTGGTTTTAGTCTAAAGTCACTACAGGATAAAATAGGGATTTGTTGGCTGCCCACTTTTGGAGACAATCTTGGGACATCAAAGTGAGCACCAAGATACTCTAGCAGTTAGGAGCGTACGTGAACGGACAGTCAAGTCAAGGCAAGGCATTATTTTGGAGGACTAAGCAAGGTGAGCATAATCTAAGCTAGGCAAGAGAGAGAAGTGAAAGAGACACACAATGTGCAATGCAGAGAAGTGAAGTGCAAGGGGTGTATGAAGAGTGACTAGGAAGTGTGTAGAGAAGTGCTAAGCTAGTCAACCCAAGGATCCCAAGGTCCCATTGAAGCTGTGCACGTGCCGACAAAAGGTGTCCATCCCTCCCCCTTATTGGAAGCTTGGTGTAAGGTGTGCACAAGTGCAGGCTTGGAGAAGGTGGAGGTCTGGTGTAGAGAAGGCCGGTAGCAACAAGACCCTTGGGTATTTTGTATTTTGTGATTGAGCACTCTGTGGGATTTTGCATAGAAGCATTGGATTCTCGACAGAGGCTTCCAGTGTGTATCTTTCTTCTTGTCTTTCCCTTTTCTCCTAGAAACACTCAAATCCCTTTTTGTACAAGAATCCCCCAGCAAAATTTGGCACGCCCGGTGGGATACCAAGGAGATTTGAGCATAGGAGAAGTAATATTGCAGTGTGGAGAAGCATTATTCAAGTGCCAATAGTACTACTTCATTGGGTTAAGAGGTAAATATTCTTATCAATTATCTCATACTTAGAGGATTATGAACAGCTCATGACCGCAACCCGGTCCCAAACATTGAGGGTCACCTGTAAAGCCACAAGAAGGAAGGTTGTTAGAAGATCCTCCAGTCCACTGTCGTCGACATCATCAGTAAAGAATATGGCAACCCAGGTAGATTTGGAAACTTTACTTTCCAAATTAAATTTACAATTTACTTTTGGCTTAGCTTAGGAAGATCCGGAAGAGCATATTAGGAGGTTTTTAGCATTATGCAAAACAAGAGAGTTGATGGGAAGAGAGGATGCCTATTCTATAAAAATGGAGGATCCAGTAATCCAGCTAAGGAAAGAGCTGGAGGGCTTAAAAAGGAATAAGCCCCATAAAGAGGAGGAGAATGCTATTACTCAGTTGAGGAGGGAGATTGAGGCATTGAAGCTACAAAAGGAAGAGGAAGTCCGAGCAGAAGAGCTGACTCAACTTCAACAGGAGTTGCAGGAACTCAAAGGGCGTGGCATCAAAAGTGGGCTATGGTGTACCATGTGCAGCAAGCAAGGTCATGTAGTAAGTGAATGTCCACTGTTAAGTGTAACTTTCCAGCTATCCAGGAAAGCTCGTCATGAGGCCCATGAATGTCAATCTAGAGGAATGCCTATAACAACATATTGGACACAAGGAGGATCCTACCACTAGCAAATGTGATGGCGGCTGCACCTAATCAAGGTAACCATTACAACCCTAGACATAGGGATAACTTTGGAAATGGGCCTAGGAGGCCAATTATTTGTTTCAAATGTGGAGAATGTGGGCACTATCAAAGTAGGTGCACTCAACCAGAAAATGCCCCTCCTTGCAAGAACTGCCCAGAGGCCAGAGACCACTATACTAATTGTTGTCCAAAGAACCAAGCATCCTCATCTGGGCCTCATATTCAAATGATTTCTGTGCACAAAGAAGAAATGGTAGATCAAGTCAATGTGCCATCACCATCTACCAGGGTGGTGCAATTAGAAGAAATTGAATCTTTTACAATGCAGACAAGAAGCAAGGGGAAGGCTCAAGTAGAAATAGGTCAAGAATCAAGGATTAATGGATTGAACAAAGACAAAGAGACATCTGAAGACAAAGCCATCACATGTGCAGATACAAGGCAAAAAGAAAATCTCATAGGTACTTATGATGCCATTGGACATGCATTCAACAGGGCTCATGAGGAGTTTGATAAGTCAATTGGAGCCCATGCTCTTAAGGAATCAGAAGCTTCCACACTACTCAAGTCCATGAAAAAGGAGGTCAATATTTTCTATTAGATGGATGGGAAATTTAGGTCAGAACTCTTGTAGATAATTGATGAGGTGTCCACAACAAGTTTAGTGGCAAAGGCTGTTGTTATGCATAAAGATAAAACTGTAGGGGAAGCACCCCTCACAGATTATAAGAGCCCTCGACTAACAGTTCTATCAAAGGTCATGAGTTTCAAAGAGTTATTATGGATGGTGGTTCTCGCCTTAACTTGATGCATGAACATACCATGAAAAAGATTGGACTACACCCTTCAAAACCTGCAAACTTCAGTGTAACACTGGTAGAACAAAGCATAGTAAAGCCTATGGGAGTGGTCCCTAGAGTCCCAATCAAGATACAAGGTACCCTCTTTAACTTGGATTTTGTTGTTTTAAGGCTACCATAGGTAGAAGGAAGTTTCCCTCTGTTAATTGGGAGAACTTGGTTAAGGCATGCCAATGTACTACATGACTGGAGTAAGGACACAATGTGGGTAAAGCAAGAGGGAAAAGAGTTACAGCAGATATGTTTAGAAGAAGGACCAGACAATCAAAGAAATACCAACATGATGCACATAATTGGTATTTGTATGGAAGAAGAATTGTTGGACAACCCAGAAGTAGATCTATTTGAAGGAGAAAATTTATATGAAGATGAAAACATGTTGGCTTGGCTCATGCAGAAGACCCATCTTCCTGCTATGGAATTTTTCCAAATTCAAGTAGGGAGGAAGCATATGAAGAAAAAGAGGACATCATTCAGGTTACTGACTCGAGTGAGACAGTCTTAGTCAAAGGCCATAGAAGAGAGAAGAAAAGAAAAGCCCTTAAGTGCAGGAGTGACGAAGCTACTTCAAATCCTATATTAAGGGCTAGTTTGTTATGGATAATGGTATGGATATCATCTGTTATGTCAATTTTTATGATAGTAAGTGCAGGGCTTTACAAGGATATGGAAGGACTACCTGCAAGTCTTTGGAAACAAAGGGTTCCATTGGATGAAGAAGCTGGAATAGTAAAAATGGAATTTTGTAGATTAAGTCATAATGTAGCTGAAACAAAGATAAAAAAGATGTAGTATGGAGGAGATAATATTTTACTGAAGGATTTAGGGTGGCCCTATCAAATGGTCAGTACGCCCAAAATAAAGACAAAACAAATGCAATGCAAGGCGTTTCCCTTAGTCATCATTGTTAGTATATGATCAATGTCTACCCCTCATGATTGTATGCACATTTTGTAAGGCCCCCTTTTATGAGGAGAAGCCAAGCGTGCATTACCCAATTGATGGGAATCCCAACTTGCATGTTGGATGAAGGTCATATTGGACCATGTAAGGTATTATAAGGAAAGGGAGTTACCAAGGTCCCCAATTGTGGGGTCCGGGGCAGCGGTGAGCAGCCCCGGTTGGGGGGTCCAAGGGGGCCAGCGGGCCCCCTGGTGGGGGTCCGGGGGCAACGCCCCGGGCGCGATGGTAAAGGGAATATTCCATGAAATATTCCCTATCAGAGTTAGAAATCATTTATATTTGTTAGGTCCGTTCAACCAGTCTAAGCCATGTATGGCAATTACGCGGGCGGTGGCTGCCCACGCTCTACCGCCCATGTATAGCCGTCCATAGCAGGCCACCCATGATCCTATATATACATGACTTCTGCACTACCTGAGACACTGAGTTGAGCCAGCGTACCTCTACCTTGTATCTCCCGTTCTAGAGTTGTCTAGATGACCATTTAAGCTCTACCTTGAGAGCACACGGGTGGACAACGCCATCATCTTTGTACTTGGTGCTAGTAGAAAATTATTGAGATTCTCCTATATCTGTTATCTTCTCTGCTATTGCTCCTATGTTATATTGCGTAACTATTATCTTACAATCATATCATGGTTAAATGCCTATTATCAAAAGAACTGAAGATTCATGGATCACCTGGAACCCGCAAAATTTATCCAGGTTGTACATAGCCTTCTCATGTCATTTTTGCTTAAGTTTTAGTAGTTTTTATCCAACCGATAAGAGTATTTAGCCATCCGTAATAGAAATAACAATAGTGGGGATATCAGCCAAAACATCTCCAGTTTTAGTAGTTTTTTGCTTGTTCTTTGAGTTTTTTGCAAATTTAACAACCCTTTCATAGTCCTTGGCATAAATACAATTTTTGGAAATATCTGGGAATTTTTCAAGCATTTATAGAATTTTTCTAGCATTTTTTCATCCTTTTCAAATGTCATTTTCTTGCTAAATTAGAGGAATAGAGGAATCTCTCTGTGGTTTTGAGTCAAGAAACTCGTTTACAACTGTAGGGAAATTTTTGAGAATTTTTTTTGCATTTTTTTCTAATTTTTGGATATTATTTAGGGCATTTGCATCACTATTTGGGCATTCAATTTATGCAAGTTGATGGTGGAATGGCTTTGTGTCACACGAAATATATTGACACATTATTGCAGCGTTTTGGCCTTGAAGACTGTAAGCCTATTGCCACTCCTATGGAGACAGGTTTACGATTGAGTCTTCATGATGCTGGAGAAGCATTTGATGTTGTTCTCTATCAGCAGGCTGTTGGATGCTTAATTTACTTATGCATTACTCAGCCATATATTCAGTTTGTTGTCTCACAGATGAGCAGGTTTATGCATTGCCCAGGAGTCACGCACTGGAAGGCGGTTAAGCGCATCTTTCGCTACTTGAGTGGTACTCGGCTACTTGGGTTGTTTTATCCCAAGGGGGGATCACTAGCGCCAGATTTGCATGCTTTTTCTGACTCAGATTGGGCTGGCTGCTATGACACTCGTGTGTCTACGAGTGGTTTTTGCTTCATGCTTGGTAGTTCATGTATATCTTGGTTGAGCAAGAAGCAGCCTACTGTGGCCACTTCTCTTTGTGACGCTGAGTATAGGGCAGCTTTCACAGCGACTGTTGAGTTTGTGTGGCTCAGATGCCTTATGGCTGATTTGGGTGTTGGCCAGTCTTCTACCACCACCATCTTCACTAATAGTCAGAGTGCATTGGCAGTTGCGAGGAACCCTGTGTTCCATCTCGCACTAAGCACATTGAGGTGCATTATCACTATGTCAGGGAGAGGTTCTCTGCTGGGGAGATCAGCTTGGCATATGTGCCCACTCATGAGAACATTGCAGACCTTTTCACGAAGGCTCTGCCTAGGGAGAAGTTTGAAGCTTTCCGCAAATCTTTGGGCTTACTTCCTTTTGTGGAGTGATTTCCACATAGCTTGGCACTTCCTTATACATGAGTGCCAGCTCCTTGTTCACCGCATCACTCCTAGGGGGGATTTGTTGATATATTTAGGTAGTGATGTGTGTGAACACACTAGGACCACCGGGGCACTTTTTCCCTCTTTAGGAGGTTTTTTTCCCTCGGCTTGTATATACGCCTATTGCCCTAATGGGCTACTTATCTTTGTACATTCTCTAGTAATACATTCAGTATTATGTGTTGTGCTCCAAGCTTCCTCTTCTTCCTTCTGTTGTTCGCGTGCTTTCGCAGATGTCTAACTCCAACAAGCTCAAAGAACCAACCAAAATGGCTTAATTCAAAGTGGTCAAGGCTCTTTCAAAGGACTAAGAGGATGATAAAATGGGAGTACAATCGTGAAAGTGAAGATGGAAAGTGCTACCAAATTTTTGCATCTTGAATTGCCCTTAGAACAAGGTTTTTCCCAATTTTAAATGCCTAATTTCAAAATAAGACCCTAATTCACACATAACCTGGGACCACATTGTAAAAGTCCAGGAATACATCATATTCGAAAGCATGACTAGAATATCCACCTACATTTTGTAATTTTAAACAAACTTTTGGCCTTCAAATAGTTTGTCAACACTATTTTTAATGTCATTGCCAACACTAAATTGTGGATAAAGCTCTCCAAAAATATAAAATGGTGAAAGGTATCTTAGTTTTAGGGCTAACATTGTTTTGGTTAAAACTCTTGTAGAGTGAGCTTTGTATCCATTCGAGCAATATAGAGCTTCTTGGAGCATTCATCTCTTGCCTATTTGTTAGTGTGCATACATGAATGCATGTATGCACTTATGTGTGTGCTTGCCTCTGTCTTGTTCTAGCTGTGTGTACTTCCATCTTGTCACATGTGGTATCCATACCATCAATTGGTCACTCCACAAATTTTGAAAATTTTATAGTTTTTGCATGCAGGCTATGATTATGTGGTATTACACGTTTGGCATCATTGTTGTGGAAGATCTTGTAGGAACTGCATGATGTTAAGCTTTTGGATATAGTATGTGCTTTTTGTGCTTTTTGATTTTGGTGTGGATACATTTCCTTCATCTTTACCTCATTAGATAGTAAGTTAGTAGGTAAAGAGTTAGAAATAGGTGAAAGTGAGGTTGAATGATTAAGCTTTTGTAAGGTTTCCATTAAAATGAAGATTTACCCCTTCTTTTTCTTCTCCACATTTTTACTATTCCTACACCTCCTTTCCCTCTTTTCGTCCTTCTCTAAACATGCTTCGGGTGTAAAAGGGTAGCCCTTGAGGTAGGGAATCCTGAAACATTAAAACCAAGCTCCAAAGTGCACATTTTAGAGCATTCTAGAAGGCTACAAAAAATGAGAAAAATGGGATTCACCCTTTTGCAAAGTGTGAAGTGAGCTCTTTTTACTGCATGTTTTACTCTTTCTAGTGTTATCAAGGGATAGGGAAAATTAACAAGAGATTAATACAAGATGTTGAAAGTTTTGGACAAAAGTGCAACTCAAATAGGCCAAAAGATGAGAAATTGGCTCATTACTTGTCCTTTGTATAGGGTTTTCTCTTGGCTTTAAAGTGTATTCTAGCTTCCTAGGACTTAGACCTACTTGCCCAAGAAGATAGGTTGAAAAAATGGAAGATTTTGGCAACATCTACCACTCATGACTACTCTGAGGAAGATTATGTGCAAAGAAATCATCGCTTGAAAAGCTACCAAAATTTAAAATTGTAATTTTTTGGAACATCAAGCTTAAACTATGCTTGAGGTGGACTTGATCTACATCAAAGGCTATCACATCGAAAAAATATCCATTGGAGAGTTCTTTTTCTTATGCTCACTTATTGTTTTTTTTTTAAGATTTTTCGTGGATCGTTTACCATTGTAAAAGCCTTGAGCTTTACACATATAAAAGTAGAAAGATAGAGCCCAAATCCCACGAATTTGTGGTGGTTGAGTTGCATTCAATCAAGCAAATCAATCACCTAAAAGTAAATCAAACTAGATCTTTACTTTTCCTAGATTGTAGGAAAGTGAATTGATTCCCTCCAACAACCATTCCCACCTTCATTTGAATTCAAAATCCACTTGAAGAACTAGTGGAGCAATTCTAGAGTCTATATAAAGACTTGAAATCACTTGTACAGTACATGGAAGCAATATACATACACTTGTGACCATCATTGTCTTGCTCCTTCAATTTTCTGCATCATCTTCTTCACCAATAGTAATCCTACAGAGGCTGCTCCTCCCTCTACACAACTCGAAATTGAGTGCAAGATGGCTCATTCGAAGGATATTAGTGTCTAGTGTATGCCTCTACATTTTCATAGCATTCCATTTCGTAGATTGGGAGAAACCTTAGTTTTGCTATCTGATCGGGGTCAATGTCTGCGTATTCCTGAAAAAATAGGAAGTAGCACCGTTGAGTGTTTGATTCATTCCTATAGCATCTATTGCTTATTCCTTATACGTTTGTGCATTATATACACTGAACCCTATGTGTATCACCCCCATAAATGGATTTTTCTTATTGTAATCACGATGGTCGCTATGAGCATTTGAAGTCATTGCCTCTTCCATAGATAGTAAGTTTTTTGAGCTAGTCGATGTGTGAACCTATCTGTTTTGTATCGAATCCTTCTCCTTGATGCTCCAAAGTACATAGTGCATTTCTTTGCACTTATCACATGCCTATAAGGTCTATTTGAGTCTCCATAATCTTAGCGGGTGGTCTTGTGCCAGTTGGTTGGACCAAACTTCATCTCTTTGACACACATTTTTCTACCTCCTACAAGCTTCTCCTAGTTTTCTCAGTGGTATCAGAGCTAGATCAAGATGGGTAATGGCTTTCCCTCAATGAATGAGAAGCTTGATCAACACAACTACACGGCTTGGAAAATCAAAATGGAGGCCTATTTTCAAGGTAGAAATCTTTATGGAATTGTAGCAAGTGATGAAGCTATGCCTATTCCAAGATCCAAATGAGGACCTACATAGGAGGAGACAGATAAGCTCACACTTTGCTGCACAAGGGATGCTCAAGCAAGGTTGTACATACTAAACTCTATCTGTGACTTTCATTACCACATGTTAGAGGACGCAAGACATCTCAAGGGACTTGGGATGCCCTCAAGACTTTCTTTTTTGCTAGTACCAAAGCCAGAAAGAATCATCTTTGGAACGAGTTCAAGCAAATGAAGAAGACACCTAAACAAACCATCACAGAGTTTGCTACCAAGGTCAAGGAGGTTGCAAATCAATTAGCATCCATTGGAGAGCTGATTGAAGAAGAGGCTATCATGAGGCAAATTCTCAACGGCATTCGAATTGATAAGCAATGGCAATCCTTCACGACGGCTTATGGTCTCATCATGGATGTGCAAACTCCAGACTTCAACATCTTTCTTGGACAACTCTTCAATCAAGAGGCCAACAATAGCATAAAGAAAGGTAACTCATATCATGGTAATTCAAGTAGTGCTCTATATGCAGATAAGAATGATAAGAAGTAGAAAGGCAAGAAGAAGGAAGAAGATTAAGTAGAGACTTCACAAGCCAACTTTGCAAGCAAAAGCAATTGGAAAGGGAAGAAGAAAGGAACAAAGCAAGATAAACCCACAGGTCAAAATGTTCAACCTTGTGCCATCTGCGATAAGACCAACCACACCCATCAGAATTGTTGGTTCAATGGGAAGACCTAGAAAGGAAGTGGAAGAGGTGGATATGATAGCGATAGAGGCAGAGGTGGACACAATAGAGGCTATAATAGAAGGGACTTCAACAATTATTCAGAATATCAACCACATGAAGACTCATTGCTTCTTATAAATCTAAGCCACAAAGAAGGTAAAGAAGATGATTAATTTTTCTACATAGATTCAGAATGTTTGAATCATGTTGCAAGCAACATTGCTGTTCTATCTGACTTGGAAAGTCCAAAGCATAGACATGAAGTGCAAACAAGGGATAACACAAAGCACAATGTGAAGAAGATTAGTAATGTCAAAGCATCCAATGGTAGGACAAACATTCTGAGTAAGGTTCTCTATGTACTCATTATCATTAAAAACCTAATAAGTGTAATCCAGATAGTTGAAAAAGGCTTGCAAGTTAGGTTCACCCAACATGGAGCTTTTGTGGAAGATCCATGTCAAGGCTTCAATAAGATAGCCAGAGGTGAGAAGCATGGTAGGCTCTTTACTTTTGAAGTAGGAGAAACCAGGAACATAGCTCTATCCACTTTTGGGTCTCAAAATCTAAGTGTGCTTGAAGTGTGGCATAAGAGACTTGCTCATTTGAATGAAAGAACCTTGAAAGATATATGCAAGGATCAAAGTGTTTTAGGACTACCAAACATATCAAAGCAACACATGATCAATAGGTGTGATGCATGTGAGATTGTGAAGGCACAAAGACAACCATTCAACCACAAAGGCACATCCACAACAACGTATTGGACTTAGTACATACAGATGTATGGGAATGGAGTCAAGAACCTTCATTGGTAGGATCAAGGTATTATGTCTCATTTGCTGACAACCATAGTAGATGGACTGTTCTACTTTATCAAGAGTAAAAATGAAGTGTTTGATTGCTTCAAAAAGTATCTCGCACATGTACACGTAGATCACTCAAGAAGCTGAGATTTGATGGAGGGGGAGACTACTTCTCCAAAGAGTTTGATGAGTTCTTGCAAGTCAAAGGTATCAAAAGGGGAAGTGACTACCAGGTACACTCCTCAACTAAATGGAATCGTCAAGAGGAGAAACAAGACATTGGTTGGATCAACCAGAACAATGCTTGAAGAGAAGAAGTTGCCACATTCTCTATGGGTAGAAGCTATTTCAACTGTTGTGTACCTTGCCAATAGATTACCATCTAAATCACTTCAAGGTATGACTCCTTATGAAGCATGGCATGGAAGAAAACCTTGTCTTGGACATTGCAAGGTTTTTGGCTGTTTAGCTTATGTTTATGCACCATCAAAAATAAGAGGTAAGCTAGATGAAAGGGCAAAAAAGGAAGTGTTTATTGGATACCATTCAACTCAGATGGGTTACAGGTTCTATAGTCCTTCAACCAAGCAATTCACTATAAGTAGAGATGTTATGTTTGAAGAACATAGGTCTTGGTATGATGAAGACATACAAAAGGTAACTCTACCATATGATCTTGATTCTGATTCTCATCAATTTGAAGCAAGCATGCTATATAGGTCCAAGATCTAAGACGTGATACAGAAAATGACCAAGATGAAAGAGAAAAGGATTAAAAACTATGGAATTCAAGAGGCAAAGCAAAGATGTAAGAGGTTGGAGAATGCTCCAAACAAGCACATAGAAGATCAACAAGAGAGAAGAAACAACAAAAAAGGTATGTATATCATTCTACATTTGTTACGAAGCATTTAATCTACTTGGCAAAAGATTCAATTTCAGAGCAACCCTCAACCTATGAAGAGGCAAAAGGAAACCCTAATCGGGAAAAGGCCATGAAAGAAGAAATAGATGCATTGAAGGAGATGGACACTTGGGAATAGGTTCCAATGTCATCTAATCAAAAGGTAATTGGTTGCAGATGGGTATGCAAAGTTAAAAGAAATTCAGATGGATCAGTTTGTAGGTACAAAGCAAGATTAGTTGCCAAAGGATGCTCTCAAACTCATGGTATAGACTATGAGGAAACATTCTCACCAGTTTCAAAGATGACTGCAATCAATGAAGGTATATTCTATCCTTACTCTTTAGATTTGGATATCAAAATCTATTCAAATGTTGATTGGGTAGGAGCTAAGGATGATAGAAGAAGTACTTCTAGTTACTTAGCATTTGCAGGTTCAAAGCTAGTGTCATGGAGTTCTAAGAAGCAACCAATAGTTTCTTTATCCTCAACTGAAGTAGAGTACAGAGGTTGGACCATAGCAACTCAAGAAGAAATATGGTTAAAAGCATTGTATACAGATTTCAGACTTGTGAGTTCCAAACCTCACATATTTGGGGATAATGTAAGCTCCATGCATCTAGCGGAAAACCTTACTTTCCATGAAATTCTTTCAAAATACATGATACTATGTTTGTCATATGATTACTTATGAGCCTTACCTAATTGGCATGCTTCACATTTGTATGTCATGTGTTGACTTGCAACATTAGGTAATGCAAGCATTTAACCATTGTTAATCATCTCTTTAATACCTCTTTCATTGAAGTGTCCAAGCCTTTTGTGCCAAAGATCCAACTTAGATATCTTTTGTGTTGGAGTTAGACGTCTGCGGAAGCACGCGAACAGCACAAGGAAGAAGAAGAAGCTTGGAGCACAACATGCAAGACTGAATGTATTACTAGAGAATGTACAAAGATAAGTAGCCCATTAGGGCAATAGGCGTATATACAAGCCGGGGGAAAAAAACCTCCTAAAGAGGGAAAAAAGTGCCCCGGCAGTCCTAGAGTGTTCACACACATCACTACCTAAATATATCAACAAATCCCCCCTGGGAGTTATGCGGTGAACAAGGAGCTAACACTCATGTATAAGGAAGTGCCAAGCTATGTGGAAATCACTCCACAAAAGGAAGTAAGCCCAAAGCTTTGCGAAAAGCTTCAAACTTCTCCCTAGGCAGAGCCTTCGTGAAAAGGTCTGCAATGTTCTCCTGCGTGGGCACATATGCCAAGCTGATCTCCCCAGCAGAGAACCTCTCCCTGACATAGTGATAATGCACCTCAATGTGCTTAGTGCGAGCATGGAACATAGGGTTCCTCGCAACTGCCAATGCGCTCTGACTGTCAGTGAAGATGGTGGTGGCAGAAGACTGGCCAACACCCAAATCAGCCATAAGGCGTCTGAGCCACACACACTCAACAGTCGCTGTGAAAGCTGCCCTATACTCAGCCTCACAACTGGAAGTGGCCACAGTAGGCTACTTCTTGCTCAACCAAGATATACATGAGCTGCCAAGCATGAAGCAAAAACCACTGGTGGAGACACGAGTGTCATAGCAACCAGCCCAATCTGAGTCAGAAAAAGCATGCAAATGTGGCGATAGTGATCCCCCCTTGGGATAAAACAACCCAAGTAGCCGAGTACCACTCAAGTAGCGAAAGATGCGCTTAACCACTTTCCAATGCGTGACTCCTGGGCAATGCATAAACCTGCTCATCTGTGAGACAGCAAACTGAATATCTCGCCGAGTAATGCATAAGTAAATCAAGCATCCAACAGCCTGCTGATAGAGAACAACATCAAATGCATCTCCAACATCATGAAGACTCAATCGTAAACCTGTCTCCATAGGAGTGGCAATAGGCTTACAGTCTTCAAGGCCAAAACGCTGCAATAATGTGTCAATATATTTCGTTTGACACAAAGCCATTCCACCATCAACGTGCATAAACTGAATGCCCAAATAGTGATGCAAATGCCCCAAATCAGACATCTCAAATGAGGCATGCAAATCAGCCTTAAAATCAGCAATATGTGTCTCATTAGGACCAGTGAGCAGCATGTCATCAACATAGACAACAATGATCAGAAGCACGTTTAACATATAAGGTGCTTTCAGTTGGACTGTTCTCAAAACCATGTGCAATCAGATAGGCATGTATCTTCTCATACCAAGCACGTGGTGCTTGCTTTAAACCATATAACGCCTTCTTTAACCTGCACACCTGGTTTTCATGCCCTTTCTGCACAAAGCCACGGGGTTGAAAAACATACACTTCTTCATGCAAGTCACCATTCAGAAATGCTGTTTTAATGTCCAACTGATGTACATTCCAACTATGATGGGCTACAAGTGCACAAATGCTCCGAACAGTAGTCATACGGCATGTAGGTGCAAAGGTCTCATCAAAATCAATGCCTCTTTCCTGCGCATAACCCTTTGCAACAAGCCTAGCCTTATACCTGTCAACTGTACCATCAGGTTTACGCTTCAGCTTGTATACCCACTTAGTGCCAATGGCCTTCTTGCCAGGAGGCAAGTCACATAAAGACCATGTACCATTCTTCATTATAGGATCATATTCAGATTGCATAGCAGCCCTCCAATTTTCTGAATTTTGTGCTTCATCAAAAGAAACAGGCTCATTCTCATCACAGAGACTAGATGCAGCCATAGCATAGCAATCTGATGCAAAGGAGGCACTATGAGAGCCTGAACGAGTACGATATGACAAAGGTGCATCTAATTTGCTGTCACGCAAAGTCTGCACCAGCCATTTTGGCATAGTTTTTGCCTGCTCAATATCAGCTCTCTCATCAGCAAGTGCATCATGTAAATCTGCATCAAAAATGGAATGATCTGCATCATCATATGAAACCTGCAAAGGCTGAGAAGTTGCCTCATTAGGACCAGCACTAGACTGTCCACCTGTAAAAAGAGGCATCAAAGTATCATAAATGTCTTTGGAGCTAACAGATGTCTCCTTAGTACATGAAAGCAATGGCTGAATAGCATCTTCCACAAAGACAACATCACGGCTAACCAGAATGCGTTTAGTCTGTGGATGATACAGACGATAGCCTTTACTTTCAGAACTGTACCCAACAAAAATACATTTTACTACCTTATCATCCAATTTTCTACGATGTTGTTCAGGCACTAATGCATATGCCAAACAACCAAAAACACGCAGATGAGCAACAGATGGCTTGCGGTCATGCCAAGCCTCATATGGAGTGATAGATTGCAACACTTTAGTGGGACACCTGTTCAATACATATGCTGCACACATGACAGCCTCAAGCCAGAAACTATGAGGTAAAGTCTGACTCTTGACCATACACCTCGCCATCTCCATGAGAGACCTGTTCTTCCGTTCAGCAACTCCATTCTGTTGAGGTGTATACGGCACTGTACACTAGTGTTTTATCCCACGTTCAGCCAGAAATGCATTAAAATCTGAAGACATATATTCCCCCCCTCGATCAGAACGGAGGGTGCCCATTTTACATGCTGACAGATTTTCAGCCAAAACCAAAAACTGTTTGAAGCACATGAGCACTTCGGACTTTGCTTTGAGTGGATATACCCATGCATGCCTGGAAAAATCATCAATGAAAGTCACGAAGTAGAGGTAATTTCCAAAAGAGGGTGTCTGCATAGGACCACAGACATCACTATGTACAAGCTGCAATTTTTGCGTAGCCCGAACTGAACCATCTTTTGGAAAGGAAGAACGCTGCATTTTGCCCAAAATACAGCCTTCACAAACATGTTTTCCAGGTGCCTCAAGTTTGGGCAAAGAGGACACCATTTCAGATTTCTGCAGGCGTAACAAACTAGCAAAATTCAGATGACCAAAGCGTGCATGCCAAAGCTTTGCATCTGACATAGCCTGAGAATCATGAACTGCACATGCCGAATCATTCACAGATCTTTCATAGTCTATGAGCTTATACAGCCCACGACATAAAATGCCAGAAGCAATAATCACATCGCCATTTGAGAGATCATGGACTGTACACCTGTCATCAACAAATTTCACAACCAAGCCAATCTTGGCTAATGCAGAAACTGATAACAGATTCTTTTTGATCCCTGGCACAAATAAAGCATCTGACAAAGTGAAAGAACTACCATCAGCAGTAGTCAGAATGATCTTACCAACTCCCATAACAGGATAAGAGGAGTTATTGGCGCATGTGACAGTATTCCCTGTAGGGGCAGGCTCGAGTGAAGAGAAGAAACTGCGCTGCGAGGTAATATGTTTGGTCGCCCCACTGTCAAAGTATTGGCAAACATTTGAGTCTACTACAGACATGCACTGATCAGGAGAAGATGGGTCAAAACTGCAGACAATAGTAAACGCCCATTCTTCTTCCTGCACAAGATTTGCAGACTCTGTTTTTGGTGTAGAGGCCTCTGCAACAACCATTCCAGCCTCTTTCTTCTTTGCCTCTTTAGCAGCCAGTTTTGGGCAGTTCTTTATGATATGATCATTGCCTTTACAGTACTTACAAAACAATTTCTGCTTTTCTGATTTTTTCTCATCTTTGTCTTGGTTCTTTGAATGTGCAGCATTTGCAGATTTCTGCTTACTAGTAGAAGAGCTCCATTTTCCTTTGCCCTTCTGACTAGCCAAGAAAGCTTGATCTGCAACACGCATGATGGACCTGTTCTGCCTGGACTGATCTTCCTGCAACAGAACAGAGACTAATTCCTCAAATGACAAGGCATTCGGATTGCCTTTCATCATCAACCGAAGAGTAGAGGCAAAACTCTGATATGAATCAGGAAGACCATTCAGAACGGTCTGCACAAGTGAGCTATCTGGTATAACCTCATCAGCAGAAATCAATTGTTCCTTCAGGTCTTTGATCTTTGTAAGAAAACTGTCCATAGAATCACCTTCATTCATGTGCTCACTCTCCAACTGTTTTCGGAGGTAAGCAACACGAGCCTCATTCCTAGCCTGGTACAAAGTGGTAAGTGTATCCCAAGCATCCTTTGCTGTTCTGCAAGAGCGAATGTGAGGAATAATGGCACGTTTGACAAACAAAGCTATCAATGCATGTGCCTGGGCATCTCTGCCATCCCAATGAATCTTCTCTGCAGTAGGTGCAACAGAAACAGCAGCACGAACAAGAATCTGTGGAATATCATCTTCGACACCATCTTCATCAGCTCCAACACCTGTATTTGCAGTACCTGTCGTTACAGGTGTAACAGGACGTCTTTCAACACCCTGCACAATGTTCCACAATCCTTTTGCAACCAGTACATGTCGCATCATATAAGCCCATAATGGGTAGTTGGTACCATCCAACTTATCCTCAACAGCCAACATACGGAATACATCACTGCTTTTAGCCATGGCCGGTGACTAAAATACCTTGATGCAAAAAATTGACTGTATCTCAAAAAGTTGAACGGAACTGCCCAAACGAGTTCTGCTAGACCTATAGCAGACTTTGAGACGCTTAAACTGGCGAACAGAAACTGGTATATACCTTTGGCACAAAAGGACAAAATAGTCTGCACAAGCACTGCGATAGTGCGTTCGAAGGCCGAAACGAGCTCAGATCGCGATTTTGGCACCACACAGCAAAGCTGTTTTGATCTCGGAAACACCCTAAGTATGGTCACCAAATTTCGTGCGAATCTGAGACTGCAAACGGAGGAGTGTCGATGGCGCCCTAGAAGAAGCGACGACCTGCTCTGATACCAATTGTTGGAGTTAGACGTCTGCGGAAGCACGCGAACAACACAAGGAAGAAGAAGAAGCTTGGAGCACAACACGCAAGACTGAATGTATTACTAGAGAATGTACAAAGATAAGTAGCCCATTAGGGCAATAGGCGTATATACAAGCCGGGGGAAAAAAACCTCCTAAAGAGGGAAAAAAGTGCCCCGGCAGTCCTAGAGTGTTCACACACATCACTACCTAAATATATCAACATTTTGGTCTCCATATGTGGAACCAAACAAATAGAGGTTCCATGCATCTAGCGGCAAACCCTATTTTCCATGCAAGAACCAAACACATAGAGGTTCATTACCATTTCATTAGAGGGAAGCTCATGGCAAAGGAGATTGACATTTTGTTTCTTCCAACTGAAAAGCAAGTAGCAGATATGATGACGAAGGCACTTGATGGAATAAAGCTTTGTAGATTCAAAGCCATGGTAGGTATTCAACCTATTAGAGAATGAAGACTCAAGCATACTTTAGCTTGAGGGGGAGCTATTGGAACATCGAGCTTACACTATGCTTGAGGTGGATTTGATCTACATCAAAGGCTATAGCATCGAAAGAACATCCGTTGCAGAGTTCTTTTTCTTATGCTCACTTATTGTATTTTTTTAAAAATATTTTTCATGGATCTTTTACCATTGTAAAACCCTTGAGCTTTACACATGTAAAAGTAGAAAGATAAAGCCCAAATCCCACGAAATTTTGGTGGTTGAGTTGCATTCAATCAATCAATCAATCACCTAAAAGTAGATCAAACTAGATCTTCATTTTTTCTAGATTGTAGGAAAGTGAATTGATTCCCTCCAACAACCATTCCCACCTTCATTTGAATTCAAAATCCACTTGTAGACCTTGTGGCGCACTTCTAGAGTCTATATAAATACTTGAAATCTCTTGTACAATACATGGAAGCAATATACATACACTTGTGACCATCATTGTCTTGCTCCTTCAATTTTTTTACATCATCTTTTTTGCCAATAGTAATCTTGAAAAGGCTGTTGCTCCCAAATTGTGTGCAACATGGCTCATTTGAAAGGTATTAGTGTCTAGTTTATGCTTGTAGATTAGCGTAGCATTTTAGTCTATAGATTGTGAGAAAACTCTGTCTCAGGGTCAATCTCTACATATTCTTGAAAAAATAGGAAGTACCACTATTGAGTGTCTAATTCATTCCTATAGCATATTTTTCTTATTCCTTATACTTTTGTGCATTATGTACACTCAAATCTATGTGTGTCACTGCCATAAAAGGATGTTTTCTAATTGTAATCATGCTGGTTGCTATGAGCATTTGAAGTCATTGTTTCTTTGATAGATACTAAGTTTTTTGAGCTAGTCTATGTGCAAACGTATCTGTTTTGTATCGATTCCTTCTCCTTCATGCTCCAAAGTAAATAGTGCATTTCTTTGCACTTATCGCATTCTTATAACTCTATTTGAGTCTCCATAAGCTCAAGGGATGGTCTTGTGCCGGTTGGCTGGACCAAACTTCGTCGCTTCAAAACACACTTTTCTACCTCCTACAAGCTTCTCCAAGATTTCTCATAAGTACCATTTATTTGCACAAGATTCAAGAATCATACATGGATATTTTGGTGCTGAAATGGAAAAAAAAGCTAAGTCACAAGTTATGATCACCTTAGGGAAATCAACTTTGGTAGGGAATGCATCCAACCTCTAAAATCAAGTTTTGGGCAATATTTTTTATGCACCCAAAATGAATAAACCTAAAGCGTATCCTCAAGTCAAAAGACATACGAAATTCATAGGAAAACGTAACTCTCAAAGAAATATTGCTCTAGGGAAATCATCTTTGGAAAAGCGTTCAAGTTTTGACTTTGAACCTAATCTTGGCTAGTTATAAGTGCATAAGACTAAACAAAGACAATCTAATGAAAATATCTCAAAAAAGAGCCTAAAATGTTTATATACAAATCACAATTGCCCTATGGAAATTTCCTTTTTAAAGAACATTGTAACTTGAGGTTTTGGGTGCTTTTTATTGAGAAACAATTTGATAAGGACTTATAACAATAAGGAAGAAGTTCAAGTGCAAGAGACATCAATTTTTGGATTATTAAAAACCAAAGCATCTTGGGAAGTTACCCTATGTAATATTGTTGGAATTTTTT
The DNA here is from genome assembly GCA_020310875.1 of Ceratopteris richardii. NCBI lineage: Eukaryota > Viridiplantae > Streptophyta > Polypodiopsida > Polypodiales > Pteridaceae > Ceratopteris > Ceratopteris richardii. The sequence continues at coordinate 138,503,726 of CM035410.1, read as the reverse complement.
GGAATTGGGAACTCAAATTGACTTGAAAGCATCACAAATCTTCAATAAACCCAATAAGGGAACGGAATTGCAAAAAATTTCATTTGTGAAAACCATAATTACCCTAGTTGAAAAATTATCTTTTTTCATAAGGATCAACCTAAAGACTTCTCTAAACTCCTAGGTCTACCAAGGAGCTTGCACTAGCACTATGAAGAGGATTAATAGATTCACTAGCCAAACAATCCAATTTCGGAGATGATAATTGCTCTAATCTAAAGCAATCACTTATTGAAACTAAGTGATCTTCAAGCACATTTTTGAAATTTTTGCTAGGCTATAGGCTTTGTGGATTATTGTAGTATCTGTTAGCAAGCAAGAAGCAAGAAAAAGATCAAAAACTTAGACCACAAATATCCCGTCCTGTGGCAATTTTCCTTCCCACTTGGTTATTAAAGTAAATGAAAACCATCTAGAAGCTATTTAACATTAAGGATGATAATCCATCACAAAACGCATTCGAAATGATATTTAAAGCGGTAAATTACAACGCATAAAATTCACTAACTTATGGTAGTTTTCTACTACAAAAGGAGTGGATTTCAAGTGAACTTTTAGTTTTTCAAAGAATTAAGGCTAGACATAATAGTGTGCCTCCCATAGGCTAGGACAAATTCAAGTTATATGTGGATGCAAACCCTGATTGTCGAGACACTCACCTTTTATAGATAAACTAAAGGGAACGCTCGTTCAAGCCATATAGACCACCTCTAGGAAGGGGAGAATCAATTTTTTATATTTTCTCCACTCTAAATATCATTAAAGAACTCTTAATGTATCTTTTTCTAACCTCATTATACATAAATTAGTCTTACACCATACTTTTCTTCTAGAAATCATATCTGAGTTGTGGTTTGAATCTTTGCAAAAGTTTAAATTTACATATTGATACATATTGAGTAGAAATTTCAAAGAGACAAGTAAGTATTATTTTACAATTCTAACTATTGAGATTCAATTTGGAGAGGATAGAATCATTATACAACATAGTTTGCTTGCTTGTTTGATTGAATGTATGTCTCTATGATTTTTAGATTAGGTAAGCTAATTGGAATGAATAGATGAACACACAGTAACATCTCTACTGTTAAGAGTTCCATAGGCTCAAATATGAGCAGAAATTACTATATGTCGAGTGGTTCAAAAAGATAGATCGAAGTAATGGCTCATCACATTCTAATAACAAAAAAATGCTTTAACAAATAGGAGGTCAAACTCTAAGGGAAATTTCAAATTCAACTCACCTTCACTCATAGAAGTGCAATAGGGTCCACCATACCCAAACCGTATCAGCAAGGATGACCTCCACAATAGTTCAATCTAATACTATCTCATAGCGCAAACATTTGTAGTCTTAACTTCATTGATGATAGTTACATCTATACCATTAAATATGACCACACCTTGGAAACCTCTACCCACCTCAACTTTTGGGTGTTATGAACGTAGAAAGTGGCAGTATGAACACACCTACAACAAGAGAGATATATAGGCACTCTCTCTCTTTCATCTCTCTCTCTCTCTTTCTCTCTCTCTCTCTCGCTATCTATGTTTCTAATAGAGAACAAAACAATCACTTACATCGATGTAATTCTTCGAATCACTATCATCAAATCCCAATCAATGTTGTCTCTTTTCTCCTGCAAAATCAAAGAAAAGAGAATTTAGAAAGGAGTAAACATAGAGAAAGAGAAAGGATGAAAATACACACATCACTTACCAAGATCTAAGATCTAAAGAGAGAGAGAGAGAGAGAGCGAGAGAGAACGATGTGTGTGTGTAGAGAGAGAGATCTGTGTGTGTGCACAATATAATCAGTAGCAAATGTTGACTTTTTGCTCTCAAGTTCGATTATGTTAAAAACACTCCATTGGTATAGGCACCGATATAGGAGTCGGTATATGTGTCGATATTTCCAGGATATCACTGATGCTCATATCAACACTCATATTGACACATATACTGATACAACAAATTTTGACGCATATAATGGTAACAAGATTCTAATGGTTATAGCGATGGTGAAGTGACTGTCGATATGACTTACGTGGTCTTTCCATGCATTTGCAATGGTCACACCAATGCAGATGTGTGACCATCGATATACCCCTCATATGTTGTAGCGCTTGTAGTAAAAGGAGGAAGTATCTCCCCAACTTGTATTCTATTAACAGACCTTGTATGGTGGTTGTGTATCATTGCTTTGAGTATTGCCATGATGGTCTCTCTATAAGACTTTTTTTTATTAATATATTCCTTCGGCTTTCATAAAAGAACTGTATCTTTTCTTTTTTTTCTTGTTAATATTTTTCATTGTATTATTTGGTACACAAATTTTCCACAGCACTGATGTCGATAGTAGTATGCATGCACCCAGAGATAACTTTATATGTTCCTTCTCTTGGAGTATGTATACAACCTGTGTATATATGCACGTAAGAGAGAGAGAAGGAGAGAGATTATGGAATAAATTTTTTGTTAAAAGGAAGTTTAGTCGAAGTTTAATCTCCTTTACACCTTGAATTCGATTGAAAGAATAATTATATAAGTGAAGAGTCATAATACCAGTGGGATCCCTCATATCCCACAATCCCATATCTTACAAAAGAAAGATTAAACTCCTCCAAGGTGATACATAGGTGAAGATGCATACTACCCATGGGATCCTCTGTATCCCACACTCCCTTATCCTACATAAGAAAGGTTAGATTTCCTTAAGGTGACACCTGGAAAGGATCTCCCATATCCTACATAGGAAAGATTAGATGACCCGAAGGTGACACTTGGACAGGATTGCATGAAAACAATTGCTTTAAATTTGTTAGAGAAGAATACATTGACCGAGGAACGACAATTCTCATGCCATAAGGAAGGTTTGAACCTTTGTCCGCGCTTCAAGAGGCGAAAAGTCTAACTTGATAACCTAACGTGCTAAGACATATGAAAGATATCGTGTGAGTACTGATGTAAAGAGTAAAGGAAAATCTAAGTTAGAAAGAAGACATGCGTGTGCATAGGTCACCCAATACTAAGATTTTATGGACAGGAGATGATAGCGTGTTGCTATGGAAAGATGATGTGTCGCCTGTCAAGACTCATGACTACTCTTTTCCCCCGTACAATATCTGGTGCGGTCTCGAAAGAGACCCATTAGAACTTTAAACTTAAGGTATAGCGAGAGTCTTCATTGACTTATATATAAAAGATTCTTCCATACAAAAAAGACACGTACTCTTCTCTCTCTTTCTCTTTCTGCCCCCCTCTCTCTACACACACATTTGGACAACACACATAAATGGACTAGCTATAAGGAAAGAAAGAGAGCCGCCCTATCGCCCAACCTCCTGTCTAATATTCATTCTGCCGAACTTTTTTCACACATGCACATGCAAAGAGGTGTGCATGTGTGAGTAACATTCTTCTCCTTGGAATATAAAAAGAAATACTGGACCCTCAAGATGAATTGAGTCTCTCTCTCTATCTCTCTCTCCCCTTCACACACACATCAACAAAAGTCAAAACATCCACTAGTTCATAAAAAATATCTATATGCATGTGTATGGGTTTGGGTGCCCAAAGTCTTTTTGTAGAGATAGCCGTACGGAAAACGGATATTCTCTGATTTGGCTTTTAGGAGAATCTCCAACATACGACACGCCATGGCCCCGGGTAAGAAGGGGGTGATTTTCAATGCCTTGTAAACAAGGCCATAGCTGTATGCCTTTGAAGGGCCCATGTTAAACAACATATCACCGGTCCTATTGAATAGAAAAATTAACTCATCCTTTTAGGCAGCTTGGAGGAGTGTCAAAAACTTTACAACAATGTCTCTGATGGGCTAAGGGCTTGCAATAACATCCATAGCGGTTTGTTGTTTGGAAAACCTTCTTCTTCTCAATAGATTATTCTATGTCTTGAGAAGTATTACAATAAAGAGGTCCAAAGCAGCTTTTTTTCTTTTCTCCTTTCCTTCTTTGGTAGTAGGGTTTGGAGGCATGTCACTAAACAACAATAGCCATCCTAAAGTTGAATTGGTATCCACGTCTAAATGTTAAAAGAATGCTACCCAAATGGGTATTCCTTTTGGTAATCTCAGTTTCCACCTCCAGCGATTAACAAACCAATACTAACTTATGGTTGCACTTTTGCCCTCTTGTGAAGATCACAATAGGTTTTCCTTCTTTGCTTCTTGTGGGCAACTTTCTAGATTCTAAGAAACCAAAGTAAAAAGGGGACGTGTTTTTTTTTTTGAGGGGAAGACGAAGGAGATATGATAATTAAACAAGGACAAAAGGGATATCCATACTTTTTACTGAAGAAATAGTATTACGTACAATTGAAATGAACTGTTCCATGTCCCATTGTTCTAGTGGTTGAGTCTTTGGTCTCTTTATATGGAGTTCCAAAGTTCAATTCCCGAGCTGGACATGTAATGACTTTGACGAGTTTAAACTAGTTGTAATCCTGTCTAACCCCTGCTTTGTGGAATACAGGGGATCCCGTCATTATTATGCCCATTCACCTGTACAATTGTTTTTTCAAAGTTAAAACTCAAGGGAGTAGATGCTTTTCGAACCTCCATAAAAAAATATATAAATCAAAATGAAGTGTCAATGTAAGACGTATGACAATCACTTGAGCCAATAAAGGCATAGAGGACTAATTAATACTGTCCAAATGAAGTGTCAAGCTAAGACATATGTTCAGCATTTGGACCAAAGTATGAGTGCGATATGGTGTAGGAGACAAGAAAAGTGCAGTGGAGGGTTTTTGAGTATCGCAATGAGCGTAGGGCATATTGACATCCTACAATCCTGCAAAAGGATAAGTAGAGGTAAGGCAAGTAACGATCTTCAAAAGAGTCAATGCCCGGTGATGCATAAACAGGAAAGGATATTGACAGACAAAAGCATTAGACGTGGTGGATAGACATGAGAAGGAAGACCTTTCAACACCATATGAGGTATACATATGTTTCCTTTTCATTTTGTCCATGCAAAACCGTTACGTTCTTCTTGCTTTTCCTCTTGGCTCCCTCTTCCTTTCTACTCCTTCCTCTTTGCAAACTTCACTTGAAAGTCTACAGATTGTCAAGAAGAGGCATGTAACTTTAGCTATGGTTTGGCAGCTTTGCGATTATTTGAAACTTTGCATTCATCAGTGTCATCACTATTGCAAACTTCAAGGTAAGCTCTCTCTCTCTCTCTCTCTCTCTCTCTCTCTCTCTCTCTCACACACACACACACACACACGCACATTCAAATTTCAGGCAAATACACATGCATAGTGATCTATGATCAGTTCTCCTCAAACCATTCGATCCGAATTTCATTTTATTTTTAGGTCTCCTATGATAGTTTCTTGTCCCTTGTATGTGTATTTTTATAATGTTCATCTATTAGTCCGCCTAAGGACCACATTCGTACTCTACTCTACCCATCGATCACTACAGTAATCTTCTGATCCGGACGTATTAACAATAGTATGGCTGCTCAGGTAAGCATGCCTTTACACGATGAACAGATTGTGGAATGTTTTGTCAAAATATTTACAGTACGTTGAAAATCAAACACGTTTCCATTGTTCTTCATGACGCACTGCTACATTTTTTGGTGGTTCCATATCTTCTACGCATTACTGTGCAATGGTTTGCTTGGTAACATCGCAGGAAGTTTATCTGGGTAGAGTTTGCGCTTGTGCATGCATGTCGGTGTGAGCACGTTCATGCGTGCATTAGCGTGTTTCATTGTTCAGCTGAGATGTTAACCTTAGAAAAGCTTTGATCATGTTTCCCAAAATCCACGCGCATGTCTGCAAAGGGGAAAGATACTGGACATTTAAACATGCAAGCCGCGTAAACAGATGCTACAACTCTCTCTCTCTCTCTCTCTCTCTCTCTCTCTCTCTCTCTCTCTCTCTCTCTCTCTCTCTCATGCACGTGCACCACAAGTTGATTTCTATCACTTACTTCCGTCTCTCAACTTGTTAGTGCATCGCAGTTCACACGAAGTTACCGTGCCGCTCCGGAAATGCATGGACTTTCGCTCGCCATTCACCGTAATAATCAGCTAATAACCTTAGAATTTCATTGATTATGATCATCTATCGTTAGCATCGTGTGAAACACTACAACTGTAGAGATATTCAGAGCCTTCGATATACTTTCATCCTCATATTGTACCTTGGTTTACAGTAAAATACAGCAACTTTTGAAAGCTCAAGAGCGATATGGGAAGACAACCTTGCTGTGAAAAGTTGGGGCTTAAGAAGGGACCTTGGTCTGTCGACGAGGACAGGAAACTTGTTACCTTCATCATGCGCTATGGACATTCCTGTTGGAGAGAGGTACCAAAGCTCGCAGGTAATTTCTTTTACCACATTAAACAAGTTTTTCATTTCACTGAATCAGATTTGCCGTCTCCGGAATAATCATGTGCTGCAACTGCATTCATTATGATGTGCTCGACGTATCTTTCCATATTTCTGTTGGCAAAACTTAGGAGAATCAATTATCATTTGTCGTTGTATAAAATTTCGTATGATTGTGACGGTAGATTTTAACTGAACTTGTATACTAGCAAGGACATCTGCTTATCATGAAGGTAGAGTAGTTATTTGTCTGCTCAATTTTCTTCTTGTTCTTTCGCCTACGAGAGAATTTACTCCAATCCAACTGCCGGTTCATTATTTTAGTAACTGAAACCGCGAAACCTTGCGCATGCCAGTTTGTGTACCCGCTTAAGGTTAATTATACTTGCAAATAACTATAACCTCCATAGTTGAGAGATAAAATCCTTAATGCAGAAGATTTTTACCTCTGCTGTTTCTACAATATCATTTAGCACAATCATAGGTGAGGTGTATATTTTCATTATTTAATTAGCATATACCATATTGATTTCCTGCCATCAGCGGACATCAAGCGATAGAAAATCTAGTTCATGCAGTAGAGGTTCACCTCCGTTGGTTTCACAGTATCAGCAAGGAAAATTGTAGGAAAGGCACTTTTTTAGCTATCCATTATGTACATATAATACTTATACCTTCCCGTCTGCGGATAACAAACGTCAATTAGACATATAGACTCAGCAAATCGTCGAATGAATACTATTCCGTTCTTGTGAGCTTGTGAATGAGAACATAATAAGAACAGAGCTGAAAACAGATTCATTAAACAAACGTGTTGGCCATGTCAAATAAATGCTTATACTCCAAAAAATTCTCGAAGTTCTGTATGTAACATAACTCCAAATCTAGAGTAAATGTATGAAGAATTTAATATCCAATAGATATCGCAGATCTTGATTGGAGCAACTGAAACGCTCGAGTTTGCTATGGATTCCTTAGCTTGTTGCGCGCTCAGTTGTAGCTCTCTTGAGCATAGTCCATCTACCTTCGTATTTCATCCTGTCAATCAACCCGTTCTTTCGTTGAGATCACAGTTCTATTTCTCCTTAAATCTATGTCTTTCCTTGAACGACAAATCTAGTCTTACCGTCACCAATATGAAAGGCGCTTTGAGTTAATTCACTATGATTCATTAATAGCTCTCACCGGAAATCTGTCTTCCTGCAACATTTAGGAGTTTCTTAAAGTAATCATTTTCATAAACGCAGGACTGCTAAGGTGTGGAAAGAGCTGCAGGCTAAGATGGACCAATTATTTGAGACCTGATTTGAAAAGAGGCTTGCTATCAGATGCGGAGGAGAATCTTGTGATCGACCTTCATGCAGCTATCGGAAACAGGTAGATCGTATAAACAACAAGAGTATGCAATCTTTTTGCAACAAGTTACTAAATCTCAGAAGATTTTTTATGAAAGCAGGGATCGCTTATATTATGTTTTGAATTTCAGTCTAGCTAAACAGGAAGTTGCAAATCGAGCATGATCCGCATTTTCACTTTGGTTTTGCTCTAACAGAAAGGCTAGGAAATCCAAGAAGTGAACACTTTTAAGTATGTATGCTATGATACGCTCACAGGCATTTATCCACATTTCAATCTCGCACTCAGTTTCTCTATCCGGAAACCAGTTTTAGTTTAAGTATTGGTGAAGATACGGAATATCGCATAGCAAATTATTTTAGCTGGCGTTCATTCTCTCTCTCTCTCTCTCTCTCTCTCTCTCTCTCTCTCTCTCTCTCTGGAAGTAGCATGTCTACTGAGTCGGATAATCATAACTAGATGGTCTCAATAATACCTTTCACAGTACTTGAATCATTTAGTCAGTCTCATAGTTTTACCATTTTTAACTGTTCTTTCATCTCGGGTTCTTGTATCATATAGGCATAGACGCTTCACGTTAAGCTTTCATTTAGCATGTAACAGTGTATGTGATACCCTCTATGTTCCGAAACTGAATGTATGGTCTGAGTTCCTTCCAGATAGGATATACGTATTACCGAAACAAGTCATTCTCTACGTTAGAGTTCCTATATGATGTCCCTTCAACCTAATGCGGTGCCAGCCAAAATCAGAGAATCTAATTGTTGTGGAAGTGTAATTTCACTATATTCATAAGTTTTCTCTATGTATGCATAAATACCGTTGTATTGTCATGTGCGCACGGAGGGTTATGTGCAAAATACGCACGCATGTACTCAGCGCACCATCTTTCCTTAACATCTTTCCTTTATAGCTCGAGCCTCACTTTATTTCACCCATGCAAAAAAGAAGTATAGTTGGTATATATATCTTCTCGTCCATCCAATTTGCCTCACTTTATTTCACCCATGCAAAAAAGAAGTATAGTTGGTATATATACCTTCTCTTCCATCCAATTTGTTGCATAGTCTTCATTCTCTCCCTTAAGTGTTCCACCGTGTCATGTGATCGGATGGTTGTCGAAACAAATTAAGTAGTTCTTGTCGGCGCTATTTATGTGAACCGGGTTTTGCATAGTTTGTCTTGGTAAAAGAATAATATACACCTCCCTATTTATGCATGATTATGTAGATCAACGCATTGAGGGCAGTATTGGTTGACTTTTTACACTTCGTTGACATGCTAGAAAATGGTAATCTTGTTGGGCATGTGCTTATAACTTACAAAAGACTTCACGCTGCAGGTGGTCGCGTATAGCAGCTCAATTGCCTGGAAGGACCGATAACGAAATTAAAAACTACTGGAACACACGCATCAAGAAGAAATTGCGGAAAATGGGGATCGACCCTGATAGTCATAGGCCGTTGAGTGAAGTCGTTCAAAGTCAGTCTAATCAGCACAAGAGGAAATCTAGCAAGCACTTCATGATAAATGCAACAAGTAGTTCTCTCAGCGAAGCTACTGTTACTTCTGAAAAGAGCACCTCAAAGACTGATCTGCATACTTTAGAGTCCTATAGTAAGCAACCCCAAGAAACGACTTCTCTTAGCAAGAAAGAGCGATTGGAGGTCGAGAGTAGAGAAGCTCATATGAGAGTGCAGAAAATGAAACAGGCTTTGATCGCTTACAACTCGAGGTTTGCCAATTCGCCCCCAACTGTGATGAGTTCACCTACTAGTGTTATCACATCAGCCCAGAAAGCACAGCATGAAGATCAGGACGACATGCCTGTAATACAAAGAAAGACTGTATCAGATAACTTTTGCCGGACATCTGGCTTCCAGGGACCACGTAGAGTAGATTCCTTGCCAACTTTCCCCTTTACCCATGTGTCACAGGGATCCAGCCTGTTTCTTAACTATACAAATATCAGCACTTTTGGGGATTCCAGCTACAATGTAAACCATCGCCATTCAGAATCACAAGTGAATAACCACTTGTATAGTGGCACGAAGCCTCTGAGTAGTCAGTTTGCTACCCAGTATAATGAATGGAATACGTCTGGAGTGGACGCTTCACCCAGTCTACAAAGACCAGAAACGTCTGAGTGGCAGGGAAATGCTTCGGCTCGCTGCATCGCTGGCGTGCTTATGGACCTTCCTAGTGAAGAGGCGATTGATTGTATGTGGATAAATAACACCGTGGGGCATAATGAAAGTGGTTTCCTCCACGATACATCATCTGCCGAATTTTCATCAGACGACACGAAACAACTTGTAGAAGTGAGCCCTTCCATTACTCAAACAGATATACACTCCCAAGGAAGCTCCATTGCGTCATATTCACTTCCCCATCCACCTTCAAATTGGTTAGAATTTTCATCTTGGAATCCCACGCTGCAGCAATTTTTGGAGGATTTCTCAGTACATTCATGCTTTTCAGACAGTCAAATATACAAAGCAAGGGACGATATAATCGCTACTGACGTATCATCAACGTCTTGCACTGATAGTCTTTGTCCAAGAGAACTTCAGCAGATAGCCTTGATGCTTGATGATGTTTAGAGAAAAGACCGTTTTCACATTATGCCAACAATATTCAAAAGACTTTCAAGAATTTGAACACCTTGTTCGTTCTGTACGTCTACAGCTATCAGTTCCCTTGTAACTAATGGTACATCCATGTACAAATGATGCCATAATCTGTCAATCACGGTTCATCTCTCTTCCGGAACGCTGCACATTGTCAACTTACTCGACACTGTAAATCCCATGTGTAAAATTTTGTTCAGGATTTATCCTTCCTGAATAGATTTTATAGTTAAACTGCGGCTTGAATCTAAGCTATGGTACCTCGTAGGAATGAAATGCATTGTTTTAATTTTGTTAGTCTATGGTCGTGGGAATAAAATATATTCAATGTAATCTTGAACACCTGTATGCATTTTGTAATATGTTCGGAGTATTCCTTATGACTGAAGCAAATTTTCATCTAGCCTCGCACTCGTAAGAATAGGTACGTTATTCTAAGTGCGATAGCCACACTGGCTGTGAAAACTTAATAAGCTACGATAGATAGATCCATGAGGTGGGCAAGGAAGATAAAAAGTATATGCAATTGTAAATCAGGTGCATTTTTATTATGGTCTTTATAAAAAACGAAATCGATTTGGTTAAGGCAATTAAAGTATGCCAAATTTTCAACCAACTTTATGAACTGCCAAAAGCCATGTCGTGAAGCTCATTAGTTTCATTTTTATCTTGTTAAAAATATTAATTTCGTCAACCAACAAATATTGATTTCATCAACCAACAATGCTTTCAGCTCTTCCTCACGGTGTCACAAGGATTTTGAGGTAGCGCTTACCGAGAAACTGTAATACGAAAACTTGACCCTTGACATATGTATATATATATATATATATATATATATATATATATATATATATATATATATATATATATATATATATATATATATATATATATATATATATACATATTACAAGGAATACAATGGCATAGAAATGGTTAATGCGACATATTTTTGTCGCTATATGATCGTGAATTTTGTTAGATGGGTCATCGAGCACACATTGTCATTTAAACGATGTTATTCTTGACATTATTCCCGACATTTCGAGCGACGTTCATGAGAGCCTTGCTACAATAACATTGTTTATGCGATTAAAAAGGCAGCATCGCATACGTGATGCTAATTTGCATCGCTTATGCGATGCAGTTGGACATGTTCAACGAATTGCATGATCGCATACATGATGCTTCTACATCACACATATACACATATACATGAACATGTATGCTCACACTTATACACACACATACATATGCACATACACACACATACAAACATACACATGCACATGCACATACGCACACATACACACACATACACTTACACATACATATACACATACACATACACATGCACACACATACACATGCACACACATACACATGCACATACATACACATACGCACATACACTTACACATACATATGCACATACCTATACACACACATACACAAATACATACACATATGCACATACACTTACACATACACATGCACATACATAACTATTGGAAGACATTGATGGATACCTCAAGGAAGTGAGGTGGTACTGCTAAAACTTGCTTTGTACGTGCCCTATCAAACTTCGGAGTTATGTTACATACACACATACACTTACACATACATATGCACATACATATACACACACATACACAAATACATACACATATGTGGTGAAATGACAACTAACCATTCCTCCCTTTAGGTATCCATTTGAGAACAATGTGCGGTTGCATAGAGATCAACTTTGGATTCTTCATCTATGGATGGTTGCTTGCATTTTGTATCCCTGGTGGTTAGCGCTTTGTTTTTGTGGGTGCTACTAATGCTTTTGGCTTCCAGACCCATATCCTTGATGAGTGTCTTCTTATGTTTGCCGAAGGGGTGAGTTTATCTTCTTTTGGTCTTTGTGCTCAATTTAACCTTTTTCTCTCCTTGACTTCTTTGTTGAGACCTTTTGCATGGTGGAGAGCATAGGTCTTTGTGCATGTAAAAGTTGGGTACCCACATGTGATTGCCCTTGTTGAGCTGTAGCTAATTTCTTAGGCACCCAAATTTGTCGGAGGCCTTCTCGTTAAGTTGGTCGTGGTGGCTTGGTTCTTGTCTTCCCATGGTTGGCTTGCATGGGTGGGAACTGTGTTGGCAAGGCTGGTAGTTGCTTTCCTTTTGGTACCAAGATTTGCTTCATGCCCGGAACTTCTTTCATCATGAATGCTCTTTGTCAATTTGATATGGTGATTGTCTTGTACTGTTTTGCTTGCCTTTGTGGTTGAGTGGTTGTGGCGGCATTAGTCTTTGCACAAGAGGAGGAGTCAGCTTGCCTTTGAGCATGTTCTTGCATGATTGAGTTCTTGTGGAACATAGAGCCTTTGACACATACAACATCTTGTTTGCTAAGATTAGTCCTAGAAGAACTAAGAGAATGTGTGACCTCTGGATTTGTGAGCATGCAATTCTCTAATTCTAATGTAATGCATTGTTCCCATACCCAAACTTGAAGAAGTTGACTTCTTAGGTTCAAGTTGACTGCATGGTCGTAAATCCAATCTTGACCCAATACAAGTGGCTTTGTAAGGTCCTAATTGTGACACACTAGCATTTTGACTTTCATTGAAACATCTTGAAGGTAGATGGGAAGTTCCACCTTGCGCAAACAAGGGGTTTCCACACCTCCCAAACCTATGATATAGGCTTCTATGGGCTTGATGTTCAGTTGCATGTCTTGGCAGTATGAAAGTCCAAGGGTAGTAGTTGTTGCACCTGAGTCAACCAATGCTCTCACAGTCCTTACACTCTTTCCTTGTCCTACCTCTATAGTCACAAAGGGGCATCAATCAATTATTCCAAAATTAATTATGCCCAATTTTTGGCACATGTCCATGTGATATTTTGGGGTGTTTGAGTTGACATCTCGGCCTAGTCACCTTAACTTATTTCGCTTAATGTGCTCTCTAGCCTCTACCTGTGCTTCTTCTCTAACTCTCAACTTTTCTTCTTTTTGCTTCTTTGGTCTCCTTAACATATCCTCTATAAGAGGTTCTTGATATAGCTTGACTCAGCATCCACTAATATAGTTTGGCAAGATGTCACCTTCTAGAGTGGCCAATTGAACTGCATCACTAGTGGAGATTCTATTAATAATCATGGGTCCATATCCTTGTTTCTCCAATTTATGGGCATGTTGTTTTAGTGTGTACACCAGCACTTGATCTCCTTCTTTCAATCCTTTGTCTTTCATGTGTGCATCAAAGTATGCCTTTTGTCTTTTCTTTGCAGCATAGATGTCTGCTGTCGCTCGTAGCCTCATCTCACCTAAGAGTTCTAGGTCAAAGATCTTGGAGGACAACTCATGTCCATTCCAATCATGCTCTTGTGCTACTTTTAAAGCTCGGGTTATGAAGTCTAATGGTAGCACAACATTCTATCCGAAGACCATCTGAAATGGGGTGGCATTGAGTACCGTTTTGTAGGCCACTCGCTAAGCCCAAACAACTTGGTGAAGTTGTTTGTCCCAATCAAAGCATTTATTGTTTACCAGTTTTGTCAATACATTACATAGGATCTTATTTGTGCTCTTTGCTTGTCCATTAGCTTGGGGATGATAGGGGGCAAATTTCTTATGTATCACCAAGAATTCTTGGAGACGTTTTTCAATGACTTCATTCAAGAAGTGTGTGCCTCTATCACTTACTTACTCTATTGGTAACCCATATCTGGTGAACACATTCTCGAATAAAAACTTAACCATCGTTTGAGTATCATTCTTTGTTGTGGCTTTTACTTTTGCCCACTTTATAAGGTAATTTATGGCTACAATAATGTATTCTGCATGGGAGTTTCTAGCTGGGGGGTTAATAGGACCTACAAAGTCTATCCCCACTTCGAGAATGCACGTCCGAGGTCTCAAAGGCATCTCATCTTTCCTTATCAGATATTGTGCACGTTGGCATGTGTCGCATTTCTTCACATACATATGTGCATCCATATGAAGAGTGGGCCACCAAAGTCCTAAGAATAGAACGGTCTTGATTACTCGGTTAGGACCGAATTCCACGTGCAATACTGTTATGTGCAGTTTTTAAGACTTTCAAATAGTCTGATTCATGAACCCACAATCTTAGGTGACCATCTTTGCCTCTTTGGTATAGGTTCTCTCCTACTAAGGCATAGTGTTGAGCCTCTTCCTCCATACTTCATTTCCTTTCTAGACTAGCCTCATTGGGTAATGTTCCCGATCTGATAAATTCTACCAATGGAGTGCTCAATTTTGAAATCAACGATACATGATAAAGAGTTGCATGCTCCACTAGGGGTCTCTCCTGGCACACTAGACAATTCTTATTCCACTCATGTATTTCTTTGTCCATGCTAGGCCAACACACTCGTAAACATTTTAGATTCTACAATGTTCATTGTTTAGAGTAGTGATTTCCTAGAAATCCTTCATGGGCTTGTTGCAACCAACTGCTATGTTCATCATCCTCAACACAACAAGCTAATACACCCTTTGTACCTTGTTTGTACATGCTTCCTACTAGTATTTGATATTTTTGCGATTTTACAATTTCCTCTTTGTTCATTTTCACATTCTTGTTTGCAGGTTCGAAGGTTAGTTCGAAGATAAGCATCGGGCAGTTCATCAGACACTCCTTTTGGTGACTCTCCTAAAGTGATGCGAGAAAGATGATCTCCCTTGAGGTGGGTTCTACCTTTCCTAACAACCACTTCAAAGTCGTATTCCATTAGTAAGAGAAACCATCTTACTAAGCAGCCTGTATTGCAAGGTTTATTGACCAAATATAGTAAAGCTTGATGATCAGTGAAAAACTTGAACTTATTGGCCAATAGATAGTGTCAAAATGTCTTCACAGCATATACCATTCCTAAACCTTCTCTTTTCATTGTGGTATATTTTCTCTCAGTAGCATTTAATTGTCTACTAGCATATGTATAGACAAATCTAAATTTCCTTCACTTGTCACTACAACATATTGGGCGTATACCAAGGCTTCTACCGAGGAAAATGAATGGGCACGATTTTGCCCCAACGTCGGTGTAAGGTTCGGTGTAGGCATTGGAACCAAAGCGTCGGTATAAGCGTCGGTATACGCGTTGGTATAAGCGACGGTACAAGCCATGGTATGCCCCTGGGCAAATAGTCGGTATAAGCATCGATATGTGCCTGGGGATACCGACGCTTATACCGTCGCCTATACCGATGACCATATCTGCAAAATTTGTTTCGGCAGAGTGTGTTGTCTCTTGCTACAGCAACATTCCCATGTTGTTGTGTAGCAAAAGACAATCCACTCTGCCCAAGAAAAACCCAACTACATGTGACATGTATGACAGGCAACAAAAAAATGATTTGATAAAGTAAAACATACTGTCAAATACAAAAGACAAGAGCAAAATGAATCATGAATCGTCTACAAAGAAATGGGACACATAGACATGATATTTATAAACAACAACTAGAACACATGTATATGTGTGTCTGCCTATGTATATATATGTGTATGTGTACATGTATTATGTGTGTATATTTCTATATGTGTAAATATTTATCTGCATGTGTAAAAACCATAAAACCCTAATCCTTAAGACCTAAACCTAAAATAGGTGTATGTGTGTATGCTTGTGTATATATATGTGTAGGTGAATATATATGTGTGTATGTGTGTGTATGCATATGTGTGTCTGTGTAAAAATCCTAAAACCCTAATTCTGAAGACCTAGACCTAAAACATGTATATGTGTGTATGTGTGTATGCATGTGTATATATATGTGTATGTGTATATGTATTATGTGTTTATATGTGTATATGTGTGCATGCATGTGTGTATATATGTAAAATCCAAAAACCCTAACCCTAAAACATCCATATGTGTGTATGTATATGTCACATATGTGTATGTGTGTATGCATGTGTGTGTGTGTATGTGTGTATGCACGTGTATATATGTGTGTGTGTGCCTATTAATGTATGTGTGTGTATGTGTGTATGTGTGTATGCACATGTATATATATGTGTATGTGCATATGTATTATGTGTTCATATGTGTATATGTGTGTATGCATGTGTGTATATATGTAAAAGCCAAAAACCCTAACCCTAACCCTAACCCTAAAACATGCATATGTGTGTATGTATATGTCACGTGTGTGTATGTATGCGTGTGTGTGTGTGACTCTCTCTCTCTCTATGTGTGTGTGTATGTATGTATGTATGTATGTATGTATGTGTGTCTGTATGTATGTATGCATGTGTGTGTATGTATGTATGTATGTGTATGTGTATGTGTATGCATTATATGTGTATGTGTATGTGTATGTGTATGTGTATGTGTATGTGTATGTGTATGTGTATGTGTATGTGTATGTGTATGTGTATGTGTATGTGTATGTGTATGTGTATGTGTATGTGTATGTGTATGTGTATGTGTATGTGTATGTGTTGTGTATGTGTATGTGTATGTGTATGTGTATGTGTATGTGTATGTGTATGTGTATGTGTATGTGTATGTGTATGTGTATGTGTATGTGTATGTGTATGTGTATGTGTATGTGTATGTGTATGTGTATGTGTATGTGTATGTGTATGTGTATGTGTATGTGTATGTGTATGTGTATGTGTATGTGTATGTGTATGTGTATGTGTATGTGTATGTGTATGTGTATGTGTATGTGTATGTGTATGTGTATGTGTATGTGTATGTGTATGTGTATGTGTATGTGTATGTGTATGTGTATGTGTATGTGTATGTGTATGTGTATGTGTATGTGTATGTGTATGTGTATGTGTATGTGTATGTGTATGTGTATGTGTATGTGTATGTGTATGTGTATGTGTATGTGTATGTGTATGTGTATGTGTATGTGTATGTGTATGTGTATGTGTATGTGTATGTGTATGTGTATGTGTATGTGTATGTGTATGTGTATGTGTGTATGCATGTGTATATGTGTGCATGTGTGTATGTGTGTATATGTGTAAAAGTAAAAAACCCTAATCCTAAAACCCTAACCCTAAAACATGTATATGTGTGTTTGTGTGGATGTATATGTGATGTGTGTGTATATGTATGTGCATGTATGCATGTGTGTGTACACGTGTGTGCATGTATATGTGTGTGTATGTATGCATATGCATATGCATATGTGTATGTAATATATATGCATCTGTGTGTATGTATCTCTATGTCTCTCTCTTTGCATATGCATATGTGTATGTAATATGGATGCATCTGTGTGTATGTATCTCTATGTCTCTCTCTTTCTCTCTATCTATATCTCTCTCTTTATCCTTCTCTCTCTCTCTCTCATCTCTTTGTCTCCCTCTTTCTCTCTCTCTCTCTCTCTTATTCTCTCTCTCTATCTCTATTTATAATAAATAACAAAACAATCACTTACATTGATGTAATTCTTTTGAACCGCTCTCATCAAAGCCCAATTGACATCGTCTCTTGTCAAATTCCAAAGAATCAATGCCAAAAATCTCCTGCAAAACAAAAGAAAAGAGAAATTCAAAAACCCTAATCCTAAAACCCTAACCCTAAAACATGTATATTTGTGTATGTGTGTATGTATATGTGATGTGTGTGTATGTGTATGTGCATGTATGCATGTGTGTGTATTAATATGTGTGAGTGTGTATTAATATGTGTGTGTATGTATGTATGTGTGTGTGTACATGCATATGTGTGTGTATGTATGTATGCATATGCATGTGTATGCACATATGTGTGTGTATACATATGTGAGTGTGTATGTAATATGCATGTGTGCATGTATGTGTGTGTGTGTACATGCATATGTGTGTATGTATGTATGCATATGCATGTGTATGCACATATGTGTGTGTATACATATGTGAGTGTGTATTTATATGTGTGTGTGTGTATGTAATATGCATGTGTGTATGCATGTATGTATGTGTGTGTACATGCAAATATGTGCGTATGTATCTCTCTCTTTCTTTCATCTCTCTCTCTCTCTATCTCACTCTATATCAATCGAAAACAAAACTAATCACTTACATCGATGTAAGTGTTTGGAGCGTTGTCATCAAAGTCTAGTTAATGTTTTCCTTCCTCGAATTCCAAAGAACTGATGCCAAAAATCTCCTGCAAAACAAAAGAAAAGAGAAAATCATAAACCCTAACCCTAAAACATGTATATGTGTGTATGTATATGTGATGTGTGTGTATGTGTATGTGCATGTATGCATGTGTGTGTTTACATATGTGAGTGTGTATACATATGTGTGTGTGTATGTAATATGCATGTGTGTATGTACGTATGTGTGTGTACATGCATATGTGTGTGTATGTATGTATGTGTGTGTACATGCATATGTGTGTGTATGTATGTATGCATATGCATGTGTGTATGCACATATGTGTGTGTATACATATGTGAGTGTGTATGTAATATGCATGTGTGTATGTATGTATGTATGTATGTGTGTGTGTACATGCAAATATGTGTGTATGTATGTATGCATATGCATGTGTGTATGTATACATGTGTGTGTGTACATGTGTGTATGTATATGTGTGTACACATGTATGTATGTATGTGAGTATGAGAATGAATATGTGTGTGTATGTATATGCATGTGTGTATCTAATATTCATGTGTGTTTGTAATATGCATGTTTGTATGTAATATGCATGTATGTGTGTATATGTGTGTATGCATGTGAGTATGTAATATGTATATGTATGTATATGCATGTGTGTATGTAATATGTATGTGAGTGTATATGTAATATGCATGTGTGTATGTAATATGTATGTGAGTATGTGTATGCATATGTGTGTATATGTATGTATGCATCTTTCTCTCTATCTCATTCTCTTTCTATTTCATGTCTCTCTCTCTCTTTCACTCTCTCTCTCTATCTTTCTCTTTCATCTCTCTCTCTTTCTTTCTCTCTCTCTCTCTCTCTCTCTCTCTCTCTCTCTCTCTCTCTTTATGTTTCTCTAGATCTCCCTCTTTCTTTCATCTCTCTCTCTATCTATCTCACTCCATATCGATCGAAAACAAAAGAATCACTTACATCGATGTAATTGTTTGGAGCGTTGTCATCAAGGTCCACTTAATGTTGCCCTTCGTCGCATTCCAAAAGATTTGATGCCAAAAAGCTCCTTCAAAATGAAAGAGAAGAGAAATTAGAAAAGGGAAAACACAAAGAAAGAGAAAGGGTGCTACAATATGTGCAATTCTTACCAAAATTTCAGATCTAGAGAAACAGAGATGTAGAGAAAGAGAGAGAGAGAGAGAGAGAAAGAGAGAGAAAGAGAGAGAAAAAGAGAGATGTGTGTACACAATAGGTTCGGAATGTAGTTCACGCATGCAAACTCGGCAGTAGCAAAATTTGGTTCAAAATGCAAGCAGATGTCAAATTTTTGTTCTCGGGCCCGGTTAAAAGTTGCCTCGGTATAAGCGTCGGTATGAGCGTCGGTATAAGCATCGGTATAAGCATCGGTATAAGCATCGGTATAAGCGTCGGTAACCTACAATAAAGTACCGACTCCTATACCGGTGCTCATATCGATGCCGTGTATACCGATAATTAAATGACCGTCGGTATTGCATCCGTGGTTTTTCAAGCATTTTCAACGGTCATACCGACGCCGAGGGGTGACCGTCGGTATGGGCATTGTCGGTATGCCCCTCATATGTTGTAGTGTGTGGGTTGTGCTAGCACACATTCTATTGCATGATTGGATGCATCTACATGAACATGGAATGGTTTATTCCAATCAAGAGTGGTCAGTATTGGTGCTAAGCACAAACATCTTTTTAGCTCATTTAAGGATTTTTCACATTCATCGTTCCACTCAAAATTTGTCAGCAAGGCATAAAGAGGTTTAGCTATGATGGCATACATGTGGATGAGCCTGGCATAATATCCACAATGGCCCATAAAGGCTTGTACCTCTTTAATGTTCCTTGGCCTCGACAACTCTACTATGGCTCTTACTTTGTCCTCATCTGTTGATATTCCATTCTTAGA
Source organism: Ceratopteris richardii (assembly GCA_020310875.1). Lineage (NCBI taxonomy): Eukaryota > Viridiplantae > Streptophyta > Polypodiopsida > Polypodiales > Pteridaceae > Ceratopteris > Ceratopteris richardii. Next base: position 138,483,304 of record CM035410.1, on the reverse strand, counting down.
AACAATATGACCTAAGATTTGTCCTTGTCATACCATGAATACACACATTTATGGGTTTAGACACACTTGATATTCTCTACACTTGTTGAAGATCTATCTGAGCTCAGGGATGTGGTATCTTCTTTCTTGGGAATGAGCACATAAATCATCCGCATATACTTCTAAGATCTTTCGCAAGAAATCCTTGAAAACATGACACATGAGCCTTTGGAATGTTGCAGGTGCATTGGTGAGCCCAAATGACATCACATGAAATGCAAAGATCCCCCACTCTGTGGCAAAAGTATGAGAGAAAATTTTTGGATCTACTCCCTTTAAGTCTCTATAGTGCCATGCAAACACGTCCCTATATTCGCTTGATAGAGCTATAAGCTCTATTTGTTCTTCTGCACTTAGGTCGTCTCCTATGTACATACATCACTCTTCGTTCTCCTCAATGGTTACTACAATTTTTTTGGTATTTTCTTTATTATCATATGATTCTCCTATGACGGCCTCTCTTTTAGGCATTCGTACCAAAAAATTTTGGTCTTCCACTTCAGATTTCTTGAAATTTTCTAGTACTTTGAACAATGATTCCTCCTCTTCTTGTTTCACTGCTTTTTGTTTCTTTTTCTTTTGACCTCGTTCACTTCCATCCTTTGCATTTACAGTTTTAATGCTTGTGAGAGGTTCTTCTTCTTTTTGGATAAATACTCCTATATCTTCTAGATAGTGCATCTCTGAATTAAAGCAACTATCCATCACAATGGACTCTATATCGTCATCATTCTCTTCTTCTTCTATGAAGTCACTAGGGTCACATTCTTCTAGCAAGGGCTGACACATGAACACTGAAATATCATAACCCTCCTCATCACAATGAGGTGTCCATTTTTCTTCATTGACAACAATGTCCATGGTGGCCAAGATTTATGCCCAACCATGAGACTCAAATTCCTCATCTGGAAAAATCATCGGTGTATAGGCTGGGTCGTTAGCTAGTCTATCTCCTGGAGAAGTTCCTTTTTCTCTCACTTTTATGCATCTTTCCTCTTCCTCTGCAACCTTGCACATTTATAAATGAGTATCTTCATACATCCATCATGCTTCAGGTGAACTTCTAGAATGCACAGAGATAGAATCTTCTTTCACTTTGTGGATAGGATTCCATTGTAGGGGTGGTACATCTCTGAATGTATAGTCTTTTAGATTGACCTGGGTGGTGACCCCTAAGTGCTGCAAGAACAAGGAGTTGGTTCCCCAATCGTGTACTATTTGTAATTCTCGTAGGAAGGGTCTTCTTAGGATCATCTCATAGACATTATTTTTCTCAAAGTCACATATAGCAAATGTGTGTTCAAACTCTACACCACAAGTGGTTAAAGTTATCCGTTCAAGCAATCCTAGAGGTCTTTCAACATGGCCGTTCGCCATTTGAAGCTTCATTCTAGTTGGTCTTAATGTGAGTTTTCCCATTGCTTCCATAAGGAGGTGGTCCCAATAGCAACACTAGCATCTGAGTCTATGATCGCTTTGGTTGTGTAACCTTGATAGGTGATCGAAAGATAAGTATTGCCTTCTTCACCTTCACTCATGTCCCCTATTTTGTCTAGAGGTATCTCTGGTACTTTCTGCTTAGATCCTGCTTTTGGCATATTGTAATCAAGTTCTAGGAGTTGATCCTTCACATGATTCCATAGCTCGGGTTTTACTTTTAGCAGCTCTTCCATGGTAAGATGACACTAAACCTTGGTGTTCTTCACGACATCAGTGTTACTTGGAACCACTGAGTCTTCATTTCTTACCAATATTGTGGGAGCTCTCATCTAGAGAGATTCAGACTCCCATGGGCCTGTGAATTGTGGCAACTCTTGTAAAGAATTAGATTCAAAATCTAATCTTTCATCTTCTTGTTGGTCTACTTGATCTCCATAGATTGATGGAATGTCTTGGGGAAATTCATCATGAAGGTCATCAATCTCAGGAATAGGAGGGTCATTACCCTTCTCCTTGGCCCATTTCTCTTCCTATATTTCCCGCAAGAACTCTTGAGAGTACTATTTAATTAAAAGAGGTGCTCCCTCATCCACGGAATCAAGAACATAAGCTTTCCTTGGCGGTGAGCTTTCTCTTTCAATAACTGGTTGAGCCTGTAGAGGCAAAGAAACATGCGGCTCATTTACCAATTGGTCTAATCTTTCTAGTAGGCCCTGGAAATGCAAATCCGGTTGGTAGAGTTTGTCTTATTGAACTGTTGACTGGTTTCAAGCATAGCTTGAGCCAACTCTGCCATTTTCATGCACATTTTTGTCCGTTCAATCTCTAAATCTTCTCTAGGGTAACTCTTGTCTAAGTTTACAGTTGTTGGCACTTCTTGAAGTCGAGCCTGGTAGGCCTTGAACATCATGTCCAAGCCTTTTGGGGTTGGATCTGCTAGAACAAACCCTAATTGTGGTTTATTTATAATGAGTGGTGGGGTGGAATGAGGTGGATTGGAAGGAGGTTTGGCATGCGAGGGGCTTTGAGATGCAATGTCTTCTATTTTTGTTTTTGCGTCTTTCAGGCTTTCTTCTAGTTCAGATATCTTTTTATTCCACTTACGATTGTTCTTCTCTCTAGTATCCTTCCATGTTCTTGTTTTCCTCTTACTAGGCTCTCCTGATTCACTTGACTCTGATTGATCAGCGGTTTTCGTTTGTTGTATGGCTTGTTCCCTAGTAACTGCCTGTATAGGAGCCACATTACTGCTATTTGCATTGGAATCCACCACTAAGCCTACCACATTAATGGGTGTAACCTTGGGTGCACTAGAGGGGTTCCTTGGACAATCTCTCTCGAGATGTTCTTTGCCGCCCTCAGGACAAACGCCTTGCATCGTGATGTTTTGTCCTTGTCCTAGAGTCGGTGAGTGGGGACATTCACGAATGAAATGGTCTCCCTGACATCTAAAACATGTCCTCTAGGGGCTTGTGATCTTACTTGTCTTGATTGGGACCTTGGGTTAGGATTCGTGTACATGACATTGGAGTATTCTGGCTCTGCGTTTTGTTCCATAAGTGGTGTCTCATATTGATAATAGTAAGAATCACTATGCTCTAGTGAATCTTTGTAATAAGCATGTGGATTGTCTTCATGGGAATAGTCAGAATTATGAGCATGAAAATTTTGAGACCAAAGGGGTCATTGGCACCAATGCTCTATTAAGGTTCTCCTCTGCCACTGCATACGTAACTGGGATCACATCAGTAGGTGTTGGTGGTTGGTTTCCTAGGACAGGTGGCGGCCTATACAGTGCTTGATATTGCTATTGTGGCCTATAATGTGGTTGTTGGTATTGATTCTGATACCTACCCTATTGATAAGGTTGGTGAAAATTTTGCATGATAGCCTACCTATTGTATGGACAATCTTGAGCCATGTGGTTCGTGTATTTTCTCTCAATCGTGCAATATGGAGCATTCTTTTCTCTTATGTTTGGGTTTGTCATTAGGCATATGTTAGCCATGTGGTCCCCTCCACAAGTATAACACCGGTTCAATGAGGTGACTCTTGATGTTTGTCTATTTTGGACTCCTAGCTTCATGGCAACTTACTCAGCTATCTCATCTATCTCAGTGGAGGTTCTAGAGGAATGACTAGTAGAACTGTCAGAGTCCTTATAGAGCTTGGACAGTCCTAACTCCTCACCAAAATTGTCTTCTATGTCAATACATATCCCAACACACTCTTCTATGGATCTAGGCTTTTTCAAGTACACATATGACCTTAACTTTGTGCTTAGTAAGCCATCTAAAAACAAGGCCACGTGTGGCTGGTGTGGATAACTCTAGAGTAGGGCTTCTTTCTAAGTACTGTCTAAACATGTCTTCTTGCAAGTCGCACTGTTTCTTGGGGTGTCTGCTTGAAGTTGTGGATCAAGGATGATGTGTTATGCTTGATACCAATCTTAGAAAATTCTACAATGAATGCTTCTAGCAGTTGGCCTATGTCTCGATAGTTGCGACTATTTAGGGGTTGAAACCAAGCAAAGGTAGTACCCTTAAAATTCAAACCAAATGCCTCGAACTGAGTGAAAAAGTCCTCGACATGTTCAGCTCTTAACACTTGTTTGAACTCGGCCACATGATCATAAGGATCTCCTGACCCATCAAAATAGTTCTTCATATCCTTGACCACTTGAGAAGGCCTAAGGGTTCTTGAGTGCTCTCGAGGTCTATGCAATGGAAAATCATGTTCATCGCTTTGATGCCTATGTACTCGATGTCTCTCTCTTTCAGGTCGTCCATCTTCAAGTCTAGATCTCTCTCTGCCCATAATGTATGAAAAACTTACCTCCGGTCTCCCTCTATTTTGTTCTCGTTGTGCCTCATGCACTTGGGATGAACCTACACCTTGGTGGCCATGATAAATATTAGATCATGGTGGAGGAAAAACTAATTCTCCTTGCCAAGCATATGCATGCCTATCATGCTCTGTTACCAAGAACATTTTCTCAGATGTGTTATCTAGATAGACAACTTTTATTGGCATCTTCGGATCTTTGAACTCATAGAGGGTGACTATTGGGCTAGGCTGGTCTAGCTTGAATCTCCAAAAAGCTTCCTCCGCTTCCCTATTCAAGAATAGCTCTATGGTTTTGTTATCTTGAGGGATCCAATCTGGAGTGATCACCCTAGTCAAGACAAACTTACCTCTAGGAGTCTTGGGTTCTTGTCCTAGGTCTCCTACCTCGTTCTGAGGAATAACATTTCCAATCTCATCTGTCCTATCTCGTAAGTTGGTAACCACATACATGGTTCCCTCCTTATCAATGTATGAACCCTCTTCGAACTTGACCATGGGGTGTTCAAGTCCAAAGGGTTGGTCTGGATTTTTAAGTTGAACTATTGATCGTCGCAGGCCATCCTTATAGATGTGAGAACCTAATCAGTTGGTCCTCATATACTCCAATTGTGTCTTATAGGAAGCCTTTGGTGTCTATAAATAAGCAATACCTGAGGTATGTGTGGGTCTCTCCATGCTGAAAGACATTTTTGAGTCACTTGTTTCAGCACGTAGGGATAACCACTAAGTTGTTGTGCCCACAACCTCACTGTGTGGCTGAAACTGGCCTCAGAGGATTTATTGCTTTGTCTATCCTTGCCTAGGTGTCTACCAGATCTCATGTTCATAAGCCTTGTCTACAATTCCAAAATTTCCCTTTGTATTGCTCAAAGTCCTTTGGAACTCCTTGGATTCCTAGTTCCACCTAAGGGTCAACTTCCAACAAACCCAAAATCACAAAAAACGGATTTCATATGAGAAAGTTATGCCAGTTCAGGGTTTTGGGGGTTAAAAAAGGGAAACAGGACCTCTCAAGGATTGCTTTAGAACAGGTGATACATGATACACTTAAGAGGTATCGGTGATACTTGGAAGCAGACAAGACACGATACTTGCCTTGTCACGATACACAATATCAGAACTAATTGATACACGATACACAAGAGACACGATATGATACTTGGTTTTAGAATCACTTTTGTATGCTCCATCTAATGCTTCTCAGCCTAAGGTGATGCCTACTACAAGGCAAACTGACATGCCAATGCCTACGACTACGGCTATGGCTAACAATACAGTCATCCCTAAAGCTTCGATAAATTTCAACTAGACATTCTATGTAAACAAATGGAGAATGTTATGAACATGCAGGCATCTCTTTCCAAAGAGGTTTCCCAATTTAATAACAAAGTATACTCCATGAGTTTTAATGATCCTAGAGCTAGCAGTAGTGGTGTAGGGCAACACCACCCATACCAGTTATGTCACAATACATTCCTTGTCAGCCAGTTTTCTAGCCAGCTCCACCTACTCAGTTCGCTACTCAGCCAACCTTTCAAAGAAATACTAAAAGAAAAGGGACTAGTGGAAAACGATGTGTGTGGTGTGATAGCCAGGAGCATGCAACTTATGCATGTGACAAATTAAAAAGTTCAAAGGAAAATCAATTAGTTATAGAGATTGATAAAAGATTGTGTGACTTTAGGTCACGACTTCTTTTATCCGTCAATTGGGGCAAAGGAGGTATGAAAAGATATATGATCTCTAATGCAACTGGTTGTACCTCGGCTGTTAGATTAGAGCCAGCTGATGATAGGCCTCTTTCTATGCCAAGCCAAAATCCTTATTGGATTGAGGCATTGGTAAGGACTAGAGATGAAATAATGTATAAAACAGTATGAAGATCTCCTGTTGATCAAGCCTCTGTTTATTCTCACATTGCCAATGTTGAGGAAAAACGGAGACGAGATGATATGCAGGATGATGTAGAGGAAGGAGATAGGAGGGTGACTAGGAGACAAACGAGAGAGGATGAGAAGAAAAATGATAAAAAAGTACAATTTGAGGATACAAATTTATCTCAAGAAGAGGCAAAAAGCCACCATATGAAAATATTCAATCACAGGATGAACAAAAGAAATCTGAAAAGGAAAATACTAAAATTGAACATAAAGATGACCAAAAACAAAGTGAAGAGAAAGGGAAAAAGAAGTGAAGAAGAGCTCCACATGCAATAATGATTTCAGAACTCGAAAAGAAGAACGATGCTAGGGAAATCTTAAATGATATACTTCTAAAAAGTCATGTAACAATATCTCTTCAACAAGTGTTTTCAATAGCAAAACCGGAGTTCAAGGATAGTTTTATTCCACTAATTAGAAGGAGACATTTTCCATTTCCACAAGAGGAAGATATGCAAGATGTGGCAACAGAAACTCTAGCTATGAATGATGCAGTAACATTAAGTGAGAGTGATTATGAAGACAATGAAGAGTTTACAACTAAGAGCATGAATAGAATTTTTTTAGGACCCATTCAGCCTGATGAGGAGATGTTAAAAAGTGAAAGTAAATTCAACACTACCTTGTGGGCACGAGGCACGCTAGAAGTGAAAATTAGAATTGGAGATGAAAAGGATTCCTGTTTAGCTCTGGCTCTCATTGACTCGAGGTGAGAGATAAACGTTATTTCAAAGAAATGTTTTGCCAAATTTAGATGGCTGATTGACAAAGAGCACGGATGGAGGATGACAACAGCTGACAATTGCTCAGGTATTTTATTAGGTGCATGTGCGAATGTGCCTAGAATGATAGGTGGAATTCGAGAAGAGTTTCACTTCTTCGTTCAAGATAATTGTTTGTATGAAGTAATTCTCCGACAGCCATTTATAGCAGAGATGAGAATGGAAACAAAACCAATGAATGACGAGTCAGTGTATGCAAGAATTCGATCCAAATCAGGGATGGATTCTTTGCAAGTTATGACACTCTGCCCAAATCATGCTAGAAATAGAAAGAACTTAAGAAGAAATCCCATTGACTCGATCAGTCATGTATGTGATGACTCAGTGGCTGTGAGAGAATATGGGACATATATATTATGACCAAAATTTCTGCTAGACTCCACTATTGAGCGGGACAATAGTGGACATTGTTTTGATGTCTCGCCTAATGAACATAAATTCAAAGATTATTTAGTTTGTACTCCTATGACTAGATTATATCATATTACAAAGGAAAACCTTACAAAAACATTTAGAAAACAAAATGAAAAATATTTTTGAAAATTAGGATTAATTTTAATAGATGAAAAATTGAGTGTATAATTGAACTCTCAAAAAGTACTACCTTATTAGAAGACCTAGAAACTATTTCCCAAGAAAGTTTAGAATCAAATCTGAATATTCTTAACTCTATTTAAGAATATGAGATTATTAGTGAATTCATCCTAGAATATGAAGCTAACATAGAAACCAAATATAAGACTGTAGAAAAGAAAATAAAGCTTGTAGCTCAACCTTTACCCAAAGATAGTCATGATATATTTTGACGAGTATCAGATGACCCTATACTCTTAGAGATCGATCTAAGATAGGTCATACGTTTACAGAGGAGAGTAAGAAATATATTAAATTTGGTGATGAATTTATTTAAGAAATAGAACGTATGAGAAGATTAGAGAAAGCTACTAGTGGTCGAGGATGTATGTAACTGTTAAAGAATTTGTGAGCACTTGTGCTACATGTCAGTTACATTCCTCTATCAAGCATAGAGACCCCTTGCATCCAACCTATCCACCTTGTATTCACTACAAGTGGGTAGTCGACCTTGTGACCATGCTAAAAGCAATAGTGGTATGAGATACATCGTTCTTGCATGAGAATATTTGACAAACCACGTTGAGGGTAGAGCACTTTGTTCCAATACTACTTATAATGTATGCGTATTCCTTTTAGAAGAAGTAATATCCAGATTTGGATATGTAGAAAAAGTAGTTGCAAATCAAGGTGAGTTAGATGCTAGAGAGGCAAGAGAGTTCTTTGCACATCATGGAATTCGATTGTCTCTTACAACTGCCTATAACCCTGAAGCAAATAGAAAAATAGAACAAGGATATCCTTCCATAGTGAAGGCTATTTCAAAAGTATGCCATGGAGATATTGGAGAATGGCCAAAATATCTCCCATTTGCTCTTTGGGCTGATAGGATGACGTACACGAGAACAACTGGTTTTATGCCGAATGAACTCATGTACTGTTAGAAGCCAATATTTCCCATACATACTCAGATAATAAATTGGATGAGTTTGGATTGGAAAGATAATGTTTCAAGGGAAGAATTATTAGCACTTAGGATTAAACAACTAAAACAAGGTAATGAAAATTTAAAAGAAGCAATTAAAAAATTAAAAACATCACGATTAAAAAATAAAATATATTTTGACAAGAAACATCGATTGAGGCCGCAACCAATAGAGAGTGGTGATTGGGTGCTTGTATATGATAGTACTTTCGATACTCAATACAATGCTCATCGTAAACTAAATAAACGTTGGTTCGGACCTTATGTTGTTGTTTTGGTTTTTGAGACATGAACTTATAAATTAGGAGAATTTGGTGGTACTGCGTTAAGAAATGTGATTGCAAGGAAAAGAATAAAGCTGTTTAAAAGAAGATCTAGGAGTAATTTTGAGTTGGACAAAGACTTCATGGAGGACGAAGATGAAGATGAAGAATAACCAGGTGAATTAATTCTAAATATTCTTTATTGTTTACAAAATGTTAATTTTCATGCATTTCATTATTAGGGTTTTATTTGTTTCTGATAAAAAGAGGAAATTTATTAAAATTACTTAAATAATGAAAAAGAAATTAAAGTAGGAATATGTATATAAGTTGAAGATCTCCTTTAGGAAACTTATAATGTGTTGTGACAATAGGAGAGAGGAACACTTGACCTGCGACCTTTAGTAAAAGTGAATACTATTTTTGGAGAAAGGTTGCATTATTGATCTTTGATTGTAAAAAAAAACTTCTTTTATGGAAAAACTCGTGGATCCTCCTTGCTTTAAGCATAAGTGCATCTCCACCCTTGAATATGAGCTCATCTTGATCGTACAACATGGCTCAATCAGCTTTCGCCATGTGGTGGCCCTTCAACCCTTCAATTTGCTTAAACTAGAAAACTACGGTGATCGTGAAAACTGGACTTTGTACTCTTTGACCCTCCAAAATAGGCTTTGATGAAGATAAAACTTTGGAGGACTATGTTTCTAAAGATCTCCTTCAGGAATATGCAAAAAAAACTCCCATCTGAATCTCCCTTGTACAAGTTTGACTACATTTGGAAGCTTGCAAGGTGGCATTAAGGTGTCTAGGAAGTTCTGATAGCCTTGAAAATTTGTACAAATATGTAGCCATATATGATCTTTATACATGCCAAACCATATGGCTGACATAAATTTCTATACAAGAATTTGTAGGGTCAAACTAGAAAAATTACATTTTACAAAATGAACATAGCATATCAATGTGCTACAAAATCCATTTTTTGCTGAAATTGGGGCTATAGACTTCCTTTGACAATCTTTACAAGTATATGAATTTTCATCTAATTTGGTGATAATGAAATTTTTGCCCTAATTTCCTAACTTTGACCAGCTTTGACCGCTACCATGGACTTTCTTGATTTCTTTGAAACTTTGTATGTGAGCTTCCTTTGACATCCTTGATGCATCTTGGACTTCTCGGGGAATTCTGGCTACCTTCACCAAATATGTTTTTTGTAGGCCTTCACAAGTGAGAGAGGAGAGAAAATCTCGATGACATTCGCCCCCACTAAACGTGCGATTCCTCCGGAAGCGCCACTCTAGCATCTGTGAAAAACAAAATGTTCCAGGCATCAAATTCTTTTATAGGCAACATAAGAAACATGGAAGGAAAATTGATTATATGCATGAATCAGTAGGTAACGTGACATGAAGCAAAATTTGCATGAAAGAAAGAATTGAAACAGGCAACATGAATATGCATGAACAAATAGGCAACATATATGCAAATGAACAAGCAACATTGGCAACAAGAAAGAAAAAAAACAAGCATCAATATGAAGTGGAAGTGGATGTATTGAGTCGTTTTAAGCATCAGTTCCTCTCATCTTGAAGAAAATTTTGTACCTTTTTCATAAAGCAATCTACCTTAAATATGATTATAAACAAAGATTTAGGATTTTCAAGAGACATCTTTCATCTTTAGCTTATTTTAGATCAACTCCTTTCCTACATAAATATGAATATGCTCTTTCTCTAATAACATGCAAGGAAATCTAACTAAACTCCACTAATGCATAAATCTGCCTATATAGCCCGTGATTTATTCTACTATGCCTCTTTATCCTCCTTTGGCTTGCTTTTTTTTTTTTTTTGATGATGATGATTCGGCAACTTTATGGTTACGATCACTTTTTTGGGGTGGAAGAAAGTGTAAACTTCTTGGTAACATGTAGCAACCCTTTTTTTTTTTTTGATGACGGGGAAAAATTAAACCCCGATACAAGGTACAACCATTTTTTATGACGGAGAACAGTTGTTTAAAACTCCGATACAAGTGCTGTGAGATGGACTAAGGATGTAGAAACATGCAATAGCAGGAGCTAGGATTTCAACAATTATGCTTTCGATACTGGATACATATGCATGTTTATATATGAAAGTCATGTCACCAAAATAAACCTGCAAATCTACATGCCCTATCTTTCCACCATCCTAGATTATAACCGATTTCTTAGTAGATGAATTTCTACTCAAGATACAATTTTACACAAGTAGAGAAATCATCATTTGCCTTTTTTTTTTTTTTTTTTTTGACTCAAGTAATGTGGATATGCAATGCAATGCAAAGACTGAAAACAAACATGCATGAAACAAGAATGGAAAAAAAGTAGAATGAACTTGAAAAAAAACCAAGCAATATGAACTTGAAAAATTAATTATATTTAAACAACTCCGATACAAGTGCTGTGAGATGGACTAAGGATGTAGAAACATGCAATAGCAGGAGCTAGGATTTCAACAATTATGCTTTCGATACTGGATACATATGCATGTTTATATATGAAAGTCATGTCACCAAAATAAACCTCCAAATCTACATGCCCTATCTTTCCACCATCCTAGATTATAACCGATTTCTTAGTAGATGAATTTCTACTCAAGATACAATTTTACACAAGTAGAGAAATCATCATTTGCCTTTTTTTTTTTTTTGACTCAAGTAATGTGGATATGCAATGCAATGCAAAGACTGAAAAACAAACATGCATGAAACAAGAATGGAAAAAAAGTAGAATGAACTTGAAAAAAAACAAAGCAACATGAACTTGAAAAATTAATTATATTTTTATATGTTTTTTTTTAATTTAATTTTTTTTTTATATTTTTATTTTTTATAACATGGATACTCCTGTTTATGAATCAGCCTCATTGTTGTCATCTTCTTCAATGTCCTCATCCAAAATGTACTCGTCATTATCACGTTTCTTGAATAGCTTTATCCTTTTACCTGCAATCAAAGTTTTTAGTGCAACACCATTTAATTCACAAAGAGCATACGTACCATTGTTGTTGACTTTTGATACAATGTATGGCCCAAACCACCGTTGAGTGAGCTTTTTGCGTGCATCATATTGAGAGTCAAATGTACTATCATAAATGAGCACCCAATCTCCTACTTCAATTGGATTAGGGCGCAATCGATGAGTTTTATCAAAATAATGCTTGTTCTTCATTCTAGATTCTCTTAATTTTTCAATAGCATCATCAAGTCTTAATTTACCTTGTTCTAACTGTTTAATACGCAAACTCAAAAAATCATCAGTAGACATGTTTTCAGACCAAGGCAAATTTGACCATGCAGAAATATGAGACTAAATTGGAAACAATGGTTTTTGACAGTACATGAGTTCAGCAGGCATATATCCAGTAGTACGTGTGCATGTCATTCTATCTGCCCAAAGTGCAAAAGGTAAGAATTTAGGCCATTGTTTGATGTCACCGTTACATGCTTTAGATATGGCTTTCACAATAGGTGGATGCCCTCTCTCTAGTTTACCATTGGCCTCTGGATTATATGCAGTAGTGAGAGACAAACGAATACCATGACGCTCAAAGACTCTTTAGCTTCTCTCGCATTTAACTCTCCACGATCGGCAAGTACTTTCTCTACGTACCCAAAGCGACTTATGACATCTTCAAGCAAGAATTTGCAAACATTGCAAGTGGTCTTGGATCGTAGTGCACATCCCTCTACATGATTAGTTAAGTCTTCTCTTGCAAGTACAATGTAACGCATTTTGTCAATACCTTTAGGCATAGTTACAAGATCTACTACCCACTTGTAGTGAATACAAGGTGGATAAGTAGGATGCAATGGATCTCTATGTTTGACTGATGAATGAAGTTGACAAGTAGAACATGTAGAAACATAGCTACTAATGTCAACATACATCTTAGGCCAAATATAGGTACTTCTAATTTTTTCATATGTTCCAAAAAATCCTTTATGACCTGCCCATAATGTCTCATGCATTTCCTTCATTACTTGCAATTGAAGACCTCGTTTTCCTAGGACTCGTTGTGGATTCTTAACCTTACCCTTAGCATGTCTCCAAAGATAACCATTACATAGGAAAAAGTTATAAGCTCATTTCCTAATGTTACGGAATCTATTCGTAGTCCAGTTAGGTAATGGTTGTAGTGTACTGAGATACTTTCCTATGTCTCTCCATTCATCTTCGTACTCAGACTCATGAAATTTCTCATACTCATATATATGTGGAACATAGTGAACTAAATTCACATTCTTTATTAGATCACTTTCAAGATCATCATCAAATCTAGCTCTCGATAACATATCAGCAACTAAGTTTGACTTACCTGAAATATGAACTAACTCAGGATTTATGAACTTAATATATGAGATCCATCTAAGCATGGCTATATCAGGACATGAACATTTGGCTATCATTCCAATGAGAGGCAAACAATCAGTCTCAACTTTGACATTTGCAGCAATGAAATATTCTTTGTCTGTTTTCAAAGTTGTTACCATACCCCATAGTTCTCGTTTGATCTGTGGATATTTTTGTTGTGTTTCATGTAGAATTTTGGCACCAAACCTAATTGCATATCTATTCCCTTCACTATCATCTTGACTTATGACCCAACCTATACCAATAGGACTAGTATCAACAGTCAATATAATAGGTTTGTTAGCAGAATAGTCTACACGCTTAAGGATGGGAGCTTCAAGCAATAATTTCTTCAATTTACGCATAGCCTGAGTGTGTTTGTCAGTCCAAATAAATTTTCATTTCTTTCTTAACAAGTCATAAAGACAATCAGCAACATGAGCAAAGTGTGGGATCCAAATAACATAAAAGATGCAAGTACCAAGAAATCTACGTACCTCACTCACGTTGTTACATGTTTCAGAAATCTTGCTAATGGCATCAACTTTTTGTGGGTATGGCTTTCGACCATAATGGCCGCATAAATGTCCAACAATAAGTACCTCGTTGACACAAAAAACAGATTTCTCTATGGAAAATGTGAGACCTGCCTCTTCAAATCGTTGAAATATTCTTTCACAATCCGAGATATGGTCAAGAACAAATTTACGACATCCAGATGAATCTAAAGTAATGTCCTTTACACGTTCTTCACTCCCTTTAATTGGTATATCATCAATGAATGGCATAGTTATATGAGGGATAAAGTCATGTAAGACCATATTCATAGCACTCATCATATGAGCCACAGAATTAGTCGCTCCTTGAGGTAAAGTACACATTCGTACTAAGCCTAAAGGAGTTTTCATTGTGGTTATGTCACGACTATCAATTGCTAATTGGAATTGGTCATATCCCGAATATAAATCACCCATTGAATAGATAGAATGTCCTGAAAATGATTCAGCAAACTCATCTAAAATGGGTCCTGTTCCTACATTCCTTATGGTGACTTTATTGACGGGTTGGAGATCTTAAATAAAACGTAGTTTCCCATTCTTTTTAGGCACAGTGAACCATCGATTTGAGTAAGGTGCAAAAGATGGCTCTAAAATTCTCATGTTTATCTTCTCCTTAAGTAGTTTCATTAGCTCAGGTAAGTGAACCTTTGGAACTGGTATAGGACGAAGATTCCATGGAATATGTGGAATAGTAAAGATTATCATGGGTGCAACTAGCTTAGGATCTACACAACCAATCTCATGAGGATACATAGTAAAGGCTTTTCCATGGCTACGTATGACTCCCTCAAATTTATCTCTCTCTGATGGCAAAATAAAGTCATCATCTCTACCAATTTTCACCTGTTTGATTGTCTCATCCATGAATGTATGTCCTATGTTTTTCTTATCCCGAAGAATTGGATCATTTTTCACATCAATAATTTTTTCATTACTTCCTTGAGGTAATGGTTGAGCTATGGGTTTGATTTTTTTGTCTACAGTTTTGTACTTTGTTTCAGCTAAGGCATCATGTGTTTGGTTAAACACTTGTCAACATTGAGAGTATACTCTTGGATTAGAGCATACTCATCAAGGGAAGAAAGAAGAATAATATGGGAATTAGAATTTTGTTGAAGACATAACTCTAACTCCTCAAGAGTAGAGAAACAATGAGATGTTTCAATCACATGCTCAATGTTCTCATCATGTTCCATGATTTTGTTGTTTTTATAATTTTTTTGGGTTTTTTGGATAAAAGACTTGGACAATTGACTCTTATGAAGAAAATCTAATCTAGAATGCGGAAAACTAAGTGACAAACTATTGTACAGGTTGGTTGGCTGCGAGATGTCAAACCAATATCCACTGTTGTCCCGCTCAACAATGGATTCTATCCAAAATTTTGATCATATGTAGCTCCAAACATGAATCGAGGTGCACAATCACTACAAGCATGCTCATGACCTTGAGTAACAATAGGTTTCTTTCTAATTGACAATCGATTCCTAGGATGATTCACTCCTACTGTCATGACTTGAAGTGATTGCATTCCATCCTTAGACTTGAATCTAGCATAGGTAGACCCATCATCCATGGCTTTAGTTTCCATACGACTCTCACAAATAAAGGGTTGACCTAAGAGAACTTCATAGGAGCAATTATCTTGAATAAAAAAGTGAAACTCTTCTATGATTCCTCCTATGGATATGGGCACACTAGCACAAGCTCCATACAGGGTACCTACACCATTATCTGCAGTTCTCATACGCCATCCACAATCTTTATCTATGGGCCATCGAAACTTATCATAGACTTCTCTTGAAATCACATTGATTTCAGAGCCGGAATCTACTAATGCATTTACAGTGATAGTGTTCTTATCATTTCCTATTTTAACATGCATCTCTGATGTACCTCTAGACCAAAATGTTCTTTTAAAGTGACTTTCAGGATTGTTTTCATGATTTTCATGGTCAGGTTGAATAGGTCCTAAGAAATTTTTATTAACATTTACTTCATCATCATCAAAGTCCTCTTCATCAGATTCATCAAAGTTTAAGGCTTCATTCATAGCTTGATCTTGATCTAGAGAATCTTGCATCTCAGTATCTAGATTAAGCGAAAACCTCTTCCTTTTAATTAGGCCGATAAAGTTATCTTTAAAAACAGGCTTTGCAATAGAGAAAACTTGTTCTAAAGACATAGTCACTTGACTCTTAAGCAAAATGTCATCTAAAATCTCCATAGGATCTATTTTTCTCTCAATTTCTGAAATCAAGATGGCTTTAGGTTTTCTCTTTGGTTTCTTTTGTTTTTGCTCAGGATTTTGTTTTTGTTCATGTTCTCGTGTTTGGTCTTCTGTTTGTTTTGATTGTTCTTGTTTATCTAAAGGCTTTGGTTCTATTTTTCTTTGCTTTGTCTTCTTCCCTTTTTGTTTCTCCTCTTGTTTTTGTTCATTGGGTTCTGATTCTTGTTTTTTATCTTTAGATTGTGATGTTTCTCCTTGCTCTATGATTGTTTCTATTTCCTCTGAGGTTTGTTTTCGAGTCACTCTTCTTTCACTAGGCTCAGCTTCATCTCTTTTTCGTTTTTCTTCTAGATTGGATATGTGAGAAATAAGAGATTGATCTTCTATCGGTGACTCAAGCCGTTATTCTCCTAATCTCATCTCGTGCTCTTACTAAAGCCTCTATGGAAAAGTCAACTTCCTTTGTGGGTTTACTTGATTCCACTTGTTCATCAATGTTGATGTATGAAACACCACAAGAAATGAATTAATGTGACACTAGAACACCTCTATGGTCACCATTAACTCATTGCCACTCCAAACTTTGAGAAATGATAGCCTAAATTGAGAACTTTGCTTCTACAGAAATTCCTAGTCATCGAAATGACATACCTTCAGTATTTTGCTAATTTCTCCTAGCTCAAGTATTATTTCTCCATGAAACTTTATAAGCTAAAACTAGAAGAGTAGAGCTTTCCAACAAGCTATCATATGCATCAAACGGACCTCTAGAACTCAAGTTATGGCCTTCACAAGATGACCCTGTATGACCTTCCAAAACTGGAAATCTTTCCTGTTATAGTAAGAGCGCCTGTTTAAAATTAGAATTCGATGCCTAGCATCGACTTGCAACGAGAATTCGATGCCGGGCATCGACTTGGGATGTTTTTGGCCACTTTTCAGCAGGGATTCGATGCCGGGCATCGACTTCCCGCATAAAGTCTTGATCTTCTGGACACCAAAACTATAGGTGATCTCATGCACACTTACAATATGACTTATCAACTGGAATTCGCTGCCAGGCATCGAGTTGCTCCAACAACATCATCTTTTCAAGAAGATTTGGCAGTAGATAAAAATCAGATATGAAGATAAAGACTTATCAAGTGAGATTCGATGCCACGCATCGACTTGCTTGGAAAACTTCAACCTTTCAAATCATTACACAGAAAACAAACACTGGAGATGGAGGAAGAAGACTTATACACAGAACTTTAACTAGTTCTTGTCATAACTATGAAAACTCAGAAGTTTACAAGTGCTTTCTCGCTCAGAGAAGCCCGACTATACTCAGTCATACAAAAATGAGTTTTTCTCACTTTCTCATTGTCTTCCTCCTTCTTCTTCTCACCGCGTCAGTTAATACTAACTAACTTGTATAGACTTTCTCATTCCCATGATTTTTAAAAAACTTCTAGAACTAAAGTGAACTAACTTTACAAATATGATACATTTGTGAATTTGTCCCTTCACATAGGCATGGGGTTTTCTTCCTAAGATTTGACCTTCAAATATATGTCCAGTTAGTGATTGTTTCTCCAACAATCAAGAGCTTCTAGTTTCACTCCTCTAGTTCCTACATCCGTTATGGTTATATTTTCATAGTGTTTTTTCATTCCTCCCTTACCATAATTTCCTTGCAAAGGTAGCCTAGATCGATAGTCACAGATTTTCTTGTCTATGTCTATTACTAGTCGTTGCTCCTTAGCACCCTTCAATAGTTCACAATCTCTCAAAAAGTGCTCTAATGAATCACACCAAGGACACCTACGAGGGCCACGCACAAAACCATTTTTGATTTTGAGGATTTTGATTAACTTGCGGTGGGAAATTTTGAAACTGAGGATTTTGTTGATAAGGTATTGCTTGAATAGGATAATTAGGATTTTGAAAAGGCAATTGATGTATTTGAGGAGCTTGGGGAGCAACATGTGGTACTTGAGGTGCAAGAGGAGCTTCCATATTATACGGTTGATGATTTTGAAAATTTTGATTTTGAGGATTTTGAAAAGCTATTTGAGAAGCTTGAGGATACATGTTTTGATACATTTGAGGATTTTGCACATGAGGATGAGGATTTTGCATTGAAGAATTATGCATTGGAGGAACTTGATATGCTTGAGTAGGAGCTACTTGTGGATTTTGATTGGTAGCTATAACATGTTGATTAGGCTCTTGAAAAGTCATTGGGTTCATTTGATTTTGGAAATTTTTGGTGTAACTAGATTGTAAAGCATCTATAGTCTTGGCCAAATTGGATTGTGTAGCAATAAGACTTTCCATTTGCTTAGTGAGAATTTCCACTTGAGATTGTTCAACTACACTTTTATTTGGCTCTACTTTAAAACCTTGAGTAGGCTCCATCATTTGAGGAATAGGAGTAGAGTCAAAATTCATAGCATGGGATTGTTCTCTAAATTGCTCCTTAATTTGTGGAAGGCTAGCTTGAGGAAGACTAGTTTGCTCATAAAGCATGGATTGTCTTTGATGTCTATGGGCTACAGCCTCTACTACTTTACGCACTTTTTGCCAATTGTTAGTAAGACCATAGCGCTTATCCGGTTCTTCTAATCGTCGTTCGACTTCCCTACGAGTTTCAGGATGAAGAAGCTTAAGAAAATTGATCACAAGATCAGGTTCCAAAGTTATCTTATCCTCATCAGGAAGTTGCTCATAGCGTCTAATATACTCATTTTGTAAGTGAGTAATAAAGCTACTAGGCTTTGGAGAATTGACCCATCGTAAGAATCCATCTCGATTATGTTGGCTATAATCTTCAAGATAGAATTCTTTGAGCATCTCCTTTCTAAAATCACTCCAAGGAAGACTATCATATTGAGTGACACGGTTTATGATAGAGCTATCAACAATTCGTTCAAAGAATGATATCAAAATATCTTCGGGAAGACCAAAAATCATAGCTTGCTCTCCAAACAAATCTAAGTAGCTTGTTATGTTGATGCCATTGAATTTTCCCTTCTCTCTCAACATATAAGAGACTATTCTTTGGCCTTGTTTCTCAACAATAAGGGATTTGAATCCTTCCTCCATCTTATGTGAATAAGCAAGTGATGCAAGATGCTCTAGATCTCTCACAAATGCGTTTACTTCACGACGAAGATGTGCACGATACTATGAGAAATCCAATGCAACACTCAAGACTAATGATGATGATATGATGAGGATGAAAAATATGAAACAAAGGATATGGATCACAACCTCCCAACAAGATCAGAAGCAAA
The DNA here is from genome assembly GCA_020310875.1 of Ceratopteris richardii. Lineage (NCBI taxonomy): Eukaryota > Viridiplantae > Streptophyta > Polypodiopsida > Polypodiales > Pteridaceae > Ceratopteris > Ceratopteris richardii. The sequence continues at coordinate 138,463,962 of CM035410.1, read as the reverse complement.
TGCCACGAAGCGTTTCACGTCGGGTTCAAATGTGGAGGTGATCGCAATCTGGGTGGATCGGGTCCGGTCATGGCACACACAGGGTGTATGAAGCTAATGAATGTTGGATAGTTTAAGGACATGAAAGTGAAATTAATTTTGAGTATGGAGAAGAGAGAGATGTTGAAATGATTATGGGAATGGGAAAGTAGGAGTGCAAGTTAGATTTATGAACATGAATGATAAGAATGAAAGAGAACCATACACACGAATCAAATTTGGAAGGAAGAATGGTCCATTGAAGGAGTTTCTTAAACACTTCCTAATTCTAATCCATATGCATAGTCTTCTTTGGATGATATGTATGCATGACGTGAATAGATGGAATCCTTACACATAAACCAGTTTCGAAAGGAAGAATGGTACAATAATATTGGAGCTTCTTATACACTTTCAGAAACTAATCAATATGTATGGGTATGTATGGATTATATGCATGCAAGTGAATTATGATGATAGAAATTACTCACAAGCTCAAAGAAACATCCTTACTGGTTCAACGCAATACTGCGGAGCCTTCTCACACATAGAAGAAATAGAAGACATGTAAAAATACTTAAGAGACTGAGAGAGGAGACAAGAGACAAGTGACAAGTGACATGAATTAAAAGGATTGGAATTAAGATACATGTATAAGATCGTCGTGGTACGTCAAGCTAGGTAGTCTACTGATCAAAGGTGGTTCCGACCCTCAAACCATGACAGTTCAACCGAATGTCACACGTAAGAAGGTGAGTTCCACTCCAGTGACCCTATGTATGTTTAGCCTCGTAACGTCTAACTAAAGAAGTCTAAGACTCATTAAAATCAGCTCTAACTCATATCTCTACCTTCGGCCTTAACTCTAGTACACCTGCTCCTATGTACAAGCATTATCGAATGCTAAAATTCTTATTGAATGCAAGTTGTGCTATAAATAAAAAATGGTGCAATAAACGACTTTGAGCTGTTTTTATAGTAGTGTAGTGCAGATGTATTGAGTCGAGAGTGGTAACAGAAAAGAAATACAACAAACAAAAGCACTTTTTCAGAGAAACAAACCAGAATCTAATAGAAAACATTTTTAGAAGTTTAACCATCCTCATATGGATTTCATTTAATGACTTTTATCAATTGAGTATTACCTTAATATGTGCACACAAGAAATACAAAAGATTTGTCATATACACAAATATGCAGCAATTGTCAGAGACTCAAAAGAAAACATAGTCAATTAAGAGAAACAAATAGAGATGAATCTCTTTCTATAATTGCCAAAGATAATTTAAGTTAGTGCATTAACAAACTCAAATTCTCTTTCTTGGTAACAATAATCATCTGACATGCATAATTATATTCAAACAAAATTACACATTTATGTTGCCTGATAAAAACTTTTAGCACTTATCAACTATAAAACGTGTGTGTTAATGCACTCTTTCAATCAAGAAGGAAAAATTTAACATTTCTACATATCCAAATTCAATAATTTCATCAAAAATTCAAAGAATCATATTAGCTTGTTGAACCTGTAGATGTTGAGCTGGCAGACATGATTTCGATCTTTTGTGAAGTCCTTTCAAAATCCGACCTCCTCCAATGTCTTGATGTGATTTTGCCAGCCCAAGAAGTTTGCAAAATACACCTCAAATCAATCAATCAACTATGGAAAATTTCTTCTTGCTCTTCAATCTCTTCTTCAAACTTTGTACATAACTGAAATCATTCTTTTCTTTAATTCTATAAGCTGCGCATGTGTTTCTCTCATGAAACCTTTCTCCATCACAGCCTTCAAAGCTCTCATTTATCCTTTCATTAATCATTGCTCTAGTGATACTTAGAAGATTCATGCAACAAATTCCTCTACAACACTTTCATAAACTTCTTTGAGATTTTGACCTCCATCTAGTGAATTACCCTACCCCTTCATGTGTAGCATGGTTTGTAAGACTTTTCAACATCTAAAATCGAAGAAAATATGTGTTCCTCTCTAGCTATTCTCCCTCTGTTTGATATCCCTTGCTACCTCTCAATTCCTCCTCCAATTTGCATATGGAAGAAGAGAGAAAAACTCCTCTCGCTCATCCTTTATATATCATTCAATTCAAGAGGACAAACTTTTGTATCTCCTCAATCATGATCACATTTTGCATGGTCTATTGGCACTCCCCTCTATAGTATTAATTCATTTCTACTCTCTTTTTGATGCCTCCCTTCCAAAATGCTCACTCTAGAAAACACCTCATTTTGATGATGAGAAGAAGAATAACAAATATCTAGAGGCATGGATTGGGAAGCTAGAGGACTTGTTTGATCTTTGAGACTTCAATGAGGACTCCAAGGCAAAGATTGGGATCCTACACTTGTGTTTCATGGAAAAGCTATGATGGAAGTCCTATATATGTACTCAGATGCATTGTGGTCCACTTCTTTGGAAGGAATTTAGAGAGCAAGCATAAAAGCATTCCATTTATCCACACTACCATATGGGGAAGAAGATGTTCTATAATTTTTGACAACATGAGGATTACAAACATAGCTTGTTTGTCAATGAGTATAAAGAGAAGTTTTTGCATCTTCACAAATATCCATTGGAGGTTATCAAGAATGCTCGAAAGAGTAAGTTTATTGAAGGGCATCATGAGGAACTTCATTATCAAGTGAATGAATCTGGATGTGTTGATTTCTTGTATGCTGTTGTAATGGCCGAAAATTTCAAGAAGATGAATAAGTTGAATATTTAAAAGATGCATAGAACGAGATTCACCATAGCGGGACATAAGCCATAAAGACTTGCTACATCAAACATGAATAATTCAAAGAAGAATTTATCTTTTAATAACAAAGAACTATGCTCAAGTTGAAACTCAAAGGAGGCATCAAACCATTCATTGGTCATAGGAACCCAATTTTATTGAGCAGGGAAAAAGACTTGGTTTGTGCTTTTATTGTAGTGAACAAGGACATTGGATATATAAATGCTCAAACAAGGCAATCTTTTGGCTTGCACAAACCAAGGCCAAAAACATCATTGAGGAAGGCACATGATTGATAAAGTAGATGATGGAGGTAACTATCCTAATTCTATTTTATGTTTCATGGTGATTAATTCTTTTTAAAAGGTTTTTGTCATTATAACGAGTATGATCTCTATGCATGAGGTTAGATTTTTTTATTGATTCACGTAGTATGCAACTTTTTTATATTTTATATTGGTGCAAATTTTAGTGATACCCTTAAATACATAGATATTAAGATGTGTAGAGATGTCCAATGAATGATTACACTAGGCAAAAGAATACATTGAGAACATTGTGTTTACTTTTTTTGATAGATGTTTTCCTTGGGAGTTTTCATGTGATTAAAATGAAATAGTGTGATGCAATCATAGGCATGGATCATTAATTCAAAATTCTACAACAATTGATTGTGAAGAAAGAACATACACTTTAAGGCAAGATGGTGAATCTATCCACATTCTAGGTGATGAGCATACTCCTAGGCCGAATCTCATTTTTCCATGAAGACAAATTGAGGTATACCTAATGGCTGCAAAACATTTCTAGTGTATGTGAATAATCTACATGGGAAACATAATGAGGAAAAGCTTCTACATTATGTTAGAAATCTTTTGAAGAATATGAAAATGTATTTCTTGAAGACCTACTTGGTATACCTCTGGTTAAGAAGGTTGAGCACACTATTGACGTGTATCTAGGGAGTGAACGAGATTCCAAAGCACCTGTTAGATTAAACATAGATGAATTAAAAGAGTTAAAGATTCCATTATTGATCTTTGAAGAAAGGATTAATAAGACTGAGTGTTTCACCTTGTGAACACCTTTTTTATTTCAAAAGAAGACACACAACTCTTATAGATTATGCATTGACTATAGGGAGTCAAATAAAATAATGATTAAAAATAAGTAGCAGCCACCCTCATATAGATGAATTGTTAAGTCAATTGAGTGGAGTGATTGTAATCACCAAAATTGACTTAAGATCTAGATATCACTAAATTAGGATTAAACCTAATGACATACCCAAGACTATCTTTAGAACACGTTATGGTGGCTACGATTTTGAAGTTTTACCTTTTGGATTAACAAGCTCTCTTGTCACATCCATGTGCTAGATTAAAAATATTTTCATGATTATCTGGATAAATTCATCTTCATATTTCCTGATGATATATTTATATACTCTAATACTGATAATGATCATGTGATACATCTCAAGAAAACTTTGTAGATACTTAGAAAACACAAATTGTATGGAAAGAGGAATAAGTGTTTCTTCATCAAGGACAAAATTATGTACCTAGAAAGAGTCATATTTAAAGATATTGCCGAGTTTCTAAGAGTGTAAGGGATGTTAGAAGTTTCCTAGGATTAGTGCAATATGAGAGAGCACACATTTATGATTTCATAGCTAATCCCTTCTTGACTAAAAAGAATGCAAGATTTTTGTTGATCAACGTGCATCAAACATCATTTGAACCATTGAAATAGTTTTTATTTATAAGATTTACTTATGCATACATGTCATACAACTTTCCATGCACACACCTAGTTCATTCACATGTATACCATTCATACTATCACTTTGGCATGCCCACACTTTACTTAGCTTAAGTGCTAACACTAACTCATATATACACGTTTTTGTGTTTCTTTGATTTTGATAAGTGTTTGTTTATATAATATTAATTATTGTTAAGCTTTTTAAGTTACTTATTAACTTCTCACATATTAATATATGTATAAATTAAATCATACTAATAGATAATAAATGAAATATTTATACATATCTCACACATTTAAATGCTCTCTTGCACTCGCAAATAAACAATCATATATATGCATACTTATATAGACGTGGACTTAAAGTTTTCTCTCTCGCATGGAGAATGGAAAAAGCCTTCAATAGCTTGACAAAATACAATGTTTCCTTGATGAAAATCTATACTATTATAAACCTTGGGTAATCAATCACCTGGAATATTCAAGGGTTCTTTGGCTTGACTCATTTACCCTTTTACGTACTATGCTTTAGAAGCATGCATAGGGAATTACTCATATACATGGGGTTTCTCATACTCACAAGTAAGCAAACATATAGGGTGAAAACTCTCATATACTTTAGGGATTCCAACCCTTATCTACTATACTCATTAAACACTTAAAACATTTATAAGGTATATAATCACATAAATAATTACAATTTATGAAACACATCAGAGACTAACCATATACATATCTCTCTTGTACATGAAGTCACTCAGGCATAAACATAAACATAAAGACCCATAATGATTGCAATACATTCATACCCATGCACATACATATGATCATGATTAAAATATGGATACTCATAAGAGTTGTTTACATGCAACTACTAAAAATTTCATAAACATAAGTAATTTAAATGTCGAGATCTTTGATCAATTCCAAATCTTTAGATCTTTAATGCCTGCAGGTATCCAAGAGAAAAGTTTAGTCAATTTAAAACAATGCATTAAAAAATATGTGAGAGAGATATCAATTAATCGACTTTAAATCAAAACATTTTTATTTTTCCATATGATAACTCAAGGCAGGAAATCCTTTTGACATCTGCCCCCACCAAACCTGCACATCGTCCTCGATGGGCCAACGTGTAGTTCAATGGAAAGTAGTATCAAATTTTTTTGAAAAAATCTATAATTTGACTCTAAATAATATTATAAAAATGCTTTTAATGTCTAATTATGTTTTTGATAATAAAGAAAATTCATAAAATTACATAAATATCAACTGGAAATCATTTCGGTCAATGCATATAGTCAAAAATACAAATTTAGAGAATCCTATAAAGGTCATTTTGACAATTGAGCTACTTACCATTCCATTAACCCTGTTCATAAGTAAAATTTAATTTATAAAGTATGCTTTCTTCTATTTCTCACACGTCCATCATAAGATACATCTAACTAATTCTTCTGTAGCAGATCTCTGCCTCATATAGCCCGCATTATATTGTAGAGGTGGTTTCGAGACAACAATTAAATCATATTTTTCTTTTTCTTTTTGTTTGTACTCTTTTTTTCTTTTCTTCTTTTTTTTTCTTTTTCTTTTTCCCATCTTGCAGCAACCATTAATGTATTGCTTGATGTTCTCATTTTTCTCATTCTTTTTTTTCTCTTCACAATTTTTTTGTTTAAGGGGAAAGGCTTAACCTCTAATCAGAGCAGAGGATCTAGAAATATGCTACAACCAAAATTAGGATCTCATTTGCTAAAGCGGTTCATAAAATAAAGAATTCTACTATCCAAAATGATGTCAGCACTGATCCGACGATCCAGATCATTCCCAGATCCAATGGTGGAGAATGAAGGCGCCTAAATTTCACTCCTTTACACTAGATTTGATAGAAAGAACAATTCCAAGCCATTGATTTGATTAATCAAATGGTTGTAATCGAAAGTAGTGATCCTAGAGTTGAGAGTTGATTTCTCTAGATCCAAGGGCCCAAATTCATTCAAAAAACTATATAAACCCCCCTCCAAACTCCTAGAGCATCATTGTTAGGCATCCATAGGGCTCATGCTAGCTTACGCTTTCCTTGCGACGATCACCCTCGGTTGAGCGAGTGAGGATCCAAGGTGAGCTAGTATGAGTATAGTACCTAGTTTCAAATTTAAGTTAGAACTCCAATCTAGGATAGGCTCTTGAAACCAGCATCTCTATCTTGACTCACCCTTGGTGGAGCGTGTGAGTGAGTCAGAGCTGATTTTAATGAGTCTTAAACTTCTTTAGTTAGACGTTACGAGCCTAGACATACATAGGGTCACTGGAGTGGAACTCACCTTCTTACGTGTGACATTCGGTTGAACTGTCATGGTTTGAGGGTCGGAACCACCTTTGATCAGTAGACTACCTAGCTTGACGTACCACGACGATCTTATACATGTATCTTAATTCCAATCCTTTTAATTCATGTCACTTGTCACTTGTCTCTTGTCTCCTCTCTCAGTCTCTTAAGTATTTTTACATGTCTTCTATTTCTTCTATGTGTGAGAAGGCTCCACAGTATTGCGTTGAACCAGTAAGGATGTTTCTTTGAGCTTGTGAGTAATCTCTATCATCATAATTCACTTGCATGCATATAATCCATACATACCCATACATATTGATTATTTTCTGAAAGTATATAAGAAGCTCCAATATTATTGGACCATTCTTCCTTTCGAAACTGGTTTATGTGTAAGGATTCCATCTATTCACGTCATGCATACATATCATCCAAAGAAGACTATGCATATGGATTAGAATTAGGAAGTGTTTAAGAAACTCCTTCAATGGACCATTCTTCCTTCCAAATTTGATTCGTGTGTATGGTTCTCTTTCATTCTTATCATTCATGTTCATAAATGTAACTTGCATTCCTACTTTCTCATTCCCATAATCATTTCAACATCTCTCTCTTCTCCATACTCAAAATTAATTTCACTTTCATGTCCTTAAACCATCCAACATTCATTAGCTTCATACACCCTGTGTGTGCCACGACCGGACCCGATCCACCCGGATTGCGATCACCTCCACACCAGCTCCAAAATCAATGTGATTTCAAGAGAAGTCTATGATAATTTTCAATGGCCCATAGATAAAGATTGTGGATGGCGTATGAGAACTGCAGATAATGGTGTAGGTACCCTGTATGGAGCTTGTGCTAGTGTGCCCATATCCATATGAGGAATCATAGAAGAGTTTCAGTTTTTTATTCAAGATAATTGCTCCTATGAAGTTCTCTTAGGTCAACCCTTTATTTGTGAGAGTCGTATGGAAACTAAAGCCATGGATGATGGTTCTACCTATGCTAGATTTAAGTCTAAGGATGGAATGCAATCACTTCAAGTCATGACGGTAGGAGTGAATCATCCTAGGAATCGATTGTCAATTAGAAAGAAACCTATTGCTACTCAGAGTCATGAGCATGCTTGTAGTGATTGTGCACCTCGATTCATGTTTGGAGCTACATATGATCAAAATTTTGGATAGAATCCATTGTTGAGCGGGACAACAGTGGGTATTGGTTTGACATCTCGCATCCAACCAACATGTACAATAGTTTGTCACTTTGTTTTCCACATTCTAGATTAGATTTTCTTCATAAGAGTCAACTGTCCAAGTCTTTTATCCAAAAAACCCAAAAAATTTATAAAAACAAAAAAATCATGGAACATGATGAGAACATTGAGCATGTGATTGAAACATCTCATTGTTTCTCTACTCTTGAGGAGTTAGAGTTATGTCTTTAGCAAAATTCTAATTCCCATATTATTCTTCTTTCTTCCCTTGATGAGTATGCTCTAATCTAGGAATATGCTCTCAATGTTGACAAGTGCTCAAAATTTAACCAAACACATGATGCCTTAGTTGAAACAAAGTACAAAACTGTAGACAAAAAAATCAAACCCATAGCTCAACCATTACCTCAAGGAAGTAATGCAACTTACTCAAATCGAAGGTTCACTGTGCCTAAAAAGAAGGAAACTACGTTTTATTCAAGATCTCCAACCCGTCAATAAAGTCACCATAAGGAATGTAGGAACAAGACCCGTTGTCGATGAGTTTGTTGAATCATTTTTAGGACATTCTATCTATTCAATGGGTGATTTATATTCTGGATATGACCAATTCCAATTAGCAATTGATAGTTGTGACATAACCACAATGAAAATTCCTTTAGGCTTAATGCGAATGTGTACCTTGTTGGAACAAAACAATCACAAATTGGTGATTACAAAGAGCAAGTCTATGATCAGATTGAAGTTCAGGAAGTCATTTGAGGAAGTGAAGAAATCTCAGAAGTGAAGCTTGTATACATATGTACATTACAGTTGGAAATTCTTGTAATTTGAGTATAGATAATCCTTAAGATGATAAGGAGTAATGTAATAGACGCGGGATAACTCTAGAACCATATGTATATAAGTCAATGATGTAAAGGAATACATGAGAGAGTCATTAGAAGCCAAGTGTCATTAAGGTAGATGTGTACAGAGTCATCTTCACAAGTTAGCGTCGAGTCTTTCTCTGACTTCTCTCACTCTGATCATGTGGATCAGAAATCCTTTTGTACACATCTAGTTTGGAAGTTCATGAAGCTATTTTCAAAGTTTCATGATCTAATTCCTTTCATGTTGTGAGTATGATCAATAGGAACATTTGTATGTAAAGTCTGAAAAAAGATTTCTTAGAGTCGTGCACTTTTTGGTGTCAGTATTTTGCTTAGATCTCAGTGCACAGTGTAAAGTTTTTTATAAGTGAGCACTCAAAATCTAAGTTAGAAGATAAGGAAGCTATGGCTAAAATCATTTAGCAAAATGGGATCTCTGCTGTGAGAAATCAACTTAAGAAGTTGACCATGTCAAAGTCATCATTTCTGAAAGATAGTTTCTGACACAGGTTTGATCTAAGTGATCAAATTAGAAATTTAGTAGTTCTTTTGAAGAAATAATGATCAATATAGTTGCACAAAGGTAGCATGGATATGTGAGTATCATTTGAATGATTAAAATTGAAGCAATATGAAGAGATTGAAGTCTATTTCTGAAGCAGACTCTTGAAGATGAAGAAAGCTTCATATAGAAAATTATTTCTTAATATATGTGAAAGATAATTTGAAGTTTGTGTAAAGTTTGATTTATTCTTGATATAGAGAAGTTCTTAAGTCAAGATAAATTGAACATTTGCAGATTAAAAGGTCTCCAACAGTGGTATCAGAGCTGAAGGTGCAGTACAGGTGAAGAAGAAGCAAGGAGAACCTTGAATGTTGCAGGCATCAGATATTTTGTGAATAGAAGAAGCAAAGACTAAAGCTTGGAAGAAAACTTGAAGAAGAACAAAGAACGAGTTCAAAGGATCAATAAAGATCAAAGCTTTATATCAAAGGTACATTATATTACCATAAATCTGAGTAATTGCAGACACAAGAAAATCAGAGATGGGAGAAAGCTTGCAGATTGATAAGCTAGATAGGGAGAATTATCCAGCTTGGTCCATGAGGATGGAGGCACACCTCATGAGCAAAGATTTGATGGCATTCATTACAAGAGAAGAAGAAAAGCTTGAGTTTGAAGATCCTAGTGTTCCAACTAGGGAGGAGCTTGCAGGTTTGAAGAATTGGATGAGAAAGGATCCTCAAGCTAGGAGCATCATAACATACAAAAAAGAAAATCAGTGAATGCTTCTGCCGAATCAACGCTCCCTCACATTCACTATCTACATGGAGTGTTTCTGCCGACTTAACGCTACCTCACACTCACATCATACTACCTCATTGAGACTAACCATATTTCATCCAACAAGCCAAAATATAGGATACAAATTTTCATATGATAAGGTTTCCATAACTCATGCCTGAGGACACCGGTTCCATCAAGTCAAATCCTCTCATCAAGGCCAACACAAATCCAACCAAAGTCTAAAGATAAGAACCCAACCTATATACAATCCTCATATACATTTTCATAATGCTAAAGTGGTAGCACCGTTCTTGGAATAGAATAGTCCAATGTCATAGCAACTTTCAATCCGAAGTTATATGTGCACACACAATTATGCTCTACCCTTATGAACAATACTTGCAAACCAAAGTGCATGGTTGGACCATGGTATGGAGTGCAAATACGGCTCATAACATATTCAAGACCAAGGGCAATGTAAGAGGCAAAGTGAAGTGCCTGGAACTTAATCCAAGATTCAGAAATACCATTCACATAACCCCTGACTTGCCCTTTTATATGCACACAAATGAAAATTCAATCAATGGCATTAGGTCATAAGTTTAAGTAATTCCAAGAAGCTTTTCATGTTTTAAGGAGAACGCCCATAACGCTTTGACAAGGAATCATCATACATATAGATTGTCTCACGAACAAGCGCATCCCATACTCACAAAAAAGAAAAACACTACAAACCTAGAACCTGTCCACCTTCTTAGGATTGTTAAGTATACTATCGTCGCCCTACCGAATCTGTTCCTCAAATTAAGCTCCATCTGTATTCGAATATATCCAGTTCAGCATTACAGAATCAGATTCCTACAAAGCTTTTGCATTTACCATCTGCATGCCTCCTGCAACTCCCATCTCTAGTGAAACTTTGTCCATATTCAAGTTTGGATCTGGAGACAAATCTAGGGGTTACCATCTTAACGAACGGCAAAGTGACCAGCAGCAATGAAACCATTACTTAGAAACCCTACATCCGGCCATTCTAAACACTAAAACCACTCAGCCACGCACAGCCAGCTATGCTGCGTACACATAAGTACATAGCGCACTAGAAATGCATCACAAATACCCCTGCGCGTGACACTGAAGATCTTATTCGTGACATAAACGCAGGAAATCAAAACAACAGGCTATGCAGCTGCAACAGAGCAAACTTGTAAACAGCGAAAACATTCATGTTGATAAGTCGCTCATCAGAAGGTGGTGTTGATAAACACCATGATTATATTCCTCAGGAGCATCAACCCCCAAAACCATAGAGTGTACACCCCTGTCGCTTCAAAGCATACACAACATCCATAACAGTCATTGTTTTCCTCCTGGCATGCTCTGTGTAAGTAACAGCATCACGGATCACATTCTCTAGAAAGATTTTCAGAACACCCGTCTCCCTGCACTATTGCTTCAGCTCCACTGCTGCTTGCATTTTGGTCCTTACAAGGTATTACGCGGACAAGAAGTCTCATATGAACGGGCTCCAGTGCAGTAGCCCTCATTCTGCTTTCTGATGAGTAATCTTGGTGCCGCTGATCAGCAACTGTTGTGCTATCTTTCTAATCTATACAATTCCTGCCATCGTCTTTCGGCTTCAACTCACCTAACGTACTTATCCATGGCCAGCTTCTTCCTGCGAAGCTATTGTGAGGTATTGTGCCTAGACACAGAAATTCGTGTTTGGCCTGCTCAATCGTCATCGTCTGCATCTGCCGTGGTTGTTTCAGAAGAGATTCACGTTTCTCCCTTTGCCCCATGGCGAAGATCCACGACGATCTGAACTGTCAAAAGATCTCCTCTTACTCATTCTGCGTTTTTCAGATCCTCTTCTCATTTTAAGACCACCATGCTCGATCTTAACGAAACTCCTCGCTCCGCTTCTGATTGCCTTGTTGATGGCACAGATCCAAAAGTTGTGACCATATCTACTGATAAACGTTTCAAAAACAACGAGCAGTCTGAACACGGGTCGATTCCTAATGTTTCAAAGGATTGCGATGATGCATCGACTATTACAGCAGAAACATCTGCAAAGCTTCTCGCTACAAGAAGCTCGCTGACCTCTAATCTGACTTTGGAGTCCTCTCTTGAACGTCAATTAAGTAAAACGTCTCCTGGTGCCGTTTATCAATTTATGAGTAGCAATACATTTATATCTCCCACGACCGCCGTTAATCCTACGGAGACAGGAATAACAGTTGAACACGAGCTGCTAAACGAAGATCGTCAAGATTATGATCGTACGTCATGCAAATGTGACAGGGAGTGGTGCGACTCCAACGCCATAGCTACGAGCAGAATATCAAGTAGTTCAGCATGCAACCAGTGTTTGCTCTTCGAAAATCTTCTCATGCTGCAACAACACACCACCGAGCTACAGCGGGATCAATCTGCAATGTGGGACTGAGGTTGGTGTCATGACGGGCGTGCCAGTGTTAACAGAAGATGGTGCGCTTCTGCAACAGCAAGAGAGAGAGAGAGATCGTTCGTCATACACTTTGGAGGGAACGCCTCCATGCCCACGTAAAGAGAGAGAGGAACAGAGGGAACGAACCGCCATCGCTATAAACATTCAGCAGATGCGCAGAAAATAAAGAGGAACCCTAAAAGTCCTAAAAACAAAAGAACAAGAAGCTTATAAAAACATCGGACTCCATTTGGGCGACGAAAAAATAGAGAGTGAGTGTCAAAGAGTGTCGACGAAAATCAGAGATTGTCTTTCCATTAAGCATTGCCATATTTATACAATTTGAGTGGCCTTAAGGGCTCTTCCCACTCAGCCTTCTCTCAAGCCTTCAATTGAACCTTGGTACAATAAAAACAAATGTGCCTTTTAACAATGGCTGTAAATGATTATCTTCTACCTCACATCAGAGGATTAGAAAGTTCAACAGATGTGTGGAATGCTTTGGAAGAGCATTTCCAAAATACAACCAAGTCAAGGAAGTCTTCATTATGGGAAGAGTTTACAACCTTCAAGAAGAAGAGCTCACAATCAATTTCTGATTATGTGGCAAGGATGAAGGATATTGCAGATAGCTTGGGAGCAGTATATGAAGACATTGAAGAGGATAAGTTGGTAAGGCAAATACTTACAGGTGTGAGAGGAGATGAGAAGTGGAAGCCTTTCATAGTGTCCATAGAATTGTCATTAGATCACTTTACTCCTGATCTTAATCAATTGCTAGGACACATGCTAACTTTTGAGCAGGACATTAAGGGAGATAATGATAGGAGTGCAAGTCAAGCTATGTACTCCAAGGACAAGAAAAAGAATGGCAAAGGGAAGCAGTTAACTGATGATGAAGGATCTTCAAGTCAAGCTAACTTTACAAAAGGAAAGATGAACTTCAGAGGTAAAGGAAGAGGAGGTAAGAACAAAGGTAATACTAAAGCTTGTTGGATATGTGGCAGAACCAATCATTTGGCAAATGATTGTTGGTATAACAATCAAAATGGTGGAAGCAATAATCAGAGTTTTAATCAAAGAGGTAGAGGAGGCAGAAACCAAAGAGGCAGCTTCAGAGGAAGAGGTGGTAGGACATCATATGCTAGAGGAGGTGGAAGAAGTTTTCAATCTCAGTCCTACAACAATAAATATTATAACTATGCATCAGATCAGAAGGATGACATGACTCTCATCTTGAATGCAACTCATGAAGCAGTAGGAGAAGATCAAAGGGTGTTTTATATTGACTCAGGATGTAGTAATCATTTGAGTGGCAATATATCATTGATGACTGATATGGAAGCAAAGGTGACTGGACATACAGTTCAAACAGGTGACAACACTAAGCATAAAGTGGAAAGCATTGGATCAGTGAAGACAAAGAATGGAAGTACACTCTTGAGCAAGGTACTCTATGTTCCTACTATTCCTAAAAACTTGATAAGTATAGGGCAAATTGTGGAGAAGGGATATGAAGTCAGATTTACAAATGATGGTGTTTATGTGCAAGATCCAAATCAGGGATATAGAAATATCATTGCAGGTAAAAAGGAAGGAAGGTTGTTTACTCTCAAAGTTCAAGGTAATGTGGCACATGCTTTATTTACTTATTGAAGTCAAAAGATGTCTGAGTTAGACCTATGGCATAAAAGGCTAGGTCATTTCAATGAGAGAGCCATAAAGGAAATGTCAAGCAATGATGTCGTGCTTCGTTTGCCAAAAGTTGAAGGGCAACATATGGTGTACAAGTGTGAAGCTTATCAATTAGGTAAAGCACACAAAAGTTCATACAATAAATCAGGATATAAGTATTCAAATATGCTTGAATTGATTCATACAGATGTGTGGGGTCCTTCAAGGGACTATAGCATAAATGGATCTAGATATTATGTGTTGTTTGTTGATGATGCAACCAGATGGATTACTAGGACAAATCAGAAGTGTTCAAGACATTCAAGCATTATCATGCTTATGCAGAAAGGATTACAGGACAAAAACTCAAGAGATTGAGATCAGATGGAGGGGGAGAGTATTTCTCTAAAGAGTTTGATGATTATTTGTGGAATGCAGGTATAAAAAGAGAAGTAACTTTCAGGTACTCTCCTCAACAAAATGGAGTTGCAGAAAGAAGAAATAGAACTCTTGTAGAGTTTGCAAGAGCAATGATGAAGGAAAAGAATTGTCCAAACTACTTATGGGCAGAAGCTATCAACACTACAACATACCTTGTGAATAGGTTACCTTGTAAAGCATTGGAGGGAAGAACTCCTTATGAAGCATGGTGGGGTAAGAAACCTACTCTTGATCATTGTAAGGTATTTGGATGTTTAGCATATGCTTATGTTCCTTCACAATTGAGACATAAGCTAGAACCCAAAGCAGAGAAGTATGTGTTTATTGGGTATGATGATAGACAGATGGGTTACAGATTGTGGAGTCCATCCACAAAACAATTTCTTGTTACCAAAGATGTTACATTTGATGAGGAAAGTACATGGTATGCAGGGTTAACAAATGAGTATGCAGATGTTAAAGAAATACAAAGGAAAGGAAAGACAAAAGTAAGTGTGTATGAAGAATATATTGATGATGTTGATTATAAAAGTAAATTGCAGGATAATGTTGAAGATGGGCCAAGATTTGATCCAGAATCAAATGTGGCTGAGACTTCAAGAAGTGCAGAGGTCAGAAGATCCTTGAGGGAAAGAAAAGAGCTTATCAGGTATAGTTATGATACATCTTTCTTAACAACAAAAGATTATGCTTACATTGTGAAGACAGAAGAGGACCCAATCACATATGAAGAAGCTAAAGGTAAACAGAATTGGGAGAAGGCAATGCATGAAGAGTATGATTCTCTACTTGAAAATGAAACATGGGAGTTGGTGCCGAAACCAAAGAATCAAAAAGTCATTAGATGTAAGTGGGTGTATAAAACAAAAAGGTTTGCAGATGGTAAAGTGTCTAGATACAAGGCTAGACTTGTGGTTAAAGGTTATGCCCAAACCTATGGGGTAGATTATGATGAAACCTTTAGTCTTGTTGCTAAGATGTCTACAATTAGATCATTGATTGCTATTGCTGCTTGTAAAGGATGGAAGTTATCACAATTAGATGTGAAGAATGCATTCCTGAATGGGTATATTGTAGATGAAGTGTACATGGAGCAACCAGAAGGCTTCATGGATTCAATTGGATCAGATTATGTGTGTAAGCTCAAGAGAGCTTTGTATGGCCTGAAGCAAGCTCCAAGAGCATGGAATTACAGGCTTGTTAAGTTCTTGAATGAATGTGGATTTCAAGCATCAAAGGCAGATAGTAGCTTGCTAGTGAAGGCAAGTGACAATGGATACATTTACATGTGTATTTATGTTGATGATATTATTGTCACAGGTACAGATGCTCAAGGAATCAATGAGCTTAAGAAACAAATAGAGAAGGAGTTTAAGATAAGTGATTTGGGAAACTTATCTTATTTCTTAGGAATGCAGATTGTATATACTCCACATGGAGTATATGTTACACAAGAGAGATACTTGAAGAATCTTCTGGTCAAATTCAACATGGAGGATTGCAAGTCTTCAATCACACCATTGGAGGTAAATCATAAGTTGAGCAGGTATGGAGGTGAAGAGTTTAATGACATGAAGAAATATCAGAGTTTGGTAGGTAGTTTAATCTATGCTACCTTGACAAGGCTAGATCTATTACATGCAGTAGGTGTGTTATCACAATTTATGCATTGTCCAAAGAAGACTCATTGGATTGCAGCTCAAAGGGTACTCAGATATATCAAAGGAACCCTAAGTGAAGGTTTGTATTATGGATTTACTTCTGATACAAGAATCAAAGTGTTTAGTGATGCAGATTGGGCAGGTGATTCAGATGATAGAAGGTCTATTCATGGGTATTTCTGTTATATTTGAGATAAATTAGTTTCTTGGTGCTCAAAGAAGCAACATACAGTTTCTTTGTCATCTACATAAGCTGAGTATAAATTTATGGTAGAGGCTGCAAAAGAAGTAATATGGTTAAAGACCTTGCTGAAGAGCTTTGGAATTGATCAGAGTACTCCAATTATTTTTGGAGATAATATGAGTTCATTGTATTTGGCAGCTAACCCTGTTTTTCATGCCAGGACTAAGCATATAGAGATTCAGTATTATTTCTTGAGGGAAAAGGTACTTGATAAAGAGATTGAAGTATTGTATACTCCAACAAAAGAACAAGTTGTAGATATGTTAACAAAGAGCTTGGATGGACCTAAGCTACAGAGATTCAAAGAGATGGCAGGAGTAAAGAAGAATGGAATAATCACAATTAGTGATTGAGGGGGAGCTATTGGAATAAAACAATCACAAATTGGTGATTACAAAGAGCTTGAAGCAAGTCTATGATCAGATTGAAGTTCAAGAAGTCATTTGAGGAAGTGAAGAAATCTCAGAAGTGAAGCTTGTATACATATGTACATTACAGTTGGAAATTCTTGTAATTTGAGTATAGATAATCCTTAGGATGATAAGGAGTAATGTAATAGACGGGGGATAAGTCTAGAACCATATGTATATAAGTCAAAATGATGTAAAGGAATACATGAGAGAGTCATTAGAAGCCAAGTGTCATTAAGATAGATGTGTAGAGAGTCATCTTCACGAGATAGCATCGAGTCTTTCTCTCATTTCTCTCAGTCTGATCATGTGGATCAGAAATCCTTTTGTATACATCTAGTTTGGAAGTTAATGAAGCTATGTGCAAAAGTTTCATGATCTAATTCCTTTCATGCTGTGAGTATGATCAATAGGAACATTTGTATGTAAAGTCTGAAAAAAGATTTCTCAGAGTCGCGCACTTTTTTGTGTCAATATTTTGCTTAGATCTCAGTGCATAGTGTAAAGTTTTTTATAAATGATCACTCAAAATCTAAGTTAAAGATAAGGAAGCTATGGCTAAAAGAATTTAGCAAAACGGGATCTGTGCTATGAGAAATCAACTTAAGAAGTTGACCATGTCAAAGTCGTCATTTCTGAAAGACAGTTTCTGACACAGGTTTTATCTAAGTGATCAAATTAGAAATCTAGTAGTTCTTTTGAAGAAATAATGATCAATATAGTTGCGCAAAGGTAGCATGGATATGTGAGTATCATTTGAATGATTGAAATTGAAGCAATATGAAGAGATTGAAGTCTATTTCAGAAGCAGACTCTTGAAGATGAAGAAAGCTTCATATAGAAAAGTATTTCTTAATATATGTGAAAGATAATTTGACGTTTGTGTAAAGTTTCATTTATTCTTGATATAGAGAAGTTCTTAAGTCAAGATAAATCGAACATTTCGAGATTTAAAAGGTCTCCAACGTACCTTACCTCAAGGAGCGACTAATTCTGTGGCTCATATGATGAGTGCTATGAATATGGTCTTACATGATTTTATCCCTCATATAACTAAGCCATTCATTGATGATATTCCAATTAAAGGGAGTGAGGAACATGTAAAGGACATTACTTTAGATTCATCTGGATGTCGTAAATTTGTTCTTGACCATATCTCTGATTGTGAAAGAATATTTCAACGATTTGAAGAGGTAGGTCTCACATTTTCCATAGAAAAATCTATTTTTGGTGTTAACGAGGTTCTTATTGTTGGACATTTATGTGGCCATTATGGTCGAAAGCCATACCCACAAAAAGTTGATGCCTTTAGCAAGATTTCTGAAATATGTAACAACGTGAGTGAGGTATGTAGATTTCTTGGTGCTTGCATCTTTTATGTTATTTGGATCCCACACTTTGCTCATGTTGCTGATTGTCTCTATGACTTGTTGAGGAAGAAACGAAAATTTATTTGGACTCCCAAACACACTCAAGCTATACGTAAATTGAAGAAATTATTGCTTGAAGCTCCCATCCTTAAGAGTGTAGACTATTCTACTAACAAACCTATTATATTGACTGTTGATACTAATCCTATTGGTATAGGTTGGGTCATAAGTTAAGATGATAGTGAAGGGAATAGATATGCAATTAAGTTTGGTGCCAAAATCCTACATGAAACACAACGAAAATATCCACAGATCAAACGAGAACTATGGGGTATGGTAACAGCTTTGAAAACAGACAAAGAATATTTCATTGGTGCAAATGTCAAAGTTGAGACTGATTGATTGCCTCTCATTGGAATGATAGCCAATTGTTCATCTCCTGATATAGCCATGCTTAGATGGATCTCATATATTAAGTTCATAAATCTTGAGTTAGTTCATATTTCAGGTAAGTCAAACTCAGTTGCTGATATGTTATCGAGATCTAGATTTGATGATGATCTTGAAAGTGATCTAATAAAGAATGTGAATCTAGTTGACTATATTCCACATATATATGAGTATGAGAAATTTCATGAGTCTGAGTATGAAAATGAATGGAGAGACATAGGAAAGTATCTAAGTACACTACAACCATTACCTACCTGGACTATGAATAGATTTCGTAACATTAGGAAACGATCTTATAACTTTTTCCTATGTAACGGTTATCTTTGGAGACATGCTAAGGGTAAGGTTAAGAATCCACAACGAGTTCTAGGAAAACGAGGGCTTCAATTGTAAGTAATGAAGGAAATGCATGAGACATTATGGGCAGGTCATAAAGGATTTTTTGGAACATATGAAAAAATTAGAAGTACCTATTATTGGCCTAGGATGTATGTTGACATTAGTAGCTATGTTTCTACATGTTTTACTTGTCAACTTCATTCATCAGTCAAACATAGAGATCCGTTGCATCCTACTTATCCACCTTGTATTCACTACAAGTGGGTAGTAGATCTTGTAACTATGCCTAAAGGTATTGACAAAATGTGTTACATTGTACTTGCAAGAGAAGACTTAACTAATCATGTAGAGGGACGTGCACTACGATCTGAGACCACTTACAATGTTTGCAAATTCTTGCTTGAAGATGTCATAAGTCGCTTTGGGTACATAGAGAAAGTAGTTGCCGATCGTGGAGAGTTAAATGCGAGAGAAGCTAAAGAGTTCTTTGAGCATCACGGTATTCGTTTGTCTCTCACGACTACATATAATCCAGAGGCCAATGGTAAAATAGAGAGAGGGCATCCACCTATTGTGAACGCCATATCTAAAGCATGTAACGGTGACATCAAACAATGGCCTAGATTCTTACCTTTTGCACTTTGGGCAGATAGAATGACATGCACACGTACTACTGGATATATGCCTGCTGAACTCATGTATTGTCGAAAACCATTGTTTCCAATTCAGTCTCATATTTTTGCATGGTCAAATTTGCCTTGGTCTGAAAACATGTCTACTGATGATTTTTTGAGTTTGCGCATTAAACAGTAAGACTTGATGATGCCGTTGAAAAATTAAGATAATTTAGAATGAAGAACAAGCATTAATTTGATAAAACTCATCGATTGCATCCTAAGCCAATTGAAGTAGGAGATTGGGTGCTCATTTATGATATTACATTTGACTCTCAATATGATGCACGCAAAAAGCTCACTCAACGGTGGTTTGGCCATACATTGTATCAAAAGTCAACAACAATGGTACGTATGCTCTTTGTGAATTAAATGGTGTTGCACTAAAAACTTTGATTGCAGGTAAAAGGGTAAAGCTATTCAAGAAACGTGATAATGACGAGTACATTTTGGATGAAGACATTGAAGAAGATGACAACAATGAGGCCGATTCATAAACAAGAGTATCCATGTTATTAAAAATATTATTAAAAAAAAGTAAAATAAAAAAATGAAAATAAAAAAATAAAAAACATATAAAAATATCATTAATTTTTCAAGTTTATGTTGCTTTGTTTTTTTCATTCTATATTTTTTCCATTCTTGTTTCATGCATGTTTGTTTTCAGTCTTTGCATTGCATTGCATATCCACATCACTTGAGTCAAAAAAAAAAAAGGCAAATGATGATTTCTCTACTTGTGTAAAATTGTATCTTAAGTAGTAACTTATCTACTAAGAAATTGATTATAATCTAGGATTGTGGAAAGATAGGGCATGTAGATTTGGAGGTTTATTTTGGTGACATGACTTTCATATATAAACATGCATATGTATCCTATATCGAAAGCATAATTGTTGAAATCCTAGCTCTTGCTATTGCATGTTTCTACATCCTTAGTCCATCTCACAACACTTGTAGCGGAGTTTAAACGACTGTTCTCCGTCATCAAAAATGGTTGTACCTTGTATCGGGGTTTAATTTTTCCCCGTCATAAAAAAAAAGCTGCTACATATTACCAGGAAGTTTACACTTTCTTCCACCCCAAAAAAGTGATCGTAACCATAAAGTTGCTAAATCATCATCATCATCAAAAAAAAAAAAGCCAAAGGAGGATAAAGAGGCATAGTAGAATAAATAACAGGCTATATAGGCAGATTTATGCATTAGTGGAGTTTAGTTAGATTTCCTTGCATGTTATTAGAGAAAGAGCATATTCATATTTATGTAGGAAAGGAGTTAATCTAAAATAAGCTAAAGATGAAAGATGTCTCTTGAAAATCCTAAATCTTTGTTTATAATTGTATTTAAGGTAGATTGCTTTATGAAAAAGGTACAAATTCTTCTTCAAGATGAGAGGAACTGATGCTTAAAACGACTCAATACATCCACTTCCACTTCATATTGATGCTTGTTTGTTTTCTTTCTTGTTGTCAATGTTGCTTGTTCATTTGCATATTGGTTGCCTATTTGTTCATGCATATTCATGTTGCGTGTTTCAATTCTTTCTTTCATGCAAATTTTGCTTCATGTCACGTTGCCTACTCATTCAAGCATATGATCAATTTTTCCTTCCATGTTTCTTATGTTGCCTATAAAAGAATTTGATGCCTGAAACATTCTGCTTTTCACAGAATACTAGAGTGGCGCTTTCGGAGGAATCGCACGTTTACTAGGGGCGAATGTCGTCGATATTTTCTCTCCTCTCTCACTCATGAAGGCCTATAGGAAACACATTCGGTGAAGGTAGCCAAAATTCCCTGAGAAGTCCAAGATGCATCAAGGATGTCAAAGGGAGTTCACATGCAAACTTTGGAAGACATCGAGCAAATCCAGGGTAGCGGTCAAAGCTGGTCAAACTTTGGAAATTAGGGCAAAAATTTCAATGTCTCCAAATCACATGAAAATTCATATACTTGTAAAGCCTATCAAAGGCAGTCTATAGCCCAAATTTCACATGAAAATGGATTTTCTAGCACATTGATATGCCATGTGCATTTTGTAAAAAATGTAATTTTTCCACTTAGACCCTACAAAATTTTGTATAGGAATTTTTGTTAGCCATATGGTTTGGCATGTATAAAGACCATATGTGGATACATATCTGTACAAAGTTTCAAGGCTGTCAGAGCTTCCTAGACACATTAATGCCACCTTGCAAGCTTCCAAATGTAGTCAAACTTGTACAAGGAAGATTCATATGGGAGTTTTTTTTGCATATTCCTAAAGGAGGCCTTTCAAAACATAGTCCTAAAAACTTTTATCTTCATCAAAGGATATTTGAAGGGTCAAAGAGCACAAAATCTAGTTTTCAAGGTCAGCGCAGTTTTCTAGAATAAGAAAATTGAAGGCTTGAAGGGCTGCCACATGGTAAAGTATGATTGAACCATGTTGTTGGGTCAAGATGAGCTCATATTCAAGGGTGGAGATGCACTAAAGCATAAAGGAAGGAGGATCCACGAGTTTTTTCATCAAAGAAGACTTTTTTGACAGTTAAAGATCAATAATGCAAAGTTTCTCCAAAAATAGTGGCTTATCTTATCCGAATTGATGTCAGCACTGATCAGACGGTCTAGATCATCCCCAGATCCAATAGTGGAGAATGAAGGCACCCAAATTTCACTCCTTTACACTAGATTTGATAGAAAGAACAATTCCAAGCCATTGATTTGATTAATCAAATGGTTGTAATCGAAAGTAGTGATCCTAGAGTTGGGAGTTGATTTCTCTAGATCCAAGGGCCCAAATTCATTCAAAAAACTGTATAAACCCCCCTCCAAACTCCTAGAGCATCATGGTTAGGCATCCATAGGGCTCTTGCTAGCTTAAGGTTTCCTTGAGACAATCACCCTCGGTTGAGCAAGTGAGGATCCAAGGTGGGCTAGTATGAGTATAGTACCTAGGTTCAAATTTAAGTTAGAACTCCAATCTAGGATAGGCTCTTGAAACGAGCATCTCTGTCTTGACTCACCCTCGGTGGATCGTGTGAGTGAGTTAGAGCTGGTTTTAATGAGCCTTAGACTTTTTTAGTTAGATGTTATGAGCCTAGACATACATAGGGTCAATGAAGTGGAACTCATCTTCTTACATGTGACATTCGGTTGAACTGTCATGGTTTGAAGGTAGGAACCGCCTTTGATCAGTAGACTGCTTAGCTTGACGTATCATGACAATCTTACACATGTATCTTAATTCAAATCCTTTTAATTCATGTCACTTGTCACTTGTCTCTTGTCTCTTGTCTCTCAGTCTCTTAAGTATTTTTACATGTCTTCTATTTTCTTCTATGTGTGAGAAGGCTCCGCAGTATTGCGTTGAACTAGTGAGGATGTTTCATTGAGCTTGTGATTAAACTCTATTATCATAATTCACTTGCATGAATATAATCCATACATATTGATTAGTTTCTAAAAGTGTATAAGAAGCTCCAATATTGGACCATTCTTCCTTTCGAAACTTATTTATGTGTAAGGATTCCATCTATTCTCGTCATGCATACATATCATCCAAAGAAGACTATGCATATGGATTAGAATTAGGAAGTGTTTAAGAAGTTCCTTCAATGGACCATTCTTCCTTCCAAATTTGATTTGTGTGTATGGTTCTCTTTCATTCTTATCAGTCATGTTCATAAATCTAACTTGCACTCCTACATTCCCATTCCTATAATCATTTCAATATCTCTCTCTTCTCCACACTCAACATTAATTGCACTTTCATGTCCTTAAACCTTCCAACATTCATTAGCTTCATACACCCTGTGTGTGCCACAACCGGACCCGATCCACCCGGATTGCGATCACCTCCACAGCGCGGAGGCTCCAAAATATGTAGAAAAACACAGTACATAAGGAGCACGAACATGGACTTCTTAGGTGTTATGAATGCAATCGAACTTACAGTTTGTGGTTGACTAGGCTAGTATATGTTTTATTAAAGAACATATACAAAGAAGTGTTGGGTGGTCGTTTGGCCTTTCACATGGACACTAAGGGTAATAGTATTTGCGTTCATTTTTCTTTGATGTATGATCTTGATCAAGAACACAAAATAATGGAATGGGTTATGGGTTGGAGTTTGTTCAGCTTGGTAATATTCTTTCCTGTCTATTTGGATATTGATGGTGATTCTTGAAGTAAATATGTGATCAGATTAGTAGATCTTGGAAATTGATATGAAGAGAATGATTATGAGTAAATATGAACTCTCATTTTACTTTAACTTCTATGATAGTCTCAATCATTTTTATGACAATCTTTTGCACCTTCCATGCACTCGTAGACTCACAAAGCCCTTATAATGCATGTGTACTTTGATAAAGAGAGTTATTAATTATGTGGTTCATATGATGAATGCTATGAATCTAGTTTTACATGACCTCATCACAAATGTGACCATGCCTTTTCATTAATTGACTTTGATCAATTGAGTATCACTTAACAAGTGATCATACACATTGATGCCATTGATCTTTGTGCAAATTCTAAAACGAAATATGAGTGTGGCTTATGTGCAAATATTGTCTTTTTCATGATCACTATAACTTGAGATGGTATAAATGAGAAGAATGTTACTTTTGTAGTGTTTGCAGCAAGCATTTCACTCTTTGTTTATTTATTTGTTTCTGTCGTCAACCAAATTGTACATAAAACACAAGAAAAATTATGCGTAGAGAAGAAATACAAAAGAACTGCCACATACACACAAATGTTAAGCAATTGTCAAAGAATCAAAGGCAAATATAGCCGATTTAGAGAAATAAATCTCTTTCCACAGCTAACAAAGATCATTTAAGTTAGTGCATTCCTAGCCTTGGGTCCTTAACAAAATTGAATTCGCTTTCTTGGTAAAAATAATCATATGACATCCACAATTATAATCGAACAAAATCACACAGGTACACTTGTTTGAAAAAAATTATCACCTATCAACTATAAAACATGTGTGCTAATGCACTTTCTCAATCCAAAAGTCAAAGATTAAGAGTTCTCTATAGCCGAATTCAATAACCATCACAAATTCAAAAGTCATATGAGTTTATTGAACCTGCAGATGTCAAGCTAGCAAATATCTCTTTGATCTTTTGTGAAGTACTTTCAAAATCGACCTCCTTCAATGTGTTCATATGATTCAGTCACCCCAACAAGTTTCCAAAATACACCTCAAATCAGTCAATCAACTTTGGACGTTGCACAAAACCAAAATCATTCTTTTCCTTTTCTGGAATATTTTGATAAGTTGTGCATGTGTTTCTCTCATGAAGCCTTTCTGTTTCATTAATCATTGTTGTGGAGGTATTTAGAGAAAGTCATGTAGCAAATTCCTCCACAACACTTTTGTAAAACTTCTAACAGATGCCAACCTCCATGAGGCGAGATGACCCCATTTGAACATGCTCACTCTAGAAGCACCTCAAACAAAGAGAAGAAGCAAACGTCCACTTTTCACTTTCTTGCCATATCATAATTAGATTTGTAGAGAAAAAAGACCACGAGAATTCATTTTTAGAGAGAAGACAACTCCCCAATGTGGTTCACCCCTATTCTCTTCTTTTCCAGAACTAAATCATCCTTCTGCTCATCACAAAAAGAGACCGTTGCTCAACATAGATCACTTGAGTACAAGAAATATCTCTTTAATATTCCGTTCACAATAGCTCTAAATTATTTTGCATAGATTCAGTCCATGGTTAGCTTAGAAGATCTATGATTTGCTCTACTCCATATAGTGAAACATTCTTTTCTTTTGTTTTACAACATGTAAAAGGCCATCATTCGCCGTCATGAATCCATTGTGAGAGAAACATCATCTGCACTAGAATCACCACCTATAATTAACCATTGGTAGAATTGTTGTCCTACTGTATAGGATTCCAATATTTAGAGCAAATAAGTGGAGTCGAAATCTCCATGACAACATACTAGGCCAAAAGGAGTCATCAAAGTTGTAATATCTTGGGTCTCAATTGCTACGTGAAACATGTGATATCCTAAATATAGATCTCTCATTGAGCAAATGGAATGCCCAATGAATGTTTCTACAAACTCATCTACTATGGGACCTATTCCTACATTTTAGGTCGTGAGTTTATTGACAGACTACAAATCTAGAATAAAACATAGCTTCTCATTCTTCTTAGGTTCCATGAACTATCAGCTTGAATAAGGTATTGAAGAAGGCTCTAAAATTTTCATGTTCATCATCTCCTTTAGCATTCGTATCATTCCAGGTAAATGAGCCTTTGGAATTTTTATAGAATGAAGATTCCATTGAGTATGAGGTACCGTAAATATAATCATAGAAGGAACTAGTTTTGAACTTGCATAGCCTATCTTGTGAAGCAAGAGGGAAAATGCTTTTCTATGCCTTTTGATCATCTCAATAGACTTCTCTTTTTTTTGCATATGTAAGAAATGATTTATCATCTCTGAATCTGATATGTTTGACAATTTCATTATTAAATTGATGCCCTATCTTTTGTTGATCACTAAGAATAGGGTGTTCAAACACTCTTTTGAATTTCCCGTAACTCTCTTTAGGTAGCCATTTAACTATGTGTTTCAGCTTTTTATCAAATTTTCTTATATTTAGTGTTCACATAACCTATATGATGATTCGAAAATTCAGCAATGAGCTAGTTGTTGGTGTAATTCAAGCCTTAACACTTGGCTTGGATATCAACCTTGAAGACTTCACATAAAGCTTGGACTTTTGAAGGATATATCTACATGGAACAAGGATCATAGGAACCAATGCTTATTGGTTATTACTTTTTATCTCTTGTAAAAGTCAATATGACTTTAACTACTCATGTAATCACACCTACTAGTCTAAGTCGTGGAAAAGTAGATGATATGATTGAGGGAATATCTCCTTATTTTTAGATGCTAGATTGAAGGGATCCAAAACTTGAATTCAAAATTCAAACTCTTACTCAATTCTTATAAAATGGCTAGTAAAAAAGTCGCGGGTACATCTGTTCAGATCCCGAGGCTAATCCATCTATCTCTGAGTGTGTGAGTGCTACACCATAGCCTACACATCTGAGTACCATTGAGCATCACATTCTATGCCAATGGGAATGTACAATCAATAGATCTAATCAATATACTTACATTCATAATCTCTGGTTTCTCTGAGTGACTACCTTCAACTCTGTCAACTTCAAAGAGGCATATCTCAAGATCTACTAAACCAAATTGGATGATTAAAAGTGCATTGGATTCAGCTCAAATTCTACTATACACCTACAAAATTTCAAGGCCATTGGATCAACCATTTCAGAGAAATCCCAATCGAGGTGCTCATTGGTCTGTGACTGTAAGTCTCCTAAAAAATCGGGGGTGTACCTTATTTTGCTAAAGTGATTTCTCTGAGTGTGGTTTATCATTTCCTTTCATTCCACTTGCAAATGGGAGCTTACTAATCTAATAGAATATCCCTAGAAGGAATTTTGCTAATTGTAACTACACTGGTCACACTGAGCATAACTCTGAGCAGGTGTCAATACCAAAATAGCAAGTTTTTCAGGGTTCTTGAAGTCACAAGTAGTCTGTTTTGATCTAATCATTACTCAACTCATTTCCAAAGTACATATAGCATATCTTGGTATCATTTGGAAGCTCAAGGAGTCTACTAAGCATATCTGGAGTCAAAGGAGGGCAGGTGTGAAGCAGGTTTAGCAGCACCAACTCAGTTCTTGAGTGCATCCAACCATCACTCCCAACAGTGGTATCAGAGCAAATAAGGTAAT
The DNA here is from genome assembly GCA_020310875.1 of Ceratopteris richardii. Lineage (NCBI taxonomy): Eukaryota > Viridiplantae > Streptophyta > Polypodiopsida > Polypodiales > Pteridaceae > Ceratopteris > Ceratopteris richardii. The sequence goes on along the minus strand of CM035410.1, from coordinate 138,436,206 downwards.
CATGGGTGATGGTTTCCCTTCCTTCATTGACAAATTAGACAGGAACAACTACCAAGCTTGGTCTCTAAGGATGAAGACCTATCTACAAGGAAGGAGCTTGTTTGGATTCATATCAGGAGATGAGGAATTTCCCTCATTCAAAGCTAGAGGCCTACCCACCAAGGAAGAGCAAGAGAGACTCAATCAATGGTGTGCAAAAGATGCTTTGGCAAGGTCATATCTTCTAAACTCTATTTCTGATTTCCTTCTACCACATATAAGGAATTGCAAAACTTCCCAAGAGACTTGGGAAACCTTGTCAACTTACTTTTCATCAAGCACAAGGGCCAGAAAGAATCAACTATGGATTGAGTTTACAACTCTTAGGAAGCAATCAAAGCAATCTGTCTCATATTTTGTCACCAAGGTCAAAGACATTGCAGACCAACTTGCAAGTGTTGGAGAAGAGATTGAGGAAGAGCAAATAGTCAGACAAGTGATCAATGGACTAAAGGCAGATGACAAGTGGGAGAGCTTTACCACAGCAATGGACTTATACATGGACATCCAAGCACCTGATCTAACAACCTTGATTGGACAACTCTTTACACATGAAGCAAAGATCACAAAGAATGGAGAGCAATCAAAAGGTAACAATCCCTCTGCCCTTTATACTGATAAGAAGGTAAAAGATAAAGGTAAAAGTAAGAAGGTTGATGAAGAAGGCTCTACCTCCCAAGCAAACTATGCAGGGAGAGGTAGATCTTCAAGAGGTAGAGGCAGAGGAGGTAAGACAGGTAGGGGGAGACCCTACAACCAATCTCCATGCAACATTTGTGGCTTGTCTAACCATACCAGAGATGAATGCTACAAAAACTACAAGAACCAAAGAGGAAGAGGTCACCAAAGAGGAGGATACTCTCAAGGCAGAGGCAGATTCAACCAATCTCAAGGCTACCATGGCTACAACAATAATTACAACAACAGCTACAATCACAATGGCAACTATCAAGGTGGATACAGAAATAGGAAAGACTACAACAATTATGCAGAGGAGCAAGATGACTCCCTATTGATCATGAATATGACTTCTAAGTCAGGTATCAATGATGATCACTTATTCTATATTGATTCAGGTTGCTCTAATCATGTAGCTGGCAATGTTGCATTACTTTCTGATTTGGAAGAACCCAAAGGCAAGCACCAAGTGCAGACAGGTGATGACACTAAACATTCAGTTGTTAAAGTAGGTAATGTCAAAACTAGTGATGGTAATCAGAATCTATTGAGCAGAGTATTGTATGTTCCAACAATCACCAAGAACCTAATGAGTGTAGGTCAGATTGTGGAGAAAGGTCTACAGGTCAGGTTCACACAACATGGTGCATATGTGGAGGATCCAAGACATGGATTCAGAAGGATAGCCAAGGGAGAAAAATCAGGTAGATTGTTTACCTTTGAACTTGAAGACACTAAGAATATTGCTTTGTACAACTATAAAGATCAAACCCTATCAGAATTGGAGATTTGGCACAAGAGATTAGGTCACATTGGAGAGAGGACCTTAAAGCAGATGAGTAGGGATCAATGTGTACTTGGGATACCTAATGTATCCAAGCAACACATGATATACAAGTGTGGGGCTTGTCAATTTGGTAAGTCACACAGATTGCCCTATACCAAGAAAGGTTTTATGCATGAAGATTATCTGGAATTGGTGCATACAGATGTTTGGGGACCTAGCAAGGAGCCATCCATATCTGGATCAAGGTACTATGTGTCCTTCATTGATGACTATAGCAGGTGGACTGTCTTATACTTCATGAAACATAAAGATGAAGTATTTAATTGTTTCAAAAAGTATCTTGCATTAGTTGAAAATCAAACAGGTAGACATTTGAAGAAACTAAGGTCAGATGGTGGTGGAGAATACTTCTCCAATGACTTTGAAGACTTCTTGCAGGAAAGAGGCATCAAGAGGGAGATTACTACAAGGTACTCACCTGAACAAAATGGGGTAGCTGAAAGGAGGAATAGACTCATTGTAGAGACAGCTAGGTCTATGCTAAATGAAAAGAAATTGCCAAATTATCTTTGGGCAGAGAGTGTATCTACTGCCACATATTTAATTAACAGGCTACCATCAAAGACACTTGATGGAATGACACCCTATGAGGCTTGGCATGGTAAGAGACCATCTCTGGATCATTGCAAAATCTTTGGTTGTGTTGCATATGTGCATATTCCCTCACAGGTAAGGGGAAAGCTAGACCCTAAAGCTGAAAAATGTATCTTCATTGGTTATGATTTGAATCAGAAGGGATACAGATTCTACAACCCCTCAAATAAAGGCTTCAAGGTAAGCAGAGATGTCATCTTTGATGAGAATGATTCATGGTATGAAAATGAATGCAGGAAGGTTAGTCTACCTTATGACATGGAAGAAGACTTTCCCAAGCTTATCAAGGAAGAATCAATTCAGAAAGAGGACACAAGCTCAGATGATGAAGACACCATCAATATTGAAGAATTCAAGGCTTGGAAATCCAAAGGGAATATGAAGATGAAGCAACTAGAAGATAATCCAGAATCCTCAACTCAAGCTATGAGGAGATCTCAGAGAGAAAAGAAAAAACCTATTAGGTATGGGTATGATACTTCACTTGTAACCAAGCATTCTGTATATCTTGCAAAGGATCTCTTGAATGAAGAACCAGGTACATTTGAAGAAGCAATCACTAAACCAGAATGGAAGGAAGTAATGGATGAAGAAATGGAGGCTCTCAAGGAAAGTGACACTTGGGATTTGGTACCCAAGAAGGACTCTATGAAGGTGATAGGATCCAGATGGATCTACAAACTCAAAAGGAACTCAGATGGTACAATAAACAGGTATAAAGCTAGGTTGGTAGCCAAGGGTTTTGCACAAACCCAAGGCATTGATTATGAGGAGACATTTTCTCCTGTGGCCAAGATGCCAACTATCAGAGTTATGGTGAGTGTAGCTGCATCCAAGAATTGGAACATGTACCAATTGGATGTGAAGAATGCATTCTTGAATGGATGGATATCTGAAGAAGTCTACATGTCACAACCACCTGACTATGAAGATCCCAAGAAGGTAAATCATGTTTGTAAATTGAAGAAGGCTCTGTATGGATTGAAGCAGGCACCTAGAGCATGGAATTACAGGTTGACAACCTACCTTCTAGACCAAGGATTCATAATGAGCAAAGCAGATACTTCATTGTTTTATCAAAAGGAACAATTCATAGGTAATATACTTGTGTGTCTATGTTGATGACATCATTATTACAGGAAATGATGTTCACGGAATTAGACATATCAAAGGGCAAATGATGAAGGAATTCAAGATCAATGATCTTGGATTATTGAAGTATTTCCTAGGACTTGAATTGGTCTATACAAATTCAGGTATCTTTATTACTCAGAAGAAGTACATTCAGGACATGGTCAAGAAGTTTAATTTGCAGGAAGCTAAAGTATCAAGCACTCCTATGGAGGTCAATCATAAACTCAGTGCTCATGAAGGAGAAGAACTCCAAGATGTTACAGGTTACCAAAGTTTGGTAGGTAGTCTTAATTATGCTACCTTAACCAGGATTGATATATCATATGGTGTTAGTGTACTTAGCCAATTTATGCACAAACCAAGAGTACCTCATTTAGAGGCAGCAAAGAAGATAGTAAAGTACCTAAAGGGAACACAAAATCATGGTTTGTATTTTCCCTATTCATCAGACATTGATATTAAGGTATATTCAGATGCAGATTGGGCAGGTTGCAAGGATGACAGGAGAAGCACATCTGGTTACATAGGTTTTGCAGGTGATAAACCAATTTCTTGGTCATCCAAGAAACAACCTACAATAGCTTTGTCATCTACTGAGGCAGAGTATAGAGGGCTAGCAAATGCCACTCAAGAAGCTATCTGGTTGAAGCTTTTATATTCAGAATTGGGCATATACACAAGGCCACCAATTATCTTTGGTGATAACACAAGTTCTCTTCACCTTGCAGCTAATCCAATTTATCATGCTAGGACAAAACACAGAGAGGTTCATTACCACTATGTGAGGGAGAAGTTACTTAGCAAAGATATTCAATTGGCATATGTGTCTACTAATATGCAATGTGTAGATTTGCTTACTAAAGCTCTGGATGGAAGCAAGCTATGCAGATTCAAATCCATGATTGGATTGCAGGAAATAATTGAAGACTAGAGATGAAGACTTGAGCCAAAGTGTTTGGCTTGAGGGGGAGCTGTTGGTGTAATTCAAGCCTTAACACTTGGCTTGGATATCAACCTTGAAGACTTCACATAAAGCTTGGACTTTTGAAGGATATATCTACATGGAACAAGGATCATAGGAACCAATGCTTATTGGTTATTACTTTTTATCTCTTGTAAAAGTCAATATGACTTTAACTACTCATGTAATCACACCTACTAGTCTAAGTCGTGGAAAAGTAGATGATATGATTGAGGGAATATCTCCTTATTTTTAGATGCTAGATTGAAGGGAGCCAAAACTTGAATTCAAAATTCAAACTCTTACTCAATTCTTATAAAATGGCTAGTAAAAAAGTCGCGGGTACATCTGTTCAGATCCCGAGGCTAATCCATCTATCTCTGAGTGTGTGAGTGCTACACCATAGCCTACACATCTGAGTACCATTGAGCATCACATTCTATGCCAATGGGAATGTACAATCAATAGATCTAATCAATATACTTACATTCATAATCTCTGGTTTCTCTGAGTGACTACCTTCAACTTTGTCAACTTCAAAGAGGCATATCTCAAGATCTACTGAACCAAATTGGATGATTCAAAGTGAATTTGATTCAGCTCAAAGTCTACTATACACCTACAAAATTTCAGGGCCATTGGATCAACCATTGCAGAGAAATCCCAATCGAGGTGCTCACTGGTCTGTGACTGTAAGTCTCCTAAAAAATCGGGGGTGTACCTTATTTTGCTAAAGTGATTTCTCTGAGTGTGGTTTATCATTTCCTTTCATTCCACTTGAAAATGGGAGCTTACTAAGCTAATAGAATATCCGTAGAAGGAATTTTGCTAATTGTAACTACACTGGTCACACTGAGCATAACTCTGAGCAGGTGTCAATACCAAAATAGCAAGTTTTTCAGGGTTCTTGAAGTCACAAGTAGTCTGTTTTGATCTAATCATTACTCAACTCATTTCCAAAGTACATATAGCATATCTTGGTATCATTTGGAAGCTCAAGGAGTCTACTAAGCATATCTGGAGTCAAAGGAGGGCAGGTGTGAAGCAGGTTTAGCAGCACCAACTCAGTTCTTGAGTGCATCCAACCATCACTCCCAACACTAGTACCCATCTATCAAGTCGACTAACACAATCTTTGATCCATCTTGTGTTGGATGTGATGGCTGGGTACAATCAGAAGATCAAGGTGGTGCTGCTAGACCTGCTTCACACCTGCCCTTTCTTCTCTTCAGATATGGTTAGGAGACTCCTTGAGCTTCCAAATGACACCAAGAAACTATATATGTGCTTTGCAAAGTGATTGAGTAATGATCAAATCAAAACAGATAAGTTTGAACCTTCATAAGTTCAAAAACTTGCTATTTCTGTAATGACACCTGCTCAGTCCTAAGCTCAGTGTGTCCAGCACACTTACAATTGATCTAATTCCTTCTGGGAGTATTAAATTAACTTAACAAGCTACCATTAGCAAGTTAAATCACTCCAAATGACAAACTATACACTTAGCATGATGTTTAGCAAAATCAGGGGCACCCCCGACTTTTTAGGAATCACACAGAAATATACCAGTGATCACTTCGACAGCGATTTCTCCCAATTGGCTGAATAGATTGACTTGAAACTTTGTAGTGTTGTAGAATGCTTTGAGCTGGTTCCAATGAGCCCTGGATTATCAAATTTGGTTCAGTAGATCTTGAGATATGCTCTGTTGAAGTTGACAGACTTGGAGGTAGTCACTCAAAGAAAACACAGAGTAATAAACTATGAGTATATATATTGATACTATCAAATGTACATTCCCATTGGCAAGAGATGTAATGCACAATGGTACTCTGAGGTGTAGGCTAAGTAGTAGCTCTCACACACTCACAAATATGCTTGGATTAGCCTCAGGAAGAGTGTCTCTATCCCCGCGACTTTTACATTGGTTTTTTATAGAAGTTTTTGAATGAATTTGAATTTGAATTCAAATTAAAGCTCCCTTGATTCTCTCCACTAGACTTAGGGAGATATTCCCTCAACTAGATCATCTAACTTTTCCACGACTCTAGTCTAGTAGGTATGATTACAATGTTGATAAAGTCACATGGACTTTTACATGAGATAAAAGTAAGAATCACTAAGACTAGGTTCACATGATTATTGACTCTTGTGAATGTATCATCCAAGGGTTCAATCTTTTATGCTTTCCAAGGGTTCAATAGTCCAAGCTTCATGTTGGGTCTTCAAAGGCACACAACAATGCCAAGTGTTAAGGCTTGCTTGCACCAACAGCTCCCCCTCAAGCCAAACACTTGCTTGAGTCTTCATCTTTTAGTCTTCAATGATATCCTGTAATCCAATCATGGATTTAAACCTGCATAGCTTGCTCCCATCCAAAGCTTTTGTAAGCAAATCTGCACATTGAATATTAGTGGACACATAAGATAATTGTATTTCTTTGCTAAGTAATTTCTCCCTCACATAGTGGTAATGCACCTCTATGTGTTTTGTCCTAGCATGATACACAGGATTAGCAGCTAGATGAAGTGAACTTGTGTTATCACCAAATATGATAGGTGGCCTTGTATATAGGCCCAATTCTGAATAGAGTAACTTCAACCATATTGATTCTTGAGTGGCATTGGCTAGCCCTCTGTACTCTGCTTCAGTAGATGATAGAGCTACTGTAGGTTGTTTCTTGGATGACCAAGAAATTGGTTTATCACCTGCAAAGCATATGTAACCAGATGTACTCCTCCTGTCATCCTTACAACCTGCCCAATCTGCATCTGAGTATACCTTGATGTCAATGTCTGATGAATATGGATAATACAAACCATGATTTTGTGTTCCCTTTAGGTACTTTACTATCTTCTTGGCTGCCTCCAAATGTGGTACTCTTGGCTTATGCATAAATTGACTAAGTACACTAACACCATATGAGATATCAATCCTAGTTAAGGTAGCATAGTTGAGACTACCTACCAAACTTTGGTAACCTGTAATATCCTTGAGTTCTTCTCCTTCATGTGCACTGAGTTTGTGGTTGACCTCCATAGGAATGTTTGAGACTTTAGCTTCCTGCAAATTAAACTTCTTGACCATGTCCTGTATGTACTTCTTCTGAGTAATGAATATACCTGAATTTGTGTAAACCAATTCAAGCCCTAGGAAGTACTTCAATAATCCAAGATCATTGATCTTGAATTCCTTCATCATTTGACCTTTGATGTGTCTAATTCCTTGAACATCATTTCCTGTAATAATGATGTCATCAACATAGACACACAAGTATATTACCTCTGAATTGTTCTTCTTTATAAACAATGAAGTATCTGCTTTACTCATCACAAATCCTTGATCCAAGAGATAGGTTGTCAACCTATAGTTCCATGCTCTAGGTGCCTGCTTCAATCCATACAGAGCTTTCTTCAATTTGCAAACATGATTTACCTTGTTGGGATCCTCATAGCCAGGTGGTTGTGACATGTAGACCTCTTCAGATATCCATCCATTCAAGAATGCATTCTTCACATCCAATTGGTACATGTTCCAATTCTTGGATGCAGCTACACTCACCATAATTCTGATAGTTGGCATCTTTGCCACAGGAGAAAATGTCTCCTCATAATCAATGCCTTGGGTTTGTGCAAAACCCTTGGCTACCAACCTAGCTTTGTACCTGCTTATTGAACCATCTGAGTTCCTTTTGAGTTTGTAGATCCATCTGGATCCTATCACCTTCATGGAGTCCTTCTTGGGTACCAAGTCCCAAGTATCACTCTCCTTGAGAGCCTCCATTTCTTCATCCATTGCTTCCTTCCATTCTGGTTTAGTAATGGCTTCCTCAAATGTGCCTGGTTCTTCACTTAAGATGTCCTTTGCAAGATATACAGAGTGCTTGGTTACAAGTGAAGTATCATATCCATACCTAATAGGTTTCTTCTTTTCTCTTGAAGATCTCCTCATAGCTTGTGTTGAGGATTCTGGATTGTCTTCAAGTTGCTTCATCTTCATCTTCCCTTTTGATTTCCAAGCTTTGAACTCTTCAATGTTGATGGTGTCTTCATCATCTGAGCTTGTTTCTTCATTCTGAGTTGGTTCTTGCCTGACAAGCTTTGGAAAGTCCTCTTCCATATCATAAGGTAAACTCACTTTCCTGCACTCATTATCATACCATGAATCATTTTCATCAAAGATGACATCTCTGCTTACCTTGAAGCCTTTGTTTGAGGGGTTATAGAACCTGAATCCTTTCTGATTCAAATCATAACCAATAAAGATACACTTTTCAGCCTTAGGGTCTAGCTTTCCCCTTACCTGTGAGGGAATATGCACATATGCAACACACCCAAAGATCTTGCAATGATCCAGAGATGGTCTCTTACCATGCCAAGCCTCATAGGGTGTCATTCCATTAAGTGTCTTTGATGGCAACCTGTTGATTAAGTATGTGGCAGTAGATACACTCTCTGCCCAAAGATAATTTGGTAATTTCTTCTCATTGAGCATAGACCTAGCTGTCTCCACAATGATTCTATTTCTTCTTTCAGCTACCCCATTTTGTTCTGGAGAGTACCTTGTGGTAATCTCCCTCTTGATGCCTCTTTCCTGCAAGAACTCTTCAAAGTCATTGGAGAAGTATTCTCCACCACCATCAGACCTTAACCTCTTCAAATGTCTACCTGTTTGATTCTCTACTAATGCAAGATACCTTTTGAAGCAATTAAATACTTCATCTTTATGTTTCATGAAGTACAAGACAGTCCATCTGCTATAATCATCTATAAAAGATACATAGTACCTTGATCCAGATATGGATGGCTCCTTGCTTGGTCCCCAAACATCTGTATGCACCAATTCCAAGTAATCTTCATGCATGAATCCTTTCTTGGTATATGGCAACCTGTGTGACTTACCAAATTGACAAGCCCCACACTTGTATATCATGTGTTGCTTGGATACATTAGGTATCCCAAGCACACATTGATCTCTGCTCATCTGCTTTATGGTTCTCTCTCCAATGTGACCCAATCTCTTGTGCCACATCTCCAATTCTGATAGGGTTTGGTCCCTATAGTTGTACAAGGCAATACTTTTAGTATCCTCAAGTTCAAAGGTAAACAATCTACCTGACTTCTCTCCCTTGGCTATCCTTCTGAATCCATGTCTTGGATCCTCCACATATGCACCATGTTGAGTGAACCTGACCTGTAGACCTTTTTCAACAATCTGACCTACACTCATCAGATTCTTGGTGATTGTTGGAACATACAATACTCTGCTAAGCAAATTCTGATTACCATCACTTGTTTTGACATTACCTACTTTAACCACTGAGTGTTTAGTGTCATCACCTGTCTGCACTTGGTGCTTGCCTTTAGGTTCTTCCAAATCAGAGAGTAAGGCAACATTCCCAGCTACATGGTTAGAGCAACCTGAATCAATATAGAACAAATGATCATCATTGATACCTGATTTAGATGTCATGTTCATAATCAACAAGGAATCATCTTGATCCTCTGCATAATTGTTGTAATCCTTTCTGTTCCTGTATCCTCCTTGATAATTGCCATTGTGATTGTAGCTATTGTTGTAGTTGTTGTTGTAATTATTGTTGTAGCCATGGTAGCCTTGAGATTGATTGAATCTGCCTCTGCCTTGAGAGTATCCTCCTCTTTGGTGACCTCTTCCTCTTTGGTTCTTGTAGTTTTTGTAGCATTCATCTGTAGTATGATTAGACAAGCCACAAATATTGCATGGAGATTGATTATAGGGTCTCCCCCTACCTGACTTACCTCCTCTGCCCCTACCTCTAGATGATCTACCTCTCCCTGCATAGTTTGCTTGGGAGGTGGATCCTTCATCATCAACCTTCTTGCTTTTACCCTTGTCTTTAGACTTCTTATCTGTATATAGGGCAGAGGGATTGTTACCTTTTGATTGCTCTCCATTCTTTGTGATCTTGGCTTCATGTGTGAAGAGTTGTCCAATTAGAGTGGTTAGATCAGGTGCTTGGATGTCCATGTACAAGTCCATTGCAGTGGTAAAGCTCTCCCACTTGTCATCTGCTTTGAGTCCATTGATCACTTGTCTGACTATTTGCTCTTCTTCAATCTCTTCTCCAACACTTGCAAGTTGATCTGCTATGTCTTTGACTTTGGTGACAAAATCTGAAACACATTGTTTTGATTGCTTCCTAAGAGTTGTAAACTCAATCCATAGCTGATTCTTTCTGGCCCTTGTGCTTGATGAGAAGTATGTTGACAAGGTCTCCCAAGTCTCTTGGGAAGTCTTACAGTTCCTAACATGAGGTAGAAGGAAATCAGAGATAGAGTTTAGAAGATATGACCTTGCTAAAGCATCTTTAGCACACCATTGATTAAGTCTCTCATGCTCATCCTTTGTAGGTAGGCCTCTGGTTTTGAATGAGGGCAACTCCTCATCTCCTGATATGTATCCATACAAGCTTCTCCCTTGTAGATAAGTCTTCATTCTTAATGACCATGCCTGGTAGTTATTCCTATCCAATTTGTCAATAAAGGAAGGAAAACCATCACCCATGATTACCTTGTTTGCTCTGATACCACTGTTGGATGTGATGGCTGGGTACAATCAGAAGATCAAGGTGGTGCTGCTAGACCTGCTTCACACCTGCCCTTTCTTCTCTTCAGATATGGTTAGGAGACTCCTTGAGCTTCCAAATGACACCAAGAAACTATATATGTGCTTTGCAAAGTGATTGAGTAATGATCAAATCAAAACAGATAAGTTTGAACCTTCATAAGTTCAAAAACTTGCTATTTCTGTAATGACACCTGCTCAGTCCTAAGCTCAGTGTGTCCAGCACACTTACAATTGATCTAATTCCTTCTGGGAGTATTAAATTAACTTAACAAGCTACCATTAGCAAGTTAAATCACTCCAAATGACAAACTATACACTTAGCATGATGTTTAGCAAAATCAGGGACACCCCCGACTTTTTAGGAATCACACAGAAATATACCAGTGATCACTTCGACAGCGATTTCTCCCAATTGGCTGAATAGATTGACTTGAAACTTTGTAGTGTTGTAGAATGCTTTGAGCTGGTTCCAATGAGCCCTGGATTATCAAATTTGGTTCAGTAGATCTTGAGATATGCTCTGTTGAAGTTGACAGACTTGGAGGTAGTCACTCAGAGAAAACACAGAGTAATAAACTATGAGTATATATATTGATACTATCAAATGTACATTCCCATTGGCAAGAGATGTAATGCACAATGGTACTCTGAGGTGTAGGCTAAGTAGTAGCTCTCACACACTCACAAATATGCTTGGATTAGCCTCAGGAAGAGTGTCTCTATCCCCGCGACTTTTACATTGGTTTTTTATAGAAGTTTTTGAATGAATTTGAATTTGAATTCAAATTAAAGCTCCCTTGATTCTCTCCACTAGACTTAGGGAGATATTCCCTCAACTAGATCATCTAACTTTTCCACGACTCTAGTCTAGTAGGTATGATTACAATGTTGATAAAGTCACATGGACTTTTACATGAGATAAAAGTAAGAATCACTAAGACTAGGTTCACATGATTATTGACTCTTGTGAATGTATCATCCAAGGGTTCAATCTTTTATGCTTTCCAAGGGTTCAATAGTCCAAGCTTCATGTTGGGTCTTCAAAGGCACACAACAATGCCAAGTGTTAAGGCTTGCTTGCACCAACATCTTGTTCATTCAAAGCCTTTCAAGATCTTCCATCACTATGAAGATACTTCAAATTTCAACAATATTCTCGATTCTTTCATCATATGAAACTAAACCAATTTTTTTATATTGATTTTCATGGTTTTTATGAATTTTTTCGGGACGTTTTTTCTCCGAAGAATTTGAATTTTAGATGTAGATAAATAAATTGGTATACTCTCATATATATATATATATGTGTGTGTGTGTATGTATATGTGTGTGTATATGTGTGTGTGTGTGTATATATATATATATATATATATATATATATATATATATATATATATATATATATATATATATATATATATATATATATATATATATATATATATATATATATATATATATATATATATATATATATATATATATCAAACCATCTTCCACTATTGTCTTTCCCAATAGTGGAGTTTAGTAGAAGTTTTGGTAGAAATAAGTCCCATGCTTGTGGATTGGTGCACAATCATTACAGCAATGATCATTTGAAGTATTAGTACTTTTCCTGAATTTCCTTCTATTTCTCGAATGGTTTAGACACATTGTCATTACTTGGAGTGATTGTAGGTGAGATCTAGATTGTATTCTTGCATATGGAGATCCATCATCGATGGATTTGGTTTCCATTCTCATTTTATCTATAAATGGTTGCCCAAGAATAGCTTCATACGAATAGTTGTCCTAAATAAAAAAGTGGAAATTCCTTTGAAACTCCACCTATGGTCACAAGAATGTTAGCACATGCTTCTAGTAAAATTCTAGACCCATTGTTTGTAGTTCTCATCCATCATATATTATTTTTATCAATAGTCCATCTAATTTGTTTCATACAATTTCTTAGAAATCACATTTATCTGTGACCTAAAATCAACTAGTTCTAGCGCTAAACATGACTCCTTCTTGTTGCAAATCCTTATTTTCACTTTTGAGGTTTTCCTCTAGCCCATAAGGTTCTGTTAAATTGATTCTTAGCCTCTTTTATATTTGCATCTGGTATAATAGGATGCAGGAAGTTCATATTGACTTAATAGGCCTCATCATCATTTTGTTCATTATCGTTTGAGTCACTCAATATGATTGCATCATTCATGACATGCATTTCATCTACTAATTCTTGCATTTATACATCATAAGGAAGAGGAAATCTCTTCCTTCTTACAAGTCTTATAAAGTTGTCTTTAGATTTACGATTCACAATGGAGAGAACATGTTTTAAAGACATGATTACTTGACTCTTCAGCATAACATCATATAAGATTTTTTTGGATTTTGAGGTCTCCTGAAGCATGTGAATAGCACAAAGAAGAACGAGAAGCTTGGATCACAACACAATATTAAATTAATTACCAATTGAATGTACAAAGATCATTAACCCATTAGGTTTATAGGCATATATACAAGCCAAGAGAGAAAAAAGAGCCCCAAAGGTCCTAAGTGTGTTCAAACACATCACTACGAAAACATATCAAAAACTCCCCCTAGGCGTGATGCAGTGAATGAGGAGTTGGCACCCATGTATAAGGAAATTCTAAGCTATGTGGAAACAGATCAATTCAGAAAAAGAAGTAAACCCAAAGATTTTTATAAAGCTTCACTTCTCCCTAGGTAGAGCCTTTCTGAAAAGGTCTACGACATTATCTTCTGTGGGCACCTATGCCAAGCTGATCTCTCTAATAGAGAAGTTCTCCTTGACATAATGATAGTGCACCTCAATGCGCTTTGTGTGAGCAAGAACACAGGTTTCCTTGCAACTATGAATGTGCTCTTACTATCAGTGAAGATCATGGTGGCATACCAACATCCAAATCAGCCAAAAGGCATCTAAGCCGCACACACTCAATAGTGTTGTGAAAGATGCCCTATACTCAGCCTCACAACTAGAAGTGGCCATGATAGCTTCTTACTTAACCAAGATATTCATGAGCTACCAGGCATGAAGAAAAAAACCACTCATGGACACACAAGTATCATAGAAACTAGACCAATCTAAATCCAAAAAAAAAACATGTTAATTTGGCAGTAGTGATCCCCCCTTGAGATAGAACAATCTGTACCCATTCAAATAGCGAAACATGCACTTAACCACTTGCAAATGCTTGAAACCTAGGCAATGAATAAACCTCCTCATATGAGAGACAACAAACTGAATCTCAAACCAAGTTATGCATACGTAAACCAAGCATCCAACAACCTATTGATAGAGAACAACATCAAATGCATCTCTAGCATTATGAAGAATCAATCATAAACTTGTTTCCATAGGAATGGCAATAGTTTTATCATCTTCAAGGCCAAAAATTTACCAGAATGTGTCAATATAATTTGTTTTACAAAAAGCTATTCATCCATCAACTTGCATAAAGTCAATGTGCAAATAATGATGCAAATGCCCCAAATTTGGCATCTCAAAAGAGGCATGTAAATCAAGCTTAAATATATCAATATGTTTCTCGTTTGGACTAGTGAGCAGCATGTGATCAGCATACACAACAATGATCAGAAGTACATCATCTACATGCTTAACATATAAGGTGCTCTAAGTTGGAATATTCTCAAAACCATGTGCAATCAAGTAGGCATGTATCTTTTCATATCAAGCACGTGGTCTTGCTTCAAACCATATTATGCCATTTTCAACATACACACTTTGTTTTTATGCCCTTTCTGCATAGAAACCGTGGGCTGAATTACATACATTTCTTCATGTAAGTCACCATTCAAAAATTTTGTTTTAATGTCCAACTGGTGTACATTCCAACCATGATGGGCTACAAGTATTAAGATGCTACAAACGGTGGTCATTTGGCAAGTGGGTGCAAAGGTCTCATCAAAATCAATGCCTCTTTCTTGAGAATAACCTTTTGCACAAGCCTAGCCTTACACCTATCAGTTGTTCCATCAAGCTTATGTTTTAACTTGTATACCCATTTAGTGTTGATGGCCCTTTTTCTTGGAGGCAAATCACATAAAGATCAGATATCATTCTTCATAATAGCATCATATTCTAATTGCATAGAAACAATCCAATTTTCTAGATTATGTGGTTCATCAAAAGAAATAGGCTCATTCTCATTGCAAAGGCTAGAGCAGTCATTGCATAACAATCTGATACAAAAAGAGCACTATGGGAGCCTAAACCTATATACTATGATAGAGATGCATCTATTTTGCTATCTCTCAAAGTCTACACCAACCATTTAGGGTTAGCCTCTTCTATGTTAGCCCTCTCATCAAAAAGTGCATCATGGAAATCTATATCAGAAATGGAATGATTTGCATCCTCATATGGAGCCTATAAAGGCTCAGAAATTGCCTCATTTGGACCAACACATGATTCTCCACTTGTAAAAAGAGATAGCAATGTGTAGTACAAATATTTGGAGCTAATTGATGTCTCTTTAGTACGTGAAAGTAATGGTTGAATTTCATCTTCCACAAAAATAGCATCATGACTTATGCATATTTCAGATAGCCAAAGACATGAAGATGAGCAACATATGTCTTGCAACCATGTCAAACCTCATATGAAGTGATAGATTGCAGTGCTTTGGTGGGACACGAGTTAAGTACATATGTTGCACACATAACAACCTCAAACTAGAAGCTATGTTGTAAAGCCTCACTTTTGACTATACACCTTGCCATCTCCATGAGACTTGTTCTTTCTTTTAGCAACTCCATTAAGTTGATTTGTATATGAATTTGCACATTGATGTTTTATCCCATGCTCAATTAGAAATGCATTAAAATCAAAAGACATGTATTCCTCCCTCGATCAAAATGGCCGGTCCCCAATTTACATGTTTATAAATTTTCAGCCATAATGAGAAGCTCTTTGAAGCACATAAATATTTTGGAACTTGACTTCAATGGATACACCCATGCATGTCTGGAACAATGATCAATAAAAGTCATGAGTAAAGGTAGTTCCGAAAAGATGTTGTTTGCATAAGACCATAAACATTGAGAGGAGCATTAAGGAAGTGGCCTCTAACACTTCTTTAGCTCTTCAACTCATAAACAATGAATGGGATTGAGGATCGAGGACACCATGATCCTATAAAATTATTCACATAAAAAACATAAATGATACTACAAGGCAAGGGTGGTCTATGCTGCCTTGTCACACAAATACAATGGCACCCATAGGATGGGAGTGATCCATGCCACCCTCTTATTAGACTTGAACTCAAACAACACAAAGGTACTCTTAGTAGACTTGAACACAAACAACACAAATACAATGGCACTCATAGGGTGGGAGTGATCCATGCTGCCCTCTGTTGGCAGTAGTCAAGGAACTGAAGGACTTACAAGACAAGGAAGCCTACGAAGGGAGTCAGAGCGAAGAGAAAGCACAAGCAGACACAGTAGTCAAAGAAGATCTGGCAAGTAGGCCATTTAAATTTTTCATGCATCAAGGAGTTGGGCACACAAGAAGAAGGAGCAAGTAGGGAGCTCCAGGATATGTATGTCAAAATGTTAGAAGAAATCCCTACAAAAATAGTGATTTTCATCACTAAAAACCATTGTAAATACCATTTCATATTTTTGTAGCTCCATTTTGTGCAAGCCAAGGAGTCCTTGAGCTTGAGGAGCTTTAGAAGTACCTCCCTATCAGTTTTCATATTTTTTAGACTCCGTTTGAACCTCCAAATAGGCCCTAGAACCTAACTTTTAACTAGGCCGGACACTAGGTCTGGACAGGGCCAAAAGCTAGTGAAAAACTATAAATAGAGCTAGAGAGCTCATTTTTGGGGTTAGCTTGTAATTGATTTGAACTTGTATGAGCTTTTTGAAAGTAATCTAAAGAACTCCATCGCTTCTCACTCTTTGTCTTGCCTTGTGTGTGCATGTGTGTGTATGTGTGTGCATGTTAGTGTGCTTCGCACTCACGCACTTGTGCCTTCACTTGCTCGAGGTCATCATACCATCCTCACGTCTTCCCGGATTGACATTAAAGGAGGTGCTACTCATCACTGAGCTACACCAAATTTTGGCACCGTTGTCGGGGATCGAGCTTTGAGGACGAACGTGTGATGGTAAGACGTAGAGTTGAGATGTTGGAGTCATAGGTATTTTCTTCACTTTTGTCTATTTTCTTTTGTTTTTCTCATCACCATCATCATCCTCACCATCTCCCACATCCATCTCCATCATCGCGAAAAATTTCAGTTTTTGGTCATATCACCCCACCCATACCATTTCCCTCATTTCACTTATGAGAGAGAGCGAGAGAGCGTTTGTGTGCTTGTGATTTTCTATGTTTTTTGAGATTTTCTACAGGAATCAGCATCCCCAGCAGCTGCACCAGCTTCAGCAGGTAAAAAAATTTGATTGTGCAGGTCCCGAGGCATTGACCTCAGTCAATCGCGACCGACAGAAAAGTTGACTATTTTGCAAAACAAAGTGTATAACCATGATGTGTAGGCCTAGAGCATCCTAAATGTGTGCTTGAAATTTTAAAATTCCTCAGTTTTCTGTCAATCGCGATTGACAAACCACGATGGACACTTGCCGACTGACCTGTCAATCACGATCGACACGTCAATCGTGATCCACACGTCAATCGCGACCGACAGAGTCAACGACCGACTGACCACGACTGACAGAACCTACGCGTGACACGTGTCAATCGCGATCGAGCCATCAATCGCGATCGACCAATCAATCGCGACTGACAACCACGACGGACCTGTCAATCGCGACCGACACGTCGATCGCGACTGACCTATCAATCGCGATTGACAGAGCTTGCGAACACGATTGACGGGCAAATTCGGCTAATTTTTTAGGGCAAAAAATAGTGGTCTACTTTTGACAAATTTTGGGACAAATACTAGGGTTCATCATTGCTTTGTGAGGCCGGTATCCCAAAGCATTTCGAGAAGTCCTCTCTGCCTGTTAACCTGTTTAAAATCTTGTTTTAGTCCCAAAACCCTGAATTGACATAACTTCCTCATACAACATCCGTTTGCTATGATTTTTGTTTTGCCCTCGTGGGTAGTACAACCAAAACTTCCACTGGTTACGATGAAATTAATATCAAGATTATTAGATAGGGTAATTTGAAGTTGATCATATCCCGGGGTAGGAAAAATTGAGGGTCCCTTGGGATTGTTTTTCACAAAGGCAAAAGGCAATTTGGCTAGTGATTTACATGCATGAAAGTGATCTGTCTGGCAATCAAATTTAAGTCTTGAGCTAACTTTGGGACTTTTTCAGGTTCTTTGAGAGCATCAAAGGGTACTCGAAGCAAGAGTAAGTGCAAGCTTGGGAACACGCTTCCTGGGCACACAAGGGCAATCAAGGGAAGAAACTCAAGGTTGGAAATTCTCAACACCCTCTGTCAATCCCTAGCATAGGCTAAGTAGGGATAGAGGTTTTGATTAATTATGGATACGTTAAGAACGACCAAGTCCAAGAACTCTAATTACTCAAGTGCAAGTGTTAGGAGATTACAATTGCGAAACAACCTAAGGGAAAAGAATTTAAATCGAGCGACCACACTCAAAGTACTATAAAACTTAAGTGTTCCTTGCGACGAAGATTAATTGGACAAGAAGTGACACCCTAAGGGCAATTAAAAAAGAACAAGTGACTAATACAAAAGAACTCAGCAACGCAAAGTGTACTTGGGAAAACTGGGGATTAGTCAATTGGGCTTATGAACCTTAGATCAGGACGACACCTAGGGAGAGATAGACAAAGTCTTAGATCTTCAGAGGCTAGTGTCAATCATACTGCTAGGTCATGGGCCCAGCAGTTGAGCCATCATTCGTACTACCCTAGCTCTGAGACGAGTGAGTCTGAGATGTCCCACGGTATGGAGAGACCTACAGGAAGCTCCGGAGTGCCATATTTACATAGGGTAGAAGGCCCTTACAAGACGCAACTCGAATACCTTAGGACCAACCGATTAGGTGCTAGCATCTATGAGGACGGCCTAGGAAGATTTGTGATCCAGATTAAAAACCCTGACCAATCCATTGGACTAGAACATCCAGCGGTCAAGTTTGAAAATGGAGCATACTTGGACAAAGAAGGGACAATATATGTAGTCACCAGTCATCCAGATAGGATCGATGAATTTGGGAATGTGATCTCAGAAGCGGACTTAGGTGATCTGGAGCAAGGAAGCATGGGTGTAGAACCTAGAACCCCCCGAGCAAATATGTTCTCACTAGGATTATCACACCAGAGTGGATTCCCCAAGACAATAAAAGCATAGATCTACTCCTGAACCGAGAGACTGATGAAGCCTTTTGGAGGTATAGATCTGATCAGCCGAATGAGGTAGGAACAATCATGATATATGATTTCAAAGATCATGATAGCCCAGGCAGAGTGACCTACTTAGATCACGCTTCAGAGAGGGTCTTTGTGGTTACAGAAAATGATAGGCATGCTTACACTTGGAAAGGTGAATTTATTTTCCCCCAACCAAGATCGAATGTGTCCTTTGGTCACCCAGGAGCTGGAACGTCCCAAGCTCATGGAGCTCAAAGAGACAGACATAGAGATACACCGGAGGTAAGCTTTGCCAACCCAGTGGGAAGAGAAAGAACGAGAACGGAAACAAATAGAGTGGAACCTGAGGGACTTAGATCCCCAAGGAACCAAAGGAATGCTGATGATTTCCCTCTGCCAAGGCCTAGGGAACACACCAGAAACTTGAGACCTACACAGCTGGTTAAGTCCATGAAGAACTACTTCGATGGCACAGGAGACCCATATGATCATGTGGCCGAGTTTAGGCAAGTCTTGAGAGCTGAACAAGTTGAGGACCTATTCACGCAGTATAATGCCTTTGGTCTAACCCTTAGGAACACAGCCCTTACGTGGTTTCAACCACTGAATGAGAGATAGTTCAGGAGCATAGACCAACTCTTAGAGGCTTTTATCACTGAATTCTCTAAGAGTGGGATAACGCATAATACTTCCTCATTGATACACAGCTTCAAGCAGACCCCTCAAGAGACCGTGAGACTTGCAGGAAGAAGGTTTAGGCAATATCTTGAGAGATTCCCTGTTCCTGAGTTACCCACACCAGCCAAACAAGTGGCTTTATTCTTGGATGGATTGCTAAGTACCAAATTGAGGTCATATGTGTACTTGAAGGACCCTAGGACTATAGAAGAGTGTGTACGCATGTGCATCGACATCGAGGATAACCTAGGGGAGGAGTTAGAGCTTTCCAAAATCTACAGAGATTCTGATAGTGCCTCTAGTCTCTCTTCCTCGCAATCCACATCAATTGAGGAACTCGTGGAGAAAGTAGCTCAAAAACTAGGTGTCACTAGCAAACAAATCCCAAGGTTTGCCCCAGTAAAGAGGTGCTATACTTGCGGTGGTGACCATATGGCAAACGTATGTCCCATCATGGCTCAACCCCAAGTGAACCCTAGTAGCCAATATTGCACCATAGAACGGAGATACACAAATCACACAGCACAAGACTGCCCATACAATAAGCAAGTAGTGAGGCAAACCTACCCTGAGCCCTATCCACAACAGGGAAGATACCAGAACCAGTACCCTCCACAGCAATATGGGAGACCACAGCAATCCTATCAACAACCCTACCAAAGCCAACAAATGTTGGGAGTGATGGTTGGATGCACTCAAGAAATGAGTTGATGCTGCAAAACCTGCTTCACACCTGCCCTCCTTTGGTTCCAGATATGCTTAGTAGACTTGCTTAGCTTCCAAATGACACCAAAATATGCTATATGTACTTTGGAAATGAGTTGAGTAATGATTAGATCAAAACAGACTACTTGTGACTTCAAGAATCCAAAAATACTTGCTATTTTGGTATTGACACCTGCTCAGTGTTATGCTCAGTGTGACCAGCACACTTAAAATTGGAACAATTCCTTTTGGGAGTATTAAAGTACCTTAGTGAGCTACCAATCACAAGTGAAATCACTCAAATTGATAAACCATACGCTGAGAAATAAGTTTAGCAAAAATATGATTACCCCCGACTTTTTAGGAACTCTGCAGACACAGACCAGTGTGCACTTCGAAGCGGATTTCTCCCAAATGGCTGAATGAAATCTTCTGAGATTTTGTATGCTTGTAGTAGACCTTGAGCTGGTTCCAATGAGCTATAGATCTCTTGATTTGGTTCAGTAGATCCAGAGATATGCCCTGATGAAGTTGATAGACTTGGAGATGATGACTCAGAGAAAACCAGAGATAGTGAATGTATACTTCTATTGATTAATGTGTTTGTACAATCTCATTAGCTTGACAAGCATAGCTAAATGAGGTATTGTAGTGTTGGCTATGAAGTAGCTCTCACACACAATAAGTTACAATGATAAAATGCCTCGGGAGATGAGCTAGAATGAGTGACACACCCGCGACTTTTTCACTTCATCTTTTATAGGAGTTTTGTGATCATTTGAATTTGAAATTCAAACTAAGGCTCCCTAGAATCTCTCCTCTAAAAGTAGGGAGATATTCTCTCCATTACAACATTCAAATTTCCACGACTTTCTCAAGTAGGTGTGATTACACAAAATATTCCAAGTCACAATGACTTTTACAAATGAGTAAAATGGTAATAACTATAGGAATAGGTTCCTATGGTTCTTTCTTCATGTAGAGACTTTCTTCAAGGGTTCCAAGCCCATTTTCCAAAGTTCCAAAGTTCCAAGCCAATGTGTGTAGGCTTGTCTTGCACCAACAACAAAGGCCTCAACGTGTGTTAGCTCAACAACCTCCAACCCCAGCTAATGTGATTCCTGTAAAGTATGCAGCTGCTGAGGAAAATTTGAATAGAGCCATAGTCCCAGTGACTCCATTGCTCTCAGAAAGTGACCCGAGTGATCATAGTTTTGATTCCACTCACATAGATAGTCCACATGCTTACTACATGCAGTCGCTTGAACATGGTGAATCCTACTATAGTGAAGAACCGAATAAACCTAGTTGGGAGCCTGATTACACAAATGTCATGTACGCAAATCCCAACACTAGACCTCAACCTAGACAGATAAGACCCCCATTCCCTAGAGGACCATGCTACAGATGCAGGGAGATCACTTCATTCGTGATTGTCCCTTACCTCCACCTACACAACCCCAGTCAGTGACAATTCAAGGCTTTTGCCAAGATTGTGGAAAGGAGCATCTCTTACGAGATTGCCCAAAGAATCCCAATAATATGCCAAAAATAACTCCAATTAACGTTATTGGCTTAGTTGTGGACTCAACAGGAAGTGTCACTTCCACTGCACCAGTGCAAGTGATCGCTAGAGCCCAGGCTTTGCAACAGAACCTAGGAATAGGTCAAGAGAAGAGTGCAGAGGTTAGTGAAACCGAGAGCATAGCCAAGAAACGGTCGAGAGCCTGGAGGGATAGCCGAGAGAGAATGAAGAGACAATGGTCTAAAAAGATGAGCGACTTAGAAGAAAGCATAAGAGAAACAAAAGCCAAAATTGTTGAACTCACCTCTCAAACAAACTCTCACATACCACCACCACCCTCTTTTCCATCACCATCTAACCCACCATCTGTCCACCTACCTCAGACCATCCCACCACCCCCTAGAGTAGGATCAGTATTAGCTGACCCCACTCCTGAAGACATAGAGATGATGCTTAAGGCTTATCAAGCCAGAATCCAAGAAGGGCCAAATGTGACGGATCATGACAAGTGCTACCCTAGAGCTGACCTAGAGATAGAAAGAACCAAGCTGTGCGCAAAAATGGTCGTGTTGGCTCAGACCATGTTTGAAGTCAGTCGCCTCTTCAATTACTCTGGCTCAGCTAAGGCACAATTGCACTTGGATGGACTCCTAGAGAAGTTAGAGAGCATAATTGCAAGATCTGCCAAGGAAGAAAAAAATCAAGGAAGGGATGAGGCAGGTAAAGGAATAAGCCTTCCCCCATAGGAAGCTTTTGTGCCCAATACCACTGAACCAGACACCTCCTCTTCTATGAATAGGTACACACCAGAATTCCTACAAGAGATTCAAGAAGACAAATGGGCTAAAGAAAGTGAAGTCCCTCCTCCCATTGAACTTGTGGATGACACACATGATCAATTCCCACAAGATATTCCTTCCATTTATGGAGAGCAGGAGAGTGCACAAAGTCAAGAGAGGTTAGACTTCGAGTCTAACTCCCTACACGAACTACCCCATTTCACAGGCCCATGGGAAGCCAAGTCTACTTGTATGAGAGCACCCACGGTCATGGTAAGGAACGAAGACTCAGTCATACCTAGGAATACTGAGGTAGTGAAAAACACTAAAGTGCAGTGCAACCTCACTTTAGAAGAGCTACTCAAAGTTAGGCCAAAATTATGGAAACATGTAGCTAACCAAGTGCCAGAAGTAGTGAAACCCCGTTCCCAGGTAGGTTCTCATAGAACGGTGCCAGAAATTCCTCTAGACAAGATAGGAGATATGAGTGAAGGTGAAGAAGGAAACACCTATCTTCCCATTACCCATCAGGGGTACACAACCAAGGCAATTCTAGACTCAGGTGCAGGAGTAGCTATTGCCACCACTTCCCTATGGAAGCGTTGGGGCAAGCCAGCACTCAGGCCCACTAGGATGAAATTGCAGATGGCTGATGGCCACATAGAAAGACCCTTAGGCTTGCTGGAAGGAATAACTCTCACTACATGTGGTGTTGAGTTTGAGCACACTTTCACCATATGTGACTTTAGCAAAAATCATGCCTATGAGATGATTTTGGGAAGACCATTTATGCGACAGTTGCAAGTAGTACAGGATTGGGGAACCAATTCCTTGTATTTGCAACATTTAGGTGTCACCACCAAAGTGAATCTCAAAGATTACTCTCATAGGGATGTACCCCCCATTCAATGGAACCCCATCCATAGAGCCAAGGATGACAGGGAGTCTGTGCACTCCATAGGATCAGGATCCTCATGGATGCATGAAGACACTCACTTATGGATGTGTAAAGGGGCAGTGGAAGAAGATAAGAGAGAAAAGGCGTGAGAGATAGGTGCAAAAGAAACCCATAGATCCATTCAAGACCCAGCCTATGCACCTGTAGTATTTCCTGATGAAGAACTTGAGCCTCATGGTTGGGCAAAAATTTTAGCAACAATGGATGTAGCCATCAACGAAGAACAATGGACACCCCACTGTGATGAGGATGGCTATGACATTTCAGTCTTCTCCATAGAGCCAATCATGGGAGATTCGGTTTTAGAAGAGTGCGAACCTAGCCCTGATGCATTTGAGGATGCAAGTGACTCCGATCTAGAGTCAATCATTATGGACCCACCTTTTGCATCAGATGAAGAATACTTCTATGAAGTAGAATTTCAACCCCAAAGACATGGAGAGCATGCAAATGATGTAAGGTTAGCCACACAAGTGACCCCTAAGGATGAAGGAAAGAAAAGAAAGAAGAGAGAAGTCACACCAGAAGAGGAAGAATCTTTGTTTGAGGTCCCTGAAAACTTTAAAAAGTATGAGATAGACGATAGGAGAGTCATGATAAGAATGCCTAAACGCGAGGCACAAGCAGGAGTCTGAGGCCTATGATAACAAAGAAACCACCAAGAAAATAGTGGTAGCTCTAGAAGAAGGAGAAGAGAGATGCACGTACATAGGCCATGACCTAACCGAGGAAGAAGAGCATGCGTTAATAGCCTTGCTAAGAGAATACAGAGATGTATTCGCTTGGAGTTATAAGGACTTGAAGGGTGTTGACCCAGACATATGCTCACACACAATTCCCATGACCTCAGACACGAAACCCTCTACGCAAAAGCCATACACATATAACGATAATTATGCTGCTAAGATCAAAGAGGAGATAGATAGACTGGTAGAAGCTGGATTTATTTATGAAATTGAACACACTGAATGGGTGTCCCCCATTGTAGTGGTGCCCAAGAAGAATTGAAAGCTACGTGTGTGCATTAACTTGAAGAAGGTTAATGCAGCCACTATTCGAGACAATCATCCGCTTCCTATCACTGAGCATCTCTTAGAAAGAGTAGCAGGCAAGGAAGTGTACAGCTTCCTTGATGGATTTTCGGGCTACAATCAAGTAGCCATAGCTCCAGAAGATCAGCACAAGACTGCTTTTGCCACAGAGTGGGGCATATTTGCCTTTAGAGTAATGCCATTTGGGCTTACCAATGCTCCTGCAACTTTCCAAAGATTGATGTGTCATGTGTTTAAAGAGTTCTTGAGGAAGAATTTAGAGGTCTATGTTGATGATCTCTGTGCTCATTCCAACATTAGATAGACACATATACCAGAACTCAGGCAAATCTTTGACAAATGTAGAGAATATCAAGTCTGCCTTAACCCAGAAAAGTGTGTTTTCATGGTCAGGCAAGGCAAGATTCTAGGACACATAGTGTCAAAGAACGGCATATCCACGGATGAAGAGAAAGTAAGAGCCATAGCAGAGTTACCTAGGCCAAAGAATGTCAAGGAAGTACAAGCTTTCATGGGGCATTGTGGCTACTACCGACACTTTATACACATGTACGCCATCATTGCCAAGCCTCTATATGGACTTTTGACTAACTTTGAGTGGACCGATGAATGTGAAAACTCTTTCAACGAACTCAAAAGAAGATTGTGTTTAGCACCAATCTTGACCACGCCAGATTGGAATAAGCCTTTTCATGTTCATGTAGATGCATCCAATTATGCTATTGGGTGTTCTAGAGCCCTAACCGGTTGAAACTAAAGGTACAAAGTATTTTTCCTCTTAAGGTTCAAAGGTTGAATCTAAAATCTTAAGGTGCAAAAGTAAAAGAATTAAAAGGAAAGGTGAAGGTGGAAGGCCGCGTACGCAAAGGTGGAAATAGGCCGCCCAATCAAAATTTTATTTTAAAAAGTCACTCTTGTTCTAAAAGTCACTACAAGACAAAGTAGCGAATCGTTGAGGACCAGTTCAAAAAGACAATCTTGGGATATTGAAAGGACACCAAGATTGTATTGCAGTTAGAGTGCGCGAACCGGCGGACTCTCAACAAAAAGAAGGACAAAGGCTATTCTTGGACATTGAGAGCTAGGAGCAAGAGAGAGCTCCAGAGGAAGCAGGAAGAGCCTCCAGTGTGCGACGACATTCAAGAGTGCAAGAGGTGTCAAGAGGAAAGTGTGTAGAGAAGGCGGGTTGAATTCCAAGAGTTCCAAGGTCTATTGCGTGTGCGCCAGGATACCAATTCCTTAGCTTGGCGGAAGCTTAGTGCAAGGTGTGCACAAGGGAAGCGGGAAGCAGGTGAAGGATTGGTGTACAAGAGGCCGCTGCTAGAGGACTGAGACAATTAGTCTTCAGTAATTGATATTCTCTGAAGTGGTATTTAGTCATTGATTAGACTGTGCGCAGTCATTGTAATTGTTGAAGGATAATTAATATTCAAGGTTTCCAAGAGTATTCCTTTGCAGAAGTTCTCACTATTATTCCATTTTCATCATCTCCTTTTTTCTCCTACAAACCCTCAAACTCCTTCCTGTCCACGAATCCCCAACAAATTTGGCACCCCACCTGTATGCCACCATTTCACCCGGATTTCACCTCCCCCTCTATCAGTAACCTCCCTGTCAGTCGACCGCTCCCTTCCCCCAATCCTTCACTTCCCACTCCATCTTCCACTCCAACCCTTCATCCTCCTCCGCATAATATTCCCCCTTCCCCTCCCCCTCCCGCTCCAACGGTCACTCCCACTCCGCATTTTGACCTACCATCAACCCCTTCATTTTTGCAATTACTCCAGGACGCGAGTGTCGTCGCTATCGGCAATGCTCAGGCCTCTCAGATTTCCTTGGATTCGGTTTCCGCAGCAGCTTCGGTTCATCAACAGTATATCTCAACAATAGAAAACATCAATCGCATGGCAACCTCTCAATGGCACTCCCTCAACGAAACGGCGCGATTGCTCAAAGAAGAGCGAGATCATTATCGCGATATGGCCGACTCTGCGATGAAAGCCTTAGAAGATCTTCAGAATCGCTCCAACTTAGGGCTTTGTGCTAATGCTGCATGCCGACGTATCCGCAAGGAAAGGGATCACCTTAGACAATGCCTTAGTTCGCTACAGCTTACGATCGAACAAGCTTCTGCTCCTTTGCCCCCTTCTCCATCAACCTCGGCTGACAATCTCAATCAACCTCCACAATAAATTGCCCTCCTCAGTCTAAATAAATTGCTCATCCACAGTCATAATAATTGCTCTTAGATTCCAGTATCGCTTTGTCAATAATTACCTCATCCTTTTGATTTCTAATAATTCTTGTAGGGTGCATTATAATTTTTCTTCTTAACTCAATAAGATACACACCCTTTACCTTTTTTCTTGCCTCCATTATTTTCATCTCTGTGTCTTTGCAATTTCTCAGTTGGTATCGCTGTTGTCTCTCCGGGACGGAGAGATCTTTAGGTGGTGGGCATCTGTAGAGCCCTAACCGGTTGAAACTAAAGGTACAAAGTATTTTTCCTCTTAAGGTTCAAAGGTTGAATCTAAAATCTTAAGGTGCAAAAGTAAAAGAATTAAAAGGAAAGGTGAAGGTGGAAGGCCGCGTACGCAAAGGTGGAAATAGGCCGCCCAATCAAAATTTTATTTTAAAAAGTCACTCTTGTTCTAAAAGTCACTACAAGACAAAGTAGCGAATCGTTGAGGACCAGTTCAAAAAGACAATCTTGGGACATTGAAAGGACACCAAGATTGTATTGCAGTTAGAGTGCGCGAACCGGCGGACTCTCAACAAAAAGAAGGACAAAGGCTATTCTTGGACATTGAGAGCTAGGAGCAAGAGAGAGCTCCAGAGGAAGCAGGAAGAGCCTCCAGTGTGCGACGACATTCAAGAGTGCAAGAGGTGTCAAGAGGAAAGTGTGCAGAGAAGGCGGGTTGAATTCCAAGAGTTCCAAGGTCTATTGCATGTGCGCCGGGATACCAATTCCTTAGCTTGGCGGAAGCTTAGTGCAAGGTGTGCACAAGGGAAGCGGGAAGCAGGTGAAGGATTGGTGTACGAGAGGCCGCTGCTAGAGGACTGAGACAATTAGTCTTCAGTAATTGATATTCTCTGAAGTGGTATTTAGTCATTGATTAGACTGTGCGCAGTCATTGTAATTGTTGAAGGATAATTAATATTCAAGGTTTCCAAGAGTATTCCTTTGCAGAAGTTCTCACTATTATTCCATTTTCATCATCTCCTTTTTTCTCCTACAAACCCTCAAACTCCTTCCTGTCCACGAATCCCCAACAGGTGTGTACTCGCACAACCTATGGGTGAAGGCAATATGGATCTTCCAATTGCCTATGCTAATAGACAGTTGAATGCAGCTGAACAAAATTATACCACCACTGAGCAAGAAGGATTAGGCATGGTATACGCTGTTAAAAAGTTTAGACACTATTTGCTGGCAATTAAGTTTAAATTTTTTACCGATCATCAGACATTATTGTACTTGGTAAACAAGCCATGCAATACAGGTAGATTGGTAAAATGGTTTCTCTTACTAATGGAATACGACTTTGAAGTTGTGGTGAGGAAAGGGAAGACTCACTTGAGAGCAGACCATCTCTCTAGGCTCACATCGGGAGAAGCCCCACAAGGAGTATTAGATGACCTTCCTGATGCTTACTGTTGGAAGTGAGGTAGGCCCTTAGGCTCATGCCACAGGTCCATGGTTCCATAGGTCCAGTATATACAACATTAATACCAGCAATCTTCCATATTGACAAAACATGAACATACCACAACTTAATCATACAAATGATGAGATAAAGATAGAGAAAGAATAGACGTCATGTGTAAGGTGTTACGTAAGCCATCGCTTACTCATAGTATCATGTATACCAATGTTCAATGTACAATGTGGGAGCAAAACTCTCAACCACTCTATGTGATGAGAAATAGATGCATGAGTGAATGTACAATGTAACAAACATATTCAGATGTGTGGGCAGTAATCTGAATATACATGAGATGTGTGACCTTATAGGTTATAGAAGAGTGAATATGAGTGACTGAAAGAGGAAGGATCAGTGTGAACGGAAATCCTCTTCTTCCTTCTTTTTACAAAGCTGGAACATAAAGAGAACCTGACAAAGGAAATATAGGAATACCTGAAATAGGAATACCTGTAGGTATGAATCTGCATTCTTTCACATATGGCTTGAAAATAAATCTTCATGTTTCATCACCCCCTAGATGACTTAACACTAGTATCCAGTATTCTTCAAATATATCAGACTTTATGAAATGTGGAACGTCTTCCTTCTTTCAATAAATCTGATCTTTAGTGATTAATACTTGTATCTGAAACAAAAGTTTTAGGATCCATATTTTTCTGTAACATAACAAGTATCTTCTTTTTCTCTGCAACACAAATCTGATAGAATCTGAATCTTTGACTTACTTCTTCCAATGCTAAGAACCTTATCAAACAAAGGATAGACAATTGAATCATAAATACTCAAGATCATACAAGATCTATCCAAGATCAATGATCTGTCCTGTGTAGAATCTGCTCTTATCAAACCTTCATGTCTGAATGTTTGATTTGCTACCTGAATGTCTTCAAGTATCCATGCTTCTCAAAACGTTGTAAAACTTTTCTTCAAACAAATCCTTTAAGGAATCTGAAATTCCAATTTGAACCATAAGTGGACAAACTTCTCACCTTGAGAACTCCAAAAGCTGCAAGTTGATACTTCATAACTTTCATATTTTACCCGGGTGAAATGTGATAGTACCTGCTTGATTTTCTTTTGGCTAACTCCACTTTTCAATCAAGTGATAGGATATGATGGAACACCTTTTGGAATACAAACATGTATCCAAAAATCTAGACAATCATAAAAAGTAGATTCTTCAACTGACTGGTACATCAACAAGTCTGAATTTTTTGAAGTTTCTGAAAGTACTAAATATGAGGAAACCTTTTCCAAACATAAAACCTCAACCCAAGTCTTCAACATCTGCTACAAAAAACTCTTTTACCACAAGAGTTAGATAAAGAAGAAATATACTTGTGTGCAACTTATCATATATCAAGTAGCTTTGTATTGACACTCCAAGAATTCTTTGAGAGAACATATAAGCTGCCTGCTTAAAAAGCTTCAACTAAAACATAACTCATACATATATGAGTTAAAACATATATCTGCTGCTTTTCTTTCTCTCAATGCTACTAAATCATGACCAAGTGTAATGCAAAACAAGAAACTGCTTCTTCTTTAAACAAGATGTTCTCGTAGACTTGTCTTTGGATGTAGAGGATAATATAGGAAAAGTATATGGAAAATATATGAGAAAAGGAAGCCTTACTTTTCTTTTGGAAATGATGGACTTTCTTCTTCTGCATCTTTCTTCCACCTGATGATGTCAACATTTTCAAAATTCTCTTCCATACCTTTTGTTCTCTTCATCTTGAAGTAGCAAACACTCTTGACCTCTTCAAATGAACTTTTCTCTTCCTTTAGTGTAAGAGTAAGAGATAAAACAAACATGGTATATAAATGGAAGTGAATATAGAAACATGTTTTACCATCTCCTCATATCTCTGAATCAAAATGTTGTTTCAAATGTCTGAAACGACTAAATTCACCAATCGTTGTCTGAATGATGAATTGCCCTTCTAGAGTTACCTTCTCTAGATACATTTGTACCTTGATATCCAACCAACTTACAACAGAAAATTGGCTGAAAAAACTCATCTCATCTCTGCACTTGTCTTCTTAGA
Organism: Ceratopteris richardii; assembly: GCA_020310875.1. Classification (NCBI taxonomy): domain Eukaryota; kingdom Viridiplantae; phylum Streptophyta; class Polypodiopsida; order Polypodiales; family Pteridaceae; genus Ceratopteris; species Ceratopteris richardii. The sequence continues at coordinate 138,405,528 of CM035410.1, read as the reverse complement.
TGAACTTTCTTGCCATGAAAGAGATCTCTCAAAACTTTTTAGAAAAACCTCTAGATACCTGTTTTGATGTAGCCTTTAACTTTCAAATGATGAAAGCGTATAAAAGCAATCCTTGAATTTCTTCAAATCTCTTCATAACTGCTCTTCTAAGATATGACCTGCAAATGATAATCTGATAGTAAACATTGATACCTGTGATTTGATGTTGATCTGATTCCTTCATCTTCTCTAAACCGTTGTTCTTCCTTGAATTTGAAGTAGTCTTCTCTTCATCAAGTATGGGTCTTCAAACAATACTTTTGTAAAGTATTTGCATACTCTTCAAAAATATTCGGTTGCTAACAGATCATCAACTTCATACTCCACACTGATGAATGTAACTGAAGTGTCTAATTCTCAAATCTCTACTCATCTAGATTAAGTGTGTATGTCAAATGTCAAATATTAGAAGATGCTTTCAAATCATACGTTGTAAATCTGGAATTTTGGGAACCTGGGATATGAATGAGCCTTAATGCATTGATGCCAAAGATCTAAAGTTATGTAACCAAAACCTTAGTGCTCTGATACCAAATGTTGGAAGTGAGGTAGGCCCTTAGGCTCATGTCACAGGTCCATGGTTCCATAGGTCCAGTATATACAACATTAATACCAACAATCTTCCATATTGACAAAACATGAACATACCACAACTTAATCATACAAATGATGAGATAAAGATAGAGAAAGAATAGACGTCATGTGTAAGGTGTTACGTAAGCCATCGCTTACTCATAGTATCATATATACCAATGTTCAATGTACAATGTGGGAGCAAAACTCTCAACCACTCTATGTGATGAGAAATAGATGCATGAGTGAATGTACAATGTAACAAACATATTCAGATGTGTGGGCAGTAATCTGAATATACATGAGATGTGTGACCTTATAGGTTATAGAAGAGTGAATATGAGTGACTGAAAGAGGAAGGATCAGTGTGAACGGAAATCCTCAAACTCATGTGAACACACCTTCTTAAACACCTCATAAAATATGCACAAAGCATATATGTATTGTTTCTCTTGTACCTATGCCAAATAGGACTCCTTCTGATATGAACGCCACAGCCTCCATAAACTTCAAGTAGTACCTGTGTGCATAAAGAGAATATGTACCTGAATACTTTAACATAAGATGTGAATCTTATGTTGAACTCCATCTAATGTCTTTGAAGTAGCCAGATATCTTCTTGTAGAAGACAATCTTCAACCTAACATCTTCTTGTAGAAGATGATCTTCAAATACGCCATGTAGATGGTCGATCCTCACCATCAAGCTGTTAATGACCAAGTCTTCTTGCCATGAACAAGAGATGACCTCCTCTCCATGAGCTAGAGTGTGAGCACACCCTTCATCTTCTCCAAGAAGAATCACCAAGAAGAACTCCATAGCTGCTCCTCAACATGCTTCAAGTTAGCACCATGGCTGCCCCATGTGCTAGAAGAAACACCACCTCTACTGAGGTCCAAGCTCTAGAAAGCTTGTGTTGATCCTAGGTGAAGGATAATTCAAGTGATCCCAAATAGTCTCTTATATAGCTTTGTGTATCCTCCAAAAGCTTCTCAATAATAAAGCAATCGCTTCCATATGATCGCTTGATCGTTTTCTCATATTCGAAAAATACACGTGCTCGCTGTTTTCTGTTCGCTATTTGAAAAGCATGGTAATAAGGCGTTTTCACGTTGGCGCTGTCCACAGGTTTTGAACCCGGGTGGGTGCGATAGGAGGTATTTAGGCTATCCACGAGCGCTAGACGCTTTCCTTGTAGAAGGAATGAACAGAACATCTCAAGGTGCTGTAAACGGTGGTTTGCGCCCGTGCTGTTAGAGAAAGTCCTAAAAGGAGGTACTTATGCTCTGGCCGCCCGCTGATTCTTGAAGACAAACTTGTATATTTTAGATCAAAAGACTATACAAGCTTTTTACAGTGTTGACCAATGAGACATTGTTTCCAACACTTACTTGTTTAAGCTGGAAGTTGTACCTCAGTGGGCTAAGCCATTAGTGCCAGTACTGACATACGGGCCTAATCACCCAGTCATAAACACTCAAGATAGAGAGGTAGTAAAAGCCCAGAAGTACCATATCATGGTAGGAAGTATGTACAAACAGACCGATCACGGGATATTGGCTTGTTGTGTGGAAGAGGACGAGTACGCAAAGTGGTTGCAATTAGCACATGTAGGTGCATTAGAGCACCACTACTCAAAGCAAAGAACTTTACAGACACTTAGAAGATTCGGAGTGCATTGGCCTACTATGGAAGCTGATGTCCATAAGTTGTGCAAGGAATGCCCAATCTGTTGCACTAAACCACCGGTGGAACATGCCACTCTTTATCAAGTTTCCATAGTGCCAGATTGGAGTGAACCATTAGTAACCTTCCTTAGGACGAGAATATTCCCTCAAGATACGACATTGGCTAGACAAAGAAGTCTAGAACAATAAGCCCTAGATTACTCACTCATTGGTGATAATCTATACAAGCGTGGTAAAGATGGTTACCTTAGATTATGTGTCCATGAGAGTGAATATCTCAAGATCTTGGAAACTGCTCACCAAGGTGTAGCAAGAGGACACTTTGGACCAGATCGGGTGATCAAGGCAATCCTATTTACAGGAATTTGGTGGCCGACCCTTCACATGGATGCACATACCTATGTGAAACGGTGTGATGTCTGTCAGCGAACTCAGTATCCTATACGCAAAGATGAGATGCCACTAAAACCTATGATGGGTGGACGTGCATTCTCTAAGTGGGGAATAGACTTTGTAGGTCCTATTAATCCCCCAGCCAAGGGTTCACATGCTGAATATATCATTGTGGCCACATACTATTTAACCAAGTGGGTAGAAGTGAAAGCTACCACAAAGAATGATGCTCAAACAACAGCTAAGTTCTTATTTGAGAATGTATTCACAAGATATGGACTACCTATAGAGCTAGTTAGTGATAGAGGGACTCACTTCTTGAATGAGGTTATTGAAAATCTTCTCCAAGAATTCTTGGTAGTACATAAGAAGTCTGCCCCCTATCACCCACAAGCTAATGGCCAGGCCGAGAGCACAAATAAGATCTTATGCAATGTGTTGACTAAATTGGTAAATAATAAACGCTCTGATTGGGACAAACAGCTACACCATGTTGTTTGGGCATACCGAGTGGCCTATAAAACGGTACTCCAAGCCACACCCTTTCAGATGGTATTTGGCCAAAATGCGGTGTTACCTGTGGACTTCTTGATTCCCACATTGAGAGTAGCACAGGAGCATGAGTGGATGGGTCATGAACTCTCTTCGTGAATTTTTGACCTCGAACGATTAGGTGAAACTAGACTAAGAGCTGCAGCAGGAATATATGCAGCTAAGAAAAGGCAGAAGGCGTACTTTGATGCCCATGTGAAGGATAAAGGATTGAAAGCAGGGGACCTAGTGTTAGTCTACACTTTGAAGCAACATGCGAGAAAACTAGAGAAGAGAGGTTATGGACCTATGATTATAAATAGAATTTCCGCGAGTGGAGCAGTACAACTAGCCACATTAGTGTGAAGAGATGGATAGGTATGTGCTTGAAGATGAAGAGGTGTTGCAAAATCCTTGATCTACACCAGCCAAATGAACTCCAAAAGTATATGGTGGGCCCTTTTAGCTTGCCAATGGATGTATTAGACACCCTATGTACCTTGGAATATCACTCTCAAAAAGATAGATCAAAACAGATAAGTTGGAGTTAGCTCAGAGGTGAAACTTGCTATTCTTGGTTCATACACATGCCCAGTGTTTTACATAATTCTCTGAGCACAGCAGCAATTAGCTCAATTCCTCTTGGGGAAGTCTAGGAAACTTAAAGAGCTAACTTTCAAGAGTAATCTCATAAAAAATAATGAACCACACACTGAGAATGAGTTTTAACAAGTGATGACATCATCCCGATTTTCACGGGCTGCTACAGAAATAGACCAGTGAGCAGAAAAATAAACATAACTCAAAATGTAGAAATCCAATGATTATGAAAATTTTTATGGTTATACTAGACAGTGAGCTGAATCCAAAAAGATTTACATCACTGAATTTGGATAAGTAACCACTGCGAAATGGCTCTGACAAGATGAGTGAAAAAGTCGGGTACCTAACAGAGAAGTGAAGATGAACAGACCCTGTTGACTTCAAGTGAACATAACTGAAGATTGCAACATCTAAATGACATGAAAATTTGTGAGCCTATAGTAGACTTATAGAGCTAACTTTACCAAGTTAAATCACTAAAAATGATGCACCAAGCTCAGAGAAAACATCTCTGCAAGCTGACTGAGAAAACTGAGAGTAATGGCAGTGAGTAGTACACTTCACAAGAACATGGAAAGATGAACTCAAATAATCATGAAAATGAAAGTATATTGCTTGTACAATACAATGACTTACTGATACATATGTGTGCCTTGTAATCACACCTTGATATGGCATAAAGCTCAGCTCTTGGAGGTCTTCACATAGGTCTCTCTAACCACGACTAAAACTGCCATCTATTTATAGTTGAGTTTGGGAGGCTAACTTCCCTCAATCACTCTCCAATCAATCAATGATTGATTTGATTCTCTACCTACCACAAATCACGAATTCGTGGCTCCTCTTTCCATTCTTGGTCAAGTGGACTCAACCACTTAAGATTCTCTTACTTTTACATTAAGTAAACTCTTCAAAAGTTACAAGAGGTAGTTCACAAGTGAACTTTACATAGTCTTCATTTTAAAGCTTCTTTTATGACTTTGTGGGACTCAAGCCAATACTTAGGCTTGTCATAGACTTGCTCCAACAGCTCCCCCTCAAGCCAAGTATGCTTGAGGTCTTCAATCTTCCAAGATTACGTGCAAACCAATCATAGCCTTGAATTTGCAAAGCTTTGTACCATCCAATGCTTTGGTTAGAATATCTGCACATTGTTGATGAGTGGACACATATGATATTTGAATCTCTTTGCTTAGAACCTTTTCTCGTACATAGTGATAATGAACTTCAATATGTTTAGTCCTTGCATGAAAAATAGGATTAGCAGCCAAATGAATAGAACTCATATTGTCACAAAAAATAGTTGGAGTTCCAAACTCCAATCCAAGATCTTTGAATAATGTCTTCATCCACATAGCTTCTTGTGTAGCTATGGCAAGACCTCTATATTCAGCTTCAGTAGAAGAGAGAGCAACTGTGGGTTGCTTCTTGGATGACCATGAAATAAGCTTTGAACCTGCAAAGGTAAGATAACCTGAAGTGCTCCTTCTATCTTCCTTGGAGCTAGCCCAATCTGCATCAGAAAATAGCTTCAAACCTAAATCAGATACATAAGGATAATAAAGTCCTTCATTTATGGTTCCTTTGAGATACTTGAGAATCCTTTTGGCAGCATCCATATGTGGTTTCCTTGGTGTGTGCATAAATTGACTTAGCACACTCACACTGTAACATATATCTACTCTTGTCAATGTGGCATAGTTGAGACTACCCACTAGACTTTGATATGATGTAATGTCCTCTATGAGTTCACCTTCATGTGAGCTCAATTTGTGATTGACCTCCATTGGAGTACCTGCAATCTTACAATCTTGCATCTTGAATTTTGCCAACATGTCCTTAATGTACTTCCTTTGAGTGAGAAACAAACCATGATCTTTGTAGACAACTTCCAAACCTAGGAAGTAGGTAAGTGAACCCAAATCACTTATCTTGAACTCTTCTCTCATCTGATCTTTGATCTTCTTCATACCATCTGCATCATTTCCTATCAATATAATATCATCTACATATACACATAGGTAGATGACCTCGGAATTACTCTTTTTAATAAAGAGTGAAGGATCTGCCTTGCTTGGTTGAAAGCCTTTGTCCTGCAAGAATGAAACAAGCCTGAAATTCCAAGCTCTTGGAGCTTGCTTGAGACCATACAATGCTTTGTTAAGTTTACACACATAATCAGGATAAACTTGATTCTCAAAACCAGGTGGTTGTGCCATATATACCTCTTCTGTTATCCAACCATTCAAGAATGCATTCTTTACATCTAGTTGAAGTATCTTCCAATTCTTGGAAGAGGCAATACTAAGCAAAACCCTAATAGTAGGCATCTTTGCCACAGGAGAGAAGGTCTCCTCATAATCAATTCCTGAGTTTGTGCAAAGCCTTTTGCCACAAGCCTTGCCTTATACCTGTTAATGGAACCATCAGAATTCTTTTTGAGTTTATAGACCCATCTTGAGCCTATTACCTTCATGGATGAAGTCTTGGGCACCAAATCCCAAGTGTTGTTTTCCTCAAGTGCTTCAATCTCTTCCTTCATTGCATGCTTCCATTCTGTTTTTGCTTTGGCCTCTTCAAATGATGATGGCTCCTCTTGGTTTATGTCTTGTGCTATGTAGATAGAATGTTTAGTTACTATTGAGGTGTCAAATCCATACCTTTCTGGTTTTTTCTTTTCCCTCATAGATCTTCTTAGGCCATGATGTGATGATTCTGCCTCATGTCCAAGTTCCTGCAATTTTGCTTTACCTTTAGACTTCCATGCTTTGATCTTTTCCATCTGAGATTCTTCATCATCCTCTGAGGTGTCTTGTTCTTCAATCTTTGGTTGTTCTCTACCAAGCTTTGGAAAATCTTCTTCAAGATCATATGGTAAATTGAGCTTCCTGCATGAATCTTCATACCATGAATTGTTCTCATCAAAAACTACATCTCTGCTTACCAAGAATCCTTTGTTGGTAGGGTTGTATAACCTGTAGCCCTTTTGATTGTTGTCATATCCAATAAATACACACCTTTCTGCCTTTGGATCCATCTTGCCTCTAACCTGTGAAGGAACATGAGCAAAGGCAATACATCCAAAAATTTTACAATGATCTAAGCTTGGTCTTCTTCCATTCCAAGCCTCATATGGAGTCATCCCATCAAGGGATTTTGAAGGCAACCTGTTAATCAAGTAAGTGGCTGTAGATACAGCCTCAGCCCATAAGTAATTAGAAAATGCTTTTCATTTAACATAGACCTTGCAGCTTCAACAATTGTCCTATTACTCCTTTCTGCCACTCCATTTTGCTCAGGAGTGTACCTTGTAGTTACCTCTCTTTTGATTCCTATTTCTTGAAGAAAAGAATCAAAATCATGGGAGAAGTATTCTCCCCCTCCATCTGACCTTAGCCTTTTTAGTGATTTACCTGTTTGATTCTCCACAAGAGCCAAATATCTTTTGAAACATGAAAAAACTTCATCTTTGTGTTTCATAAAGAATAGGATAGTCCATCTACTGCAATCATCAATAAAGGAAACATAAACCTTGATCCAGATATTGAAGCTTCCTTGCTAGGTCCCCATACATCTGTATGAACCAACTCCAAGAGATCTCCATGCATATAACCTTTCTTCATGAATGGTAACCTGTGAGACTTTCCAAATTGACATGCACTACACTTATAAACCATATGTTGTTTTGACCAATTAGGAAGTCCAAGTACACTTTGGTCCCTGCAGATTTGCTTTAATGACCTTTCACCAATATGTGCTAACCTTTTGTGCCATACTTCCAATTCTGTGAGTGTCTGACTACCATAATTAAAGAGAGCAATGTTTCTAGTGTCCTGTAATTCAAATGTGAACAATCTACCTGTCTTTTCACCTTTTGCAATTCTTCTGAATCCTTGACTTGGATCTTCAACAAATGCTCCTGCTTTTGTGAACCTGACTTGCAACCCTTTCTCTACTATCTGCCCAACACTTATCAAATTCTTTGTAATGGTAGGGACATAGAGTACCTTACTGAGTAGGTTGATGTTTCCATCAGGTGCTTTGACATTGCCTATTTTCTCCACAGGATGTTTTGTATCATCTCCTGTTTGTACCTCATGCTTATTCCTTGGATCTTATAAATCTGATAGGAGTGCCACATTTCCTGCCACATGATTTGAACAACCTGAATCTATGTAGAAAACATGCTCATCAGATTTACCTTGTGGCATAGCCATGTTCATGATCAATAATGAATCCTCTTTGTTTGAGTCTTCTGTGTAGTTATTGTAGTCTCTCCTTCCTTTGTAGGCTCCTTGATAGTTTGAATGATTGTAGTTGTTGTAGTTGCCATGGTAGTTGTTGAACCTTCCTCTTGAGTAGCCATAACTTCCTCTATTGTATCCTCTGCCTCTTTGATTCCTGGAATTCCTAAAGCAATTTTCAGTTGTATGATTAGTTAATCCACAAATAGAACATGAGTTGGAGTCTTGGGATCTCCCCCTGCCTTGTCTTCCTCCTCTTCCTCTACCTCTGCCATGTCTTCCTCTACCTGCATAGTTAGCTTGATATGTACCTGCTTCATCATCCACTTTCTTTGCCTTTCCTTTGTTATCTTTAGACTTGCTTTTATCCGTGTATAAAGCTGAAGATTGATTACCTTTAGAGATTTCTCCATTTTTGATAAGCTTTGCCTCTTGAGTAAGTAGTTGTCCGATGAGTGTGTTGAAATCAGGTACATGCATGTCCATGTACAAATCCATAGCTGTGGTGAATGCTTCCCACTTATCATCTGCCTTCAAGCCATTGATGACCTGCCTTACAATTTGCTCTTCATCTATTACCTCTCCAATGCTTCCCAACTGATCCGCTATGTCCTTGAGCTTTGTGACAAAATCAGTCACATTTTGTTTGGGAGCCTCTTTGAGAGTTGTGAACTCCAGCCATAGTTGATGCTTCCTAGCTTTGGTACTTGAAGAAAAGAAAGCTTCAAGTGCATCCCACACTTCCTGAGATGTCTTACAACTTCTAATGTGAGGCAACAAAAAATCTGAGATAGAGTTGAGGAGATAAGACCTTGCAAGTGCATCCTTGGAGCACCATGTGCTCAATCTTTCTTGCTCTTCTTGTGTTGGTTGACTTTTGTTCCTGAAACTTGGCATAACTTCATCTCCAGCCACATAACCATATAAACTTCTACCTTGGAGATAAGCTTCCATTCTTAATGACCAAGCTGAGTAGTTACCTCTGTCCAATTTATCAATTGATGAAGGAAATCCATCTGCCATGTTGTCCAACCTTGCTCTGATACCACTGTGAAGAGATGGATAGGTATGTGCTTGAAGATGAAGAGGTGTTGCAAAATCCTTGATCTACACCAGCCAAATGAACTCCAGAAGTATATGGTGGGCCCTTTTAGCTTGCCAATGGATGTATTAGACACCCTATGTACCTTGAATATCACTCTCAAAAAGATAGATCAAAACAGAAAAGTTGGAGTTAGCTCAGAGGTGAAAACTTGCTATTCTTGGTTCATACACCTGCCCAGTGTTTTACATAATTCTCTGAGCACAGCAGCAATTAGCTCAATTCCTCTTGGGGAAATCTACGCAACTTAAAGAGCTAACTTTCAAGAGTAATCTCATCAAAAATAATGAACCACACACTGAGAATAAGTTTTAACAAGTGATGACATCATCCCGATTTTCATGGGCTGCTATAGAAATAGACCAGTGAGCAGAAAAATAAATATAACTCAACATGTAGAAATCCAATGATTATGAAAATGTGTATGCTTATACTAGACAGTGAGCTGAATCCAACAAGCTTTAAATTACTGCATTTGGATAAGTAACCACTGAGAAATGGCTCTGACAAGATGAGTGAAAAAGTCGGGTACCTGACAGAGAAGTGAAGATGAACAGACCCTTTTGACTTCAAATGAACATAACTGAAGATTGCAACATCCAAATGACATGAAAATTTGTGAGCATATAGTAGACTTATAGAGCTAACTTTACCAAGTTAAATCACTAAAAATGATGCACCAAGCTCAGAGAAAACATCTCTGCAAGCTGACTGAGAAAACTGAGAGTAATGGCAGTGAGTAGTACACTTCACAAGAACATGGAAAGATGAACTCAAATAATCATGAAAATGAAAGTATATTGCTTGTACAATACAATGACTTACTGATACATATGTGTGCCTTGTAATCACACCTTGATATGGCATAAAGCTCAGCTCTTGGAGGTCTTCACATAGGTCTCTCTAACCACGACTAAAACTGCCATCTATTTATAGTTGAGTTTGGGAGGCTAACTTCCCTCAACCACTCTCCAATCAATCAATGATTGATTTGATTCTCTACCTACCACAAATCACGAATTCGTGGCTCCTCTTTCCATTCTTGATCAAGTGGACTCAACCACTTAAGATTCTCTTACTTTTACATTAAGTAAACTCTTCAAAAGTTAGAAGAGGTAGTTCACAAGTGAACTTTACATAGTCTTCATCTTAAAGCTTCTTTTATGACTTTGTGGGACTCAAGCCAATACTTAGGCTTGTCATAGACTTGCTCCAACAATTAGAAGGCAATATTCTACCTAGCTACATTAGTGGATGCAGAGTCAAGTTGTATCAGGAACCCCTCACAGAAGAAATGCTAAGCCGACTCAACACTGCTAAGAAACGCAAAGAAGAAGAAAAATGAATTCGAGAAGAAGCTCAAGCAGAAGCTTTAGAACGCATCAGAAGGATGAAGTTGAGACGACAGGGGAGGGATCAGCCTAGGACGGGTGCCTATGAGGATCCAGGATATCATGTGGCAATGTGTGAAGTCTCAGGAATAAGTTCCCAAAGAATAATCGATGGACGCCCTTTTCTGACCTTAGAGGTAGGACAAGGAGTTAGTGCAAAAAGTGTGCGAGCATTGATTGACTCAGGTGCAGCCACTAGTGCGGTGAGACTCTCTTACTCTCAAGAATTGAAAGTAAAAGTCAATCCTATAGAGGCATATCTCATAGGATTGGGAGGTGTGGAAACCCCTTGCATGGGCGAGGTGGAGCTTCCCCTCCACATTCAAGATGTCTTAATGACAGTGAAAGTACTAGTGTGTCAAGATGAGGACCTCACTGAGCCGCTGATCTTGGGTCAAGACTGGATCTATGACCATGCAGTCAACTTAAACCTAAGAAGTGGACTTCTTCAGGTATGGGTAAATCAGAGTCGAATTACGATTGAGTTAGATAATGGAGCACTCAAGGAACTAGGAAAGGCATAGACTCCTGGTCCTTCCAGGGGTACACATGAAGTTGACCATGCTGTTCTTGTCCAAAGCTATGTGATGCAAAGGAATGATGATCTCAATAAAGAAGTCAAGGACTCAACGGAACTCCCTTCTTTTCCAAAAGCCAGAGGGAGGCAGCAACCAAAGGCAGATCAATTACTGAAGACTACCTATGCAGGAGGCCAAAAGAACGTGCGAAGCGGGATGACTCAGCCATTGAAACAATTGTGGGTGCAGAAAGGCGAGCGTCCTATTGCGGTCATGCCGCAACAACTATCTCAACTTCCTATTAGTAATCAACGACATGATACTAATAAGAAGACTCCCGAAAATTCTTTTGTGAAAGTGAAATCTATCTGGGTACCCAAGAAGTCGATGAAGGCTGACCCACAATCAAGACAAATATGGGTGCCTAAGGCTTGCTTGCGGGCTCAACTAGTTACACACAAATCACACCATACACGATAGAGTTCACTCACTCAAAGAGCAGATGCCCACTCTCATTTAACACACAAAAACGCACATTTACACATGAGCACGGGCGGAATCACTTGCAAATGGGTCCCTAAAAAGCCTCATTTCCAAGCAGACATACTCATAAAGCCCTCCAAAGTCTCCACAAAACCAAAACCGAAAGCCATCCACTGTGCTTGGCAGCTTAAAACTTGTAATAAACCCCCCGACCCCCATTTGTAAATTCATCTCCACTTGCTAACTACATCACTCATACACTGCATCTTTCCATCTAGCTCTTAGGACTATCCATTCATTAACTACACACACAATCATCGAGCACTCACTGACCCACTAACCCATTACTCACCTCATGGTAATGTTGTAACGGGGAAAAAAATTGTTCTATCTTGTCCATTACAATGTTAACGCATGATTCTATATTCTCACAGAACCAGCAAGCAAGCAATAACATGGCAGAAGCAGGAGGCACCAGTTCCCAGGTAGGGTCTAGCGCACAGATTGTGGACATAGAAACCCTCCTCCTTGAACCCCAACTCACTGAGAGGCCTCAAGAACTTCAAGTTGTGCATGTGCTCCCTATTCAGGACCCTCCTCAGGGACACACTTCTCAAGTGGGGAAGCATGCACATTGGTTTAGTGATGTCGTAGGGCCATTGGGAGATGGCACTTACTTTTGGGAGGCAGAACTTGAGTTCAATGGCAAATGGGGACGATATCATTTCTTCACCCGCAAATTTGAGCAATATCAAAATGCAGAAGTGATGCGATCCGTATGGACCAAAGCGGGCTTGGATGACTATTTTCGGGGACATTTACCTAAGCCAGATTTCCTGCGTTGTTCCTATTTTATCAGTACCATCACCCCTAGCAGGGCTAAGGGAGGCGATAGTACTTTTGTGCTACCTTCATTGATGCCAGGCCACGAACTCAAGAGATTCAAACTGACCCTCAACCTAGTACGAGAAGCATTGAAGATGCAAGGTATGCATATTCCCACTGAGAAGGAAACAATGATTCCAGGAACGATGAAGCACAAGGATCTCAACAAATTGAAGGACATGGTAGCAATGACACCAACCATCGCTCTCCACCTACGAACAATCATGCAGCACTTTGCTTTCCCCGCCCAAGAACGCTTCACAATGCCACCTAAAAAGATATGGTTCAGCTTGTACTTGGCAGAGACAGAGAATCTCACCATCAATTTGCCACACTGGATCATCGATCAAATCCATCTAGCCCATCAACGATGGAATAAGAAATAGAAGAATGTGCTTCATGGGTGCTATGCTCTGACAAGAATAATTTACAGGTGCTTAGCGTACGGCGTGCCCATTCAAAGAGCACTAGTATGGTCCAGGGCCCAAGAATTCCAAAGACGGCTGTCAACGGCGGGTCCTCCATCGAAGAAGATGAGAGGGGGAGTTCAATTACCATGTGCCCAAGCAAGGGGAGCCACCACCACACCAGAAGTGACCCCTCCACAAACGCGACGTGTCCGACCATTTACCATTCACCTGCCCAGACCAAGCACCGAAGGACCCAATCTGGTGTTCCCTCCGATTCCATCGGACTTGGAGTTCCCACAAGGTTACACTCTTGCTGATCTGACAGATGAAGAAATTGCCCGTTTGATCAATGAGTCTAACCTGGAGACAGAAGCAGAGTAGACCCAAGGACAACAACCCACGACTACAACTTCAGCCCCGACCCAACCGGGAGTAGTAGAAGTAGAGGAGGATGAAGAAGAGACAGAAGAAGAAGAAGCAAACGAGGAGTATGATCAAGAATATGACAAACTTTCAGAACTAGCAAGTGCCCCTGCATACTCGGCCCAAATAAAAGATTATACAAAACCATGAAGCGAGTCCAAGAACAACACAAACTGTCACTCGAGACAGGAAAGAAGATCATGAGCCAAATGTTAGCCGAGGAAGGTGTCGATGATATGTTTATTGAGTCAATGAACCTGCACGCTGACGCGGTAGGTTTAGATGAGGCTGTTCATGCAGCCATGGCTTATATTCATCGATTTGAGAAACGAGTGCCTACTCGTCCCATGCGATCTGGCAAACAAATCCACATCAATGTATCAGAACCAGGAGGTAACACGCAAACAGAAGCACATCAGGCGGAACCACTCTCACCACCCACCTCACCTCTCACTACACAAGTCACCTCACCACCATGCACTACCACGCCTATTTCTGCCATTACCACAGTCGTCATGGGAATTCCTATCTCTCCCGGCATCCAATCCGGAGGAGTTACCATGCCCACTTTCACAACACTCTTCACAAATATCACATCCACCCCACCCACTGTCCCCATCTACATAGTCACACACACGTTCGACACAATGGAAACATCACCAGCCACAGCACCACTCCCTCCCCCCACGCAGCCTCAATCTCCCATAACCCCTCCACCTACCTCACCACTTGACTCCACAGCATTCACAACTCCCTTCCCCTTCCCCATTCCCCCTGCATCTTCATCTTTCCCTGCATCGTTTAATGTAAATAGTATATTCATGGCATTACATCAATGTGTGTATCAACTTCAGAATGAGTATCAGGCTCTCGAAGACTGTCATCATCAACTGACTACCAATCATCAACAACTACAGAGATGGCTTACAATTATAGAAGAAGAAAATGCAGACCTCAATCAACGTTACACCACACTCGAGCAAGCTCATCAAACCCTCCTGTAGACACCCCAACCATCACAAGTGCCAGGTGTCAAACAACTCGAAGCTTTGCTAGAAGTCTACTAAGCAGATAATCTAAGAGTCCGGCGTAATTTGACTCTACTCAGAAAACACATGGCTATTGCACTTGAAGAAAACAAGTGTCTGCAGAAGCAAAACGAAGAAAACCTGGAAGCTGCCATGGAAGGCTCTCCCCACGAAATCGACCCAGAACAATTCAAAGCAGTCCCCTCAGACACAATGAAGAAAATCTTAGAAAGCTATGTATATCTATTAGAAGCACATGACGATTTGGAAAAGGAACGGGATGCGCTACGCCCCCAGCTCAGGGAACAGAAGGCACAACCCAAAGTTATAGAAACAACCATGACTTCGGAGGAAGTAAAGGCATTAACAGAGCAGGTGGCAGAATTGTAGAAGAAGTTACTGGAATATGAAAGACAGCCCTCTCCAGTTGTAGAACCAGAGCCAGATGAATTGGTACCCATTGAGGTAGACGAATCGTATGAGGAACCATATGTTCCTATGCCGATGCAAGAGGTCAGCAAACCTCAGAAGGAATGGATATCTTGGAAGTCGAAGTACCCGAATGGCTCCAGACACTCGAAAAGACAGCGAAAACCCATGAAGATCGAGTGGCAATCCAAATTCAATCAATGGCAAAATTAGAAGACACCATCATAAAGTCAGAGTATTTCCGCAGTATGTCTCATCATAGATGGATAGGCACCAACGACGATCAGTATGTGCCATACTGTGTACTCTTGGCAGATTACAACGCGGAGATTCAACGACGATGTGGCAAGGCCCCAACCTTTGCCACACAATTTGGGCCCGATGATATCCTAGAGAGTGCTAAAAAAGGATCCATTCATCAACCTACCTGGAGGATCCATCTTCTTGAGACCTATCCCGAGATGGTTCGTACTTGGACTAACATGCCACTCTTAATTAAATATAATCCCTGTTATGTTCCAGTCTTCCGTAGACGCACCTGGCCCGAATTTACCATTGCTGTAAACAACGTCAAAGGTTGTGCAAAGTGGTTAAATTATGTCTATCTAGCACCTCCACAAGGACCTCCTACTGTTGCTTACATGATTTCTACAATCCGTCACTAGAGCATTCGCCTACGGAATGTTGGTGCATTTTACCCAAGCCTACATGCTTGATATATTTGATATTATCCTCATTTGTAAGTCACATGAGTAGTCATGTGAACACCTCTTGTAAAAGAGTACATTTTATCTTTTGTAAATGGAAAAAGAAAAAAGGAAAAGGTTGGCTTACCTCAGGCATGATGTAAAAGCAAACTCATGGCTCTAACTACTAAAATCATGAATTTTTGAGCTGAGGGAATATCTCCTAACTTTGGGGATCACTTTTAGGTGGAGCCATTCGAATTCGAATTCAAAACTCCCTCCAAGAATAGCTATAAAAGGAGCAAGAAGGAAGAGGCGATTAGCAAGCCTTGTACGTGATCACTTCATGTCATTTTGTAGAGATTGAAGAGCTTACTCCATAGCTCTATCATTCTAATCCCATTGTGCAAAGGTTCATTGCCAATGTGGTTGTAATCATATGTGAATCTATACATTTATTATCATCTACTTCTCTGTTTTGTTCTCTGCTATACTCACTCAGAGCAGTACCTTCAGAAGGTCATATCTCGAGTTTTCTGGAACCTTTTTCAGTGTTTTAAAGTGCTTTGGATAGCTCTTACTGCCTAGTTTGTACCTAAAAATTGTCATGGTCATTGGACTAATATTTTGGGAGATATATGCATTTTACTGCTCACTGGTCTATCTCTGCAGAGCCCCGAGAATTGTGGGAATGTTCCAGAAATTGATGAAACTTGTTCTCAGTGCTCAGTCCATCATTTGAAGTGTTTTAACTTGGATTGGGAAGCTTGCTAAGTCTATGTGCTATGCCCAAAAGGTATCTTTCTAATTCTTACCAGGTTGAGAGCACTGTTCATTTTTTCCAGCAGGTGTATGTCTAAAAATAGCAAGTTTTGGGAGCTAGTCATTTCGCAACTAGTCTGTCTTGACTTAAACTTTTGGGATACATGTTCCAAAGTACTTGGCTGATATTTTGGTGGATTTAGGAAGCTCAAAGGGTCTACTAATCAACTCTGAAGTCTCAGTTGGCTGGTGTGAAGCTGGTTGTAGCGGCACCTACTCATCTTTGGATTGCATCCACCATCTCTCTTCACAGTGGTATCAGAGCATAGTCAAGCAACATGGGAGATGGATTTCCATCAACAATTGACAAATTGGATCGAAACAACTACCCGGCATGGTCTCTAAGGATGGAGGCTTACCTTCAAGGGAGGAATCTATATGGATTCATATCCAGAGATGAAGCAATGCCAACCATGAGGAACAAAGGGCAACCATCACATGAAGAAGTGGAAGGACTTTCGAATTGGTGTTCGAAGGATGCACTCGCAAGGCCCTATATTCTAAACTCAATCTCTGATTTTCTTTTACCTCATGTCAAGGGATGCAAGACATCAAGAGAAACCTGGAATGCACTTGCTTCTTTCTTCTCTTCCAACACTCGAGCAAGGAAGAACCAATTGTGGATGGAGTTCACAACAATGAAGAAAAGCCCGAAGCAAAATGTGACTGATTATGTCCCAAAGATGAAGGAGATTTCCAACCAACTTGGAAGCATTGGAGAGGTAATTGAAGAGGAGCAAATAATAAGACAAATCATGAATGGAATCAAAGCACACGACAAGTGGGAGTCATTCACAATAGCCATGGATTTATACATGGATATGCATGTACCCGACCTCAACACACTCATGGGCCAACTCTTCACTCATGAAGCAAAGATTAGCAAAGGTGGTGAGTCCTCAAGAGGTAATCAAACTTCTGCCTTATATTCTGATAAAGCTAAGGTCAAGGACAAGTCAAAGAATAGGAAGAATGAAGATGAAGGTAGCTCTTTCCAAGCAAACTTTGCAGGTAGAGGAAGAGCTAGAGGAAGAGGCAGAAGTGGAAAGCAAGGCAGGGGGAGATTCCAATCATCTCAACCTTGCAACATATGTGGCTTATCTAACCATACTACTGAAGAATGTTTCAGGAACCCGAGGAACTCAAGAGGAAGAGGATCCAATAGAGGTGGCTATGGATCAAATAGAGGTAGATACAATGGAGGCTACAACAACAACAACTACTACAACAACAATTACAACAACAACAACTATCAAAGTGGCTATAGAGGAAGAAGTGATTACAATAACTATGCAGAGGACCAAAGTCAAGAAGATTCATTATTGATTATGAATCTATCAGCGAAGAAGGGTAAGGATGATGATCACATATTTTACATTGATTCGGGATGCTCGAACCATGTAGCAGGAAATGTGGCTTTACTTTCTGATTTGGAAGATCCTCATAACAAGCATGAAGTGCAAACAGGAGATGACACAAAGCACTCAGTGGAGAAGATAGGTAATGTGAAGACATCAGATGGGAATATGAACCTCTTAAGCAAAGTCTTGTATGTCCCTACAATTACCAAAAATTTAATAAGTGTTGGACAGATTGTTGAAAAAGGATTGCAGGTTAGATTCAATCGATTTGGAGCATATGTTGAAGACCCAAGGCAAGGCTTTCGAAGGATCGCCAAAGGAGAAAAGACAGGAAGGCTTTTCACTTTTGAAGTGGAAGATACAAAGAACATAGCTTTGTTTAGCTATGGATCTCAAACTCTAACAGAGTTGGAGATATGGCACAAAAGGCTTGCTCACATTGGTGAGAGGACACTCAAACAGATTTGCAGGGACCAAAGTGTACTTGGTTTTCCTAATATCACAAGGCAACACATGATTTATAAGTGTGAAGCTTGTCAACTCGGCAAGG
Organism: Ceratopteris richardii; assembly: GCA_020310875.1. Taxonomy (NCBI): domain Eukaryota; kingdom Viridiplantae; phylum Streptophyta; class Polypodiopsida; order Polypodiales; family Pteridaceae; genus Ceratopteris; species Ceratopteris richardii. Next base: position 138,387,369 of record CM035410.1, on the reverse strand, counting down.
CTCATAGACAACCTTTCAATAAGAAAGGATATATGTATCAAAATCCTTTGGATCTAGTGCACACGGATGTGTGGGGTCCAAGTAAGGAGCCATCTATATCAGGCTCAAGATATTATGTGTCTTTCATAGATGATTGTAGCAGGTGGACCATTCTGTTTTTCATGAATCACAAGGATGAAGTGTTTAATTGCTTTAAGAAGTATATTGCTCTTGTTGAAAACCAAACAGGTAAGACTTTGAAAAGACTCAGATCAGATGGTGGAGGAGAATACTTTTCTTCTGAATTTGATGCCTTCTTGCATGAAAGAGGCATTAAAAGGGAAGTCACTACAAGGTATACACCCAAACTCAATGGTGTAGCAGAGAGGAGGAACAGAGCTAATGTCGAAGCTGCAAGGTCCATGCTCAACGAAAAGGGATTGCCAAACTACCTATGGGCAGAGGCTGTGTCTACAGCCACATATCTCATAAATAGACTTCCATCTAAGTCACTAGATGGAACCACTCCATATGAAGTGTGGAATGGAAGAAGACCTAGTCTAGAGCATTGAAAAATCTTTGGATGCTTAGCCTATGCTCACATTCCTTCTCAAGTAAGAGGGAAATTGGATGCCAAGGCAGAGAAGTGTGTATTTATTGGTTATGACCAAAACCAAAAAGGATATAGATTGTACAATCCAACCAATAAAGGATTTTCTGTGAGTAGAGATGTAATTTTTGATGAAAACAAATCATGGTTTGATGATGACAGGAAAGTGAAGCTGCCGTATGACTTGGATGAAGACTTTCCATCACTTCAACCAAAGGAGCCAAAGCAGATTGAAGAAAGTGATTTGGAGATTGACCTAGAAGACTTGGAAAGACTAAAGCTATGGAAGAACAAAGGTAAAGCAAAGATGCAGGATGCTACATATGGACCGGAGAGCTCACATCAACCACTTAGAAGGTCTTCAAGGGAGAAGAAGAAACCAAAAAGGTTTGGTTATGATACTTCTTTGGTCACCAAGCACTCAATCTACATTGCAAAGGATTCAACCAATGAAGAACCTACCACATTCGAAGAAGCACAAAGCAAGAAAGCTTGGAGAGATGCAATGGATAAAGAAATGGAAGCCTTGAAGGAGAATGACACCTAGGAGCTTGTACCTAACAAGCCATCTATGAAGGTAATTGGATCTCGATGGATATACAAAATCAAGAGGAATCCAGATGGAAGTATAAATAGACACAAAGCAAGGTTAGTTGCTAAAGGGTTTGCTCAAACCCATGGTATTGATTATGAGGAGACTTTCTCTCATGTTGCAAAAATGCCTACAATTAGGGTTCTCATTAGTCTTGCTGCATCTAGAAATTGGAATCTTTATCAACTTGATGTAAAGAATGCTTTCTTGAATGGATGGATTTCTGAGGAAGTGTATATGGCACAACCTCCTGGATATGAGGATGCACATCATCGTAACTATGTATGCAAACTAAAGAAAGATTTGTATGGATTGAAGCAAGCTCCAAGAGCTTGGAATTTCAGATTGGTGACTTATTTGCAGGACCAAGGATTCAAAGCTAGCAAGGCGGATACCTCTTTGTTCATAAAGAGGAATGGATCTGAAGTGATCTATTTATGTGTGTATGTTGATGATATTATTATCACAGGCAATGATCTTGAAGGAATCAAACAGGTAAAGAGTCAAATGAAGGAGGAGTTCAAAATAAGTGACCTCGGACCACTCACTTATTTTCTTGGATTGGAGTTGATCTACACAGATTCAGGTATATACATCACACAAAGGAAGTATGTCCATGACATGCTCGTCAAGTTCAAGATGGAAAATACCAAGTGTGCAGGTACACCTATGGAGCAAAATCATAAGCTTAGTGCTTATGAAGGAGAGCCAATTGAAGACATCACAAGCTATCGAAGCTTGGTTGGAAGTTTGAACTATGCAACACTCACAAGGGTGGATATATGCTATAGTGTTAGCATATTGAGTCAGTTTATGCATAAGCCGAGAAGACCACATATGGAAGCGGCCAAGCGAGTCCTCAAGTACCTAAAGGGGACCATGAATGAAGGTTTGTTTTATTCATTTACTTCAGATATTGAGCTAAAGGTCTACTCAGATGCAGATTGGGCCGGATCTAAAGATGATAGAACAAGCACATCAGGGTATATATCATTTGCAGGTTCAAAAATCATTTCTTGGTCATCAAAGAAGCAACCAACCGTGGCATTATCTTCTACTGAAGCCGAATATAGAGGTTTGGCTAATGCAAGTCAAGAAATCATGTGGTTAAAGTCTTTGTACACAGATCTTGGACTTCATTCTTCAACACCTCACATTTTTGGTGACTACACAAGCTCACTACATCTAGCAGCTAATCCGGTATACCATGCTAGAACCAAGCATATTGAAGTCCACTACCATTACGTAAGGGAGACGCTAATGAGCAAGGATATTCAACTATCCTATGTCTCTACAGATATGCAATGTGCAGACATGTTGACGAAAGCTCTTGATGGTACGAAGTTAAGTAGATTCAAGTTGATGATTGGTTTCCAAGAAATCAAGGACAATTGAAGACTTATTTGAAGGCCAAGCATGTTAGGCTTGAGGGGGAGCTGTTGGTGCATTTTACCCAAGCCTACATGCTTGATATATTTGATATTATCCTCATTTGTAAGTCACATGAGTAGTCATGTGAACACCTCTTGTAAAAGAGTACATTTTATCTTTTGTAAATGGAAAAAGAAAAAAGGAAAAGGTTGGCTTACCTCAGGCATGATGTAAAAGCAAACTCATGGCTCTAACTACTAAAATCACGAATTTTTGAGCTGAGGGAATATCTCCTAACTTTGGGGATCACTTTTAGGTGGAGCCATTCGAATTCAAATTCAAAACTCCCTCCAAGAATAGCTATAAAAGGAGCAAGAAGGAAGAGGCGATTAGCAAGCCTTATACGTGACCACTTCATGTCATTTTGTAGAGATTGAAGAGCTTACTCCATAGCACTATCATTCTACTCCCATTGTGCAAAGGTTCATTGCCAATGTGGTTGTAATCATACGTGAATCTATACATTTATTATCATCTACTTCTCTGTTTTGTTCTCTGCTATACTCACTCAGAGCAGTACCTTTAGAAGGTCATATCTCAAGTTTTACAAAACCTTTTTCAGTTTTTTAAAGTGCGTTGGATAGCTCTTACTGTTTAGTTTGTACGTATGAATTTTCATGGTCATTGGACTAATATTTTGGGAGATATATGCATTTTACTGCTCACTGGTCTATCTCTGCAGAGCCCCGAGAATTGTGGGAATGTTCCAGAAATTGATGAAACTTGTTCTCAGTGCTCAGTCCATCATTTGAAGTGTTTTAACTTGGATTGGGAAGCTTGCTAAGTCTATTTGCTATGCCCAAAAGGTATTTTTCTAATTCCTACCAGGTTGAGAGCACTGTTCATTTTTTCCAGCAGGTGTATGTCTAAAAATAGCAAGTTTTGGGAGCTAGTCATTTCGCAACTAGTCTGTCTTGACTTAAACTTTTGGGATACATGTTCCAAAGTACTTAGCTGATATTTTGGTGGATTTAGGAAGCTCAAAGGGTCTACTAATCAACTCTGAAGTCTCAGTTGGCTGGTGTGAAGCTGGTTGTAGCGGCACCTACTCATCTTTGGATTGCGTCCACCATCTCTCTTCACACGGAACACCCCTGATGTGATGGCACAAATGTGCATGAAGATCTTCGAATTAATGCTCAGCACATTTAGGACATTCAAGAATATCAAGGACCCCCACTTTTCAGGAGTTGGCTTCATTGCAGGCAACCAAGATCTGGTATATGACATGAGCACTACCCCCTCAATAAAGGTAGTATATGCCTGGCAGGCAAGAATAAAATACCTCCCAGCATGCTTCAAGCAGACCTTCGAGGAGATGTTCATCACGGGGTTCTGGGAATATCACTCAGAAATATTTGTACCCAAGCCCTCACATCTCCTCCAACTATTCGCTGTGGAGAGGACCATCTACTCAGATCAATTGCGGGTGCCCCATCCAGACGTCCCAGGTCCAGTTGATCGGGATGCATTGTTAATAGACCTAGCACGGGGGCTACGATTAGAAGAACACCACCTTGCTTCTGATGTGGTTCAATATTATGTCCAACGCACAGCTAGACAAGGGTCTATCAGAGACAACAGACGCGAGAGAGGGGGGGTGTTGGCAGTAGTCAAGGAACTGAAGGACTTACAAGACAAGGAAGCCTACGAAGGGAGTCGGAGCGAAGAGAAAGCACAAGCAGACACAGTAGTCAAAGAAGATCTGGCAAGTAGGCCATTTAAATTTTTCATGCATCAAGGAGTTGGGCACACAAGAAGAAGGAGCAAGTAGGGAGCTCCAGGATATGTGTGTCAAAATGTTAGAAGAAATCCCTACAAAAATAGTGATTTTCATCACTAAAAACCATTGTAAATACCATTTCATATTTTTGTAGCTCCATTTTGTGCAAGCCAAGGAGTCCTTGAGCTTGAGGAGCTTTAGAAGTACCTCCCTATCAGTTTTCACATTTTTTAGACTCCGTTTGAACCTCCAAATAGGCCCTAGAACCTAACTTTTAACTAGGCCGGACACTAGGTCTGGACAGGGCCAAAAGCTAGTGAAAAACTATAAATAGAGCTAGAGAGCTCATTTTTGGAGTTAGCTTGTAATTGATTTGAACTTGTATGAGCTTTTTGAAAGTAATCTAAAGAACTCCATGGCTTCTCACTCTTTGTCTTGCCTTGTGTGCGCGTGTGTGTGCATGTTAGTGTGCTTCGCACTCACGCACTTGTGCCTTCACTTGCTCGAGGTCATCATACCATCCTCACGTCTTCCCGGATTGACATTAAAGGAGGTGCTACTCATCACTGAGCTACACCCTCTTAGTAGACTTGAACACAAACAACACAAAGAGTAGGGGTGATCCACATTGCCCTCTTAGTACCAACACATAAACACTTGGTACTCTTAAGGTAGGGGTTGTCTGTGCCACCATCTTAGCACCAACACATTAAAACACTAAACACTCATAAGAAAGATTCTTATTGATGAAAGGAGCTAGGAAGTTCCACAATCCTCAATGGGTTTGGGCATGATGGAAAAGAGAGAAGGAAGATGAAAGGAGTAGGCAATGAGAGAAGAAGAGGGCTATAGTGGATTGAATAAGGAAATATTGAGAGTAATAAAGATAGGAAGAATTGGAGAAATGAATTTAATTGAAATAGAAATCTTACAAAGACATTGGGACTTACAATTTAAGAGCTCGCATAGCTCTCTCAACATAGGATAGTCTCCTTCTCCTAGCTTTGGAGCTTCCACTACACCTGCAACATGTACTTTCATACAATTCTTCTTTATTTTGGAGGGATCCAATAGGCCTTTTGGGGATATATTTGGGGATCCTATTTTGAGATGAATCTTCTAGATATTTTACATTTTGTGGTGAAATACAAGCTATTTTAAAGATCCAAAAGATTTTAGATTCAAGAGGGGTGATACTTGGCTTTTTTTTACATATTTCTTGGATATTTTGGAGCAATATTACAAAAATATGATAATTGCTCCAAAAAATGCATGTAATGGGTCCTCTCCATCTAAATATGATGTTGGCTCATGATACTTTTGAGCTTGGGTCCCAAAAACATAAGAAATATCCATAAACAAAAGGTTTCCTTTGTTGAAAATTCAAAAAGGTGTGGTGGGGCTATGGGGCCTTTGAAAAGATTTTTATTTCATTCTGAAGAGAGTGATACAAGGTTTAAATACTTGAATATTCTAGATTATCCATCTCTATTTCATATTTCACTTTCATATTGACCATTTCTCTTTTATTACAAGGAGAGCTAGCCATCTCTTCAGTAATGGTGCCTAATTGACTCCTATCTTCTATAGTACATGTATAGAAGATAAAATAAAATAAATACCATATTACATGTATAGAATAATATTATTGTTGGAAGAGGTATAAAAACTAATATTTAATATTGTATACATGTAATATGATATTTATTTTATATCATTATGGAAATAAAATAAATACCATATTACATGTATAGAATAATACTATTGTTAGAGGAGGTATAAAAAATATAGCCTCCCCTAAGGCAAGAGGCATTCATGTCTCTATATTTTGAATAGTGTGTTGATGTCCTAGGTGTATTGTCTTCATCTACCACCATCGATATTTATTTATTCTTTGATTGCTCTTTTTAGTCTTTGATGTCTTCTATCCTTTGCCATTACTTCTTCAACCTCCATTCCATTGATCTTGGTCATGTGCACATTTCGTGATAGATCCATAAGTTGTGAGCTTCCATTCTCAAACTTTGTTTTGATAAAAAAAGGTCCTTCCCACCATGGCTGGAACTTTTTGTCATGCCTACTATCAAAACAATTATCATATCTTAGAACAAGAAGTACTCATCCTTTAGTTGTCTGTTAAATTCTTGCCTCCTTTTTTCTGTTTCATTAATGTTATGCTTGATTGCAAGCTCCCTTTTCATACTCAATTGTTGTAGGTTTGTAAACATCTCATGGATTGCCTCTTGCTCACTCTCTCCACTCTCCTTTATTAGTACTTGGAGACTTGGATTTTCTACTTCTATTGGTAGCAAGGCTTATTGTCCATATACCAAGTGAAATGGGGTGAACACTAAGGATACCTTGTAGGATGTGAGATTGCACATAAGACTATAGTGAGGTATTTATCCCATTCCTTAAGATGTTTCTTTACCTACTTACTAATGATTTTACAAATAATTCCACTGGTCTTTTCAACAAGAACATTACATTGAGGGTAATAGGGTGTAGAGTATATATATGCCTTATGTTTAGTCTACTTAATATATCATTCAAAATATTTGATCCAAATCCTAGACCATGATCAGAGACTATCTCTAAAGGTATTCCAAATCTACAACATATGAAATCATAAATGAACTTCATGATATCTTGTGCCATGGTACTTTTGGCACTAGCTACGTACCCATCTTGTCATGTAATTCATTGCCACAATGATGTACTCCTTTCTTGAGCTTTTACTTGGTAGAGGTCCTATTGCATCGATGCCCCATTTCTCAAATTGTTCATAAGAGATGATAGGTGTTGTTTGCTCCTACATAAGCCGCTCATTTCCTATGATTTGACATTTATTGCATGTTTTACACCAATACAAAACATCTTTATGAACTTTTGGTCATGTATACCCTGCTTGAAGTACCTTCCTTATTGTTATTTCATGCAAGAAGTGTCCTCCACATGCATGGTCATGATAGGACTCAAGAATGCTCTTTATTTCATCCAATGAGGGGACCCTTTTGAGAATAAGGTCCTTATTTCTCATAGAGATTATCTCCTATGAGTTGGTACTGTAGAGCCTTGTTTACTAGCCTATGCCTTTGTACCTTGTTTAGATGCTTGGGTGGTTCTCCAGTTTCAATGAATTCAATAATCTCATCTAGTCCTTCCTTACCAATGAATTGTTGATCCTATTTTTTAATATTGCCACAAGAATCTCATATTGTTCATTTTCTAATGCATATGCTTCCCTATTTTGGCTCGTTGATATGTGACATATCTGAATGCTTTCAATATCCTATAATAAATTCTTTACATTCTTCAACAATTCCAATAAATTTTCACTTTTATGGAACCAATTAAGTTGCAATTGCTTTATCTCTAGCATTGAATCACCTTTGATAATTATTTTCTTAATACCGTTTTTGACACATTCTTGTAATGCCTCATACAATGTTGCATATTGTGCTTCATTCTTCGAATGAGCTTTTGGGAGATTCATCCCTTTCTTGAAGTCCAAGTTATTATTTTCATCATAGATTATAAATCTTATTGCTGCTTTGTCAACCTACTTCTTGTAAGCACCATCAAAGAATAGGGTATGTGCACCTTCAATTTCTTCTTCAGGTTGCATCCCTTGATTCTTGGTCACATTGCTTCTTCCTTTTTTCCATCTTCTATAGGTCAACATATTTGCAAGATTGGCCCAAGTGCTTTCCTCTACTATAAAACTGTACTCACATTCTTGCAATTCAAGAACCCATTTTGTTATTCTAGATGAGATACTCATGTGTCGTCCTGCATATGGAAATGAGTGATATGTAGTAAGACAATAAATGTTCTAGCAAGAAGATAAGACCTAAACTTTCGTGCACCAAACATGAGAGCATACGTGATCTGCTCTACACTTGTATAACTCTTTTCAATGTCCTTCATCACTTTTCTTGCAAAGTACATTGGCTACATGTGGGATGTTTTTACATCTTCCTGTAGTAAGACCACTCCTACTACTTCTTGTCTTGCACTTATACATACATAAACGGCATCTTCCGTGATTGGAGGCCATATGTAGGGTGCTAAGTACCTTTTTTACTTCTTCAAAACATTGTTGATGAATTTCATCCTAGACAAAAGTATTACACAATGCAAGCTTCTGCAAGGGAGAAAATATCTCTAATAGAAGATGGATGAAGCATGACATATAGCATACTTTCTGTACAAATGTGAGGACTTGCTTTGTCATTGTTCGAGGTGGTAATGCCAATAGAGTTACTACCTTGGATCAACCTAATTGGATTCCTTTCTCTAAAAGAAGGTGTCCGAGAGGTACCACTTCTTTTTTAGCAATGTGACACTTCTCTAGATCTAGTTGTCCTCCTAGCTCATGAAATCTTTTTAATCCTTCTTGAACCTTTTGACAATAAATTACTTTGCTACTTTATATACAAAAATAATCCATATACACTCTTATTGTTGATCCAAAGAAAGGTTGGAATACATAATTCATGAATCTCTAAAATGTTGTAGGTGCATTAGTGAGACCAAAGGGCATCACTCTATATGCAAAGCATCCCCATGTTGTAATGAAAGTGGTCTTCCTTTGATCTTCTTCAGCTATACATATTTGAAAATATCGTGAATATCCATCACATAGAGTGTATCATTCATGGTTTGGAACTTCACTTAGTATTTCATCTTGGAAGGGTAGTGGAAAGTTATCTATTTTGGTTGCAGCATTCAATGGCTTGTAATCCACACACACCCTCCATTTACCATTCTTTTTAGGAGTGACAACAATTGCAGAAACCCATTCTAAATTGGAAAGAAGATAAATAAAACTAGCCTTGAGAAGACAATTTACCTCTATCAATAAAGCTTCTTGTTGTAAAGTCCCAATCCTCCTAAGCTTCTGCACCACTGGTTTGGTATCTGGTTTGATTTCAATATGGTGTTGGATGGCAGTTACTCCTTGGATCTTAGTATATTCTTTGATAAATAATATGGGATATCTCTTTAGCATTTTGATATATTCATTCTCTTCCTCAATTGTGACATCATCTACTAATATCATTTTGAAATCTACTTCTTGTGTGGAATCTTTTGTATTCTAGAGATGTACGTGCTTGGAGGAATGAGATGTTCCTTGCTCTAGGGATAGCCAAGGCCAAAATCCAGAGAGTTGGTACCTACTCATGATGGCTAGATGAGTAGAGGGACCTTAGAGAGAACTCTAGATGGTGACCAAGCAAGGGCTTTAAATAGGTTGGGAGGTGAGTCCCAGGCATGTCATTCTCCACTTCTCACATTTGCTCCAGGAAACATTTCAAGAACACTTCATGATTTCATTATTATTATTTATGGTTGTGAGTACTCACCAATTTATTCTTATCATTTTTGAGAGAAGTGTTCGACTTTAATCTCATACATGCATCTATGTGGGATATAAAGTTTGGTGGTGTGGGACATCAAACTTTGTATTCTACCTAGATGTAGGACAGAGGGTATGGGAGAGAAGCCTATGAGATTGTATTTTTTCTTGGATTTCAGTCATCTGATCTTCTTACTATTAGACAACAAAGGGGCAGTTGAGACAGTCACTCTGTATGTGATTGCAAACAAGGCAAGTCTGCATGCAAGTAGCCTAGAAGCGGAAAGGCAACATTTGCACATAAGAACTATGAGTAGCCAATTGCATTAAGATTAAATTCATAGAGTACGTACTACTTTATTGGATATGCCTGAGGATAGGCCATGGTTCATACATTGTGTGTATGAGGTGAGCTAGATGCTTAGCCTAGTGGGCTATGAGTGTGCACACATCTACTTACCACGTTTCAGTGTATTTGATGAATTCATATTATGGTCCTCATTATATCTGGGAGTGCCATATTATTAGAGTTGTTCACTAGAGACACCTCATTCCTAGTTGGGAATGATTTGATCATGGTGATGATCAAATGGTGGTCAGAGATAAAGCAAGTTTCATCCACTTGGAACATCTTGCATGCTATTATTGAGAAAGTAGTGGTAGTTCCACTAGTTGTTATACTTCCTTAGCAAGTCCTCATGGACTTAGTTCCACACAATTGTATGGGAGATATTTTCATCCATAGTTTGGATTATTATATATGATGGATCGAGATTTTGATCCATAGTTTGGATGTGAAAGATTGAGATCTTGGTCCATAGTCTCGATCATTGACAGATTGACATCTTGGTCCATAGTCTGGATCATTGATAGATTATCATGTTGGATTCAGAGTTTGGATCGTGATGAGACTTTCCTGAGATTCATTTCATTATAGTGAGTAAATCAAGCAGATTTACTTGAGCTTAGAGATTAAGCACTATTTGGAAAAGATTTCCATTTACTTTTAGTATTTTTCCATAGAGATTGGGGACATAGTCAGATTGTTTAGAATCAGCATAGTATTTTTTTTGTTACTCTAGTGGAGTAAAAGATTTTGCACAATTATACCATGTGACAAGTTGTCAATGGTTATTTCATAGAGACGAGGGCAAGCCGCCAAGATCTTTAAAGGTGACAAGCCATCACAAGTTAGTGGTCAAGGTCTAGGCACAGGGAGTTTGAGTATATTGTGAGTAGTTATGTGTGCACATATGGACTCATTGGGCCTCAGAGGGGTTCCTATAGTATGCCGAAGGCAAGGACTACTATTTATTGGTGGAAATGCTAGATAGGAAGCATAGAGATAAGTTGTCTACTTTTTGAACATCTAGTATTTCAAGCATCTAGCACACTCTACTCTTATTACTTGGAATCATAGATTTTGATTCCTAGGTTTATAGCTCCTTCTATATCATTGAGGACAATGATCTGTTGAAGGGGGAGAGAGTATTATATTCGAGAGATCTACGTGCCTAGAGGAACGAGAAGTTCCTTTCTAGGGGGATAGCCAAGGCCAAAAGCTAGAGAGTTCATACGAGGTACCTACTCACGATTGCCAGATGAGTAGAGGGAACTTAGAGAGAACTCTAGATGGTGACTAGGCAAGGGCTATAAATAGGCTAGGAGGTGACTCCTAGCCATGTCATTCTCCACTTCTCACAAACTCTCCACTTTGCAATTGTTCATGATCATCCCCTTTGGCTCCATATTCCTTCCCTGAAAGATTACTCTCATGATTTCCAATGTTGATGAACCACTTTTGCTTGTTGATTCCTCACTGCTTGAATCATCATCATATCATGAACTTTCTTCATCTGTGATCGTTTCATACCTATGATTATCCTTCTTCTAGTCCTTCAAATCATAGGTATCTAAGTATGTTTTGTCATTTGGTTTGAGAACTAGAAGACGAGAACCCCATTTTTTATCTACTTTCATTGTAATTAACCACAAAAATCCTAATATGATGGTGTGGCCCTCCCCCTTGGTTGCAATCATATACATATCCAAGGAAACTTGTATATCACTTATTGTATCTCTTAAGTTTTCAATGAAACCAACACATTTAACAATAGTATTATCTGCCATTTTGGCTTCTTATGCAGATGGTCCTATCACATCCATGCAAATGGTCCTGTCACATCCATGCAAATGGTCCTGTCACATCCAAGCCTAACATGTGAATTATTTTCTCTATCATTACACACATTTGTGCTCTGCCATCCACATAGACATTTGAGATCCTTTTCCCTTTTATATATGAATCTATTGTGGGTACAACATCATCGCATGCATTTGCCCTTATAAGATTAATATCCTTATTTTAGTCCTACTCTTTTTCTCCAGTGTATGCAAATCATTCTTGAGTTGCAATTTTTGTGCCTTTGTATTGTCTTATACAATGTGGTCAAATTGTTCCAAGCCTCTTTAGAGTTTTTGCATCCTATATGTGTCAAATCTTGCTATCTTGTATACTGATAGACAACCAATACATTACCTTCTATGCTTCTTGATTTCACTCTTCATATGCTCTTAACTAGTCTGCAGTCCAATTCGTCTTTTGTAATTGCAGAGGGTTTTCATTGTCTTGTTCATAAGTTAACTCATTTCATCATGATTTTCAAGTTTTATAGCAACCTACAATATTTCAAAAACACTAGAACCAGCACCTTTGCTTGAACAATGTCACATTGTGTCTGAAAGCCCAATCTCAAAAAAACATAGTTTTTGTGTATCAATACTATACCCCACCTTATAGGCTCAAAAGAGAAGTCAAAATGACTTAAAAACTAGAATTTGAGCAAAAAAAGGGACCCTAATGGGGTAACTCTCAAAACAATATTTTGGCACCTTCTACTTACACAGCAAATTTTATAGCAATCTAAGATTATTTGTGAAGTTTTCATTCTCCATGCCTTCTCATAGACTCTTCATTATCAGTTTTCTTCACAAGCTCTCTACAACTAATCAGGCCCTGATGCCATGCCAAGAGAAAGGAGATAAGGAAGAGAGATCTCACCCACTCTCAAACATGAGCAAAGATGCATAGACAGATTGAGGCAAGGAAGAATGACCTTTTTCTACTTCTTCTATTACATAAAGATAATATACAAGAATGACCTAATACAACATTACAACCAGTACAATATAAAAAGATTACTACATAAAGAAAACCCTAATGTCTATAAATGAGTGAGTTAGCAAGAAAAATATGTGCCATCACCCTATGTGAATAAATTTGGTAAAGCTCACTGAAAGTATCCTTGACATATATCAGTGTCACCACTATACATGTGAGAAAAATGAAAAGTGGTACGTTTCATCCTTAATAATCATATGTTGAGCTTCATATCTCAACATATAAGAGTATGGAGATGCTAATTCTTTACTAGATAGTCATTAGGTTGTTATTTTTAGCCACTTATCTTTTTTCATGTTTTCAATATCTTTTTTTGGTTATTTAATTGGTAGAAGATTAGAATACAAGCTAAAGGTCCAACTTGAATGGAGTCATGATAAGAACACCTTTTCATTGTATTAACATTTGGAACAACTTTTTATGTGAAAAAAACAAAATATTTTGTTATTAGATGACTCTTCTTTTTTCTTTGGTTGTGTAAGAAGAAGGTTAAATTTTTAAAAATGCGTTTAAATTGGAAACAAAATGGATTTATACAAGGGTTTAAAAAGGCTTTCATTATAAATAGAAGTCAAAAATCATCTTTGTATTCAACACGTGATGTCAAAAGTGAAAACCTTCGATGACGGATGGTATTGGTAGCTCATCCATGCACTCTAATGATCCTTTGTCAATGTTTCTTGCATTCCTCCACTACTAGAAATAGGGGGGCATAGCAATGCCCCCAAATTGAAAAAAAATGGGAATTGTCGCTTATGCGACGCTACCATTGCATAAGCGACAGTCCTGGTTTTTCTTTAATGAGCAGTCATCGCATAAGCAATGCTAGTGTCGCTTATGCGACACTAAAACTATGCATTGCAAATAGCATCTCTAATTAGCAATGCTATTTGCAACGTTGGCAAACGGGCTGCGACATTTTAGCGTCACATAAGCGACATCCTGTGTTCCAGAGCGTCGCATAAGCGATGCTCTGGAATGTTAAAAAAAAAATTGATTTCTTACGACACATTTGCACCGGGATTTGGACGCACAGAGAGAGAGAGAGAGAGCAAGAGTGCACTTGTTGAAGCCAGGTATGCATGCATACACACAGATACATATGCATACACACACACATAGACACACACACATACACATAGACACACACACATACACACACATATACACACACACATATACACACACACAAATACACACATACACACATAATGATGCATACACACACATACACATGCATACACACACACATACATGCACACACACATATATGCATACACACACATATGCATACATAATGCACATGCATACATACACATACATAATGCATACACACACATATGCATACATAATGCATACACACACATATGCATACATACATGCATACACATACACACATACACACACATAGATACATACACACACATAAACACATACACACTCATAGACACACACACATACACATAGACACACACACACACACATACACATAGACACACACACACATACACACACACATATACACACACACACACATAATGATGCATACACACACATACACATGCATACACACATAGACACACACATACACGCACACACATACACACACACATACACACACATATATGCATACACACGCACATAGAGAGACATACACACACATACACATACATGCATACTTATGCATACATAATGCATATGCATATGCATACATAATGCATATGCATATGCATACATAATGCATATGCATATGCATACATACATACTTACATGCATACACACACATATGCATACATAATGCACATGCATACATAAAAATACATAATGCATACACACACATATGCATACATAATGCATACACACACATATGCATACATAATGCACATGCATATGCATACATACATGCATACACATACACACACATAGACACGTATTCCTTGTTGTGCTCAATGGAAGTAAACTATTTATTGTTATGATTTACATTCCTTCTTCACTAAAGTGCATGACCTTGAGACTATGTTATTGTTTGGTATGGAAGAATTCTCAGAGTGTACTATGTACATGGATAATATATTTTTCCATTTAATATAGAGATTCTACAGCAACAAACTAGGAATTAGGACCACCACATGCTAGAGAGATGAGTCTCCTCCCAACCTTATGCCTGTACATATAGCTGCTCGAATCAACGAGGACCACAAATGTAACTAGAGTCCACAAGTGCATGTGCAATCTCCTCCACTCCTTTCATATCTTCCACTGGAGTCTACTAGTGGCTGGAGTGTTCTCATCCACTGCTTTTGTACCTTCCACTAGAGTCTACTAGTGATGGTTGTACTCGCCTCTTGAGTTAAGTCTCATTGGACTCAAGTTAACTCACCTTAACTTGAGTTAGAAGGCTTCAGAGTTCCTTGGGCAAAACTCTCTCCCCATGCTCCCCATGGGGATTGAACCCAACACCTCCTCCTTCACAACCTTGAGACTTACCCACTAGGCCAAGTGGTTTACTTGAATATGAGAGCACATGAACATATTCTTGAGTCTATTCTAGAGATCTTTGGCCATATATACAAGTGACCAAACGGTGTTCGATTTTAGATCTGTCTGAACCGGTCAGACCCTTAGATCATAGACTTACTTTATTAAATTCTTTCCCCCTTGGAAAGAATTTCGTCCTCGAAAATAAAGCTATATATATATATAATCGTAGGCAACCCCCGAGCCTCATGTCCTTGAACCGGAAGAACATGCTCATGTTCTAAAACTAGAAGAACATGTCTCATTTGTATGGTGGGATCCCTGCCCAAATGATTCAAAACAATGTCTGGCTTTGCACTTTGATAAACTGGTCAAAGTACAAAGTAGTGAATGAATAATAAAGGTGGATCTAAAACATCCCTAGCCACTTCACTATGACTCGATGTGCGATATAGGCACAAACATATGAAATGGATGGATTCCAATTACTAGTCCATTTCTGGCATGACTGGTGCATGGACCAGGATAAAATGTTTTTCTCTAAAAAGACTTTGAGAACTCTTGATTCACTTGAATTTGATTTGGAAAACTTGAAGTTTGGTTGATCCAAACATCTGACTTGGATGTTTGTACAATAGTTAACTTCCAACCAATAGTTACTTGATTTTGGCACCTGACTTGGGGACTACTCGGTCCTATTAGGCTTCAAAATCCCATGAAAACTGTAGGAGAAAGTTTTCCATTTACGTTGGATAAACCTTATTATACCTTGACCAAGTCAAATTCAAAATGAAAACCATCCAACTTAGGAGACTTTTCTCAAAGACTTTAACTGAAAGTTCTTGGGAATTGTCAATTTGATGAGCAATTCCTAACTTCAATGTTCTAGAGTGTACTAAACTCTAGAAATTCATGAGAGTTATGCTAGTAATTGGAAGCAAACTCAAATGAATAAGTCAAACTTGGACTTGATATCTTTTGAAGATTGAATAAGTTCTTGTACAGAACATCTATCTAGGATGTTTAATTTAGTTATCTAGTTCCAATCGGCTAACCCTGTACTTTTGCAAAAGAAATCAGATACCATATCTGAGTCAATTCCAAAAGATTTGGAAAGTGGAAGGAAATAACTAAAACTTTGTATAACTATTTCAAAGTTCTAAGATATAAACTTGCTATGAGTCAAATACTTGATGACCCAAGACTTTAACTCAAGACTTTAACTTCTTAACAATCTATTTCAACAAGTTATTGAAGCATTTATTTATTCTATCTTGGTTAGAAATAAACTCATAACCTCTTGGTTAGGAATGTAAGGAATTGAACTCACAACCTCTTGGTTAGGAATGTGATGGGCTAAGCACTTGCCCCAAAAGCCATGGTTGAGGATTACTTTCTAATCCTCCCTCTTAGGGTGTAGTTCAACCATCTCCTATCTATCAAGGGTGTGGTTCCACCATTTCCTACCTATCACTTTATTACATTCTTCCCCCCTTGGTCAATCATTGTCCTCAATGATCTGCTATTGTATCCCTCTAGCCTCGGTGATTAGCCCCTTGAACTCCCTAGGTACCCTTGAATTGATGTCCACAACCTCCCACAGTTTCTTGAACCTTATTCACAACCTTGGTCTCTTGAACCCTTGCTCTCAACCTTCGTGTCTTGAACCTTCTTGTTCGCAACCTTGGTGTCTTGAGCCCTTGTTCTCAACCTCAGTCTTGAACCTTGTTCTCACCCATGTTAAGTATCTTGAACACTCAATCAAGTGCTACCCATGGTTTTCCAACGGCTTCAAACTTCCAGCCTAGCTGTATATATTTGGAAAGTTCATTTTCAGAGCTTTCCAACGGTATCTCACATGCCTCAATCTGACCTATGAATTGAGAGATACACCTCAATCTCTCTTGGATAGAGTTCCCAAAGCGCCACCTTCCCAATTCCTACCCTTTCACATGGTAGAGTGCCCAACCGCCTTTTTTAGAGGCCATTAGGTCAATCCACCTTTCCCAAGCCTACTTCCTAGGCTCTGATACCAATGTAAGGAATTGAACTCACAACCTCTTGGTTAGGAATGTGATGGGCTAACCACTTGCCCCAATAGCCATGGTTGAGGATTACTTCCTAATCCTCCTTCTTAGGGTGTAGTTCAACCATCTCCTATCTATCAAGGGTGTGGTTCCACCATTTCCTACCTATCACTTTATTACATCTACCATATCAAGGAAAATGGGTGTCAATTGACCTTATCACTCACATTCATCGTGAATAGTTCAAGGACCTTATGGTGTATCATGGCCATCTTCGTAATAATATTTCCTACATCAAAGAAGGAAGAGAAAATAGGCTTGGAGTTCATATCATATGTGGAAACTTTATTGTTTGTTATCAATGAATGAGGATCCTCAAGAGATGCACTTGGTGTTGATGACATGATTTCCCCTACATCATTTCCATTTGTATCTGCAAGAGTGCATCTCTGTTTTGTATCCACGAGGCACTCCATTTCCATTTTATAATGTATCTCTTTTGTATTTGGGTACCTTGACATACTCACCTCATGAACATTAAAAAAAACCTCAAAAATCTTGCTAATCACCTCAACTTTCTATGGGTATGGCTTGCGGCCATAGTGTCCATATAGATGTCCTACTATGAGAACCTCATGGACTCCAAAAGCAGATTTCTCTAGAGAAAATGTTAGCCCTACCTTTTCAATCTCAAATATTTTCTCACAATCAGAGATATGATTGCTAACAAACTTCCTATAGCCAGAAACATGTTAACTTTCATCTTTCACTCTTTCCTCACATCCCTTTATCGGAATATCATCAATAAAGGGCATAGTCATTGAAGGTATAAAATCTCGTAGGTCCAGATTCATGGCATTCATCATGTGAGCCATAGAATTCATAGCTCCCTACACCAAAGTACACATGCGTACAAGGTAGTCTTGATCATCGTGTTGTCTCCACTCTCAATAGCCAACTAAAAATGGTCATGCCTTGAATACAGACCACCCATGGAGTAGATGGATGCCCAACAAATGCTTCTATAAACTCATCTACTATAGATCCTATCCCCATGTTTTTTATCGTGACTTTATTTACATGCTATAGATCTTTGAATGAAACAAAGTTTCCCATTCTTCTTTGGCACTCTGAACCACCTATTTGAATATGGAGCCAAAGATGGTTCCAATATTTGCATGGATATCTTTTCCTTGAATAGCCTCATCAACTCAGGTAAGTGAGCCTTTGGGACTCGTATAGGTCAAATATTCCATGGCATATATGGCACTATAAAGATAATCATGGGGGGTATTTGTTTCTAATTCGTACATCCTATCTCGTGTGGGAAAAGTGCAAACACTTTCTCATGTTTCTTGATTACTTCGATGAACTTTTCTTTCTCTTTTTCTCTTAGAAATGATCTTTCTCCAAACTTTATCTCTTTAACAGTCTCATTAGAAAAATGATGCCCTATAAGCTCTTGTCATCTTAGCATAGGGTCGTCAAACACTTTCAGATACTTTTCATGACTATCATCTGGCAATGGTTGGGCTATGGGTTTTACCTTTTTCTCAACAGCCTTATAAATTGTGTTCACATTCACTTCATGTTCTCTTAAGAACTCAATGATTATTTCATACTCTTGGATAGAGCTCAGCAAGATAATTTCTGATTTTTCATGTCTTTGAAGTGCCTGCTCAAGCTCTTCCAAAATACTCGAGCTACTCTCCAACTGGATTACATTTTCAATCTTCTCATCAGGCAACATGATTCCTAAATTTTTATAGTATTTTTCATGATTTATTTTGAATTTATTTGAAATGTTTTCTTTTTGTAAACAAATCAACTTGAATGCAAATGAGTATACAGAGAAACTCTCAAAGCTATGTACAAAATCTTGCAAGATATCAAACCAACTCCCACTATTGTCTCGCTCAACAATGGATCCTAGCAAAAATTTTGGTCAACGGAAGCCCCATACTCTCCTACGGGCATACAATCATCATGGTCATGAGAGTTAATGGGTCGTTTTCCTAGATTCTTTCTGTTTCTTAAATGACTTGGGCATATAGTCATTACTTTTAAGGAATGAAGATTGGATCTTTATCCAATTCTCACATAGCCTCTTATGAACAATGATCCTGGAAAAAGAAGTGGAATTCCTCACAAATTCCATCAATCATCATAGTTACAAAGGCACATGCTCTAGCAAAGCTCTGAAGCCATTGTCTCATCTTCCATCCATGGTCTTTGTCTATAGGCCATCTAAAATGGTCATACAACTTCTTTGAGATCACATTTATCTCCGACCTTGAGTCAATCAAGGCCAAAGCTAAACATGAATCTCTGTTGTTTCCTAATTTTACTTTCATTTCTGGTGTCCCTCTTGCCCACAAATTCCTAATATGCTCATTTTTTTATCTTCTCATCTCATCATTGGGTCTAATTTGTCCCAAGGAATTCCTATTCACTTGACATCTTGCAATCACATCATCTTCATCATCAAAAGAGTCACTCAAAGCTATTGCTTCATTCATCACTTGCATGCCTTCAAATGCCTCTTTCATTTCCACATCCTCGAGTAATGGGAATCTCTTTTATCATCTTTATAAAACTATCCTTGAATTCAGCTTTGCTATGGAGAAAACATGTTCCAAGGACATGCTCACTTGGCTCTTCAATAAAATATCATTTAATATCTCTTTGGCGTCATTTTTCTTCTCTAGCTCAAAACTCAGTACAACCTTCGGTGTTTTCTTCCCTTTTTCTTTATTCTCTTTATCTTGAAAATTTTCTTGAGTAACATCAGTATTTTGAGTAGCTTTCTGATCTTTTTCCTTCTCTTTATTGGTTCTTGGATTTTGATTGGCCCAATTGGTCTCTTTCTCTCTTTTATTTCTTTTTTCTTTGCCTCGTCCTTAGAAGCAACATGCTCTTTAAATTGAACTTTCTTTTTAGGTTCCTTAGCTTTTTCCTCAACTTCTTTACTTTTTTTTCTCATCTTTCTTCTCTCTAGCTGAGCCTCATCTTGTTTTTCATCCCTCTTTCTCTTTTCCTCTACATTGGCTATGTATGACTAGATAGAGAACTGATCTACAGGAGACTTCTAGGCAGTCTTTTACATGATCGTATCCCTAGCTCTCACTAAAGCTTCTATAGAGTAATTTCTTTATGGTTAAGGCCTAGTCTCCTCTTAATCTCCTTCCTCTAGTGGCTCTAATTGTGCCACTGATGTGTTGGCATTATTACTTGATAGATTCTCATAAAGCTTCTTCATTCCTCCCTTTCACCAATTCACAAGTAGAGGAAGCCGAGTCTTAAAGTCACAAAGTTTCTTATCTATGTCAATCACTAACTGGTGTTCTTTTGCTTGCTTCACTCTTCACATGCATAGGAAAAATTTTGCATCACACCAAACACATCTTTTTGCCCCTCCAAACCCATCGGTTCCTTGTCTCTCAAATGGCCCAGTATTCCTCTGATATGCAGATTGAATTGATGGTGCAAGAGTCTGTTGAGCAACGGGTTGCACTCTGAGGCTTTGTGTATCCTTGCATGCTTGGAATCCACATAGCATTTTTCTGCATTCGATCTATGTAGCTAGTGCTAGCCTGAGGAGGAGTGGGGTCTTGATGTGGAGAGATGGTGGATGCAACTTGAAGATGAATTGGTGCTACTACAATCAGATTCACATCAGCCAACTGAGACTTCAGAGTTGGTTAGTAGACCCTTTGAGCTTCCTAAATCAACAAAAAAATCACCCAAGTGCTTTGGAACAAGCATCTCAAAAGTTTGAGTCAAGACAGACTAGTTGCAAAATGAGTAGCTCCCAAAACTTGCTATTTTTCTACATACACCTGCTGGAAAAACTTAACAATGCTCTCAATCTGATAGAAATTAGAAAACTTCCTTTTGGAAATAGCAAATAGACTTAGCAAGCTTCCCAATCCAAGATGAAAAACTTCAATTCATCAACTGAGCACTGGGAAAAAGTTTTAGCAAATTCTAGAACACTTCTACCATTTTTAGGCTCTATAGAGATATACCAGTGAGCAGTTCTGAAGTTTGCTATTTTGAGTGAGTATAACAGAGAACAAATCAGAGAAGAAGTAAATGATGAATGTGTAGATTCACATATAAATACAACCTCATTGGCAATGAATACTTGCACAACGGGAGTAGATTGATAGAGCTATGGAGTAAGCTCTTCAATCTCTACAAATAGGCATGAAATGGGCACGAATCAAGAACTACTTTGGTGACTTCCTTCTTGCTCCTTTTATAGCTACTTTTGGAGGTAGTTTTGAATTTGAATTCAAATGACTTCACCTAAAAGTGATGCTAGGAATTAGGAAATATTACTTCAACTAATGGATTCGTTGTTTTAGGTAGTTAGAGCCACGAATTTGCTTTTTACATCATGGATGACTTAAGCCATTCTTTCTTTCACAATTACAAGAGATAAAATGTACTCTTTTACAATAGGTGTTCATATGTCTACACAAATGATCATCATATCAAGCATATCAAGCATGTAGGCTTGGGTAAAATGCACCGACACGTCACCCTCAAGCCTAACATGCTTGGACTCCAAATAAGTCTTCAATCGTCCTTGATTTCCTGCAAGCCAATCATCAACTTGAATCTACTCAATTTTGTACCATCAAGAGCTTTAGTCAACATGTCTGCACATTGCATGTCTGTAGTGACATAGGATAGTTGAATATCCTTGCTCATTAGCTTCTCCCTTACATAATGGTAGTGGACTTCAATATGCTTGGTTCTAGCATGGTATACCGGATTAGCTACAATCTGTAGTGAGCTTGTGTTCTCACCAAAAATGTGAGGTGTTGAAGAATGAAGTCCAAGATCTGTATACAAAGATTTTAACCACATGATTTCTTGAGTTGCATTAGCCAAACCTCTATATTTGGCTTTCGTAAAAGATAATGCTACTATTGATTGCTTCTTGGATGACCACGAAATGATTCTTGAACTTGCAAATGATACATACCCGGATGTGCTTCTTCTATCATCTCTAGATCTGGCCCAATCCACATCTCAGTAGGACTTTAGCTCAATATATGAAGTAAATGGATTAAAAAAACCTTCATTCATGGTCCCCTTTAGGTACTTGAGGACTCTCTTGGCTGCTTTCATATATGGTCTTCTAGGCTTATTCATAAACTGACTCAATATGGTAACACTATAGCATATATCCACCCTTGTGAGTGCTGCATAGTTCAAACTTCCAACCAAGCTTTGATAGCTTGTGATGTCTTCAATTGGCTCTCCTTCATAACCACTAAGCTTATGATTTTGCTCCATAGGTGTACCTGCACACTTGATGTTTTCAATCTTGAACTTGATGAGCATGTCATGCACATACTTCCTTTGTGTGATGTATATATCTGAACCCGTGTAGATTAAATCCAATCCAAGAAAATAAGTGAGTGGTCCAAGATCACTTATTTTGAACTCCTCCTTCGTTTGACTCTTTACCTGTTTGATTCCTTAAAGACCATTCCTTGTGATAATGATATCATCAACATACACACATAGTTAGATCACTTCACATCCATTCCTCTTTATGAACAAAAAGGTATCCGCCTTGCTAGCTTTGAATCCTTAGTCCTACAAATAAGTCACCAATATGAAATTCCAAGCTCTTGGAGCTTGCTTCAATCCATACAAGGCTTTCTTTAATTTGCATACATAGTTAGGATGATGTGCATCCTCATATCCAGGAGGTTGTGCCATATACACTTCCTCAAAAATCCATCCATTTAAGAAAGCATTCTTTACATCAAGCTGATAGAGCTTCCAATTTCTAGATGCATCAACAGTAATGAGAACCCTAATTGTATGCATTCTCTTCATAATCAATACCATGGGTTTGAGCAAACCCTTTAGCAACTAACCTTGCTTTATGTCTATTTATACTTCCATCTGGATTCCTCTTGATTTTGTATCCATTGAGATCCAATTACCTTCATAGATGGGTTGTTAGGCACAAGCTCCCAAGTGTCATTCTCCTTCAAGGCTTCCATTTCTTCATCCATTGCATCTCTCTAAGATTTCTTGCTTTGTGCTTCTTCAAATGTGGTAGGTTCTTCATCGATTGAATACTTTGCAATGTAGATTGAGTGCTTGGTGACCAAAGAAGTATCATAACCATACCTCTCTGGTTTCTTCTTCTCCCTTGAAGACCTTCTAAGTGGTTGATGTGAGTTATCGGGTCCATATGTAGCACCTTGCATATTTGTTTTACCTTTGATCTTCCATAGCTTTAGTCTTTCCAAGTCTTCTAGGTCAATCTCCGAGTCACTTTCTTCAATTTGTTGTGGCTCCTTTGGTTGAAGTGATGGAAAATCTTCATCCAAGTCATAAGCCAACTTCACTTTCCTGTCATCATCAAACCATGATTTGTTCTCATAAAAAGCTACATCTTTACTCATAGAAAATCCTTTATTAATTGGATTGTACAATCTATATCCTTTTTGGTTTTGATCATAACCAATAAATATGCACTTCTCTGCCTTGGGATCCAATTTCCCTCTTACTTGAGAAGGAATGTGAGCATAGGCTAAGAATCCAAAGATTTTACAATGCTCTAGGCTAGGTCTTCTTCCATTCCACACTTCATATGGAGTGGTTCCATCTAGTGACTTAGATGGAAGTCTATTTATGAGATATATGGCTGTAGACACAGCTTCTACCCATAGGTAGTTTGGCAATCCCTTTTCATTGAGCATGGACCTTGCAACTTCAACAATAGCTCTGTTTCTCTCTTTGCTACACCATTGAGTTCGGGTGTATACCTTGCTGTGGCTTCCCTTTTAATGCCTCTTTCATTCAACTAGGCATCAAATTCAGAAGAGAAGTATTCTCCTCCACCATCTGATATGATTCTTTTCAAACTCCTACCTATTTGGTTTTCAACAAGAGAAACATACTTCTTAAAGCAATTTAAACTTCATCCTTGTGGTTCATGAAAAACAGAATGGTCCACCTACTACAATCATCTATGAAGGACACATAATATCTTGAACCTGATATAGATGGCTCCTTACTTGGACCCCACACATCTGTGTGCAATAGATCCAAAAGATTTTGATACACATATCCCTTCTTATTGAAAGGTTGTCTATGTGCCTTGCCGTGTTGACAAGCTTCACACTTATAAATCATGTGTTACCTTGTGATATTAGGCAAACCAAGTACACTTTGGTCCCTGCAAATTTGTTTGAGTGTCCTCTCACCAATGTGAGCAAGCCTTTTGTGCCATTTCTCCAACTCTATGAGAATTTGAGATCCATAGCTAAATAAGGCTATGTTCTTTGTATCTTCCACTTCAAAAGCAAAAAGCCTTCCTATCTTTTCTCCTTTGGTAATCCTTCTAAAGCCTTGCCTTGGGTCTTGAAAATATGCTCCAAATCCATTGAATCTAACCTGCAATCCTTTTTCAACAATGTGCCCAACACTTATTAAATTTTTGGTAATTGTAGGGACATACAAGACTTTTCTTAAGAGGTTCATATTCCCATCTGATGTCTTCACATTACCTATTTTCTCCACTGAGTTCTTTGTATCATCTCCTATTTGCACTTCATGTTTGTTGTGAGGATCTTCCAAATCAGAAAGTAAAGCCACATTTCCTCCTACATGATTTGAGCATCCCAAATCAATGTAAAAGATGTGATCATCATCCTTACCCTTCTTCACTTATAGATCAATAATGAATCTTCTTGAATTTGGTCCTCTGCATAGTTATTGTAATCTCTTCTTCCTCTATGGCCACTTTGATAGTTGTTGTTGTTGTAAATGTTGTTGTAGTAGTTGTTGTTGTAGTAGTAGTTGTTGTAGTAGTTGTTGTGTAGTAGTTGTTGTTGCAGCCTCCATTGTATCTTCCTCTATTTGATCCATAGCCGCCTCTATTGAATCCTCTTCCTCTTGAGTTCCTCGGGTTCTTGAAACGTTCTTCAGTAGTATGATTAGATAAGCCACATATATTGCAAGGTTGAGATGATTGGAATCTCTCCCTGCCTTGCTTTCCACCTCTAGCTCTTCCTCTACCTGCAAAGTTTGCTTGGAAAGAGCTACTTTCATCTTCATTCTTCTTATTCTTTGACTTGTCCTTGACCTTAGCTTTATCAGAATATAAGGCAAAATTTTTATTACCTCTTGAGGACTCACCACATTTGCTAATCTTTGCTTCATGAGTGAAGAGTTGGCCCATGAGTGAGTTGAGGTTGGGTACATGCATATCCATGTACAAATCCATGGCTGTTGTGAAGGACTCCCACTTGTCATTTGCTTTGATTCCATTTATGATTTGTCTAATGATTTGTTCCTCTTCAATTACCTCTCCAATGCTTCCAAGTTGATCTAAAAGCTCCTTCATCTTTATGACATAATCAGTCACACTTTGCTTGGGGCTTTTCTTCATTGTTGTGAACTCCATCCACAATTGGTTCTTCCTTACGCGAGTGTTAGAGGAGAATAAAGAAGCAAGTGCATTCCAAGTATCTCTTGATGTCTTGCATCCCTTGACATGAGGTAAAAGAAAATCAGACATTGAATTTAGAATATAGGACCATGCAAGTGCATCCTTTGAACACCAATTTGAAAGTCTTTCCTCTTCTTCATGTGATGGTTGCCCTTTGTTCCTCATGGTTGGCATAGCTTCATCTCTAGATGTGTATCCAAATAGATTCCTCCCTTGAAGATGAGCCTCCATCCTTAGAGACCATGCTGGGTAGTTGTTTCTATCCAATTTGTCAATTGTTGATGGAAATCCACCTCCCATATTGATTGACTATGCTTTGATACCACTGTGGAGAGAGATGATGGATGCAACTTAAAGATGAATTGGTGCTACTACAACCAGATTCACACCAGCCAAATAAGACTTTAGAGTTGTTTCGGACTCTTTGAGCTTCCTAAATCCACAAAAAAATCACCCAAGTGCTTTGGAACAAGTATCTCAAAAGTTTGAGTCAAGACAGACTAGTTGCAAAATGAGTAGCTCCGCACAGCACATTGCACAATAGACCAGAGATTGGGAGGTGTAGTGAGAGAGAGAGAGAGGAGCAGAAGCATGGTGGAAAGAGACTT
This sequence comes from Ceratopteris richardii, assembly GCA_020310875.1. Taxonomy (NCBI): domain Eukaryota; kingdom Viridiplantae; phylum Streptophyta; class Polypodiopsida; order Polypodiales; family Pteridaceae; genus Ceratopteris; species Ceratopteris richardii. Next base: position 138,360,887 of record CM035410.1, on the reverse strand, counting down.
TGAAAGCAATAGGTGCAGACACGATGCTGCATGGAGAAATACATGGGATCTATGTGTGTGAGAGAGAGAGAGAGAGAGCAAGAGGGAGAGAGAGAGAGAGAGGAATCAAGAACTTTTGTAGAGCTAAGACCAGAACTCGGGTCACTGCAGAGCTTACGAGAAAGAGAGAGAGAGAGAGAGAGAGAGAGAGAGAGAGATTTTGGCATGGCAGAATGCAAAAGTTGAGGCTGAGAGAGAGAGAGAGAAGGAATACACACAGGTCAGTGGTGCAAAGATGAACTCACAAGAGAGAGAAAGAGAGAGATGAAGGGAGCAAGGAAGAAGGAGGTCAATTACAGAGAGGATCAATTGAGGAGATCATGGTGACGGCATAAGCATTTGATCAATCTAAACTCAATAGGGTCTTTTTCCTATTGATTGAATCACTTAATGTAATCAATTTTTTGTATTGGTAAAGTGAAGATTTACTATCGGAAAAGAAGATTTGGTGCTATTATATACCTATGGACTGTTGGAGTTAGACGTCTGCGGAAGCATGCGAACAGCACAAGGAAGAAGAAGAAGCTTGGAGCACAACACGCAAGACTGAATGTATTACTAGAGAATGTACAAAGATAAGTAGCCCATTAGGGCAATAGGCGTATATACAAGCCGGGGGGAAAAACCCTCCTAAAGAGGGAAAAAAGTGCCCCGGCAGTCCTAGAGTGTTCACACACATCACTACCTAAATATATCAACAAATCCCCCCTGGGAGTGATGCGGTGAACAAGGAGCTGGCACTCATGTATAAGGAAGTGCCAAGCTATGTGGAAATCACTCCACAAAAGGAAGTAAGCCCAAAGCTTTGCGAAAAGCTTCAAACTTCTCCCTAGGCAGAGCCTTCGTGAAAAGGTCTGCAATGTTCTCCTGCGTGGGCACATATGCCAAGCTGATCTCCCCAGCAGAGAACCTCTCCCTGACATAGTGATAATGCACCTCAATGTGCTTAGTGCGAGCATGGAACACAGGGTTCCTCGCAACTGCCAATGCGCTCTGACTGTCAGTGAAGATGGTGGTGGCAGAAGACTGGCCAACACCCAAATCAGCGATAAGGCGTCTGAGCCACACACACTCAACAGTCGCTGTGAAAGCTGCCCTATACTCAGCCTCACAACTGGAAGTGGCCACAGTAGGCTGCTTCTTGCTCAACCAAGATATACATGAGCTTCCAAGCATGAAGCAAAAACCACTGGTGGACACACGAGTGTCATAGCAACCAGCCCAATCTGAGTCAGAAAAAGCATGCAAATCTGGCGGTAGTGATCCCCCCTTGGGATAAAACAACCCAAGTAGCCGAGTACCACTCAAGTAGCGAAAGATGCGCTTAACCGCTTTCCAATGCGTGACTCCTGGGCAATGCATAAACCTGCTCATCTGTGAGACAGCAAACTGAATATCTGGCTGAGTAATGCATAAGTAAATCAAGCATCCAACAGCCTGCTGATAGAGAACAGCATCAAATGCATCTCCACCATCATGAAGACTCAATCGTAAACCTGTCTCCATAGGAGTGGCAATAGGTTTACAGTCTTCAAGGCCAAAACGCTGCAATAATGTGTCAATATATTTCGTTTCACACAAAGCCATTCCACCATCAATATGCATAAACTGAATGCCCAAATAGTGATGCAAATGCCCCAAATCAGACATCTCAAATGAGGCATGCAAATCAGCCTTAAAATCAGCAATATGTGTCTCAATAGGACCAGTGAGCAGCATGTCATCAACATAGACAACAATGATCAGAAGCACATCATTAGCACGTTTAACATATAAGGTGCTTTCAGTTGGACTGTTCTCAAAACCATGTGCAATCAGATAGGCATGTATCTTCTCATACCAAGCACGTGGTGCTTGCTTTAAACCATATAACGCCTTCTTTAACCTGCACACCTGGTTTTCATGCCCTTTCTGCACAAAGCCACGCAGCTGAAAAACATACACTTCTTCATGCAAGTCACCATTCAGAAATGCTGTTTTAATGTCCAACTGATGTACATTCCAACTATGATGGGCTGCAAGTGCACAAATGCTCCGAATAGTAGTCATACGGCATGTAGGTGCAAAGGTCTCATCAAAATCAATGCCTCTTTCCTGCGCATAACCCTTTGCAACAAGCCTAGCCTTATACCTGTCAACTGTACCATCAGGTTTACGCTTCAGCTTATATACCCACTTAGTGCCAATGGCCTTCTTGTCAGGAGGCAAGTCACATAAAGACCATGTACCATTCTTCATTATAGCATCATATTCAGATTGCATAGCAGCCATCCAATTTTCTGAATTTTGTGCTTCATCAAAAGAAACAGGCTCATTCTCATCACAGAGACTAGATGCAGCCATAGCATAGCAATCTAATGCAAAGGAGGCACTATGAGAGCCTGAACGAGTACGATATGACAAAGGTGCATCTAATTTGCTGTCACGCAAAGTCTGCACCAGCCATTTTGGCATAGTTTTTGCCTGCTCAATATCAGCTCTCTCATTAGCAAGTGCATCATGTAATCTGCATCAGAAATGGAATGATCTGCATCATCATATGAAACCTGCAAAGGCTGAGAAGTTGCCTCATTAGGACCAGCACTAGACTATCCACCTGTAAAAAGAGGCATCAAAGTATCATACATGTCTTTGGAGCTAACAGATGTCTCCTTAATACATGAAAGCAATGCCTGAATAGCATCTTCCACAAAGACAACATCACGGCTAACCAGAATGCGTTTAGTCTATGGATGATACAGATGATAGCCTTTACTTTCAGAACTGTACCCAACAAAAATACATTTTATTGCCTTATCATCCAATTTTCTGCGATGTTGTTCAGGCACTAATGCATATGCCAAACAACCAAAAACACGCAGATGAGCAACAGATGGCTTGCGGTCATGCCAAGCCTCATATGGAGTGATAGACTGCAACGCTTTAGTGGGACACCTGTTCAGTACATATGCTGCACACATGACAGCCTCAAGCCAAAAACTATGAGGTAAAGCCTGACTCTTGACCATACACCTCGCCATCTCCATGAGAGACCTGTTCTTCCGTTCAGCAACTCCATTCTGTTGAGGTGTATACGGCACTGTACACTGGTGTTTTATCCCACGTTCAACCAGAAATGCATTAAAATCTGAAGACATATATTCCCCCCCTCGATCAGAACGGAGGGTGCCCATTTTACATGCTGACAGATTTTCAGCCAAAACCAAAAACTGTTTGAAGCACATGAACACTTCGGACTTTGCTTTGAGTGGATATACCCATGCATGCCTCGAAAAATCATCAATGAAAGTCACGAAGTAGAGGTAATTTCCAAAAGATGGTGTCTGCATAGGACCACAGACATCACTATGTACAAGCTGCAATTTCTGCGTAGCCCGAACTGAACCATCTTTTGGAAAGGAAGAACGCTGCATTTTGCCCAAAATACAGCCTTCACAAACATGTTTTCCAGGTGCCTCAAGTTTGGGCAAAGAGGATACCATTTCAGATTTCTGCAGGTGTAACAAACTAGCAAAATTCAGATGACCAAAGCGTGCATGCCAAAGCTTTGCTGACATAGCCTGAGAATCATGAACTGCACATGCCGAATCATTCACAGATCTTTCATAGTCTATGAGCTTATACAGCCCACGACATAAAATGCCAGAAGCAATAATCACATCGCCATTTGAGAGATCATGGACTGTACACCTGTCATCAACAAATTTCACAACCAAGCCAATCTTGGCTAATGCAGAAACTGATAACAGATTCTTTTTTATCCCTGGCACAAATAAAGCATCTGACAAAGTGAAAGAACTACCATCAGCAGTAGTCAGAATGATCTTACCAACTCCCATAACAGGATAAGAGGATTTATTGGCGCATGTGACAGTATTCCCTGTAGGGGCAGGCTTGAGTGAAGAGAAGAAACTGCGCTGCGAGGTAATATGTTTGGTCGCCCCACTGTCAAAGTACTGGGCAAACATCTGAGTCTACTACAGACATGCACTAATCAGGAGAAGATGGGTCAAAACTGCAGACAGTAGTAAACGCCCATTCTTCTTCCTGCACAAGATTTGCAGACTCTGTTTTTGGTGTAGAGGCCTCTGCAACAACCATTCCAGTCTCTTTCTTCTTTGCCTCTTTAGCAGCCAGTTTTGGACAGTTCTTTATGATATGATCATTGCCTTTACAGTACTTACAAAACAATTTCTGCTTTTCTGATTTTTTCTCATCTTTGTCTTGGTTCTTTGAATGTGCAGCATTTGCAGATTTCTGCTTACTAGTAGAAGAGCTCCATTTTCCTTTGCCCTTCTGACTAGCCAGGAAAGCTTGATCTGCAACACGCATAATGGACCTGTTCTGCCTGGACTGATCTTCCTGCAACAGAACAGAGACTAATTCCTCAAATGACAAGGCATTCGGATTGCCTTTCATCATTAACCAAAGAGTAGAGGCAAAACTCTGATATGAATCAGAAAGACCATTCAGAACGGTCTACACAAGTGAGCTATCTGGTATAACCTCATCACCAAAAATCAATTGTTCCTTCAGGTCTTTGATCTTTGTAAGAAAATTGTCCATAGAATCACCTTCATTCATGTGCTCACTCTCCAACTGTTTTCGGAGGTAAGCAACACGAGCCTCATTCCTAGCCTGGTACAAAGTGGTAAGTGTATCCCAAGCATCCTTTGTTGTTCTGTAAGAGCAAATGTGAGGAATAATGGCACGTTTGACAGACAAAGCTATCAATGCATGTGCCTGGGCATCTCTGCCATCCCAACGAATCTGCTCTGCAATAGGTGCAACAGAAACAGCAGCACGAACAGGAATCTGCGAAATATCATCTTCGACACCATCTTCATCAGCTCCAACACCTGTATTTGCAGTACTTGTCGTTACAAGTGTAACAGGACGTCTTTCAACACCCTGCACAATGTTCCACAATCCTTTTGCAACCAGTACATGTCGCATCATATAAGCCCATAATGGGTAGTTGGTACCATCCAACTTATCCTCAACAGCCAACATACGGAATACATCACTGCTTTTAGCCATGGCCGGTGACTAAAATACCTTGATGCAGAAAATTGACTGTATCTCAAAAAGTTGAACGGAACTGCCCAAACGAGTTCTGCTAGACCTGTAGCAGACTTCGAGACGCTTAAACTGGTGAATAGAAACTGGTATATACCTTTGGCACAAAAGGACGAAATAGCCTGCACAAGTGTTGCGATAGTGCGTTCGGATCTGACCCTAAGTATGCTCACCAAATTTCGTGCGAAACTGAGACTGCAAACGGAGGAGTGTCGACGGCGCCCTAGAAGAAGCGACGACCTGCTCTGATACCAATTGTTGGAGTTAGACGTCTGCGGAAGCACGCGAACAACACAAGGAAGAAGAAGAAGCTTGGAGCACAACACGCAAGACTGAATGTATTACTAGAGAATGTACAAAGATAAGTAGCCCATTAGGGCAATAGGCGTATATACAAGCCGGGGGAAAAAAACCTCCTAAAGAGGGAAAAAAGTGCCCCGGCAGTCCTAGAGTGTTCACACACATCACTACCTAAATATATCAACATGGACATCACCACAAATGGATTTATTCTTATGTACTTGAGGTTGCCCCAAAAATAACATGCAACCCCAATATCACAATTATATCTGCTACCCTTATCTTGATTCAATCAATGAATAGAATCTCTCTTCACTCAAAAGATAAGATAGGTCTTATGACCTTTGGATTGATGGCAATCTATATGGTGGATGACTTGTCATGAAGGACCAAAACATACAAGAGAAATAACTCCACATGCAAAAGATACTATTAAGTCGGATTGTGTGTGAACTGTAAGTAAAGGGAACTTCCATTTTCTTTGTTACAATGGATATATGAGGAAATGTTGTAATGGCATTCATTTTAAGAACTAAGAAACATGATAATATGGTTATTTCTTGCTAAGAAGAGTTGTCAATAGAAAAAGGAAAAAAAAAGTGCTAATAAAAAGAAATATAAAGCAAACATAAAAATACAGCATATTAGAGTATTATAATTTTTTGTTTATGAGTATGTTTAATTCATTTCAAATGAACTAATATGAGATTGTTTTTTTTCCCATGGATTTTCTCCATATTATCTCATGATTTGAAGTAAAGAGAAGTGAACAAAAGGAATTATCCGAAGTAAAGAGAAGCTTTGAAGACCAAAGTGAAGAGGAGGGCGTCTTTTCTACATTGTCATCAAGAAGACCATTCTAGTCTTGTTACCTAATCTGCACTATAGTGGAATCACTCATTATTTGAGTTTTATTATCTGCATTCACTTTCTGACACCATTTGTATATTGATCACGATCATCGAGCATAGTTTTTATTTGGCACTCTTGAGTTCGGTGTTTTTATTTAGAGTACAATATTTTTATTTCACGTTCCTATGCATCATCTATGACTTCTATGATCCCATGTGGATGAGACCATTTTCCCCTTTCTCTTTCAAAGCATAATCCCATCTTGTTTGATGACTAACCACCATGTAGGGTGAGGCACCCAGCATGCAAATGCCGCTCGTCCGACAAGGACGATGCATGCACACACACACACAAAGCATGGGCCTGATCCAATCTCGTATCAAGGCATCGTTCCTTAACATCTATGCCTTTCTCTTCTCGACAATGACCTTCCAAGCTTCATCAAAAAGTTCAAGTTGGGAATACACCACCATAGGTGATGGTAACACTTGACAAGAGCTTGCCAGGCTCCTCATCATTTTAGATTGCTAGTTCAATATGATGAGGAATGACTCAATTCTTCTTGTCTTCTATGGAAGCATTAATTGCTAGCCTCCAGAACCTCAATAGCCAAGTACTCAAGGATGTTCGCAACATACACGGGTGCCCCCATGCCCACACCCTACTCTCTATGGGTAGCATCTTCCATCTATAGGAATGCCCTCCATCTGTAGCAACAACAAAAGGTGATGAAGGTTCTAGTTGATGGATTCACATCCATATTCTCTCTTGTAGAGAGAGAGGGAGAGAGAAAGAGAGAGAAAATACACCCTATTCCATATGTGGCCATCTCCCTTTGTGACAGGTAGCAATAGAGCAATGAAGAGTTTGATCAGGCATCACGAGGATTATGATGGGACTTACAATAAGACATAGATGACTCTCGCATCCTTGTTGTTCATGGAGAGCTACAAAAGATACACAATTTTTCTCTGAGAAAGGTAAGAGATAGAGTAGCGGCATTTGGGCTATCTTTGCATGCATGTGATGAGTATACTTTCAAACGACTCTTGACATCATTGCTAATATCTTGCATGCCTCAAGTTTCAACCATAAACTTTGGATTTTCTCTGATATGAAACCACTTATTATGTTTTCTATTGAACCCTTTTAATTTTTTACCAGAACTCATGAGCTCACATTAATTCCCTTATTTGTCTCCTTAGAGGGTTTCAATTGTCACTTAGCAACTTTGGCACTAAGTACCCTTCTTGTAACATCTAGAATAAAGGAAGAACTTGGTGTGTGTGCATTTGTGGGTTGGCGGCTAGTCTAAGCCCAACCAGGAGCTTTCTCAAGCTCCTAAACCTACTCGAAGGTTATCTTGGTGTACATTGGGCTATTTTAATGTCTTGAGGTTTTTAATGTGATTGTGTTTTGATTTGGTAGGTGAAGAATCATGATAGTGTGAATGCGCATTGATTTACTCAGATGTTTTTGAAGATATTTAAAAGATAGTATTTTATATATTTGTGTAAAAATAGATCACTTAGAAAGCAATGTTTTATGTAGATTTTTAGAAAATGCACTCTTTTTGAATTGCCACACTCATGTACCTTCTATTCAAGATGTAATGAAAATACCTATAAATACATATACTCTAATAGACTCATCGATCAGAGTATGTGGGGAGAGATTGTACCCAATCTTGTGTTCAGTCTTGTCTCTCTCTATTTTGTGCATGCTCTTGTGAGATTTAATTATTGTATTATCTCTGCATATGTGTGTCTACAAGATCTCATTACACTGGTATCAGATCTTGCGTGCATTTGTAGAGGTATAATTCTCGGCATCCATTCGTGATTCAGCACCTGTTTTGGTTCGTTTATTCTTGTTTGGTCCAAGCCATGGACCCTACCCATACTACAAAGGATTTTGGTACATCACCCCTACCAGAGACACTACTTGAGCAGCAGTTGGAGCTTTTGTAGCACGAACTCCAAGATGCTCAAAACAAGATAAAAGAACATGATGTTATACTCCAAAAAATGCAAAGTGATGACAACAACCTAGTTAGGGTGGTCAAGGCCATTATCACCCCTCAAGAAGAAGGCATGCATTCCAAGATTGGTGTCGAAAATTTCCAATTTTCTCGATTCAATGGTCATAAGGATGGCCAATTTGTTCTTTCATGGCTATCCCAATTTGGTGACTTTTATTCTGATGAATCATATTCTAAAATTGAAAAAGTGAAATTTGTTACTAATTATTTGATGGGTAAAGCGTTGTTATGGCGGAATGTTTTGCAGCATAGCACCAACCACCCCACCACATGGATCTCATTTCAAGAAAAGATCAAGGAGCCCTTCCTTTTGCCCTAGTTCCACTTACATGCTCATCAATCATGGACAACTTTTCAATGGAAAGATGAAGATATTGTGTCTAGTTACACTGAATCGTTTTGGCAATGACTACTACTTATTTGTTCGTTTGAAATGGTTCCTGAAGATACCTTGGAATGGAAGTATGAAGATGGTTTGAAGATGGCAATCCAAGCCAAGCTCAACGCACTACATCTTACAACCCTCTATGAAGCTATCTCTTTTGCATGTGATGCTGAGAAGGAGCTTCAATCCATTATCAAGTCCATTTGCTTACAACAAATGTGTTAACATTTGTTGTAAGCAAATGTTACTCAAGCCCAATTTTCCTTTCAAGCATACTTTCACTAATTTTTCTTCCCCTATTTTTTAGTGCCCTCCTCACTCCAATTTCTCACCACTATACAAGACAACCTCCTTACAACCTACAAAACCTCTAATCCGTAGAATGATGGATGCTCAACAAAAGAGGCCCCGAATCACTTGTTGGCATTTTGGTAAGTTTGGTCATCCTAAAGCTAAATGTAGATTGCGACCTAATGATATGAAACCTGTCAAAGTTCAAGTACACAACATGGAGGTGGTTTATGAAGACACTCAACCTAATTGGACCGAAGAAGCATTGGAAAAAGATCTAAGTACATTGGGTAACAAAATTCCTATCCATTCTTTCTTAGCATGCAAGGTACTATTAATGGTAAAGTTGTTAATATTTTACGTGATGATGGTAGTTCTCATTACTTTATTTCTTATACACTAGTGCAAGATATCCAATTAAACCCACTTCCTTCTATGTACAAACTTAAGGCTGCATTTCAAGGAAATAGATATAATGTTACAAGTGAAGTGCATAGCATTCAGATTTGTATAGGTTCATATGTACATGAGCACACATTCTTAATTGCTCCTTTGCAGTTGTATGATGTTATACTTGGCATGCCTTTTCTCCATCATTATAATCCATGCATTCATTATCATACACACAATTTGATTTAAGTTTAACAATGAAGATATTTCTTTGTCTGCAATGCATGACTTCCAACCACTTCCATTAATTAGTCATACTCAAGTAAAATGTGAATTAGGAAAGGCTACAACTCATGTAGTGTTTTTGTCAATAATATAGTTGATTATACAAATACACTTCCTAATGCACATAAATCATTTATGGCTTCCTATAAAGAAGGCTTATGACTAAATTTCCTTCTAAACTAACACCTTCTAGGGGATCTCTTGACCATAGTATAGACTTAATTCTTGGTAGTTCTCCTCCCCATAAAGCACCTTATAGGCATGGACCTTTACATCCAAAATAAATAGCTAATCAAGTTGAGGATCTACTCCACAAAGGACTTATAAGGCCTAGTTCTTCTCCCTTTGGAGCACCTATTCTCTTAGTGGAGAAGAAGAACAAGACTCATAGCATGTGCATTGACTATAGAGCACTCAATAAGATCAAAATTAAAAACAGATATCTTATTCCTAGAATAGATTATTTGCTAGATAGACTCCGTGGAGCACATATCTTTAGCAAAATTGATCTTAAGTCTGGGTATCATCAGATATGAATGACACAAAATAACATTTATAAGATTGCCTTTAGAACTCAAATTGGTCACTTTGAATTCATGCTAATGCCTTTTGGACTCACCAATGCACCTGCTACATTTGCACATATGATGAATAACATTTTTCTTGATTACCAAGCTTTTGTTCTTTTTTCTTTGATGAGATACTTGTCTATAGTGAGAATGACAATCATCGTGAAAATTATTTAGCAATAATCTTCAATTTGTTATGCAAAAATAATCTTTATGCAAATCCTGAAAAGAGTTCTTTTTTCCAATAAGAATTATAGTATTTAGGACATATTGTTTCTATTCAAGGCATTCATGTAAATCCAAAGAAAATTAAAGAAATTGAAGAATGGCCTATGCCTCAATCTGTGAATGATGTATGCTCTTTTCTAGGGTTAGCTACTTTTTATAGAAAGTTTGTAAAAGGTTTTTCTTATTTAGCACTTCCACTCACATTATTATTGAAGAAAAGGTTAAAATTTGCATGGGGATAAGCACAAGAAAAATCTTTTGAAAAACTTGAACATGCACTTTCTCATGTACCTATTTTGCAATTACCAAATTTTGCACAGTCTTTCCATGTAGTTATAGATGCTAGTGGTTTAGGTATAGGTGTTGTATTAATGCAAAATGATCATCCCATTGCATTTGCAAGTAGGAAACTTAAATCTTCTAAATAGATTCATAGTAAATATGATAAGGAACTCTTAGTTGGTGTACATGCTTTAAAAATTTGGAGAAATTTTCTTATGGGTTCTGAAGTTCCAATCAAAACAGACCAACAGGATATTAAACATTTATTAAATCAACCATTGATTTCTGAAAGACACATTAAATGGGCTTCATTCATACAAAATTTTCAGCCTATAATTCAATATCAACCTGGAAGAGATAATGTTGTAGTCGATGCCCTTAGTTGCTTCCCATCCCCACAAACAAATATTATTTCAATGAATAATATTTTTGCTATTTATATTCATTCGTTTCATGACATGATTCCTACTTATGCATCTCATTTGTATTTTTAAAAACATGGACTGCTTTCAATAATTCTACGCCATCTAATGAGGATCACTACACTTTTCGTAATGCATTCTTGTATTTCCAACACAAGTTATGCATCACACAAGTTTTTAAAGAATTTGTTATGAACAAGATGCATGAACCACCGCATATGGGCCATAGGGGCATACAAAGTACTATTTCTAGGTGTAAAGAATTCTTCTTTTGGCCAATTATGATCAAGGATATTGCACAATATGTTTCCTATTGCATTGTGTGTCAACATGTGAACTGACATCATGGTAAAGCATTTGGATTATTAATGTGACTTCCCATACCTAATGGACCATGGGAACAAGTTTCTATGGATTTTATTATTGTTCTTCCTACAACTTCATCTCATAATGATATGATTTGGGATAATTGTTGATAGGTTTAGTAAACAAGTGTATTTCATTCCTTGTAAAAAGACTTTATCTACACCTCAAGCTGCTAAGTTATTTATTAAATGTATTTTTCAGCATCATGGTTTTTGAAAAGTTATTCCGTCATATCGAGATGATCATTTTTGTAATCACTTTTGGGTTGCATTACTTCAAAATTTAGGTTCCAAAATACACTTTAGCTTTGAATTTCATTCTGAAAGTAACCGACAAAGTGAAGCTACGAATAGTACTATTTTAGATCTATTAAGTTGTTATTCTTTAGATAATCCAAGTAATTGGGATGAGAAAATTCCTTTACTATAATTTGCATATAATAACACAACACATACCACTAATCGACATGCACCATATGAAATTGTTTATGGTAAAAAGCTTCCCACTCCCATGACTATCACTCAAATTGATATATCTATGGCTGATTCTTTTGCACAAGATCATATTTCTACACTTCATGATGTTCATGAGCACATTAAGAAGAGTCAGGAACTTTACATGCATAATGTTAATAAGAAACGAGTAGCTAAAAATTTTAATGAAAATGACATGGTATGGTTACGATTAATTGAAATATGTTTGAAAAACACTTCACAACATCCTAAGGTTAAACATGCACCACATTATTATGGAACTTTCTATATTATTCAAAAAAAAATGACAATGATTTTAGATTAGACATACCTTCTCATTGGAATATACATAATTCTTTTGATATTAGTTTATTGAAATCCTTTAAAGGAGCTTTACCACTCATTCCTATTTCAGATGATCCTTCTTTACTTGAAGAGGATGCTAAAATTTTAGTTCCAGAGAAAATACTTGATTATGATCTTACTACTACATGCATTGGTAAGCAATATCATAGATATTTAGTTAAATATAAAAATCACTCACTTGAAGAATCTCATTGGATTAATAAGACATCATTAACTCCACGTTATGACCACTTGATTTTTGCATATCATTCACAATCACATTAACTTCTAGTTTTCCACTTCCATGCATGTGTTTTTACATGGAATATGCTTATGATTGTTTAGTGATGTGACATGTGACTGGCCATCCATGTCTATTTTATTCTTATCAACCGAGGTTAGTCGCTTGTCAACTAGGAGGCATGTTATACTTTATGGAATAATGGAATGTTGAATGGATTTTAATGTCTTAAAATTTTTATGTGATTTTGTTTTGACTTAGTAGGTGAAGAATCATGAGGGCATGAATGTGCATGCATTTGTTCAAATATTTTTGAAGATATTTAAAAGATAGTATTTTATATATTTTTGTAAAAATAGTAGATCACTTAAAAAGCAAGTTTTGTAAATAAAGTAGATTTTTTGTAAATGCACGCTTTTTGAAGCACTACACTCATGTATCTTCGATTCAAGATGTAATGAAAATACCTATAAATACACATACTTTGATTGAAACACCCATAAAAGTATGTGGGGGGAGATTGTACCCAATCTTGTGTTCAGTCTTGTGTCTCTCTATTCTGTGTGTGCTCTTGTGAGATTTCGTTATTGTATTATCTCTGAGTACATGTGTCTACAAGATTTGGTTACATCTCAAAGTGTACAAATTTGGTATATAGGAACACATAATATGAGATTTATCTCTAGAACAAAGGATTGCATTTGTTAGAGGCAAAGGATGCAACTCTAAAGAATAATATAGAGAAAAATGATTCAACTCTTTTTTTTTTTTTAATATAAAGGAAGTTCGGCAATAGCCTACTCTCCCGGACTTGAATTAAATTAAGAAACAAAGGTACAATAGAAGGGGACTAGTGCCCACGGGACCCCCCAAATCCCACAAAGCAGGGGAAGCTTGATTAAATCCTAAATTGCATTACAGAGAAGGTTGATCACCCTCTCGTCGCCCTCATGCGGGGCCCACTTGGGTTTGAGCTTGTTGTTGATCAAAAGGAGGACTTGATGGTGCCTGAAGGGGGGGGATTTCTTACTGTTGACAATCCTTTTGCCAAGGAGGAATAGTGATTTCTCGATCGACCACTCCTTGGGGGGATCGCCGAAGTTGAGAGCACACCGCTCCCGCCAGATTTTCCACAGGACTTCCCCTCTGATAGCGTTCCAGAGTGCCGAAGAGCAGCCCATCGCTTCTCCCAAAAGGACTTGTTTCCAACTAAGCTGTTTCTGAAGTCTGATTTTCATTCCAACCGTCTGCCAGATTCTGTGGGAGTTGGGGCAAGTAAGGAAGATGTGTGGGACATCTTCGATAGCACGATGGCAGCGTTTGCACCAAGGAGGGATCCCACAAAGTTTGCTTGCCTTGTGGTTGGTCCAGATTCCTCGATGAAGAATTTGCCATAAGAGGACAGACTTCTTAATCTCTATAAGTGGGTGCCAGATACCCATGAATTTCATGTCCCACCGAAGCCGCGTCCAAGACAGGCACCACTTCTTGTTGAGGCTGATCTGGAGGTCAATCGTTTCTTTGATGTTCGGGATTTTGAGTAGGCTATTTCCATTATGCCATTTGAGACCACGCACGTTCGGTGTGTCGTGTCCCATGAGAAGGCGAGTCTTGTGACGATCCCAAGCGAGGCATCTGCTTTGTAAAGTGTTCCATTCTTCATAGGATATGTTTATGCGAGGGTCAATATCCTCGAAGTTGATCCAGCTGTTGGTGTCATGTTTCCAGAGGTGTTTCCATTTTTTGAATCCTTTGTTCCATAATCTCTTGGCATTTTGAATGTTCCACGACTCCACACTCCGGATGCCATGTATCGGGAACCAGATAGAGTCGTTTTGTCTGATTCCGGCCGCCCACTTCCAGTCCTCGCTAATTCTTGTGAAGCTTTTGACTTTATTCCAGCCCTTCCAAAGGGAGCACACGAGATTGGAGCCTTTCGGGCAGACAGGGATCGGGGAGAATAGCAGGGTCATGGTGTCGAGATTCTTCCAGTTTGGGAGCCCCAAGAGAGCCAACTCATTCTTGTTTCTGAAGATCAGCTTGGCCCACGAGGCCTCCCTATTGCACCAGGCCTTAATCATCCATTTGGCTGCTAGTTTGTTAGCCATACACCCAATGTCCAGGATACCAAGCCCCCCGCAGTCTCTGGGGCTAGTGCAGATGGCCCATTTGATTTTAGGTACCCCCCTTCTGTTGTGATCGCCCGTCCAAAGAAAGTTTCTACAAATACTATTCAATTTGGACATGCCTTGCTCATTCGGTCTCCAGCAGGAAAGGAAATAGATGGTAGAGGAGAGGAGGAACGTGTTGATAACCATCGCACGCCCAGCAAGATTGATTTGCATACCTTTCCAATAGTTAAGCTTGTTTTCGAGTTTGGCCAACACCCAGTTCCATCGCTGCTCCATAGAGACACCAAACCCCAGAGGGATTCCAAGGAGACGAAAGATTTGGCCCTGCGGAATGATTTGACAGCCATGACCCATGAGAAGGCCAGGATGACGTCCCACAATGGCCCTAAAGGCGGTCTTAGAGTGGTTGATTTTGGATCCAGAGGCCTCACAAAAGGTAGCAAGACACCTCCAGAAAGTCTCCAGGCTGGTATTATCATTGTGAACGAACGCGTTCATATCATCGGCAAATAGTCTCATGATGATTTGACTGTGGTCGTGGGGCAGCCGGAGGCCTTTGATATTGCCAGCCTCCACATGATGCGCTACAAGTCTGCTCAGCCCCTCAGTGGCGATGGCAAAAAGAAGGGGGGCCAGAGGGCACCCTTGTCTAATAGATCTTCTAAGATGGATCGCCTTCGACAGTTTGCCGTTTACGTTAATCTGGGTCGTTGCGTTTCCAAGGAGGGTCGCGATCATCTTGGTGAATTTCTGACTACATCCGAGATCTTGAAGCGACTGCAGAATATAGTCCCATTCTAGTCGGTCGTAGGCTTTGTCGAAGTCGATCTTGAGGAAGACCACATCTTGATTGGACTCATTTGCAAATTGAATACCTTCCCAAATATCCATAATGGTTTCCAGGATAGACCTGCCCTTGATGAAGCCTTTTTGGTCCTCGCAAAGCCAAGATCTCAGATGGCACGAGATTCTGTTGGCAAGGACTTTGGCGAGGATCTTGTATCCTGTTTGGAGCATCGTAATAGGCCGCCAGTTCTCGATTCTGTTCTTTTCCCCCTTCTTGTGAACCAGCTTGATAACTCCATTATTAAGACAAGAAGGAAGAGCACCAAACTTTAGCGCTTCTTGCCAAACCATCCGAAGAGGGGTGGCAACCACCAGCTTGAAGGACTTAAAGAACTCATTGGTGAGTCCGTCGGGACCCGGGCTTTTACCGAGAGGTAGGGCATCAATGACCTCAGTGATTTCTGAATCAGAGATCGGGGCATGAAGCAGGGAATGGAGGTTGGGTGGTATCCTCCGAGGGGAAACCCTAGAAATTGCGGCCATACAGTCCCTTCTATGGGGTGAGAGGGGGTTCGAGGTTCCCAGGAGTCTCGTGAAGTGCCCTTCGATGATGCCAAAATTATCTTCTTCCGAATTGCATACATTGCCGTGTGGATCTAGCAGTAGGGGGATCGAGTCTCGGTTGTGTTTCCTTTTAAGGATACGGCACATCTCCTTGGTGGGTTTGTCGGCTTTGCCAGCCCACCACTCCTTGAAGAAAATTTGCAAGTTTTTCCTTTGTATTTCTTCCTCGTATCTCAACACCGCTCTGATTTTTCGGAGACCTTTCTGGGCTTGGTGTTTTCCTTTGTTCACTTCCTCCTCGAGCCGCCAGAGTCTGTGGTAAAGAGCCTCCCTACGAGCCCGCCGCACACCCTCGAGCATCTTCTTAGTTCTGATCATGATCTTACGAGACTTGTCGACCGCACTTCTCCAGCACTTGGCTGGGGCCAAGCCAGAGGCGAACGCCACCTTCCACACATCGGCAATTTCTTGATGGACCGAGGGGAGAGAGAAGGTGGTTGCGTAGGCATGGAACCACGGGGCTTTGCGGATCTTGTTGGAAGGTTGAAAGGTGATAACGATCGGGTAGTGATCAGAGATAGTGAGGTCGGTGCGTTGCGTGATGGTAGGGTGGCCCCACAGATGAGTAAAACTCTGAGAGATGTAGCATCTGTCAAGTCTAGCTTTCCTCAGGTCCTCGCCCGCTTGGAGATTCGACCAAGAAAAGCCATTCAAGTCTTTGAATTCAACCAAATCCAAGTGAAGTTTGGTCATGTCCCACGTTTCTTTCTCCCGACCGTCGGTGACCCTGCCCTTGCCCATCCATCTGTCCGTAGGGTCCTCCACCATGTTGAAGTCTCCACATATAAGCACGTTGTGGGGAAGTGAGTCTAAGGAGGCCCAAGTGTTCAGTCTCTCCAAATCCCCATTAGGGGCGTACAGAGAAACCATAGTAACACAAAGAGGAGCACCAAAAGAAACAGCAATCCACCGGTGACTTACATCTTCAATGGAGATCTCCAACTTTTCGAACCAGAGTTGTTTAACACCGATAACCGTTCCTCCAGACCCCCGTTGGTGCTTCGTTGGGATCCACACATGGGTCGAGGAGACTTGTCTGAGCCGTTTCTGGAGATCTTCTCCGTCAATTTTAATCTCTTGAATACATATAAAGTCTGGGTTTAAGCTATTGTCGTGAAGCCATTGCCCAATGATGGTCGCTCTTGAGGGGTCGGTTAGCCCTCGAGCATTTAGCGAGATGACAATCATTTTTGCATTGATCCCTCTTTGCGGGAGGGAGCTTTGTCCTTTCTCCTCTTGACTTCGTCTTTCTTTTTCGCTGGGATCTGATCCCGACTTAGAAGTCGGTTCTTGTAGGGGCTTTTCCAGGGTAGCTCCAAAGGCTGTTTTCCTTTGCGGGATGTCCCTTGCTGGGGAGACTTGGGCCCCGTGCTCGGCACCGTTTCCGGGATCGTCGATCCAATGATGGAACTTTCACTATCCATGTTGTCTTCGTTACTAGTGGTGAAGCCATCTTCTTTGCTTGTAGTGTAACCCTCCTGGGGGGTTTCTTTATTGTCATGGATCTCCAGGGCTTTGTCGTAGGTGTCTATCTCAAGTAGCTTCCCACCTGGGTAGTCGAGCTCATTGATCTCCTTTTCTAGATTGCAATACAAATTGCTGTAGGGGTTAGGCGGCAGGTTGTTTCTCCACCGTTGGCCCTAGGGCTTCTTTTCCTTCTTCTTCTAACTTCCATAAAGCCATCAGCATCAGCTTGTGGATTAAGGAGGCCCTTGCCTGCCCCTTCCTTGGTCGGGTGGGCCAAATCGCCAACATTGTCTTGAGCGGTTTTGGAGGCTTCTTGAAAGCGCTTGTTTTTTTGCCTGAGAGGGCAATCTTTGATCCTGTGACCTTGCTGGCCACATCGAAAGCACGCGTTGGGAAGGTTTTTGTAAGTGAGGTCCTGTTCCCATACGTCTCCTTCGCCCATGTCCACTTTGATCATTGAGGGAAGCGGCGAACTGAGGTCGGCCTCGACGCAGATTTGGGGGTGCCACCTAGCATTGAACGAGTGTCTTGCACCTTCATAGATGAGACCACCAACGTCTTCGCGTGAAGCCAGCGGCTTGCCGATAGGAGAGACAATGTCCCACACGAAGTTGTACAAGAAGTAGGGAAGGTTAGGGAGCTCAACCCAAAGAGGGTACCGAAGCGACTTCGATTTGTCGGGGGTAAAGTCCGGGGACCATCTGAATAGGCACAGGGTCGCCCGACCGAACTGCCAGGTGCCAACGCTAAGGGCTTGGAACGCCATCTCTTCATTTTCAAAGACAAGCAGCATGTGGTTCGCCGGTAAGAACTGACATTTGCTAACAATTAGTCCTCGCGGGAACCACTCTTTTCGAAGCCATTGTCGCACAGTTTCGAGCGGGGGCCTAGGGCCGAACACTTGGCCGACGAGGCAAACTTTCTTGAGCTCCTCCTGAGCCGACAGAACTGCGGGTCTACTGAGGGAAACAATGGGGGGTTCAAAGGTTTCGGATGTCCCAGGGGCGGCACACGACCCCCCCCCCAGCAGAGTGGCCAGGATATCGGTCTCCCTAGGGGGAGGGGCCCGGTTACTTTTTACGAGAGAGGAGGAAGCCACATCCATGGCCGAAAGGAGGTAGTACCCACCTACGCTCCTTGAAATTACTATTGCATCACAATCGGGGAGACTAGATCATTGCAAGAAATAGAAAGCCCTCCACTTTTTCGAATCTCTTTTTTTTTTTTTCTACTTTTTCTTTTTCCCCCCTTTTTTACTTACGAACGAGAAAATTAATCTCCTGAATACTACTGCTCTGGCGTCAGAGTAACAACTGCAGTTCGACCACGTGGCGGGCCTCCATCAGTCCCTCAGTCGGTCGCTCGAAGACACAGTCGCCGCGACGGACGCTCCGGCCCACCCCCGACGCTACTATCAATCGTGGCTTCAAACAATCGGATCCCGCCAGTCGAACAAAATCCCGTCGATCGTGGAAACCACGCGATGGACACACTCCAGTCAATCAGTCGTTGACCCGCCAGTCGATCGAGCCCCTGTCGATCGTGAAAACCACTCGCGATTGCCTGCCAACGCACAGTCGTGACGCGCGCGCTCTTCAGGTCACAGTCGGATGACCAGCCGGGCTCTTCAGTCAGTCGTGACGATGGACAACCCGCGCTCAGTCGGTCGTGACGATGGACACGATGGACGCGCACTCTCTTCAGCTCTTAGTCAGACGGCTTGTGTTCTCTTCAGTCGGTCGTGACGATGGACAACCCTCTCTCAGTCGGTCGTGACGATGGACACGATGGACGCGCACTCTCTTACCGGCCAATCTACCGCCCCTGTCGATCGTGAAAACCACTCGCGATTGCCTGCCATCGCTCAGTCGTGACGCGCGCGCTCGATCGCCATCCAGCCAATGATTCAACTCTTGGACAACAAAATACAAAAATCACTTGATTACATGCAAGGCTCAATGGTAAAATGCACAAATGTTGTCATTCTTCTCTGAATCAATCATCAATGTCAAGTGAAGAACACAAAATATCATTTCCTACTACTAAAAACTTTATTAAAGATATATGTGGTGGAAGTCAAGAAGAATAAGAGATACATATTATCAATCACTGTATTAAAACAAACACAGCTTGCTTTACACTACCATCGCCATTGGGAAAGCAAATTAGAAATGTAGTTATGAAAGAGTTAATAAAAAAAATGAAAATATGGTTAGTCATAAAGATATTCTATACACTTGTGATGATGTTGTCGTTATGAAGAAATATTTAAATTTATTGAAGTGCCACTAGAAGAATGAAGTATTAGAAATTATTTAATTTAAGCTTTTGACTTACATATTGAGTATGATTTCACCATGAAACCTCTTGACAAGTCAAATGATACAATTAAGAATGTGGGGATTATTCTTAATTGTATAGGATATGATGGAAATGTTTCACTCATTGATATCAAGAAATCTAATGGTTCACATGATGTTTCTCAACACGTATCAATGATTGGAAAAAGAGCTTTATTATTTTTGAAGGATGGGAGCAACAATGATGAAGATACTGATAGCCTATGGCAATTACAAAAAGAGCTATGTAGGGTCACAATAGATAATGAAAATTTCACTAAATGTTTCACAATTCCTTGGGGTAATAGTAATGTTATTTAGTACATGGTATTGCTTGTTAAAGATGTCTTAAATGAAACTATTTAACAAAGACCACTTTTTGTTACAATATATATTGTTTGTACATGGATCATGCCTTTTGAACAACTATGGATCTTTGCAGATCTTAAGTACACTAGGTATGGAAAAATCACATTATGGAGCTAAGGGTATCTTTGAGAAAACTTGAAATGGAGATGGTGTATCTCAATCAAATTATTTAATAAAGATTCTCAATTTGTTTTACCAAATCACATTATCCACAAGTATTTTGATGGAGCATGCAAATCATTCTAAAATATTCAAAGAACCATTGTGATTATAAAATAGAGATAGATGCATAAAATGGAATGCATCATAAGGTCCTATAGAGAGTACACATGCGGAAGAAAAATAAAAAGAAGAGCATACTCATGAAAGAAAGATTGTGAGAAACTCAAATTGAGTAGACCAAGAAATGAGCAAACTCACATGAATTAGAAATGAGCTTTCCAAGAGCATGGAGTAGGCTCCTCAAGCTTCTAACCAAGTACAAATGGGGGGAGAGGCCCTCCGTAAATAGATTTGGGAGGGGCTCTCCAAAGTACATCTTATGTTGGGATAATTCCCTTTGAAGGAGAATGAATACAATGGTAGAAGCAAATGGCAAGGTACCCAAATACAAAGAAGATAATATAAAATGAAATTGGAATGGAAATGGAATAGAAATAGAGTGACTCCAAGATACAAAAGGGAGATGCACTCTCATTCTCAACACCCCCTCTGTAGCTCCATTTCATAGAGTATGGAGGCTGCTACAGTATGAGAGAAAGGTCCACCAAGAATGTATCAACAGCAGCACGAGCACCAAATATGAAGTCTCCATGTGGAAATCCATAGCCACCAAGTGGTATCGACCATGCAAGATCGCGAGGTACTCCATAAGATGTCCACTAGATGGATCAAGCGGATGCTCCATAAGTATGCCACCAATGAGGTACACGAAAAAAATAGGATCTCACTGGACGAGATCACCTCCATGCGAGATAGATAGGATGACTCCATGTGGTACATTGTCGGGATGAAATCCCACAGGGAGTATGCATCAAGAAATTTTTTTCAAATTTATTTCATTCTTTTCCTAGCTATGATGTGATGTTTTGATTGAAGAATGATGAAAAGAGTGATAAATTGTTTAAATGTTTGATTGATTGGATTGATTTAGTGATGAAAATGTTTCATTTGTACATTAATCATTAACCCCTTAGAAATATGTTCTTTTACCCCTTGAAACTAACCTCTAACCCTTAGAAACCCCAAAACCCTAAGTATGACCCCATGAAGAATTAACTTCTAACCCTGGAAAACCCTTAACACCCTAGCTTTTGACCCATTGAAATTATGATTTACCCTAACCCTAACCCTTAAAAATAGAAAGGAGAAGGTTAGAAAATTCTAAAGTTCTAGAGAGAGGACCTAGGGAAAAGCTATAAATAGATGCCCAATGCCCATTTGGTTTTCCCCGTGGATTTTCTCTTGAGGTACTCTTTCTTGCTTTTTCTTGTTCATTCATTTTCTTGTTCATGCTTTACAAATACGGTGTTGAATCTCTCTCCATGACCACCTCTCAAGCTCCCCATCTCTTACTACCATGCCACTAGAAGCGGAAGAGAGAGAGAGAAAGAGAGAGAGAGAGAGAGAAATAGAGAGAGATTTTTCCCATATCTTTTCTCTGTTTTATCCTCCATGAAGATTCTTTTGTAAATTGTTATAAAGTCTGAGAGGAAGAGAAAAATTTCTTGATATCATTCTTTTCTATGCTTTCTGTGTAGCAGAAAAAAAAAGTATCAATAACCATTCATTATTTTGTTGTGTGTGTATGACTAATTAAAATTAATTATGTATTTCATTGCTTAGTATGGTATATCGTATTCTATCCATCCTCTTCATATTTTTAGAAAGAGAGAGTAAGAGAGAGACTTTTCTATGTTTCTCCTCCACTCCCTCTCTCCATGGATTCTGTGTGCCTCAAAGAGAGAGAGAGAGACTTAATAATCACTACGAATGAAGTGGTATCTCAGGTCTGCACCATTTATGTACATCATGCTTGTTTACATGGATATCACTCCAAGATAATTTATTATGTTTGCATATTTGTTAGTTTGTAGATGCAAGGTTCATGATAGTCAGCCTATTCTCATGTATTCTTGCAGAGGAGAAAGGGGTTTCTGTATAAAACTGATGATGATCGCCATGATTCATGGTTTGTACCTATATAGTAGCAAGTAAATTTTCACTATGAAACAATTGAGTCACTTCCAGAGCTTCAAGCTCGAATATAACTTTGTTGTTCTATCTGAGGGAAATGCCATTGTTCGTGGAGTGATTGAGTGGTGTGATGGTGCATTGTGCAGTTCTTGTTCATAGTATGATATCCCTCAATGGACCACATGCCGGAACAACATCAATACCATTATGTGGAACACGAACTTTCTGTACACATCATATGCATCTAGGACCAATGGAAAGAGTTGGTGGAAGGGGCTCATATATGAGAACATATGTTTCCTTTTTCATTGAGAGAGAAAGAGAGAAATCAAGGCATGATTTCAGGATCTTCTCAAGATGAAAACAAAATAAGAAAAAAAAGTGAAATGGTTGGGTTGATCCACCCCAATAAATTCTTTTTTTACTGAGTAAAATGTAAGGTGAATTTCATGAACTGATCTTGTTTTATAGTTTTGACACTCTATTCATTATTGCAAGAAGAAAGCATAGAATTCAAGTCTCAAGACATATCATTTCCACATATCTTAGAATGAAATAAACAATAGAATAAGATGCTTTTTGAATTTTATACGATAGAGAACAAAGTGGGAAAAAATGTGTGCTTATCTGCCATCAAGATTTAAAGTAAATAAAGTAAAATAGAAAAAGAAAACTGAAATGAAAGGAAATAAAAATACAAAAGTAGAATTTTAGTAAAATGCAAAACAAAAATAGAAAAATGCGTTAAAGTAAGGAATTGTTTTTCTATAAGTGTGTTTTTCTTACCTTTGAAACATAATATATTTTTTATTTCCCTGTAGATTTTCTCTCCAGATATTATATGAAGTAAAGAGGATTTTGAGGACCGAAGTGAAGAGAAGTTCTTGTCGCGAAGAGCCAAAGTGAAATGAAGTTCTTGCCACAAAGACCAAAGTGAAGAAAGAAAGAGAAATTTGTGGGCGTCTTTTTGCACTGTTGCCAAGAAGACTATTTTGTATTGAGTGTGACCTGCACTGTGGTAGAGTATTTTATATTATTCAAAGTCATTTGTATATCGATCATGATCATTTGGCATAGTTATTTATCTGGCACTTCGAGTTCAGTGATTTTATTTTTTAGCATTGTATTTCATTTTCCCATTCACAATGCATACATCCTTCATCCCACGCAGCCGAGAGCTCTTTTCCCCTTTCTCTTCCGAAGCGCGGGCCCATCCAACCATCGTACAGGGCCAGGTGCCTAGGGTGCAAATGCCGCTCATCGGACAGGAATGACCCACAATGGGCCTAATCCAACCCCGCATCACTCCCCCCTTGACCTCCTTCTTCCCAACAACATGGGAACCTCCAAACCTTTGACAATATCCATCATGAGATGTGTATCGCCAAGAAGTAGGTCCTGCAAGAATGAAGTATAAAGCATGAAGCATAAAATCATAATCGCATGGTAGTACATTTGTATGTTGTAGTCCTCCATGGAGTGTACAAGTTCCTAATGTGTGTCGGTAGGACCATGGAAGCCCCCTTTGAAACGAGAAGCTGGCCTAGAAAAGTATCGAACTGAGTGATGAATCCAAGTAGATGCAAAATTATCCTATGGAGAATGAAGAGATGTTGGACTCCATGTATGGAATATTACATGCTCAAAATGTTGCTATAGACGAGGTAAGTGGACTCTCGAAGATAGTAATGGAAAATGACGAGTCATTGATCCTTAAGTAATGCCCAACTAAAGTTGAGGGGAAACGTACACCTTTGATGGTACGATAGGAGGTGTAGCCATTTGAGGTATAAGCTGAGATTGTATCTCTGATTCATCATGCTCCAAAACTATACCATGATCTAGAAAGTCATGTACAAAGAGAGCATACTCCACATAGTGTGACTGTCTGAAACAAGAATGGTCCCCCTCTGAAGTGAAAATGGGAGGATCCGGTTCCTGAGATGAATCCAAAAGGGTTGAATACTTAGAGTATTCATCAAAGGTGCATTCTTTGGTTACTGTAATTGAGTGACTCTTTGGATCATAGAGTTTGTATGTCTTGGGTGGTCAGTGTAACTGATGAAAATATAATGCTTAGGCCCTCGGTTAAGAATATGCACTGTTGTCTATATTGCTTCACCCCAAAACTTTAGTAGAATTTTCTTTTGATGAAGCATAATCTTGGCCATTTGGATCACCCTTTGAAACGTTTGTAAGGCAATACCATGTTCAGTATCTTGCATTTATTGATACTTAATTTGGCATTGCTTCAAGTACTTTGAGAAGTTATGATTGGCAAGGCTACTATCTCCATCAGATCGGATGATCTTCAAAGAACTTGTAAAGTCTTCTTGAACTTTTTGTGTCCACTGCTTGAACTTGGAAAGGGCATCCTCTTTATGCTTGAGTGAATAAGCCCAGGTGTATCTAGTGAAGTCATCTACTATCAAGAAGAAGTAAATTGACCCACTTAGAGAAGGTGTATGCATAGGTCCATAAATATCAACATCGACTAATGCTAGGGGTTTAGATGCAAAAATGGATGCTTCCATAGGCAAAGGGGTAGATGTATGCTTAGCACATGCTTTGCAATTCAGCTCCACTTGTGCGATCCTATGTAGACCCTTGACAAGATGACTTGAAGAGATCTTAGCTAAGCAAGAGGTATGTCCAAATCTACAATGCCACAAGCTAAGACTTGAATCTTTGGCCATAAAACTTGAAAGCTTGTAGAGACCTTTATCTTCAAATCCTTGAGCTATCACTTCATTGGATTTGTGATCCATGACTTGAACTTTGTTTGTGATTGAATTGCACTGTCATGTTTCACTTTGTAAGTTCCTTCATTGATACATAAAGAACATCTTTGTGTGACTTGGTCTCACCTTCTATGTTTATGGCTTGAACTTTGCCTCTTCCTTGGATCTCAATGCACTTGTTTTCTCCAAGATGAACTTGACCTTTGTGCCCTTCAAACTCATGAAAGTCATCTTTGCATTGCACATGTGTGATGAAGCCCCACTGTCAAAAATCCATTCTTTTCTAGGATTGGATGCAACAAGTTACTTGTGTTTAGTTGTGAGAAAGAGATATTCACTTGTGCAGTGAGAGTGATGTTTGGTTTTAGGAGTAGACTTAGACTTATCCTTATTCTTCTTCTTGAAGCAATACTTTTGATGTGTCTAGGCTTGCCACAAAAATTGCAAGTAAACTTCTTCTTGCTCTTGTCCTTAGACTATGATTGCCTTTTTTAACTTAAGTTTTATGGAAGGTAGCTTTGGCCTTCATAGCTATTTCTTGGGTGGCTTGGGTCTTTTGCCTAGAATCATAAGAAGCAAAAGTATTCTAACTTCTTCCCAAGTGAGTTCTTGATCTTTGTTTTATAGAGTGGTCACAAAAGTCTTATAAGACCTAGGAAGCTTGTTGAGCAATCTTATGGCCATGTCTTCACTTGAAATCTTTTGTCCACATAGTGCTAACTTGCATTGATAATCTTCAAATTGGGCTATCACCTTTGTGCTGGTATCTTGAGGACGAATAATGAGATTGTGAAATTCAGCCTCTAAAGCACAAATCTTGGAAGGTGTTTTATCTTCAAATACATTTGCTAGAGTATCCCAAGCTTCTTTTGACGTCTTACATGCAGTAATGTGACCCTTTGTCAATTCATCACATGCGAGGAGAAGTTGGCCTAATGCCTTTTCTCTTTGGTGTTCCATATATTCCAAGACTCTACATCTTTGACCCTATTTGGTTCAGGTTCTAACCCATCTACAACTTCATGGAGAAGTTTTGTGTACAAATATGCATGCATAATATCTTTCCATAGATTGTAGTTTTGACCATCTAAGTGTTCTTCCTTAGGCATAATCATGGGTATAAAAGAAGGTAAATAATTTGCCATGGAAGATGAACTTGCTTCTTGTTAGTATATGATCAATGTCTACCCCTCATGATTGTATGCACATTTTGTAAGGCCCCCATTATGAGGAGAAGCCAAGCGTGCATTACCCAATTGATGGGAATCCCAACTTGCATGTTGGATGAAGGTCATATTGGACCATGTAAGGTATTGTAAGGAAAGGGAGTTACTAGGGTCCCCAATTGTGGGGTCCAGGGTAGCCGGGAGCAGCCCTGGCTGGGGGGTCCAAGGGGGCCAGCGGGCCCCCTGGCTGGGGGGTCCCAGGGGGCCAGCGGGCCCCTTGGTGGGGATCCCGAGGCAGTGCCCCGGGCGCAATGGTAAAGGGAATATTCCATGGAATATTCCCTATCAGAGTCAAAAATCATTTATATTTGTTAGGTCGGTACAACCAGCCTATGTCGTGTATGGCAATTACGGGGGCGGTGGCCGCCCACGCTCTACAGCCCATGTATAGCCGTCCATGGAAGGCCACCCATGATCCTATATATACATGACTTCTGCACTACCTGAGACATCGAATTGAGCCAGCATACCTCTACCTTGTATCTCCCTATCTAGAGTTGTCTAGATCACCATTTAAGCTCTACCTTGAGAGCACACGGGTGGACAACGCCATCATCTTTGTACTTGCTGCTAGTAGAAAATTGTTGAGATTCTCCTATATATGTTATCTTCTCTGCTATTGCTCCTGTGTTATATTGCGTAACTATTGCCTTACACTTCTTTCTTCAACATTATAGACTTGGGGATGATCTTTGAGCACTTAAACTTGTGCTTGAAATGTGTCAAGAATGAGTATCAAGTGTTGAAAAACACTTCTTGAAAAGATAGGATGCAAAGAAGTGTTGAAAA
Organism: Ceratopteris richardii; assembly: GCA_020310875.1. NCBI lineage: Eukaryota > Viridiplantae > Streptophyta > Polypodiopsida > Polypodiales > Pteridaceae > Ceratopteris > Ceratopteris richardii. Next base: position 138,333,630 of record CM035410.1, on the reverse strand, counting down.
GCATGTTCACCTATGCCTTCAACTGAGAAAATGGTGGTTTGAAAGTGTTTAATAACACATGCCAAAGACACATTTTGTGTAGAAAAAATCACTAGAAAAAATAGTTGCAAATTTTGTGAAAAAGCTTAGAGTAGCCTTGGTACCAAAATCGAAACCCTTGGGGGGGGGGGGGGGGGGGGGGAGGGGCTTAGAGTAGCCCTATGCTTGTCGACACCTTGGAGATGGGGGGGCTTAGAATAGCCCTATGCACACAGAGAAATTCACACTTGGGGGCTTAGAGTAGCCTCCAAAGCACACACACAATACTCCTCTTTCTGATATTGCTTGTTGTATAAAGATGGGGTACTTTGTGCCAAATGGTGTCAAATGAGAGTTCAAATCCTTGGGGAAGGAGGGGCAAAAATAAGGGTCGGACCCTTGGAAAGAAACTCTTTAAGTAATGCCAAAGTGGGTGGAAAAATTGATGTTCAAGTAGTGGAGAGAGATGTGACACAATGAGTGTCAAAAGGATCTTGAATAACTTATCGAGAGAGAGACGGCCATGCAGAAAATGTAGGTCCAAATATTAGAGTTAATCACTTAATATTCCAATCTTAAAGTGATTAATAATGCCAATATAATCCCTTGCTTAAACATTATATCTTTAATCTGAATAAAAATGAGCAGGATCTGGGAGCCAAAGGGATAACACCAATTTAAGTTTACAAATATTAATTCACACGAGTTATAATGATATCATTCATGATATCAATATTAAATTTGAAATGCAAGTTTCCATGGGTTAGAAGTTAGTTTTCGAGGGCTAAGGTTTGGTTTCAAGGGGTAAAACTCAGTTTCAAGGGTAAATTTACAATCATTTCTCTAGGATTTCTTGTTCCATGGTCTTCCAAATTATAATACATATACAAACGATAAAAAATTATGGGTTTCTAAGGGTTCAACTTAGGTTTTCAAGGGTTAGAGCTAGGGTTTCAGGGGTTTGGAACATGTTAATGAACTTTATACATATAAATATACACATCTAATGTACACGTGAAATATTTCCATCACTGAGTTAATCACAAAAATCAAACATTTAAACAATTTATGACTCTTTTCATCTTTTTGGAATTCAAAACAACAATTCTCTATCAGAAAAGCAAAGAAACAATCTTTTGAAAAAATTTCTTGGCACATAATCCTCGAGGGATTTCATCCCGACATGTGCCCCCACTAAAGCTACACATCTTCCCAATGGCCAACCTACAAAATTCAATAGAATCGTATCAAGATTCTTTTGAAATCTTTTTTAGACTTTATGTTTTTCTTTTCAAATAATGAAACATGATCTTTTTATGCATATGCAAGTCCCAAGTAAAATAAAGATGATTTTAAAGTACGTAATTCATGATCGAAAAGCATGTTCGATTGGCATACTACTTTTGAAAATAAGTCAAACTGCACCTATAGAAATTACTTAGACTTTCCAGTAATAGTCTTTGCCATCAACTCATTTCAATGTCAATCGTCATTTTATAGAAATATACTCATTTTTTGTCCTTATACACCTATTAGGAAATACAGCTAGCTCGACTATTGCATAGCTCCGCCTCATATATCCTGCATATAAATCTCAGAAGTGATTTTGAGGCCACATGTGAGTCATGAAAACTATTTTTGTCTTTTTCTTTTCTTTTCTTTTTCTTTTTCTTTTTCTCTTTCTTTTTCTTTTTCTTTTCGTAGCAACCATTAATGTAGTGCTTTTTCATTTAATTTTTTTTCTTTGCAACTTTTTTGTTAAAGGGAAAAGGCCTAACCCCTAATCAGAGCTTAGGTGAATTTGAATTTGAATCCTCCATTGGCTCTCACTAAAAAATAGTCCTACAATCTAGGAGATATTCCCTCAAATGAAATCGTGACTTTTCCAACTAACAAGTCCACGAGTTTGGTAGTGATTACAAATATTATCTCAAGTCAAAAAAATGACTTTTACAAAAGGTAAAGGATAAAAACTTCCTACCAATTGTTTCCATGGAGCTTCAATTGTTCATGAACTTCTAGCCAAATGTGTAGGCTTGAACTTTGCACCAACAACTCCCCCTCAAGCCAAACATTTTGGCTTGGTCTTCTTCTTCAATCTTCATGAATGTCCTGCAATCCAATTAGCTGATACATATGCCAACTGAATCTCCTTGCTCAATAGCTTCTCTCTCACATAATGATATTGGACCTCTATATGCTTTGTCCTAGCATGATAAATAGGATTAGCTACAAGATGTATTGAGCTAGTATTATCTCCAAAAATCATTGGAGATGTAGTATGCAAACCTAAATCTATATACAACAATCTTATCCATATGGCCTCTTGAGTAGCATTGGCCAATCTTCTATGCTCTGCCTTTGTAGAAGACAAAGCAATAGTAGGTTGCTTCTTTGAAGACCATAATATAGGTTTATCACCTACAAAGGATATGTATCTTGAGATACTTCTTCTATCATCTTTGCAACCTGCCCAATCTGCATCTAAATATATCTTGATGTCCAAGTCTGAGGTATAGGGAAAATTAAACCCTTGATTTTGAGAGCCCTTAAGGTACTTCAGAATCCTTTTGGTAGCTTCCAAATGAGGTGCCCTAGGTTTGTGCATAAATTGACTTAAAACACTTACTCCATAAGCAATATCAATCCTTGTCAATGTAGCATAGTTCAAGCTTCGCACTATGCTTTGTTAACCTACAATATTATCAAGCACATCACCTTCATGAGCACTTAACTTTTGGTTTACCTCCATTGGAGCACTTGCAACTTTGGCATCCTGCAAATGAAATTTCTTCAACATGTCCTGTATATACTTTCTCTGAGTAATATAAATTTCAGAGTTAGTGTTATAACTTATGGAATATGTTGAACAATGCATTGTTGGAGTGTAACATGGAATATGTTGGCCAATGCATTGTTGGATTGTAACATGGAATATGTTGAACAATGCATTGTTGGAGTGTTAAACTATTATTGAACAATGCATTGTTAGAGTGTTAAATTATTGATGTATTAATGTGTTTTTGATGTTTTTGATATAGTAGTTGAAGGTTCGTGAGGAGCGTGCAAAGCGTGAAAGGGTGGATATCAAGAATCCGAATAATTAATATTTAATTTGTAAATAAAGCTGCATAGAAGGTTCTATTGTTAGAAACAGTTAGAAAAGTAATGGTTAGAATAAGGGTCGTTGTAGACCGCAGAATCTGTTATTGAAAGCAATGGCTTTCTGTAAAAGTTACCAACTTTTAGTTTCACGCTTGCTTTTCAAAGCCGCTCTCATGTAACCACTCTTTTCGACGTAATCAAAAATTCCTATAAATACATGCACTCTGTGGACTGTCGAAACAGAGTGCATGGGGGGAGATTGCACCCAATACTGCGTTCTGTCTCGTCTCTTGTTGCGTCTATTTGTCTGTGTGTTTTTAGCATCTGTAATCTCTGTATGCGCATGAGCAAGATCCTGACAACAGTGGTATCAGAGCTCTGCACGCGTCCATACGGAGGGTTCTGTTTCCGTTTTCGATTCCGATTCCTACGCGTGAGACAATTTTAATTTTTGAGTGGCAATAGAGTGGTTAAGATTCCCTAAGGTAGGAGGATTTGAACCCATAACCTCCTACTTTCAAGGGAAGTACTTTAACCACTCCTCCATCTCTTGGTGTTGATACTCAGGTTCTCTCTCCTTAAATTTAACATAACTTGCAGTTTTCAAGGCGGCACGGTGCAATGCGACATGGTGCGTCTCAGGGTACATCTTTTCAGGGTACACTTCTGAGGGTACACTTCTCAGGGTACACCAGGGTACATCCAGACAGGGTACATCTTGTCAGGGTACATTAGGGTACATCCAGACAGGGTACACTCTGCTAAGGTACATTTCCTGAGGGTACATCTCGAGAGGAAAGCACTAGCTTAAGGGTCCAAGAGCACCATGGAGGATTACAGTAATTCACCTCTACCTGAGGCAACACTTGAACAACAACTAGAGCTCTTGCGGCATGAGCTTCGAGGAGCTCAGAATGAAATCCGACAACGTGATGAAGTCCTCCAAAAGATACAAACGGAGGAAGACAACCTTACGAGAGTAGTAAAAGCTATTGTTTCTGCCCAATCTGATGTTACTCATTCGAAGATTGGTACTAGAAACTACCAGTTTTTACGATTTGATGGCCGAAAGGATGGGCCTTTAGTACTTTCCTGGCTGTCACAGTTTGATGATTTTTATACTGACGAGATGTATGCTGAAAGTGAAAAAGTTAAATTTGCCACTAACTATTTAGTAGGTAAAGCTCAACTCTGGTGGAATGTCCTACGGCACAGTACGGAGCGTCCAACAACTTGGAAGGCGTTCCAAGAAAAAGTGAAGGATTCTTTTCTTCCTCCTCAATACCATTTGCATGTTCGACGTGCATGGACGACCCTTACATGGAAGGAGGGTGATGTAATAAAGTAAGTCTATGATCCAAGGGTCTGGCCGGTTCAGACAGATCTGAAATCGGACATCGTTTGGTCATCCGTGTGTATGACCAAAGATCTCGAGTTTAGACTTACTAGGAGGTCTTGTGCTCTTGTGAACAAGTGATCCACTTAGCTTAGTGGTTAAGTCTCAAGGATGTGAAGGACGAGGTCTTGGGTTCAATCCCCATGAGGTACATGGGAAGAGTATTTTGCCCAAAGAGCTCTAGAACCTTCTAGAAGCATCCACTGGACACTTGGCGCACATGTAGTTACATGGCTGACACTTGGATGATTAGCATCCACCTGCCCAAGAAGGCAGTCCCCTGGAGAGAGCTATATATAGAGGCATTTGGTTGGGAGGAGAGTCATCTCTCAAGCTTGTGGTGGTCGTAATTCTTAGATTGTTGCATTGGTATCAGAGCTTGTAGGTTGAGATCTATGGAGACTTTCGGCTTCATTGTTTTTCTTGTAAGCTCTTGTTGAGCTGCGTCGAAATTCCATTACTGCAGCACTTCTTCATCGTTGTCGAATTACTCCTCGCCGTATGCAGTCATTGCAGGTTAGATTGCCCAAAATGATTATGCGCACTACATGTCGACTAGGGGATTCGAACCCCCGCCCCCTCGATTGGGGCGCGCTGGTCTATCCAAGGAGCCCACGGCCGTTGATGCTGTACATTCGAGATGCAGACGCCATTTACTGTTGCACGCCAGCGCTGAGGAGCAAAAGAAAGATTTTTGTGTGCTGCCGGCAGGACTCGAACTCCCGCCCCTCTGTTGGGAGCGCTTTGCTCTAACCATAAGAACATGTCGTCCGCGTGAACATACCTCCGCAGTAGACGTTACCGATCAGAGGCACTGCTGAAGAAGATCTCGGTTTGTAAATCCAAAAGGGTACATACTCTGGTGAAGCAGAGGGGAGTCGAACCCCCGCCCCCCCAACAATAGGATACTCGCCTATCCATTACGTCATAGGCGTTCACGCTCAAAAGGTCTGCAGCAGCTATTATTGATCAAATCCCGTGCTGAAGAAGATCTCAAATAAGAGATCAAAAGAAGTTGATCCTCTCTGCTGTAGCCGGGACTTGAACCCAGACGGGTTGAATGGGAGCCAGAAGACGTAGCCACGCGCCCAGCCCGATTTGCTTGTTCTCTAATACAGAACAAACTCTACTAAAGCAGTAAACAGAGCTGAAGTGCAAGCCCAACTCTCATCTTTTCAAGGAGCCAAGTCCTCTCATCCATCCAAGAAGAATCAAAGATTGAGCAAAGCTTGAAGGAATTGGAGCTGTGGAGTGAAGATCCGGAGGCCTAAGTTAGTCGACCACGACGGACCAAGTCATCCAAGACTATTTCTTGATGAGGAAGCTTCAAGAATGGTGAATAGCTCCTCGCAAGGATCAAGAGGATGAATCACTCTTCCAAAGGATCAAGGGATGGACGAAGCTTTGATCAAAGCTAAGTATTTTCCAGTTTCTGCTTGGCCTTAATGCTTGATTTATCTTGTTTTCATTATTCTACACTTAATCATAGATGCACATTGAAATAGCCAAGATTTCAATTGATTAAATCTAGATTAGAATAATGAATTAATCCATTTCTCATTCCAAGCATTAGTTTGCATTAAGGAAAGACTTGATTTCAAAAAGATCCTTGTGCATCAAAGAATGTATTTTGGTAGTTTAAATACAGATTTCCTTTCCATTGAGTAAGTTTTCTATTGCACCTTAAGGGTATTTTTTATATCGTAGTGCATTTAGACAAAGGAAAGGATATACATGCATCAGGATTGCATGATATACATTCTTAGTACAAGGAAAAAATCGTGCATCAAGTTCATGCATGATTATTGTATTATTTTTTGAGCATGCAAAGAACATGCATGCATACGCATGTGAACATATGCTTTTGCATGTAGATACATGCATTTGCATGGAAGAATTGAATGTTGTTTGCAAGTAGATATGAAAATGTACTCTCTTAGTATTTAGCTTACTTTGTAAAGCTCGCAGTTTGACATTAGGGAAGACCAAGGACTAGTTAGTTGCAAAGACATACTAGTTCTAGTTTGCAACTCAAGTAATTAGTCAATTTCTTCCCAAGTCGATACTCTACTATCAAACATAAATACTTAATGAGAATTAAGTATGTTAGATGTCTTGCTAGGTATGAGTAAGCACTAAGAGAAAGTTAAGTAATAAATTTCCTTGATGACCAAGAAAATTTAATTACTTGCAACTCTTTTGTGATGTATGATGACTCTAAGTCTTGGATGTACTTAGAAAGTCATGCGGATAAAGCTTTAGTTGATTAGTTATATATTTTATATAACTTCTCAAGCATCCCAAGGTTGGATGAGAGCATCAACTATATTTCCAAAGTTCCATGAGCACTCTTCTATTTAGAAGATTTCGAAAGTTTTAAAGAAGTTTCTTGTGGTTTCAAGATTTATATCTCATGATGAAACCTCGGTAAGTGACTTTTTGGAATAGAGATATGAAATAGTCAAGCCTTCTATTTCATGTGAGATCATTCTCCTACTATGTTCAAGATGAATTTAGTTTTGGGAAGGAAGATGTTCCAAGTAGAGGATCTTAAATGATTCATGAACTCTTCCCAAAAATACACATAAATTCATATTATATGATAGGTCCAAGGAATGATGAAGGCAAAACCTCTTTAGGATATAAATGTTTTGCCAAGATATAAAGGTACCAAGCTTTTATAAATTTTCATTTGATTTCATCCCAAGGGGTGATGGAAATCAAAAGATTAAACCTCAACATCAATTGATCCTTGATATCAATAAAAGGATGTTAAGTTCTATAGTTGCATCTCTGGTAAATGATGCAACTAGCTAAGCAATTTTTAGGAAATAATATAAGTTCCTAAAAAACTTGAAGCAAGTGTGAACTTTTCATTTAGGAGTAGAAAGTTCCAAGAAATGGATCTTAAATCCATGAACTTCTCCTAAACAAGTTATAAAGTTCAAAGTGTTCATAGTTGCATTACTATTGGATCAATCATCAATAGATGCTTGGACTCTAAACATAAATTTGATTAGTGAAATATGTTTAAAGGACTCTAGTAACATCTACAGATTGACTAATAATAATGAGTCTTGTATCAAACTCAAGAATAGAAGTCGATATCACATAAACGAAAAGTCAACTTAAACTTTCATAGTGACATGGGAAACCATATCCAAAATGTGATATTTCATCTCTAGTTTGATACTCAGGAAATGAATACAATTGAATCAGTAAATTCTTTTTTGGGAGAATTTCTTTCAAATGTTCTTTTAGTATTGCAAAAGATTCCAAGATGAATCATTTGCTCAAGTTATTTGATTTCCTATAAGGAATCTCAAGTATTTGAAGAAATGGCATTCTTTCAAGTATTGAGAATGAAATTCTTCATACTCTTTAAACAATAAGTAGTTCCCTGGACGTCCCAAACCACTAGAAGTGGTATTTCAAGTCCTATTTGTGATATAACCTAAAGGTATATCAAAGATTCTTAGCTTTGGAATCTGAGAGGCATAAGTGTATGCTTGGACTTGAGAAAGATCTCTAAAAATCCTGTAGGTAAGCAAAGAAGCTTAAGATAGTTTAAGAGATCTTAAAGATAAAGACTAAGTCTTTATTTTTATCGCAAGATCAACCAGACTTGATCAATCTTGGCCATGATTGTCCAAGTAATGTGCGATTAGAACTACTTTGTAGATTGCCCAAGTATTGGCAATAAAATTCCTTTTGGGAATTATTCACTCAAATTCCATTTATTCGATGGAAAACTGTGAAAAAGAGTAAGTTGTTCCAAGTCTGAACAGAGTAAAGAAATTCCAAGAATGTAGTCTGCAACCGTGAAAATGGTAATTAAGTCTGTGGAAGGTAAAACATAAGTGTTTACCTATCCTTAAAGGGATTTTGGTACAAATCCAGAAAGCATGAGCGGATGCTTAAGACTTAAGCAGTAAAGAGATTCCTAAATAAAGTCCCCGGGGTAGGTACCTAAAGCAACAGTAAAGAAAGGAATCTAAAGACAAGAAGTCAAAAGCTCTTGTCGCTACAAAATTGGTCAAGGGTAAACTAATTGAACTTGAATTCGAGAAAATTCAAGAACTTGGAATTCTGATTGATATTCTGTCAAAGAGGTTTTCAAGTTTCCAAGGCAAAGCACATGATTCTGAGGTGATCATGCGAAGGAATCAAAACCTAGGAAAATCTAGTTAGAGGTAATGCCTGAAACTTCCAATTCTTGTAAAGAATTGAAGAAATAAGGTACTCTATCAAGAGATGTTTAGACTTTAGGATAAGAATCACCCACACATTAATGTGAATATAAAGTAGGGTGGTATGGGACACCAAATTTTATACTCAGATTGATGTAGGAAAGATGGAATGGGACATCGGACCGTGGGATGATGATTATCTTTTAGTCCTAGTTTGGATTTTGAAGTTAGGTTTCATCCTCAAGGGAATTAAGACTTCAAGGAAAAGTTTAATTCGTAAAGGATGAAAGTAGTATCTTACGATACTTCAAGGTAACTTCAAGATTAAGGAAACTGAAGATATGAAGTAAGTAACTTCCAAGATCTTCATAGAACACTTCAAGTTTAAGTGTTATTGATCAGAAATATTTGATAAATTTCTGAAAGAAGTTGGACTTTGATTTTGAGTTGATCTTTTCAACTAAAGATTTAATTGACTAAGTCAAGCATCAAGTTCCTAGTGTAACTTGATAAAATTCACTCTTTTAGACTCAAAGAAATGCACAAGAATTGCATTCACGGAGTCAAAAAGATTGAATGTGACCTGAACTTAGTCTCAAGTGAAGCATTATTTGAATACAAAACTCATCAGCGTAACCTCAGTGGGTCGACACACTGGTGTTGGTTACCACACTAGTATCTTGTGGTTGGATGATGTTTTTTATTTGCTTTGAATCTTTTTGAGAAGCTAGCTTATTTCTCTTAAAGATAAAGTCAATGCTTCAATATCTTATTGAAATAGATCGTTGAGAAGTTAAAGTCCTGAGTCAACTAGACTTTGACTCATAGCAAGTTTATGTATGTGCGAAGTTTGAATTGGTTGTACAAAGTCTTAGTTATCTCTTTTCCGCTTTCCAAATCTTTTGGAATTGACTCAGATATGGTATCTGATTCCTTTTGCAAAAGACCAGGGATAGCCGGTTAGAATTAGATAACTAACTTGAACATCCTAGATAGATGCTATGTACAAGAACCTTTTCAATCTTCAAAAGATGATAAGTCTAAGTAGACTTATTCATTTGATTTTGCTTCAAGTTATAGCATAAATGATTTCCTGGAGTCCAGTATACTCTAGAATAGGGAAGTTAGGAATTGCTCATCAGATTGACAATTCCCAAGAACTTTCAGTTAAAAGTCTTTGAGAAAAGTGTCCCAAGTTGGACAATTTTCATTTTGAAGTTGAATTGGTGAAGTTAGTATGGTTGATTCCACCGGAATGGTAAACTTTCTCCTACAGTTTACATAGGATTTTTTCAACTCATTGGGACAGAGTAGTCCTCTAGTCGGGTGAAAAATCAAGTAACTATTGGATCAAAGTAAACCATTGAATAAACATCTAAAGTTAGATGTATGGGACAATCAAACTTCAAGTTCTCCAAAACAAATTCAAGTGAATCAAGAATTCTTAAAGTCTTGCAAGGGATAAGAATCTCACCTTCATTACTAAGTCCATGCACCAGACATGCCCAGAAATGGACTAGTAATTTGAATCCACCTAATTCACATGTTTGTGCCTAGATCGCACATCCAGAAACTGTGAATTAGCCAGGGATATCTGTTTAGATCCACCTTTATTATTCATTCACTATTTTGTACTTTGACTAGTTTATCAAAGTGCAAAGCGAGATAGTGTTTAGAATCATTTGGGCAAGGATGCCACCACAGAGATGAGACATGTTCTTCCAGTTCTAGAACATGACCATATTCTTCCAGTTTTAGAACATGAGGCTCGGGGGTTGCCTACAGTATGTATATAGCTCTATTTTCGAGGACGAAAATCTTTTCCAAGGGGGGAAGAATGTAATAAAGTAAGTCTATGATCCAAGGGTCTGGCCGGTTCAGACAGATCTGAAATCGGACATCGTTTGGTCATCCGTGTGTATGACCAAAGATCTCGAGTTTAGACTTACTAGGAGGTCTTGTGCTCTTGTGAACAAGTGATCCACTTAGCTTAGTGGTTAAGTCTCAAGGATGTGAAGGACGAGGTCTTGGGTTCAATCCCCATGAGGTACATGGGAAGAGTATTTTGCCCAAAGAGCTCTAGAACCTTCTAGAAGCATCCACTGGACACTTGGCACACATGTAGTTACATGGCTGACACTTGGATGATTAGCATCCACCTGCCCAAGAAGGCAGTCCCCTGGAGAGAGCTATATATAGAGGCATTTGGTTGGGAGGAGAGTCATCTCTCAAGCTTGTGGTGGTCATAATTCTTAGATTGTTGCAGGTGATACGGTTACTACTTACACTGAGCGGTTCTGGCAAAATTTACTACTTGTTCGAATGCTTGAATATGTATCAGAGGATATCTTGCAACAGAAATATGAAGATGGTTTGGAAGTGGGAATCCAAGCTAAGCTTCACACCTTACGACCTACAACCCTCAACGAGGCTATATCTTTTGCCTATGATGCAGAAAAAGAATTCCAGTCCATAACCAAGTCTATTCGTCTACAACAACCGTGCCAACGACCACTTTATGTTAAACCTGCATTTCCTATGAAGCGTACTTTTAATGCCCCACCTTACCCTAGTTTTCCTCGTCCTCCACAATCTAGTTACTCAACTCCACCTGTTGCTTCATCTCTCCAACCAACCAAACCACCTACCCTTCAAACTTCAGCGGTGGATGCCCGACAGAAGCGACCACGAATCACTTGCTGGAATTGTGGTAAACCTGGACATACAAAAATAAGGTGCAGATTGCGACCTCTTCACATTATCACAATAAAGAATAGATAACCTATTCCTCGAATAGATGATCTCTTAGATAAGTTACGAGGAGCTCGTGTTTTTAGTAAAATTGATTTAAAATCGGGTTACCATCAAATTCGTATGACACAAAGTGATATTTTTAAGACTGCATTTAGAACTCAAACCGGCCATTATGAATTTATGGTAATGCCCTTTGGACTTACTAATGCCCCTGCTACATTTGCACGAATGACGAACAATATTTTTCTTGATTACCAAGCTTTTGTTCTTGTATTCTTTGATGATATACTTGTTTATAGTAAGAATGATCGTGAACATGAAAAGCATCTTGAAATAATCTTTCATTTGTTACGAGAGAACACACTTTATGCTAATCCTGAAAAGAGTTACTTCTTTCAACGTAAGCTAGAATATTTGAGACATATTATTTCAAGTGAAGAAATAAATGTGGATCCGAAAAAGATTAGAGTTATAGTAGAATGGCCTAAACCACAATCCGTCAATGATGTTCATTCTTTTCTTGCCTTGGCTAGTTTCTATAGGAAGTTTGTTCGAAATTTTTCTTATCTAGCATTGCCTCTTACCTTGTTGTTGAAAAAGAAAATAAAATTTGCATGGGGACTTACCCAACAACAGTCCTTTGGAAAAATTAAACATGCACTTTCACATGCACCTGTTTTACAGTTACTTGATTTTTCACAACCTTTTCATGTTGTTATTGATGCTAGTGGTTCAGGAATAGGTGCAGTTTCAATGCAAAATGACCATCCTATCACATTTGAGAGTAGGAATCTTAAACCCTCATAACAGAATTATAGTACGTATGATAAAGAATTGTTAGCAGTTGTGCACGCTTTGCAAATTTGGAAACACTATCTTATGGGCTCTTAGGTCTTAATCAAAACCGATCAACAGGCTATTAAGCATTTATTAAGTCAACCTTTAATCTCTGATAGGCATCTTAAATGGGCATCATTCATTCAAAATTTCCAACCCATGATACAATATCAGCCTGGTAAAGCTACTGTTGTAGCTGATGCTCTTAGTCGTCTCCCTTTGCATTCTGTTGTTTTGAATAATATTTCTGCCATCCAAATTCATTCTTTTCAAGAAATGGTTTCCACTTATGCATCTATTTTGTAATTTTCACGTGCATGGCATGACTTCAACAATGGTGCATCTTTATCTGATGAACATTATACATTTCATAATGGTTTTCTTTATTTTCAACATAGATTGTGCATAACCTAAGCGTTTAAAGATTTTGTCATTAAAGAAATGCATGAACCATCTTACATGTGTCATAGAGGCATACAAAGCACCATTTCTATAGTATGTTATAACTTATGGAATATGTTGAACAATGCATTGTTGGAGTGTAACATGGAATATGTTGGCCAATGCATTGTTGGATTGTAACATGGAATATGTTGAACAATGTGTTCTGTCTCGTCTCTTGTTGCGTCTATTTGTCTGTGTGTTTTCAGCATCTGTAATCTTTGTATGCACGTGAGCAAGATCCTGATAACAGTTAGTATAGACTAACTCAAGTCCAATAAAATATTTTAGTGATCCAAGGTCACTAATTTTGAACTCTTGCATCATCTGATTCTTGATCTGCTTGATTCCATTAGCATCACTACCTGTGAGTATGATATCATCAACATATGCATATAGGTATATTACCTCTAACTTATTTCTTTTGACAAACAAAGATGTATCTGATTTGCTCATGATAAATCCTTGATCCTGAAGGTATGTAGTCAACCTATGGTTCCATGCCCTAGGTGCCTGCTTCAATCCATAAAGAGCTTTGTTCAATTTACATACATGTGTTACCTTGCTTGGGTCCTCATAGCCAGGAGGTTGAGACATGTACACCTCCTCTGAAATCCAACCATTTAGAAATGCATTTTTTACATCCAATTGATACATGTTCAAATTCTTTGATGCAGCCATACTTACCAATACGTTGATGGTTGGCATTTTTCCCACAGGTGAGAAGGTTTCTTCATAATCAACTCCTTGGGTTTGTGCAAAACCCTTAGCCACAAATCTAGCTTTGTACCTGCTTATTGATCCATCAAAATTCCTTTTGATCTTATAGATCCATCTAGAACCAATTACCTTCATAGACTCCTTCTTTGGTACTAACTCCCAAGTATCATTCTCCTTGAGTGCTTCAATTTCCTCATCCATAGCTTCTTTCCATTCTACCTTGGTCTTTGCTTCCTCATATGATGATGGTTCTTCAAATGACAAGTCTTTTGCAAGATAAACAGAGTGCTTAGTAACTAAGGAAGTGTCATACCCATATCTGATTGGCTTCTCCCTTTGTGATCTTCTGATTGCCCTTTGTGATCTTCTAATTGCTTGGTTGGATGATTCACGTATATCCTCCAACTTTTTCATCTTGACTTTGCCTTTGGACTTCCATTCCTTGAATTCTTCTAAGTTGATGATGTCCTCATCATCTGAGTTGATGTCCTCTGTCCTTCAAGAATGCATCAAAATCAATTGAGAAGTACTCACCTCCTCCATCTGACCTTAATCTCTTTAGGTTTCTCCATGTTTGGTTCTCAACAAGTGCAAGATACTTTTTAAAGCAACTGAATACTTCATCTTTGTGCTTCATAAAATATCAGACAGTACACCTACTGAAGTCATCAATGAAAAATACATAATACCTTGATCCAGAAATTGAGGGATCCTTACTTGGTCCCCATACATGTGTATGGACAAGCTCTAGGTAGTCCTCATGCATATAGCCTTTTCTTGAGAAGGGTAACCTATGAGATTTTCCAAACTGACAAGCACCACACTTATAAATCATATGTTGCTTGGATACATTAGGTATCCCAAGCACACATTAGTCTCCACATATTTGTTTTAAATTTCTCTCACCAACATGCCCTAATCTCTTATGCCAAATTTCAAGCTCTGATAGTGTTTGATCTTTGTAGCTATAAAGTGCAATATTCCTTGTATCTTCAAGTTCAAAAGTAATTAATCTACCTGTCTTTTCTCCTTTGGCAATTCTCTTGAATCCATGTTGGCGATCCTCCACAAATGCTCCATATTGGTTGAACCTGACCTGCAAACCCTTTTCCACAATCTGTCCAACACTCATCAAATTTTTGGTAATTGTAGGTACATATAGAACCCTACTCAACAGATTTCTATTTCCATAAGAGGTCTTAACATTTCCTACTTTAATCACTAAGTGCTTGGTGTCATCACCTATTTGTACCTGATGTTTACCCTTTGGTTCCTCAAGGTCAGAGAGAAGAGCTACATTGCCTGCCATATGGTTTGAGCATCCTAGGTCAATGTAGAAGAGATGATCATCATTTGTTCCTGGTTTTGAAGTTATATTCATAATCAAAAGAGAATCTACTTGCTCCTCTGTGTAGTTGTTGTAATCTTTCCTTGATTTGTAGCCTCCTTGGTAGTTGATATTGTAGTTGTTGTTGTATTTGTTATTATATCCTTGATGATGATTGAATCTTCTCTAGATTGTGTATATCCACCTCTTTGATAACCTCTTCCTCTCTGATTCTTGAAGTTCCTGTAACACTCATCTGTAGTATGATTTGACAATCCACAAATATTACATGGTAAGGAGTTATAAGGTCTCCCCCTACCTTGCTTACCTCCTCTGCTCCTTCCTCTTGAGGTTCTACCTCTCCCTGCATAGTTGGCTTGGGAGGTAGTTCCTTCATCTTCAACCTTCTTGTTCTTCCCTTTCTCTTTGGACTTACTTGTATCAGTGTATAGGGCAGAAGAGCTATTACCTCTTGGTGAATCTCCATTCTTGTTGATCTTGGCTTCATGGGTAAGTAGTTGCCCCATGAGTGTGGTAAGGTCTGAAATTCGCATGTCCATGTACAATTCCATGGTAGTTGTGAAGCTCTCCCATTTGTCATCAGCTTTAATACCATTGATTACTTGTCTTACAATCTGCTCCTCTTCAATTTCTTCTCCTATGCTTGCCAATTGATCTGCTACATCTTTGACTTTGGTCACATACTCTGAGATGCCTTGCTTGGGTTGCTTTCTTTGAGTGGTAAACTCAGTCCACAATTGGTTCTTCCTAGCCCTTGTGTTGGAAGAGAAATAGGAAGACAATGTTTCCCAAGTTTCTTGGGATGTCTTACAGCTCCCAATATATGGAAGAAGAAAATTAGAGATTGAGTTAAGTAAGTAAGACCTTGCTAATGCATCCTTGGCACACCATGTATTGAGTCTTTCATGCTCCTCTCTTTTAGGTTGTCCTTTGCTTATGAATATGGGCATCTCCTCATCTCTTGAGATGTATCCATAGAGGCTCCTTCCTTGCCAGTATGTCTTCATCCTCAAGGACCATGCTTGGTAGTTGTTCCTGTCCAATTTATCAATGAAAGAAGGAAAACCATCTCCCATTTTACCTTAACTTTGCTCTGATACCACTATTGGGAAAGATGGATGGACACTCCAAGAAATGAGTAGGTATCGCCAAATCTTGCTTTGTACTAGCCCTTTGCAGCTTCATAGTTGCATTGTGGGCCCTCTTAGCTTTCCAATGACACTATACAAGTGCCTATGTACTTTGTAAATGATGTGAGAAATAATTGAATCAAGATAGACTATTTCCAAGTTGAAGGATTAATGAAAACCTTCTATTTTTGTTCACAGACCTGCTGCTTGTTATGCTCAATGCTTCCAGTATAGTAGGAATGAAAAAACTTCCTCTTAGAGGTATCAAACTAGCTTAATGACCTAATGATTCTAAGTGGAATCACTTAAAATGATGCACTATACACTGAGCAATCAATTTAGCAATCAAATCATTACCCCTGATTTTTTAGGACCTCTATAGAGTTTGACCAATGAGAGCCTCGATGTGATTTTCTCCAAATTGGCTAAATGGATTATCTTCAAAATTTGTGAGCATGTAGAGAACTTGGAGCTGATTCCAACAAGCTATAGAATATTGAAAATGATAAAGTAATGATTGAGATATGAGCAGTACAAGTTGATTGTTATGAATGACTATGACAGAGAGATCATAGATAAGCAATGAGGATCTATTGTATTAGAACACAGTGTTGTACAAGATCATAGGCATGATAATCATAGCCTAATGATGATGATAAGTGTAGGTTACAATGTAGACCTCACTCTCTTACAATGTGGCAATGGAGAACTCGGGAATAGAGTCACACACCCCACGAGTTTTTTGACATCTTTTATAGATGTGATGTTTGAATTTGAATTTGAATCCTCCATTGGCTCTCACTAAAAAATAGTCCTCCAATCTAGGAGATATTCCCTCAAATGAAATTGTGACTTTTCCAACTAACAAGTCCACAAGTTTGGTAGTGATTACAAATATTCTCTCAAGTCAAAAAAATGACTTTTACAAAAGGTAAAGGATAAAAACTTCCTAGCAATGGTTTCCATGGAGCTTCAATTGTTCATGAACTTCTAGCCAAATGTGTAGGCTTGAACTTTGCACCAACACCAATTTAGATGGAGCTTAAGAGATTATGTGAAGGACCTTCTACTCACGACGCTGAAGGTTAAGACATTGAATGAATACATCAACCAAGCTATTCAATGTGATAACCCCCTTTTTGAAAGGAAACAAGAAAAACAAGTAGAAGGAAGACCTCGCCAATGGAAACCCTTCCAACCCACTCCTATAGATGATTCTATGCCCGAACCTATTCAAATAGATGTAACTAGGTTCCAACCTTTATTACCACAAGGGAGATAGAGAGGGAGGGATGACAAGTTATGCCTCTATTGTGGAAACCTTAGTCATATTGAAGTTAATTGTCCCAACAAGAGAACGAACTTTAGAGTTGCAACCACCCTTATAGAGTAGGGAAACGAGGAAGTCCAATTGTAAAAGAGACCATACAACCAGACCATGATATAAGAAAGGGTCTCATAATTCCAGCGACACTCTTAGAAACATGTCTTGCCCCTGTCAAGTTAATGATGCCTAAGAAGACCCTTTCCCTTATAGCTTTGGTATGTTAAACTTATTGTTTAATATGTTATCGATTCTCATGTTTCATTGATGAAGGAATGGTTAAGAAACATGGAATTCTAGTACTTTGGAAGAACAAACCAGTAGTAGCTGAAGTAGTAGATGGACGACCTCTAGCATCTCGAAATATAACCATGGAAACCACACCACTAAGAGTACACCTTGGTGACCATGATTCCCACATATGTTTCGATGTTATATCGAGTCCAGTAAATATGGTTATCATCGGAATGCCCTCGTTAAAGAAACATAATCCAAAAATTAATTGGGAAAAGAATAAAATCACCCGTCGAGATATCCAAAAGAACTTGACATATGTTGGAGCCAAAGCCTTCAAACATGCAGTAAGAAAGGAACTGACATATATGATCTTCAACATATGATGAATGGTATCTTTTGAGAGTATTTAGATTATTTTGTAGTAATATATCTTGATGATATCTTGGTGTTCTCCAAAAATCTATAAGATCATGAATGTCACGTAAAGATAGTCCTAGAGAAACTGAGAGAAAAAGGGTTGTATGCAAAATTGGAGAAGTTCCCTTTCCATTAGATAGAAGTGGAGTTTTCACGGTACATTGTATCAGAGAAAGGAATCTTTATGGACCCTAAGAAGATCAAGACAATCCTTGATTGGCAACCACCTTCTTGTGTTTAAGATGTACAATGTTTTCTAGGGTTTGCCAATTTTTATAGGATATTCATTAGAGATTACTCAAAGATAGTGACATCTCTTACCAAGCTTACATGAAATTCAAATTTTTCATGGACCGAAGAAGCAGAAAAAGCCTTTCAGACCTTGAAATCAACATTCACTACTGCCCCAATTCTGGTTCATCTTGATTCTAGCAAACCCTTCTTCCTAGAAACAGATGTGTGAGACTTTGCCCTAGGGGCCATTCTATCCCAATATGGAGATGATGGACACCTACATCTAGTTTCATATCATTCAAGGAAATTTTCCCCTCTAGAAATTAATTATGAAATTCGTGATAAAGAATTTCTTGCCATAGTGGACACGTTTGATACCTGGCATCACCATCTAGAAGGAGCGGCTCATAAAGTTACTGTGTATACAGATCACAAGAACCTAGAGTTTTTTATGAACACCCACATCCTCAATAGAAGGCAATCTCTATGGAGTAACTTTTTATCCAGGTTCGACTTTCTCATCACATATCATCCAAGATGTCAACAATGTCAGCTAGATGCCTTGTCAAGAAGATCTTACCTTGCACCAAAGAAGGGCGAAGAGGCCTTTGATCAATATGAGAGCATATAACTCAAGCCTGAGAATCTCTAGTTACTAGCTATATCTTCAAGCCATCATGAAGATTCAGCCTTGAATCATTTGATCCATGAGACTCTACCACAAGATGAATTGTTTTGTAACGTTAAGCAAAAAATTCAAGAAGGAAAAGTTCAAGAAGTAAATGAATTTCAATAAAAGGATGGGTTACTATTCTATGAGAACCTATTGTATGTCCCTTCAGGAAAGCCAAGGATCCAAGTACTTCAACAACGTCATGACAACCTTGCAGTATGACATTTGGAGTGAATAAAACAATAGAACTTATATCAAGGGATTTTTGGTGGCCTCAAATGTGCAAGGAAGTCAAAGAATATATCCGAGCTTGTGACACTTGCAATAGATCTAAGGTACCCCGACATAAACCTCATGGCCTCTTGCAATCCTTACCTATTCTAGAAAGGCTGTGGGCTTCATTGTTTATGTATTTCATCACAAATCTACCAAAGTTAGATAAGTATGATGCCATTCTTGTTATTGTGGATAGACTTACAAAGATGGCACACTTCATTCCAACTACCAAGGCAGTCACAGGTGCAACCACTGCTAGACTTTTTCTCAGATGCATCTTTAGGCTTCATGGATTGTCTGGTGATATTGTCACTGATCGAGGTCCATAGTTCATATCCAGCCTTTGGAACAGTCTTTGCAAGCTCCTTCGTGTTCAAGTTAAACTATCTACAGCAAGTCATCCACATATTGATGGACAAACAAAACAGGTGAATCAAATCCTAGAGCAATATCTCCCTTGCACTAGCAACTATCATCAAAATGATTGGTTTGAGCTTTTACCCTTTGCAGAGTTTGCATATAACAATACTATTCATGCATCTACTAAGCAGACTCCCTTCTTTGCAAATTATGGACAACATCCAAGGATGGATATACAACTCTCAAATCATGTCAAGAACCCAACTACCAGAGACAAGACCCAGTACCTAATGGAAATTCACAAAAGAACTCAAGGAAGAGGTCCATAAAGCTCAAGAACAATATAAGTACTATGCAGATCAACATCATGTTCAGAATCCATTGTATCAAATTGGGGATAAAGTATGGTTACTCAGAAACAATTTGCAAACTTCAAGGCCTTGTGCAAAGCTAGATCATCAAAGATTTGGTCCATTCACCATCTTGGCCATTCTGATCATCCATGGTAAACATGTTCTGGAAAGATGCTCCATATCCTATAGGAGTCTAAATCAACTAAATCATATTGTTGATAGTGCGCATCTCGTTTGTCGTAAATACCCAAGGAGTAGGTGCATAAGTCATTTCCTATCAATGTCTATCAAAAACTGGCCATAACTTTGGTTTTGAGTTTTGGTCCCTCAAATCATTCCTTGATGTTATGGTTGTTGGAGATAGACGTCTGCAGAAGCACGCGAACAGCACAAGGAAGGAGAAGAAGCTTGGAGCACAACACACAATACTGAATGTATTACTAGAGAATGTACAAAGATAAGTAGCCCATTAGGGCAATAGGCATATATATATATATATATAATATAAATATAAATACAATGAATATAAATATGTAACTGCAAAGAAGAGAATTGATTCTGGTCACACATGTAACTTAGGCCAAATGGGCCATCATGGTTTTGTAGCTACATTTGTAAGTATATGTGTTATTGAAAGTATATTTTTTGTTTTAGTTAAAACGCAAGAAACTAATCTTTTTTATTTGTTTCAATGCAGCGAAAGGATTATGGTCGATATCCTATGAATCATGAGATCGAGTATGCCACGCATTTTGGATATCGGCATTTGAGCGAGTATATGCGAGATCATCCAGATGCTTTTGTGAGTGTTATTAAAGTTCATATAATTATTTTATTTTTATGGATGTTTTATATGTTTTACTTATTTATGTTTGTTACATGTAATACAAGAGTATTATGGAGAGGCAAATATGGAGAGACAAACATAGGAGGGAGGATCTTGATCGTCACAGAATGCTCACACCGCTACCCATGATGCCACTACAGATACATCAGATCGTGCAAATGATCCTGATGATGAGGATGATCATGATGATGATCATGATTAGGATTCTTGATTATGACATTGGATATATATTTACATTGATATATATCTCTCTCTCTCTCTCTCTCTCTATATATATATATATATATATATATATATATATATATATATAGAGTTCATTACAGTTATGTTTTGAATTGTGTCTATGGTATTAAATAATGAAAAGTCTTCTTCTAATGATTTTTATTATTGTTTATATTTAGCATGTGTTTTATTACTTTAATTATATAATTCATTCATATTTATGTGTGCTTGTGTGTGTATAAAATGTATGTATGCACATGTAGGTATATATCTATATTTGTGTGAGTGTCTCTATATGCATATATATATATATATATATATATATATATATATATATATATATATATATATATATATATATATATATATATATATATATATATATATATATATATATATATATATATATATATATATATATATGCTTGTATGTATGTGCATATGTATGTGTGTATATGCATGTATGTGCATGTGCATGTGTAAATGTATGTGTGTATGTATGTGTATGTGCATGTGTATGTGTGTATATGTATGTATGTGCATGTATATATGTAAGTGTATGTGTATATGTGTGAATGTGCATGTATGCATGTGTATATGTATGTATGTGCATGTGTATGTGTGTGTACATGTGTATGTGTGTGTATATGTATGCATGTACATATGTATATGCGTATATGCATGTGCATGTGTAAGTGTATATGCGTATGCATGTGTATGTGTGTGTATATGTGTGTATGTGCATGTATATGTGTAAGTGTATGTGTATATGTGTGTATGTGCATGTATGTGTATATGTATGTATGTGCATGTGTATGTGTGTGTACGTATGTGCATATATATATGTGTGTGTATATATGTGTATGTGTGTGTATATGTATGTATGTGCATATGTATGTGTATGTGTATAAACATACATAAGTGTATGTATATGCATGTGTATATGTATGAAACATGCATGTGCATGTGGATGCATTTCCATTTGCATCCATGTGTATGTTCATGCATGTGAATGTGCATATACATGTATCTAAGTATGTGTTAATGTGTGTATGTGTATGTATATGCAACAATGCATGCAAGTCCTTTTATGTGTTTGTAGAAATGTTTGTGCATATGCATGTATATGTGTGTTGTGTGTATGTATAAGTGTATGTGCATATGTATGTGTGTGTATGTGCATGTGTATATGTGTGAATGTGCATCTTCATGTATAAATTATGTGCATATCAATAAGTGTGACTATGTTAATTAATGAAAATAACATAACTCAAATTATATACAAAGAATGGAAATTGTACTTACAATAGTTAGCCATATTTTTTGCTTGGTTAACTTCTTGAATAACCTACAATAAAGAGAGAGAGAGAGGAGAGAGAGAGAGAGAGAGAGAATTCAAAGAGAAATAGGTATAAAGGAGAGAAATAGCAAGAGAGAGAGAGAGACAATAAGATAGAGATTAGACAAAAGAATAATTTAGCAACCAATTGTTTTAGCTCGTAAGCAGAGTGCAATTGTGAATGTTGGAGAGCTCTTCGATGAGATGCCATCAAAGAGCCTCCGACACTTTTATTTTTTTGGTAAAAAAACCGTCATGTGACCGATGCTAAACCATCGTATCCGTCTCCAGATTGCGTCGCATAAGCGACGATTTTTATCATCATTTATGTGATGCAATGTATCGTCGCTTATGCGACAATTTTTTATATCGTTGCTTTAGGGACGCTTAGTGTTAGTGTTGCAATCCACATCACTCCACACATCGATAGGAACGTCAAAGTTTTCATCGTTTACCGGATGCCCCGTGCTCGACGCTTGTTGCAACGCTTTATACAATTATATAGCGACGAAATTGTGTCGCGTTAACCGTCGCTATGCGCCCGTATTCCTTGTAGTGATTTCCCTCTTTTCCAACCTTAAGTTAGAAACAAGGCAAATCTTTGAGAGTGAGGCCATGATCATTGAGATTGATCATGGGGCATGGAGGATTACTCCATATATTATACCTACACATGTTTTCGAGGATGAAAATGTTAAAGGGGGGAAGACTGTTGTATAATTAGGGTTAATTACATGGGTTCCAAGGGTTAAGAACCTTCAGTTTCCTATCAAAACCCTTGAGAAACCTTTGGAGAACCCTTGGGTTTTATTTGTGAACCCTTGGGAATTGAATGGTTTGAAAATTATTATTTTTTGTCCTAGGGTGTGGAGCTCTATTAATTGAATAATTCAAGTCAAGGCCCTTGTGGGGGTACATACAAATCGAGAGCTTCTATCCTAAGAAACCATGTGATTGTCAAGTGATCCCATGTGATTCCATGTGAGCCCATGTGATTTCTTGATTTAGAAACCCATGCTAAGAACCCTTCTCGGGAAACCATGTGACCTGGAAACATGGTAGGCCTAGACCCCTTGGGTTAGAGGTATTTATAGGGGTGGAGTTGGATGGGTGGATACGTACTCTCACTCTCACAAGGTGGTTATCATACTCAAGCTTGGAAGTTACAATATAGTATTATGTGATAGATTTTAGACTTCTCTATTACTTCTTAGGCATGGAAGTTTGGAAGCTACATGAATGTATATTTCTCTTACAACATAATCACTATTTTGATGTGCTTTCTAGGTTTCACTCCATCTCTACACCTTTAGATCCTCACATTACGCTCACACTGGAGATACTATTCCACATGTTGATGTGCATGATTATTGATAGCTTGTTGGCTCTTTACTTTATGTAGCCAACAACATGCCAAATACCTCCTATGTGGTGGGGTGTTCTTAATGGATTCTCCCATCAGCCTCATCAGATCCATTGGTAAACAGTTTTGAGGTTATTGTGGTATTTACTTCTCACTTGATATCATGGTCTTTGGTACACAAGGAGCATCAATCTTGTCAGTCACTTAGATTTAGGTTGGGTTGGAGATCTAGATTCATGTCATTCAACTTGTATGTTCTTAACTAGCTCAAGACTTGTCTCTTGGTATAGTAAGTAGCAATCAATAGTCGCACATTCATCCACAGAAGTCGAGTACTCAGCATTATATTTTGCAGCTTATGAAGTGTTTTATCTTCGTGTTTATTACTAGACATTGGTATTTTATAAGAGTGACCTACATGCATCTCCACTGATAGTTAGTCCGCCTTCACCATTGCTAAGAATCCAATGTTCATGCTAGAAAAAACCACATCAAGATCCAATACCATTTCATATGAGAGAAGATATCGTCTTGTGAGATCTCTTTGGAGAAGTGCACCTTGCAAGACAACTTGGTGGACATACAATCACTCCAAAATGGAGTTGTAGAGGGATTGTTGAAGAAATGTTTTCCTAATTTTTCATATTTATATCCATTTATCTATTGCAACTCATTCCTATAAGAGCATCTCCATTTTGTATTACCCTAATTATATTGTATTTGGGAAACTTCTACTTTTGTATGCATTCTCCTTTAATGAGAATTATCCCAAGTATGATGTACTTTGAGAGATTCTCCTCCAACTCTATATAAGGAGCACCTCTCCTCACTTTTGTACTTGATTAGAAGCTTGAGAGTTCACTCCATGCTCTTGGAAAGCTCACCCTAATCCATATGTGAGTTTTTTGATTTCATGGTCTACTCACTCTTTTGAGTCTCACACTCATTTCATTTGTGAGTACATGTTTTAGTCCATTTTACTTCCACATGTGTAATCTCAACAACAGAACCCATGGGACCCTCTGGATCTTGCACAAACAATGTTAGAATGCCTAATGCCTACTAAGAATGACCATAACCCAAATGCCCAGTAAGGGTAGGAACTAGGTAGGGATGGCCCTAAGGCCAAACAAAGACACTAGTTTGAGCCAAAGTCCACCCTTGCCGCTATAGATGTAGTCCACCAAGAGCACCCAAAGGCCAACGATTCCCTGAATGGAAGTTGGTTTAACATGCCATCATAGCGTATGAGGAGTGTCTTGCTAATGCAACCAATAGGATTTGAATCCATGCCCCCCCCCCCCTCGAGAGACATATCATTGTTTGGGCTAGCATTACTATACATCTTTGGATATCTTTGTGAACTCTACACAACTTAACTGCTGTGATCTAGCATCAGAGGAGGAATGCACCTAGAAAACCTCATGCCACATGCCCTCAATTTTTTGTCTCACTGATGATAATGAAAATATTATAGGATTGACGTGGGAACCAAAAAGGTCTCTTGCCCCTAGTGGGGAGCTAGAAGAAGACCAAAATTAGGGAAATGGTTTGATAAGACGATGTTCATGTATAGGAAAAGGTTGGAAAACCCTAAGTAGTTAATGATGTTTTCTGACACATAGCATTGTAGAGCTAGGTGCCAATTTATAAATTTGACCAAGAGAAGTTTTGCAGGTCTTTGGAGTCTATAAAACGATCCCAACTAACCTTTTTGAAGCCATCAATAGCACAACTCTTCTACTCTCAACTATCACAAATAATTTCAACCATGTTGAAGTCTCTAGTGAGAATCATGAGGGTAGGCAAGGTGGGGGCATATGCAGACCATAGAGAAGAGTTGAGAACCCCCAAGTTAGTAGCCACCCATCCATGTTGATGGTCAGAAAAGAAACATTGGAAAATCAATGACCACTAATGCTTGAATCCAAGGACCCCCTTGGCATGCAAATGGTGAGCAGAAATCTTTTGAGGTTGCCTCATAAGGCTTTGACTATCTTTCTTCACTTCTTGAAAACACATAATATCTAGATTCAACCACTTATTTATTATCAAGCCTCTCTTAGCATCCATGAGACCGTGACATGGATCCTCGTAAGGTTTTTAAATCTTCGAGTGTTGCTTATGTAATTAATCTTTCCCTTAAAGATACAAGCACATTTAATATGAAAGCTTGATTCCATCCATAAACTTATCATATCCGTACAGATGCTTTTGCTCCTTTGATTCCATACAAAAACTTACTGTAGTCCTGACTCCTGAGTCCTGCCAGTGGCCGCTCGTGAGTCGTGAGACTAGTCGTGACTCCGCCCAGCTCTAGTCTAGCATAGTTTGAGCTTGTTGGCTTGTTATGAACTTACAATTGACGACTACATTGACCATATATCAGGCGAATCTCACAAAGCCGTCCAAGGTGCAAAGTCTGGATCAAATGATGGTCCCGCATGGCTTTTCAGAGAGAGAGAGAGAGAGAGAGAGACCATTGGACACAAGTCGACATTGACACTCTTATCAGGACTTTTAGCTATACAGAACCGAGGTCGGGGACGACATATTCCTTTGACCTTCTTCCCCATTGGTTTGTGGCACAGATGGGCAGTAAATAGCAAGTAAGCAGCTTAGTCTTCACGCATCACTCGCCGATCTACACGAACGGTGCGTACTTTTCTCGGGTTCGTGATTCCTCGACAACTTTCTCTTTCATTTATTACTCGCGATTCTTTCTCTTTACTGGTCATTGGCTGTGTTTTTGCTTCACCTAGTCATCTGGCTCTTTCGTTTCTTGGTTGTCTCAGCTACCTTAATGTTGAATATGCGCTTGAACTTTTCCTTGCTGTACACCTCTGATTTCTACGTAGATGACCGTGCTCTATTTGCTTGTGTTTAACATTTGCTTTGATTTGCGGATCTGACGCTAAATGCATCAATTTCTTTAGTTTGAACTCTTTCCAGAAATATCTGATGTATGTGTTTGTATATTTACGCCCATTGGTTATACGATTTGTTTTCTGGATTTCCTTGTTATAAAACTCCGATGTTCATGGTGTTATTGTGTTCGATTGGTCTGATTAGTTTCCACATTTATCTGTGCAGTTCTGTTTCGATAACTAGAGAATGTCAAATCTGAAGCTAGTGGTGGAGATTCTACACGCAAGTAATCTGTCTCCCAAGGATGGCGAGGGATCTGCAAGTGCTTTTGTGGAGGTTAGCTTTGATGCGCAGAGGCTCAGAACAAGGACCAAATCCAAGGACCTGAATCCCGTGTGGAATGAGAAGCTTGAATTCACTGTAAGTGATAGAGAGGTTCTGGATGAGGAGTACATAGAAATCAACGTGTACACAGAGCGTAAAGGTGGACAGAGAAATTTGCTTGGAAAGGCGAAGGTTGAGCCAGAGCATATAAGGAGGAGTGACAGTGAGAGTGCTCGCGTGCCCATCCCAATACCTCTAGAAAGAGGGTGGGGTATCTTCAACACAAAAAAAGGGGAACTCTTTATAAATGTATATTATTATGGGGAAGAGCATGTCATTCGGCGTCAGCAGAAAGGCAATCAGGCATCGGCTTATGTCTCATCAGCCATACCTTCTGAACGTAGGTTTAGTGAAAAAGGCCCTTCATCTGTTGCAGATGGGAATTTTCAACACAATCATGGCCAAAGATCTGAAATTGGCACAAAATGGGATAGTGGGGTGAACTCCATTATGGATTTTGATGTCAAGGCAACAACAGCATCCCGCCGCAAAGATGACCTTGTTCTGCGCCATGATCTAGTCACTGAAATGAAATACCTGTTTGTTAGAATAGAGTGTGCACGTGGTTTAGCAATCAGGGATGCAACAGGAAGCTCTGACCCATTTGTGGAAGTGAAAGTAGGTAATGTCAAGGTAGAGACTGCTGTTATTCCGCAAAACTTGAATCCAGTTTGGAGGGAGGTCTTTGCCATTTCAGAAGATCGCATTGGTGCAGAATTTCTGGAGATAACAGTTTGGGATCGTGATACAGTACGTAATGATTTCCTGGGATTTTTGAGCTTTGAAATAGCAGAAATACCTGACCGTCGTCCTCCTGATTCAACACTTGCACCACAGTGGTACAAGCTGGAATCACGTGGAAGCCATAGACGTGCTCAAGGTGAAATCATGCTATCTGTCTGGATGGGCACACAAGCAGATGAAGCATTCCCACATGCACGTCAGTCAGATAGTGGCTGGCTTCCACATACTCGGTCCAAGATTTACATCTCCCCACGTCTTTGGTATCTACGAGTTGTTGTTCATGAAGCACAAGACCTTGTGCCTACGAAAGAGAATCGGATGCCTGAGTGTAGTGTGCGAGTTGAGCTTAGTGCAGGCACTACTCAAGTCTGTCGGACTCGTAATGTTACTGACCGGCGCCTCAGCCCTAGATGGGATGAAGAGTTGTTATTTGTTGCAGCTGAGCCATTTGCAGACGAATTTCTCAATGTAATGGTCTTGGATAAGATGGGTGCAAACAGAGATGAAGTCATGGGATTTACAAAGATACCCCTGAATAATGTCCCCAAGAGGGCAAACCATCGCCCTGTGGACCCCAGATGGTATGAGCTAGAGCGTGAGAAGGATCTCAAAGACGTAGCACAGGATGTGGCAGACAAAATCAAAGGACACAGCAAATTCATGAGTCGAATTCATCTTACTATCTGCTTGGAGGGTGGATACCATGTGCTTGATGAATCTACTCAGTACAGCAGTGACATGCGTCCAACGGATAAACGGCTGTGGAAACCACCTGTAGCAATGCTTGAACTTGGCTTGTTGGGTGCATCAGGGCTTATCCCGATGAAGACACGTGATGGCCGAAATTGCACGGATGCTTACTGCGTGGCCAAGTATGGTCCCAAATGGGTGCGAACTCGTACAGTGATGGATTCTTTGTCTCCCAAGTGGAATGAACAGTATACATGGGATGTTTATGATCCCTGTACTGTTCTTACAGTCGGCGTGTTCGATGATAACCATCTTATGAGTGTTTCTGGGGAAAAGGTTCATGGCCAAAAGGATGATGTTATTGGTAAAGTACGTATTCGCTTGTCTACTCTGGAGACTGATAGGACTTATTCTCATAGATATCCTCTTATAGTGCTGGAGAAGTCTGGTGTAAAGATGAAGGGGGAAATTGAACTAGTTGTTCGGCTCACATGCATCAACAGATTCAATATAATGCAGGCATATGCTATGCCTCTTCTTCCTAAGATGCATTATCAGAAGCCATTTAATGTTCGACATGTTGAGTCTTTGAGAGAGGCAGCGATGCGGATAGTTGTCTCACGGTTAGCAAGGTCAGAACCCCCTGTGAGAGCTGAGGTTGTGAGATTTATGCTTGATGTGGATTCATATAGGTGGAGTTACAGACGGAGTAAGGCCAATTATTATCGTATCAATAAAGTATTTTCTAGCTGTGCTTCTGCACTGACATGGTTCCAAGATATTTGTGATTGGAAGAGTCCATTGACTACAATTCTAGTGCTTTTCTTATACTTCATTCTTGTATGGTATCCTGAACTCATATTGCCGACATTCTTCCTTTACATGTTTCTCATAGGATCGTGGCAGTATAGATTTCGTCCTCGTCACCCACCCCACATGGATGTGAACCTTTCTTTGGCAGATGCATCAAATTCTGAAGAACTGGATGAGGAATTTGACCCTATACCCTCTACAAAATCCTCAGAAACTGTTCGGCAGAGATACGATCGACTAAGGGCTGTGGCTGGGAGGATACAAAATGTGGTTGGTGACCTTGCAACACAGTTAGAGCGCTTTCATGCACTTCTGAATTGGCGTGACCCAAGAGCCACAACCATCTTTGTTTTATTCTGTCTTCTGGCTGCTGTTGCTCTGTATATTATACCTTTTCAAGTGATTGCAGTATTGACTGGGGTGTACATGCTAAGACCCCCACGTTTCCGTAATGGCATGCCTCCTGTACCCCTCAATTTTTTTAGAAGATTGCCTGCTCTCTCAGATAGGATGATATAGGTAAGCAATCTGTGCATTTTGTAAACCTAGGTGCTATATATCCTGTGAATGTATGAATCCAAGACATATGGAGATTAGATATGATTTAAATGGTAGCTTGTCTGATAGCTATTTGTTCAAGTAATGATTCTTTAAGTTTGTACTATTTGTCTCTCATACTGTAATGTGGTTATTAACCACTGAAATAAGATGTAAATTTTTTTTAGGCAGTGAAAACTACAATGAAGTCTCTCTCTCTCTCTCTCTCTCTCTCTCTCTCTCTCTCCACCCTCCCCCACCTGCCCTGCCCCTTCCCTTCCCGTCCCCTTTCCATGGAAACCTATAATTTCTTCCCACCCTTTTCTTCCCACTCTCTGATTAGCATGCACACACTTTACTTACTAAAGACTTTCTCGTGAAATATA
The DNA here is from genome assembly GCA_020310875.1 of Ceratopteris richardii. Taxonomy (NCBI): domain Eukaryota; kingdom Viridiplantae; phylum Streptophyta; class Polypodiopsida; order Polypodiales; family Pteridaceae; genus Ceratopteris; species Ceratopteris richardii. Next base: position 138,303,624 of record CM035410.1, on the reverse strand, counting down.
TTTCAGTTTAGGAGTCATAATATATTTGTGCTATCCGTTTCATGCCTAGTGTTGCTTTGTCCTAGTTTAATCATTCATGAAGATGTTGCAATCATGGGAGTACACATTACTGGCTTGTTGCATCGCCTCTTTCCATCTTGATTAACAGAATGTCATTCTCCAAAATAAGCTCATAGGGTAGAGCCCTCCTATTTTGTTTCGTTTTGTCTGTGTCATCAACTTCATATGTCCTATTTTGTTTCATTTGTCTGTGTCATCAACTTCCTAGAAGCCTGCAATCAATGGGAGTACACATTGCTGGCCTGTTGTACCATCACTTCTGCCTTGAATGACAAAATGACATTCTCCAAGTAGACATTTTTAACTTCTCTATGGTTGTGAGGAGCCTTCTGCCTCGATCTAACTGTTTGCTACAGTTTTTTCCAGCCTTAATGAGGTGATAACTACAGTAAAATCACCATAGAATGATTGTGTCCTTACAGTGAATCACACTGATCCACCTTTTGTATGTCTGCGGTTTTCCTTCATTGTATCATAATGCCAGAACCTGATCTTGTTGGGTGATGGGTCTGCTCCCTTTTGGTAGCCCGAGATGGTCAGACGGGCCAGTAATATGGGTATCTTGGGTTTCCATATTCTGTTATTGTTACTTTTTTATGATGTCTGATTTTGTGTTTAGAAAAACATTGATTGAAATTTAGCTTGACATAACTGCTATGCTTTTACATTGGGGAGTGTTCTTCATGAGAAACAGATATAGTTTTCATTCAAACATTTTTGAAGGGATGTAGGGTGTCACATAATAGTAGAAGATGGTTGAACCCGCCTTAAGAGAGAGGATTAGGAAGTAATCCTCAACCATGGCTTTTGGGGCAAGTGGTTAGCCCATCACACTCCTAACGGGGAGGTTGTGAGTTAAATTCCCAACATTGGTATCAAAGCCGTATTGAGGAACTTGAGCAAGATGGAGGTAAGAAGCCTCAATTGTGGGCACTTGGGAAGCACTTGATTTCGGGTGATTCTGAAACTGGCCAAGAAGGAAGGCGCATGGGCATTTGGGCACCAACGGAGGGTTGGATAGGTCCAAAATAGGTCCATGCGCTGGAATTTGAGGCTAGTGGAGGTGATCAAACATGGAAAAGGGCCCAAGTTAAATAGAAGGGTCCACAAGTGAGCATTGAGGACAATGTTCAATCTAAGGGGGAAAGAATGTCACATAATCTTAGTAGAAGATGGTTGAACCACGCCTTAAGAGAGAGGATTAGGAAGTAATCCTTAACCATGGCTTTTGGGGCAAGTGGTTAGCCCATCACACTCCTAATCGGGAGCTTGTGAGCTCAATTCCCAACACAGAGGCACCTTTCTAGACTGGTTACTTTCAAGATCGATCATGGGTAATTGACATGAGCTGACAAAACGATTGGAAATTGACAATTTCCAAGAAAAACTTGTTATGAAGGATCGTTGTAGATTAATCTATTGTGACCTTAATCATTATTTATAGGGAATTATATTCTTGCTGTTTTGTACCCGTATGAATATAAAAGACTGGAAACTATCCAGATCTCCCATTCGATCTGTGTAAGAAAGGACACCAGTATGGACATTTTTCCTTCCTATGTGCCCATGAGACCAGAACTTCTGTTTATTGGCTGTCTGTTGGTCCGATAAACTGAAATTTTATTCAATTCCATCCTTTTGGCCATTTATGAATTAAAAAACAGAGGATAAAATGCAAATTTACTTCTGACCTACATGAACAGAACTGCATGGTAACGTTATTTCTCCAAAATGTTATTCTATGTTGTTTCTGGGGAAAAAAAGGAGATGAAAATCTGCAGATCTTCTTCTGACCTTCGTGAACTGAAGTAGAGCAGTAAAGATATTTCTTGCACATGTCCAGTCTTGTGTATGTCTGGTGCACAACAACCTTATTCAGTGTTGGTGTATCCAAGTTTTAGGTTGAAATTGTTTCCTTTCAAACATGACATTAATGTGTTTGATTAAGGCCTTGTGTGTCATTATCAATTGAAGAGGTACCATGCACACTTTATTGATGTACATCAAATTATTGTTCCCTACTGAGTAAGGATAATTGCCAGACTTGCCTGAGATTTACAGAAGGTTGAACGTGAATCACCTTATTTTGGCAACAACAACTGGTGATCTTATATGTCAAGAACTTAAGCAAGAATCCATGTCAATCTTCTTCTTCTAAGGTACCTAGACTCTGATGTGTCCTCACATAATCCTACATAGGCTAGATTTTGACCTAAATCCTATGCAAGGAGGGCCTCTCTTCCCTCTCACTCGTTAACTTGTGCAAAATCTTTCTCAAGGGACTCCCCATTCTTTTCATCAGTGATCATGCTCATAGAGCATCTTAAGTAAGAGGAAACAGAGGAGGAGGAGAAGTAAGAGGAGTAAGAGAGGCTGTCTGTGTTCTCTGTCTGCTGTCTTCTCATTGTGGATGAGGTCTGTACAGTATATTATCTCTGCTTTGAAGCTCCACCAGATACATGCTCAGTGAAGTCAGATCTCGCCCTACCTCTGGAGCCCTGTACTTAGGATGGCTTTTTGACACGATGGTCACCCCATCACTCATGTATGCTGCAGGGATTTGGGCACCTTGCGTAGCCTCTCACGTTTGACACAGCTGGACGGACCTCTAATCATGATGCTGAATTGGATGATTCGAAGAAAACAGTCAGTAGGACAGGACATCATTAGAGCAGAGTCTCTTTCTTCCAGGCTGTGAGTTTTTGCCAGAATACAGAACTTACCACCATACAGATTATCTCATAGAGCGTTTGAGGCTTTGAAAGCACTACATGCAGGTGGAGATACACACTCATGTTAAAGTCAAATGATAGCATGGCTCACAGCCCATCGACTGGGATTGACCATCTTCTGCTGCTCTTAGATAGAGATGCTATACACTCATGTCCACCTGTCTCATGGTGAGTGGAACAAGGTGATTAGACATGCGATATGGCAGATACACATCAGACAGTGATTTTTAGCCCAGAGAAGCCTTCCTCGCCCAGATTCTAGTATTACCAAGAGCAATTCCTGAGGATATCAGCGACAGGGGGTTACGGAAAGTCCTGTTTACTTGGATGCATTTCTATCACGTTTCTCCCAGGCTTCAGCTTTAACAGATGTCATGAGTCTAAGATCCGGAGGATCTGGCTACAAGAGACTGTCAGAGCCACCACACATACTGCATATCCTGCCCAGGATGGAGCTAGGACTCCCTATGCACATAACAGAATTGTATCCCTGTAGCTTTTAGATTCACTCTCTTCATCCTACAGTTGTTTATCTTGATCCTGATTATGATGTATTCCACACATGGGACTTCCATTCTGTAGGCGTTTTGTCTCTTTTATTGGTGATAGAATTCTAGTCCTTCACGATTTTATGATTTGTCTCATGGGTCAATTTGGCCCCCAGCAGACATTAAAATATTTTCATTTTATTTCATGTCAGACAAGGGGATGCATTTAGTATATCTCTGTATGTCTCTAATCTCTATGTATGCAGCCTGTATCAGCAGGTGAAACCCTTTACATCAATCTTTTGATTTGCCGAGTCTGCAGATTGTCCTCCCTCCAGGACTTCCTGTGGCCATGAATCCCTTGATCTTGAGGTGATATGAGGAGTCCCTGAGCTGTGCAGTTGTGACTCTAGTGGGTGTGGTAGGTATGCATCGAGGTATCTAGGGTGCACTACAAACTGTAACTCTGAGATCTACATGAAGTGCTCTTCAAAGTTTGCATCTTTGAGAGGGAAGGCTCCAATGGACTCATCCATCTGTTACCATTGTATATCTGCCATATCTTATGTCTGATCACTCTATCCTCATTGTGTGATAGCAGTGTCAGGAGGAAGGAAGAGAAAGAAACAAAGGGAGAAAGAAAGAAAGTTTTTAAATGTCTATGCCAGGCTGAAATTGGTTGATGAGACATAACAGGTGTACATGGTGTATGCCATCTGTCTACACTCTATCAGAAAGACAAATGAAAAACAAACGAAACAAAACTGATACAACTAAACTAGACTGAACATCGATAGAAATGTACTAGGGATGGTGGTAGTGATATATCCATGGGGTTAGCTGAGGAGAGATGGAGCTATCTCTAGGGGGATATACATGTCTATACGTCCAGGGTAGTACAATCATGAGAATGCATCAAGCTATCTAGCTCCATCCTGTGCTGAAGGAGGGGTGTAAGATGTGGTACAAGGGTGGGTATGGCGCCAGGGATTCCCGAATGAAAGCCGCAGGGTCAGCTCTCATCTGAACTAGTCACTCAGTCGCAGTATGCTCTCGAGCCTGGATCTTCTCTATCTGTCAATGGTGGAGGTGCATGCCCTTGTAGCCTGTGACTTGTGGTCGTTGTCTAGTTCAGCTCACCTCCGCCTGTGGGAGTGTCACTCCCCTCTGAGTTTCAGGGGATGGCAATTCTCTGAAAGAAGTTTGTCAACTGCAACTGCCTCCCCTCTATCTGTTTCAGTATGCATGGCTGTATTAGTGTGTCTGGATGGCTCTGTATCTCTAAAAAGCGATGTCCTAGCTTCCTCTGGTCTGGGTGTCCTAGCTTCCTCTGGTCTGGAGAGCCCATGATCTCTCATAGATTGGGCTGTCCTCTGAATAGGGTCCTCTAATCTCAGTATATGTGCTGCATGGACAAACAAAATGCTTCTCACTCTCCACCTATGTGCATGCTCTGCAGGTTTGATTCTCTCTGGGAAGACCAGTTTGGCTCCCGATCTTGATCTCTAGTCTGTGTAATCACCCTCAGCTCGCCAGTCACCAGCAGTGAGGTGACATGTATGTGTCCATGTAATGTGGCCTCCATAGGCAGTATAGTGAGCAACCTGTTCTGTGATCTGACATCCTTGTCACCTAGCTCCCAAGCTCGGTGACGCCTAGAACCTTCTGATGTATAGCTGCCAAAGGTTCTGTCTCAACACCAAGTTCCTCTCGTTGTGAGAGAGATGAATATAAAGTGAGTTAAGGCCGTATTGGAAGGGTGGTAGGCTCTCCATACTAACACCGTGTGCCTGAAACCATGCATTGGCTTGTAAGTACCATGCTCTGTGATGCCCATTCTCTGATAGCTATATAGCTGCCTCAAATGCCTTGCAAGCAAGTCTATCCGAGGGTAGCTCTCTCATCCTCTGGATGAAGCAGATTGTCTGAAAGAGTGCCTCTGCAACCATAGGTGATGTGGCAAGCTTTGCTCTAATAATGTCATTAGGCATTGTCTCCAGCAAGCTTGAGACCATACATACCTGTGGCCTCTCAATCTGTGCTTAGTAGTCATCCGTCAATCCAGGCACCCAAACTGTCATTGTATACATCAAGGCAGGGGCAATGAAGGTGTTGAAATGCCACCCCTTCGTGCAGGGCTCTTAAAAGTTTGCCATGGGTCGCGTATCCTCGGGTAAGCCTGTCAATAGATGTCTGCCTCATAGTGAAGGGTTGTAGTAGGCTAGTCAAAGCGACTCCAAGGTAGACATCTGATGTGACCACATCAACTTGCCCTCTTGCTGCAGTGAAGGTGGTGATGTTCCTTATGACATTGGATGTGTGAAAGATCATAACTTTGGTTTTGCGGAGGGTTATAGTCAATCCCCCATGTGCGCAAAAATCATCCACAGCCCCTAGTGACATTGTAGGTGATTCTGAAATCAACACAAAATCATCAGCATATAGCATGATGTGGATTGCAGTACCTCCCAAGTCGCTCTCGTCTCCTCCTTCCAATAGTATGTAGTTGTCTTGTCGATGTAGAGCCCAAACGCCAAAGAGAGTCAGGGAATGTGGACATTCTTGCTTAACACCACTGGCGCTAGCGAAGGTCTTTAATAAACGATCTGGGCAGTGAACTAGACTAGTCATCCTCTCGTAGAAAGAATATATGGCCCAAATAGTTTTTGCTTGCAACCTCGAGGCTCTGAAGATGCTAGAAGAGCCTTTTGAATGATGTGGTCAATGGTGGAGAAAGCTTGTTGGAAGCCTACCTTGTCTTGGGCATGTAAACCTTCTATCTCCATGTGTGAGCTGAGCTCCACCAGAAGTACTGCCCCATATAGTTAGGGGCAAGGGAAGGATAAAGATAAATAAATAAATAAATTATAAATAAATAAATTATATGTATATATATATATATATATATATATATATATATATATATATATATATATATATATATATATATATATATATATATATATATATATATATATATATATATATATATATATATATATATATATAGATAGATAGATAGATAGATAGATAGATAGATAGATAGATAGAGAGAGAGAGAGAGAGAGAGAGAGAGAGAGAGAGAGAGAGAGAGAGAGAGAGAGAGAGAGAGAGAGAGAGAGAGAGAGAGAGAGAGAGAGAGAGAGAGAGAGAGAGAGAGAGAGAGAGAGAGAGAGAGAGAGAGAGAGAGAGAGAGAGAGAGAGAGAGAGAGAGAGAGAGAGAGAGAGAGAGAGAGAGAGAGAGAGAGAGAGAGAGAGAGAGAGAGAGAGAGAGAGACATACATACATGCATGCATGCATGTATCTATACACACAAGCACATACATATACACACACATACGCACACATATACACACACCTTTTAATTGCTATTTAACATAACTTTTGACATTTTATTCACCTTATTTATTTATTTACTTATTTATTTAACATTCTCTTTCCTTTATTTATTTATTTATTTATCAAACACTCTCATTTTATTTATTTATTATTATTATTATTATTTATACATATATATACATTATTGTTAAATTTTTTTTCACATGCTTAGTCCTAGGTTTTGGTTTTATATAATGTCATGGATCCTATCCATAATATGGAGAATTTTGGTACATCAATCGTATCCGGGATACCGATTGAGCAATAGTTGGCACTTTTGTGACATGAACTCCAACATGCTCAAAATGAATAAAAGAACGCTGTCGAGAAGAAGGAGATCGTGGCGGGAAGCCGGTGCGTGGGGTTGGATCAGGCCCCTCTCTGGTGCGCCGTTCCCGCTGTCCTACGAGCGGCGTCTGCGCGCTGGGCACCTCACCTGTGCTCTCTGGAGCGTGCGCGATCCTCGTACGCATGGGACCCTTGCCCCTCGGAAGTGTCGAGACATGCGTGCGTACACGACCGTAGGCGTCGAGAAAGAGACAAATCAGATACAGCACTGATTCTTGAAATCACTGGGTCGGTGTGTATACAAACTCGATGATACAATAAAATCTGAATGATACAGTGATGCCCGCTACAGTGCGGGTCCGTGATACAAAAATCCGCTACAGTGCGGAACAGATAAATAAAAATAAATGCTGCCGCTACAGTGCGGTGTCGGGAAGATATGATGTAGGCCTCCCGTTACAGTGCAGGAAGTCACCCTCTATCTTTTTCTTCTGGTCTTTGCGATTTAATCTTTTCTTCACTTTTCTTCGATCAAAGCTTTTCTTCAAGTCCTCACTTTGTAGCTCTTTACTTCAAAATTCACAATAATCTCTGATCACGCAATAACCTGTAGGAAAGTTCCACAAGAAAGACCACGGGGGCTGAGGATTAGTATAATGAGAAATATCATGAAACTTTCATTTATATTTATCCACTTTAATTCCTCTTTTCTTGAAATTCCATATGCAACAATTCATTGTTTATATGATTCCATACATGTAAAAAAATCCAACCCAAAACAAAGCTTTTACTTTCTTTCTCTAAAGTCCAACTAGGCATAAACTCCCTTGCGTCTCCTTATGCTATTTCCCGGCTTGCCTTTGCTCCTTCTCAACCCTCCGTCTCTCTTTCCCTCCTTCTCTACCCTCCATCTCTTTTCCCTCCTTCTCTACCCTCCATCTCTTTTCCCTCCTTCTCTACCCTCCATCTCTTTTCTCTTTCCTCTTCTTCTATTTTCCTTTGATTTCTTTCTTTCTTTATTTTATTTCTTTGCTTTTCTTTTGATTTATTTTTCTCTGTCGACTTCTCTCTCTCTCTCTCTCTCTCTCTCTCTTTTTCTCTCTCTCTCTCTCTTTCTCTCTCTCTCTCTCTCTCTTTCTCTCTCTCTCTCTCTCTCTCTCTCTCTCTTTTTCTTTCTCTCTCTTTTTCTCTCTCTCTCTCTCTTTCTCTCTCTCTCTCTCTCTCTCTCTCTCTCTCTCTCTCTCTCTCTCTCTCTCTCTCTCTCTCTCGCGTGCGCGCTGCCGCCGTGGGAGGGGGGAGAGATACTCTCTCTCTCTCGCGTGCGCGCTGCCGCCGTGGGAGGGGGGGAGAGATACTCTCTCTCTTTCTCAGATTCTTCGAGCGCGCGTCGTCCACGCCTGCAGCGCTGCCAAAAGCGTCCCTCAATTCTCTCTAACCACGCACTCAAGAGGTGCCAGACTTCTCCCGCTCTCTCTATGAAGCTTTTGCCGCCGCCAGAACTTTGACTCCACGTACCTCTCTCTCTCTCTCCTCATTCGCGATCTGAAGCACACTGGCGCCATCGCCTCTGCACTTCTCTCTCTAGCGCAGAGCCATCTCTATGCACACGTGCACACGCAACAGTCGTCTGTAGCCTGTCGGGGCTAATCATTGGGCGCGTGATGCCAATCATCAGGTTCATGACTACCATGGTGCCAATGATATGGGCCATAATCACAAAGTAGATCTACTCGAAGGCCTGGGAGACTACTTCATGAGCTAGCCCATCCGAGATAAAACAAACTCCGTAAATACAGAATATACTTCTGAGCTAACTTATGGGAAGATGAATTAGAATCAATATACATTTTCTCTTGAAAGGTCGACTCTCAAAGATAATAGGAGGATGAAGCATAACCTAAATGATTGAGTGATGCCGAGATGCATCCCCATGGAAGTATGAAAGAGGAAGTAAAACATAAATGAAGAAGTAAGGTCAAGGAGCATACCTGTAGGAAAGTTCCACAAGAAAGACCACGGGGAGGAACAAATGAGTTTAGGCACCTATTTATAGGCCTCCCCACCCTTGGGCTTTCCTCTAGAAACTTCCAACCTCCTTAACCAACTTTCCAATTTCAGATGACCGTGCATGTTCACTTACTATTCTTGGAAAATCCCATCTCTTGATTCTATTTTTGATTTTTTCCTTTTTATTTTTCCTAAATTAATGTTTTGGTTTCACACTATATACAGGGTTAATTAATCTAAGGGTTTGGGCGAGGATAAACACCGATTTCAAGGGTCTAAGCTACGGATTTTCGTCGGGGAAATTAGGGTTTTGATCACAATTATCTCAAACTCGCCAATTCATGGGTTTATTTACAAATTTGGCCTAAACTCCAAGGGTTTCCAAGGGTTCAAGTCCAGTTTTCATGGGGTAAACTCGTGTTTCCAGTCAGTTTCAAGGGTCAAACCTAAAGTTTTCATGGGTCTAACGTCAGTTATTTATACGCACGGTTCTAATGCACATCTCTAACATGGTTTCTTATCACACAGGCAATCAAATAAGTCAAATCATGCATGAAATGTACCCTCTTTAGATCAAAACATCACACAAAACTAAAAAACAATGACCTTTTGAAAAAAACTCAGTGCACACTCCCTACGGGATTTCATCCCGACATTCGCCCCCGCTAAACCTGCACATCGTCCCGATGGGCCAACCTGCAAGATCCAATAGAAGAGTATCAGGGTTCTTTTAAAATCTCTTTACACTTTTTATCTTTTTCTTTTCAAAACTCAAATCATGATCTCATGTAGTCATGCAATTTTTATAGAGATTAGTATGAATTTTAGAAAATTAAGTAGATTCAAGCTTTTCAAACATCATATTATGTTTCTGCGTCTGCAATCTGATAAGTAATCACATGAATAAATCGTTGGCTTTCTAGATCTTTTGTTCGTTCAACTGGTTCAGATCCAACTGCTCATTCTAAGTACTAGCATATACATATGTTTCTACTAACGCAGTTTATAGAATATACCTTGATTCCTACTATTTATCTCCTACTTGTCCAGCTCTCCATTACATCTTTCTTTCTTTTTCTTTTTCTTTTTCATTTTTCTTTTTTTTTTTTCTTTTCCTCTTCATCTCAGCTCAACATTTCTTTTTATCTTTTATTTTTCACAAATCGGCCTATGTCAAAATCGGGTGCGACTCATGGACTTGTCCGCCCGGCCAAGTTTATTCCACCTGTCTACCGACCCGGCATAGCGCACGACATACACAACATCAGCCCTGCATGAAATCGACGTCAGCTCGTGGCTCTGACCACCCGGACAGAGTGAATCGACCCGCCTACCAACCCATACAGGCGCATGACAACAGATAGGTCAGGCCTACGACAAAACTAGCTACGGCTCGTGGCCTTGATCACCCGACCAAGGTGGTTCCACTCGCCTACTAGCCCATCGTAGCGCACTAACAACACGCACACACATATAAGCTGGCATGAGTATGAAGATTTTTCATAAATCATGATATATATGGAGGTAAGATCTCATAAGAACAAATACTAGGATCCAAAGTTTCCCACTCACTAAGTGTTCAAATCAATCAGCATATACATGCACTCGGTCTAAGCATGCCATCACATTCCCAAGCTTTCACTCCCAAAAGTCTCTAGTCCACTAACTGACTCCATTCATATAATCCCTAGTCGCTCATGCTTCATGCAAACCCATAATAGATATTTGGTATCTTCGTTCTACATGATTTTCATAAATTCATACATATCTTTATCACACACAGTAATGCAATGCAAATGCTCTGACAGAAAGGAAACAAATCTCAAATCAGAAATGTTTCACCTGGTCATTTTTCTTCATTTTGATCCAGCTTTTCTTTATCTTCATGGTCTATCATTCTTCATCAGCATCAGCCTCAGTGTCATTAGTTCCCTTCAAAAGTTCTTGCTCAATCTCATAATCCACTTCATTTCTTTTCTTGAATAATTTTATCCTCTTTCCTGCAATCAAAGATCTCAAAGGAGTAGTGTCTAACTCACGAAGTGCATACGTACCATTTTCAAACACAGACGTAACCACATACGGCCCAAACCATCGTTTGGTCAACTTCTTCCTAGCATCGTATTGAGTATCGAATGTACTGTCGTACACCAACACCCAATCATCTACCTCAATCCTATGTGGTCTGAGTCGATGGGTTTTGTCAAAATAGATCTTGTTCTTTAACCTTGACTCCTTTAGCTTTTGGATTGCTTCTTTCAACTTTTCATTTCCTTGTTCTAACTGCTTTATTCTCAATGATAATAACTCTTCTCTCGTCATACCATCATTCCATGGGAGCGTCAACCATGTCACTATCTGAGTCTGGATGGGGAAGACTGGCTTCTGACAATACATCAATTCAGCAGGCATGAAACCTGTGGACCGAGTGTAAGTCATCCTATCAGCCCATAACGCGAATGGAAGAAACCTAGGCCACTGCTTGATGTCATCGCTGCAAGCCTTAGAGATCGCCTTCACGATGGAAGGGTGACCTCTCTCGATTTTCCCATTTGCCTCTGGATTATAGGCAGTGGTGAGAGACAATCGAATTCCATGATGATCAAAGAACTCTTTTGCCTCTCTCGCATCCAACTCTCCCCTGTCTGCAACCACTTTCTCAACATATCCGAATCTTGAGATCACTTCTTCTAAAAGGAATTTGCATACATTATAAGTAGTCTTTGTACGAAGAGCTCAACCTTCCACATGGTTGGTCAAGTCCTCTCTGGCAAGTACAATGTATCTCATCTTATCTATCCCTTTGGGCATGGTTACAAGGTCGACCACCCACTTGTAATGGATACAAGGAGGGTAAGTCGGATGTAACGGGTCTCTGTGCCTGACTGATGAATGCACCTCGCATGTAGCACAAGTGTCTACAAAATCTCTCACACTTACATAAATCCCTGGCCACCAGTAGGCTTCCCTAATCTTCTCATATGTTGCATAGAATCCTTTGTGACCTACCCATAAGGTCTCATGCATCTCTCTCATAACTTTTATCTGAAGACTCCTCAAACTCAATACTCTCTGTGGACACTTCACCTTGCCTTTAGCGTGTCGCCAAATAAGCCCATCCTTCAAGAAAAAGTTGTAAGACTTTTTCCTGATGGATCTATACTTATTTGTGGACCAATCGGGGGAAGGTTTCAGAGTACTCAGATATCTTCCAATATCTCTCCACTCACCATCATACTCATTCTCTCGGAACTGCTCATATGCATACACCAATGGATCGTATCTTATCATATGTATATCCTTTTCTACCTCATCATCATCATCAGACTCATCATCAAATTTTGCTCTTGAAAGCATATCAGCAACTGTATTCAACTTCCCAGCTATGTGTACAAATGCAGGATTTATAAACTTTATATAAGAGATCCATCTAAGCATAGCAATATCCGGAGATGAACAATTTGCAATCATGCCAATCAGTGGAAGACAGTCGGTCTCAACTATCACATTCGCCCCAATGAAATACTCTTTATCGCTCTTTAAAGAAGTCACTAATCCCCATAACTCTCTCTTAATCTGTGGATATTTTCTTTGGGTATCATGTAGGATCTTAGCACCAAAGCGCACTGCATATCTCTGCCCCTCATCATCATCTTGCCCTATGACCCAGCCTATGCCAATAGGACTGGTATCAACGGTCAAAATGATAGGTCTCTGACCTGAATAGTCAACACGCTTCAGAATCGGAGCTTCAATTAGCAGCTGCTTCAGTTTACACATAGCTCTCGACTGTTTCTCTGTCCATACAAACTTCTTTCTCTTTCTCAGGAGATCATATAAGGGGTTCGCAACGTGAGCAAAGTGAGGAATCCATATCACATAGAATACACAGGCTCCTAGAAACCTTCTCACCTCACTGACATTACGACACACTTCAGAGATCCTGCTAATGGCCTCAACTTTCTGCGGGTATGGCTTGCGGCCATAATGTCCACACAGATGTCCTACAATGAGGACCTCATCAACGCCAAAAACCGATTTCTCTAAAGAAAGTGTTAGCCCCACATCTTCAAACCTCTCAAAGATCTTCTCACAATCAGCAATATGATATCTCACAAACTTTCTACATCCTGAAGTATCTAAACTCACATCTTTCACTCTTTCCTCACATCCCTTTATTGGAACATCATCAATGAATGGCATAGTCACAGATGGTATAAAGTCTTGTAAAACCAGATTCATGGCATTCATCATGTGAGCCACAGAATTTGTCGCTCCCTGCGGCAAAGTACACATGCGTACAAGGCCCAGTGGAGTCCTCATGGTCATAATGTCTCTACTCTCCATAGCCAACTGAAACTGGTCATAACCTGAATACAAATCACCCATAGAGTAGTTGGAATGCCCAGCAAATGCTTCAGCAAACTCATCCACTATGGGTCCTGTCCCTACGTTTCTAATTGTGACTTTATTCACAGGTTGCAGATCCTGAATGAAACGAAGCTTCCCATTTTTCTTAGGCACAGTAAACCACCTATTCGAATATGGAGCCGAGGGTTCCAATATCCGCATGGAAATCTTTTCCTTTAGCAACACATTAGCTCAGGTAAGTGAGCCTTTGGGACTGGTATAGGCCGGATATTCCATGGTATATGTGGCACTGTAAAGATAATCATGGGAGGTACTTGTTTCGGGTCTGCACAACCTATCTCATGTGGGAAAAGTGCAAACGCTTTTTCGTGTCTCTTGATGACTTCAATAAATTTCTGTTTCTCTTCTTCTTTCAGAAATAATTTCTCTCCAAACTTGATCTCTTTAATAGTCTTATCAGTAAAATGGTGCCGTATGAGCTCTTGTCGTCTCAGCATAGGGTCATCTGACACTCGTAGATACTTTTCATGACTATCTTCTGGCAATGGCTGAGCTATACGCTTCACTTTCTTATCCACAGTCTTATACTTCGTATTTACACTTACTTCATGCTCTCTCATAAACTCCTCAATCATCTCATACTCTTGGATAGAGCTGAGCATAATGATTTCTGATTTCTGATTTCTCTCAAATGCTTGCTCAAGCTCTTCCAGAGTAGTCGAACTTCTCTCCAACTGGATCACATCTTCAATCTTCTCATCAGGTAACATCATTCCTAAATCCTTATAGTATCTCTCATGAACTTTTCTGAATTTATTTGAAACATTCTCTTTCTGTAAACATAGCAACTTGAATGCAGATGAGTAAATAGAAAAACTTTCAAAACTATGTACAAAGTCATGCGAGACATCAAACCAACTCCCACTGTTGTCTCGCTCAACAGTGGATCCTAACAGAAATTTTGATCAGCAGAAGCTCCATACTCTCCAACAGGTATACACTCATCATGGTCATGTGAATTAATAGGTTTCTTTCTTATATTCTTTCTATTCCTAGAGTGATTTGGACACACAATCATCACTTGCAGAGAATGAAGGCCAGATCTAGAACGGATTCGTGCATAGGCAGATCCATCATCCATGGCCTTAGTCTCCATTCTTACCTCAGCTATAAAGGGCTGCCCAAGGATAGCCTCATATGAACAATGGTCCTGGACAAAGAAGTGAAATTCCTCAGAAATCCCACCTATGGTCACAGGCACAAAGGCGCATGCCCCAAGCAGTGCTCCTGAACCATTATCCGCTGTCCTCATCCTCCATCCATGATCTTTATCAATCGGCCACCTAAACTTATCATAGAGCTTCTTAGAAATCACATTTATTTCTGACCCTGAGTCAATCAAGGCCAGAGCAAAACATGACTCCTCGTTGCTTCCTAGCTTCACCTTTATCTCAGGTGTTCCTCTCGCCCAAAATGTCCTGCTAAACTCACTTTCTGTCTTCCTCATTTCATCATCAGGTATGATAGGACCTAAAGAATTTTTATGACACCTGGCAACCTCATCATCATCATCATCAGATGTATCACTCAATGTAACTGCTTCATTTTTCACTTGAATATCTTCAGGTGCTTCTTCCATCTCTACATCTTCAAGTAGTGGAAACCTCTTTCTCTTAACCAGCTTTATAAAACTATCCTTGAACTCAGGCTTCGCTATGGAGAAGACCTCTTCCAAGGACATGGTCACTTGGCTCTTCAGTAAAATGTCGTTTAATATCTCTCTTGCATCATTTTTCCTTTCCAACTCAGAAATTAATACAGCCTTTGGAGTTCTCTTCTTTTTCTTCTTCTTTTCTTTGTCAGCCTCTTGAATACTTTCTTGAATTTCATCTTTCTTTTGAACCGGTTCAGGTTCTTTCTCTTTCTCCTTAGTCAGTTCTTGAATCTTAGTTGGCCCAGCCGGCCTCTTTCCCTCTCTTATCTCTTTCTTCTTTGCCTCTTCCTTTGAAACAACAGGATCTTTGAATTGTACTTTCCTTTCTGGCTCTTTAGCCTTTTCTTCGGCCTCTTGGCTTTGCTTTCTGGTCACTCTTCTTTCTGGCTCAGTCTCTTTCTGACTCTCATCCCTTTTCCTCTTTTCCTCCACATTTGCTATATGCGAATAGACCGAGGACTCTTCAACAGGAGACTTCCAGGCAGTCTTCTGCATGATCGCATCCCTAGACCTCACTAAAGCCTCAATGGAATAATTTCTTTGGGGTCGAGGTCTAGGCACTTTTTCATCTTCCTCCTCAACAGGTTCTAATCGTGAAGCTGATGTACTTGCATTATTGCCAGATAAATCTTCATAAAACTTCTTCATTCCCCCCTTTCCCCAATTCACAGGTAGAGGAAGGCGGGTCCTGAAGTCACATAACTTCTTATCGATATCTATCACCAGTTGATGCTCTTTTGCTAGCTTAAGCTCTTCACAGGCATATGAAAAATGCTCTTGTGCATCACACCATACGCATCTCTTAGCCCCTCCAAACCCACCAGTCGCTCGTCTCTCAAAAGGTCCAGTATTTCTTTGAAATGTGGTTTGCACTGCTGGTGTAGGTATCTGTTGGGCAACAGGCTGCACTAGAGGTGCAGGCTGTGGCATCACATAGCCTTGCATATTTGGAATGGGCATAGTGCCTCTCTGTAATGTATCTACATAACTCGTACTCGCTTGAGGAGGAGTGGGGTCGTGATATCCCATAGAATTAACTTTATTGTGAATACTCGCCATTTCTTTTGACATAGACGCTTGCATCGTAATAAGATTCTCTATCTGTCGACTGAGAATCTCAACCTGTAGCTCTATTGGCGATCGCGAAGTGGATGCAACATTAGCAAAAGCTGACGTTGCAGGCACATTCGGAATTGCCGGAAGTGGAGCTTCCCTAGGCGGTTGTGGTGTTACCACTGCAGGTCTATCGTATAACACCGCCTGGCGTTGCCTCATTTGGGCAACTGCTTCTACCTCTCTCCTCACTACACCCCAATCTTCAGTCAATCCAAATCTCTTCCCAGGCTCTTCAATCCTCCTTTCGACCTTAGTCCTGTCTTCCAGACTTAAGATCCTAAGGAAAGATATAACTAGATCAGGTCTCAAGGCATCTAAATCGGCCTGTGGAAGTTGTTCATATCTTCTCAAGAACTCATTCAAAAGTTGAGTGAGGGATGTAGTGGGCTTTGGAGAGCTTATCCACCACAAGAACCCTTCTCTACTGTGTTGGGAAAAATCTTCCAAATAAAACAACTTATGCAATTCTTTTCTGAATTAGGCCCAAGGCTTTGCTATATGTGCTGTAATAGGGGCTAAAATGGATCCTGATACTACCCGTGTGAAGTAATGTGTAAACACATCTTCGGGTAGACCATAAATCCGTGCCTGTTCCTCAAAAATATCTAGGTACTCGGTTACATTCAAGCCTGTAAACTTTCCTTTTTCTCTCAATACCGCTTGGACTACGCGGGCCCCTTGTTTCTCTATTACCATTTCCTTGAATATATCCTCCATCTCTCTTCTCTGCTCTGTCCTAGAATGTAGCACAAGGTCTAGTGTAAGTGGTTCAACTATCTCTCTAAGCTCAGAGTAGAGATCAGAGAAGAGGCTTGATGAGTCACGAGCCAGGAGGTAAAGGTCAGTCTAAGCTCTCTGATTTGCCTAGGCCAAAGTCTAGTCGAACTGTCCTCTCTTCGATTCCCAAGATTTCAATGTATTTTCCCCCTTTTTGTGATAAGTTTTCTAATGTTTTGTCTAAGCTATGAAATCAGTAAATCCCTAGTCTTAGCAAGAAAAAAAGTGCTCACACGTATGGACTAAACTAATGCAAAGCGTGGATGCTCAAACTCAAGCAGCAAGACAATCTTTCTGTTTCAAAGTATGCGTGAAGCAATGCAAAATTCAAATAACTTGAAGTGCTAGTACCTGGAGTCTCTCTCTGATGCCGAGGTTCTTGTCTCTTTCCTCAAGGAGTGGGTGACGCGATGAGGATCACCGAGCAACCGCCTCACTTCATGTCGGGTTCAGGTGTCGGGAAGAAGGAGGTCGTGGCGGGAAGCCGGTGCGTGGGGTTGGATCAGGCCCCTCTCTGGTGCGCCGTTCCCGCTGTCCTACGAGCGGCGTCTGCGTGCTGGGCGCCTCACCTGTGCTCTCTGGAGCGTGCGCGATCCTCGTACGCGTGGGACCCTTGCTCCTCGGAAGTGTCGAGACGTGCGTGCGTACACGACCGTAGGCGTCGAGAAAGAGACAAATCAGATACAGCACTGATTCTCGAAATCACTGGGTCGGTGTGTATACAAACTCAATGGTACAATAAAATCTGAATGATACAGTGATGCCCGCTACAGTGCGGGTCCGCAATACAAAAATCCGCTACAATGCGGAACAGATAAATAAAAATAAATGCCGCCGCTACAGTGCGGTGTCGGGAAGATATGATGTAGGCCTCCCGCTACAGTGCAGGAAGTCACCCTCTATCTTTTTCTTCTGGTCTTTGCAATTTAATATTTTCTTCACTTTTCTTCGATCCAAGCTTTTCTTCAAGTCCTCACTTTGTAGCTCTTTACTTCAAAATTCACAATAATCTCTGATCACGCAGTAACCTGTAGGAAAGTTCCACAAGAAAGACCACGGGGGCTGAGGATTAGTATAATGAGAAATATCATGAAACTTTCATTTATATTTATCCACTTTAATTCCTCTTTTCTTGAAATTCCATATGCAACAATTCATTGTTTATATGATTCCATACATGTAAAAAAATCCAACCCAAAACAAAGCTTTTACTTTCTTTCTCTAAAGTCCAACTAGGCATAAACTCCCTTGCGTCTCCTTATGCTATTTCCCGGCTTGCCTTTGCTCCTTCTCAACCCTCCGTCTCTCTTTCCCTCCTTCTCTACCCTCCATCTCTTTTCCCTCCTTCTCTACCCTCCATCTCTTTTCTCTTTCCTCTTCTTCTATTTTCCTTTGATTTCTTTCTTTCTTTATTTTATTTCTTTGCTTTTCTTTTGATTTATTTTTCTCTGTCGACTTCTCTCTCTCTCTCTCTCTCTCTCTCTCTCTCTTTCTCTCTCTCTCTCTTTCTCTCTCTCTCTCTCTTTCTTTCTTTCTCTCTCTCTTTTTTTCTCTCTCTCTCTCTCTCTCTCTCTCTCTCTCTCTCTCTCTCTCTCTCGCGCGTGCGCGCTGCCGCCGTGGGAGGGGGGAGAGATACTCTCTCTCTCTCTCGCGTGCGCGCTGCCGCCGTGGGAGGGGGGGAGAGATACTCTCTCTCTTTCTCAGATTCTTCGAGCGCGCGTCGTCCACGCCTGCAGCGCTGCCAAAAGCGTCCCTCAATTCTCTCTAACCACGCACTCAAGAGGCGCCAGACTTCTCCCGCTCTCTCTATGAAGCTTTTGCCGCCGCCAGAACTTTGACTCCACGTACCTCTCTCTCTCTCTCCTCATTCGCGATCTGAAGCACACTGGCGCCATCGCCTCTGCACTTCTCTCTCTAGCGCAGAGCCATCTCTATGCACACGTGCACACGCAACAGTCGTCTGTAGCCTGTCGGGGCTAATCATTGGGCGCGTGATGCCAATCATCAGGTTCATGACTACCATGGTGCCAATGATATGGGCCATAATCACAAAGTAGATCTACTCGAAGGCCTGGGAGACTACTTCATGAGCTAGCCCATCCGAGATAAAACAAACTCCGTAAATACAGAATATACTTCTGAGCTAACTTATGGGAAGATGAATTAGAATCAATATACATTTTCTCTTGAAAGGTCGACTCTCAAAGATAATAGGAGGATGAAGCGTAACCTAAATGATTGAGTGATGCCGAGATGCATCCCCATGGAAGTATGAAAGAGGAAGTAAAACATAAATGAAGAAGTAAGGTCAAGGAGCATACCTGTAGGAAAGTTCCACAAGAAAGACCACGGGGAGGAACAAATGAGTTTAGGCACCTATTTATAGGCCTCCCCACCCTTGGGATTTCCTCTAGAAACTTCCAACCTCCTTAACCAACTTTCCAATTTCAGATGACCGTGCATGTTCACTTACTATTCTTGGAAAATCCCATCTCTTGATTCTATTTTTGATTTTGTCCTTTTTATTTTTCCTAAATTAATGTTTTGGTTTCACACTATATACAGGGTTAATTAATCTAAGGGTTTGGGCGAGGATAAACACCGATTTCAAGGGTCTAAGCTACGGATTTTCGTCGGGGAAATTAGGGTTTTGATCACAATTATCTCAAACTCGCCAATTCATGGGTTTATTTACAAATTTGGCCTAAACTCCAAGGGTTTCCAAGGGTTCAAGTCCAGTTTTCATGGGGTAAACTCATGTTTCCAGTCAGTTTCAAGGGTCAAACCTAAAGTTTTCATGGGTCTAACGTCAGTTATTTACACGCACGGTTCTAATGCACATCTCTTACATGGTTTCTTATCACACAGACAATCAAATCAGTCAAATCATGCATGAAATGTACCCTCTTTAGATCAAAACATCACACAAAACTCAAAAACAATGAACTTTTGAAAAAAACTCAGTGCACACTCCCTGCGGGATTTCATCCCGACAACGCGATGCTGCACTCCGTAGAGTGATAGCAACAATCTAGTTAAGGTGGATAAGGCCATTATCATCGCTCAAGAACAAGGCACACAATTCAAGATTGGTGCCAAAAATTTCTAATTTTCGCGGTTCGATGGGTGAAAGGATGTCCAATTTGTTCTTTCATGGCTATCCCAATTTGATGATTTTTATTCTGACAAATCATATTCTGAAATTGAGAAAGTGAAATTTGTTACTAATTATTTGGTAGGTAAGGCTCACTTATGATGGCATGTTTTGCAGCATAGCACCGATTGCCCTACCACATGGATCACATTTCAAGAAAAGACCAAGGAGTCCTTCCTTCCTCCTGAGTTTCACTTACATACTCATCGATCATGAACAACTTTTGGATGGAAAGACGAAGATACTGTGTCTACTGACACTGAACGCTTTTGGCAACGATTACTACTTATTCGTTTGTTTGAAATGGTACCTTGCAACAAAAGTATGAAGATGGTTTGGAGATGGGAATCTAAGCCAAGATCAACACACTACATCCTACGACCCTCTATGAAGCTATATCTTTTGCACATGATGTTGAGGAGTTTCAGTCCATCACCAAGTCCATTCGCTTATAACAAACGCGTTAACGACAATAACCATTCAAGCCCAATTTTCCTTTCAAGCGTCCTTTCACTACTTTTTTTCCTCCTACTTTTCATTGCCCTCCTCAATCCAATTTCTCACAAGTATCCAAGACGATCCCCCTTATATTCTACCAAACCTCCAACCCTTCAAACTACAATGATGGATGCTCAACAAAAGAGGCTCTGTATCACTTGTTGGCATTGTGGTAAGTTTGGTCATAGTAAAGCTAAATGTAGGCTGCGAACTAACGATATGAAACCTATCAGAGCTCATGTACACAACATGGAGGTGATTCATGATGACACTCAACCTGATTGGACCGAAGAAGCATTGAAAAAGGGTCTAAGTACCTTGGGTAGCAGAATTTCTATTCATTCTTTACTTTGTATGTAAGGTATTATTTATAGTAAGGTTGTTAATATTTATATGATAATGGTAGTTAACATGATTTTATTTCTTATACACTAGTGCAAGATCTCCAATTACATCCAATTCCCTCTATGTATAAAGTTAAGGTTGCATTTCAAGGAAATAGATATAATGTTATCAGTGAAGTACATAATGTTCAGATTTGTATAGGTTCATACGTAGATGAAGCACATTTTTAATTGCTCCTTTGCAGTTCTATTATGTTATACTTCGTATGCCTTTTCATAATCATTATAATTCATGCATTGATTATCATACACACACAATAAGTTTTAAGTTTAACAATCAAGATATTTCTTTGTTTGAAATACATGATTTCCAACCATTTCCATTAATTAGTCATACTCAAGTAAACAAACGTGCATTTAGGAAAGGCTACAACTCATGTATTATTTTTGTCAACAACATAGTTGATTACACACATATACTTCCTAATGCACATAAATCATTTATGGCTTCTTATAAGAATTGTTTTATGGCTGATTTCCCTTCTAAACTACCACCTTCTAGGGAGTCTCTTGACCATAGTATAGAATTAATTCCTGGTAGTTCTCCTTATTAGATATGCTCAATGCCTCACCCTTATGTTGCACCATCATTTTTCATAACACTCTATTTTGTAAGGCCCCCATTATGAGGAGAAGACATGTGAGAGTGTTGGACATTGGTAGGTTCTTGATTTTGAGGTCAAATGAGGTCTAGTGTAGACCGTAGATGGATACTTAGGAAGGTTATTTCTAAGCCATTGGATTGTTGGAGAATTCCTTTCCTATTCGCAGCGAAAAGTGTAGAAGACCTTCTCAGGATCAAGACTTTTGCCAACAGCTGAACCTTCAAATGAAAACTGGTACCAACTGAAAAATGCAATGAACTTGAAACTTTGCTCAAACTAGACACCTATAGCTTTCAAATGATCTATCAAACACTCAATTTGGAGTAGATTTGGGTTGGCAACTCTTTGATTCAAAACAGGCTACCTGTCCACTCAGTTAGGCTAAAAACTGGACCACTAAAACCTAAATAATTCACAGAGCATAAAGAATTTGGTAAAACTGTTCTAGATAGACGAAGCACTCTAGATAAGCTTTCAAACAAATATTTAAACACTAAAATTGAGTACATATATTGAGAGATATGACTCTTACAAGTAAACTACCCAGAAATAGGTATGCGGTTGGACATAGTCTATGAGAGTGAAGTGAACGAAATGACTCAAACCAAATGAACTACCTACAAGGGGACTTTGACCCTTCTTCCTCAACTCTTGAGTGTCCTCCCTTGCCTCTTTTATAGTCAAGTGACCAAAATCTCTGATGATGAGTTTGAGAGCTCTTCTCCATCATTTCTCCACTACTTTGGACAACCACTCCTCTTACAGTTTAGTTTTTGGATTTGATTCTCTTTTGGCCTCGACTAATTGCTGAAGTAAATGCTTCCATTTTTCATTTTTGTATTTTTCTTCTATTTGAAGAAAATCATTTTTGCAAAAATATATATGACCTTACTTCTTTATTTTTAACACTGCCCCTCAAGCTCACATGTGAGCTTGCACCTTCAGCCATATCCTGCAAGTTGATGTCGTCCTTGAACCTCTTTAGCTTAAAAGCATCTAGGGACTTTGTAAGCATGTCTGCAACCTGGTCATTAGTTCTAACACATCCTTGCTCAAAAATTTTTCTCGAACATAATGATAATGCACTTCTATGTGCTTGCTTCGTGCATGAAACATTGGATTGTTCGTTAAGTGAATGCTTGACATGTTGTCACCATAAATTGGAATGGTCTGCACCTGCACATCAAGATCAACCAAGAGCTTCTTAATCACCATAGCTTCACAAGTTGCAAATGTTAATCCTCTATATTCAGCTTCTCTCGATGATAGTGCAACAGTAGGTTGCTTCTTCGAGCTCCATGTGATAGGTTTGCTACCTATCATGAACACATAACCTGAAGTGGATCTTCTATCTTCATTTGAACCAGCCCAATAAGCATCACTGAAGCCCTTTACCTCCAATTCTTCATCATATCTATAAAACAAGGCATGATTGACTCTGTGCTTCACATATCTTAACACTCGTTTGGCTGAATTTAAATGTTAACTTGTTGGAGCTTACATAAATTGAGAAAGAACTCCAACAATATAACACAAATTTGGTCTTGTGATTGTAGCATAGATCAATGAACCTATAATACTCTTGTATGTAGTTACATCATGTAACTTCTCTCCATCATTTGAGCATAGCTTCACATTTGTGTCCATAGGTTGAGTGAATGGTTTGCATTCACTCATTCCAAATATGAAAAGAACATCCAATAGGTACTTTCTTTGCATCAAGTAAATGCCATATTTCCCGTAGACTATCTCAATGCCTAAAAAGTATTTCAGCTCACCAAGATCTGAAATTTTAAACTCCTTACCGAGTTTCCTTTTGATCTCTTGTATTCCTATAACATTACTTCCTGTTATGATGCGATCATCAATATATGAAAATATATACCTGCTTGCCTTCTTCTTTCTTCATGTAGAGAGAGGGATCTGCATTAGTTGGACTATACCCACACCTTATGAGGTACTCGACCAATCTTTGATTCCAAGCACGTGATGCTTGCTTTAGCCCATATAAAGCTTTCTTCAATCTACAAACAAAATTTGGATGCTTTCTATCTTCAAATCCAATCGGTTGACTCATGTATACCTCTTCTTGAAGTTCACCATTGAGAAAAGCATTTTTTATGTCAAGTTGATATAATGGCCATCTCCTTGCTGCACTCACTGCAATCAAGGTTCTAATTGTTCCCATCTTTGCAACCGGGCTGAAAGTCTCTTCATAGTCAATGCCGTGAGTTTGCTTGAATCCTTTTGCTACTAATCTAGCTTTATGTCTTGCTAGAGAACCATCAACATTTCTCTTTATTTTAAACACCCATTTATTTGGAACAATCTTCATACCTTCAGCCTTTGGAACTAGCTCCCATGTGTGATTGTCCTTGAGAGCTTTCATCTTTTCTTGCATAGCTTCTTGCCATTCTTTTTGTGTACATGCTTCTTCATATGCATCCGGTTCTTTGTCTTTGACCACCTGTGTCATATATACAAAATGCTTTGTAGTAAAACTATCATAGCTCAGCCTTTGAATCGGATACCTTGCTCTCAAAGACCTCCTTTCATTTTCTTTTGAATATTGCTTCTTCAACTAGTTCAACTTTACCTTTGGTGTGATCACCTCTTAATACTCTTCTTCACTTGCATTTGAATCACTATTTTGGGCAACACTTTCAGCTTTAGATCTTTCATAACATGATGTTGGTGATGAGGAATGACTCCTTAGTCTCTCCTTCCATGTTGAGCTTTCTCCAAGTGATGTAGAAGCTTCTGGACCTGACATTTGAGTTCTTGTTTGCTGAAATTCTTCTTGGACAACACCTCCACCATCTTCGCAATCTTCTTCAAGAATCTTCTCGTTCCCTTTGTCTCCAAACCATGGTCTTAGCTCATCGAATACCACATCTCGTGAGACTCGTAGCTCCTTTGTCCCCGGATTGTAGCACCTGTATCCCTTTTGCTCCGATGAATATCCAATGAAAATACATTTTTCTGACTTTGCCTCCATCTTTGTCCTTAGTTCTTGAGGGATGTGAACATAACACACACATCCAAAAACTTTGAGATGTGTAAGGTCAGGTTTCGTACCAGAATGAACCTCCTCGAGAGTTAGATTATGCACTCCAGCCATTGTGCACTTGTTCATCAAATAAATGGCCGTACTAGTTGCTTCAGCCCAATAGTTTAGTAGCACCTTCATCTCATTGAGCATGCATCTTACAACTTCTGTGATATGTTTATTTTTCCTTTCAGCTATTCCATTTTGTTGAGCTGTGTACCTACATGTAAATTGTCGCTTGATGCCATTTTCATAAAGAAAATCTAAAAATTCTTGGGAGAAATATTCTCCTCCTCCATCGGACCTCAAGGTCTTTATGTAGCGTTCTGTTTCCTTTTCTACATGTGCTTTAAATCTCTTGAACATGGAGAACACATCTGATTTTTGTTTTATGCAAAACATCCATACTTTTCTTGAATGATCATCAATAAAAGTGACAAAATATCTATTACCAGTGACTGATGGTTGTTGTGATGGTCCCCACACATCCGTATGTATCAAGTCGAGGACATTCCTTGCCACATAGTTGCTCTTCTTGAATAATTGTCGAGTTTGCTTTCCTAGTTGGCATGCTTCACAAAACTCATGTAGTCCAACATCATTGAATCTTGGAAGACCTCTTACCACTTCATGGTTGCTCATGTCCTTGAGCTTGGGAATGTTGATATGTCCAAACCTTTTGTGCCACAAATCGATTTCAACAATCCTCTTGTTTCCAAACTGAATATACATCACCTTTTCATGTGGTTGTTGAATGTCCAAAGTGAACATCCTTCCTTCTTTCCTTCCTTGAGCAATAACCTTGAATCCTTCTTTTGGATTCTTTATAAAGCAACATTTTTCATTAAAGATAACATGATATCCTTTCTCTACCATTTGTCCTACTGAAATCAAATTCTTTGCAATAGTAGGAGCATGAAGAACATCAACCAATACCTTCTTGTCTCCAAGCTTGATATCTCCAACAAGCTCAATTGCGTGTTGAGTTTTATCCCCGGTCTCCACACATCCTTTTCCACTTGGAGCTTGTAGCTTTGTGAATAAATCTCCTTGGCATGTCATGTTGGTGCAAACAAGCCATAACACTTGGCATTGTTGTGTGCCTTTGAAGACCCAACATGAAGCTTGGACTATTGAACCCTTGGAAAGTATAAAAGATTGAACCCTTGGATGATACATTCACAAGAGTCAATAATCATGTGAACCTAGTCTTATTGATTCTTACTTTTATCTCATGAAAAAGTCCATGTGACTTTATCAACAATGTAATCATACCTACTAGACTAGAGTCGTGGAAAAATTAGATGATCTAGTTGAGGGAATATCTCCCTAAGTCTAGTGGAGAGAATCAAGGGAAGCTTTAATTTGAATTCAAATTCAAATTCATTCAAAAACTTCTATAAAAGTTAATGTAAAAGTCGTGGGTTAAATGAGACACTCTTCCCGAGGCTAATCTAAGCATATTTGTGAGTGTGTGAGAGCTACTACCTAGCCTACACCTCTGAGTACCATTGGGCATCATCCTACATGCCAATGGGAATGTACATTTGATAGATTCAATACATATATTCATAGTCATTATCTCTGTGTTTTTCTCTGAGTGACTACCTCCAAGTCTGTCAACTTCAACAGAACATATCTCAAGATCTACTGAACCAAATTTGATGATCAAGGGCTCATTGGAACCAGCTCAAAGCATTCTACAACACTACAAAGTTTCAAGTCAATCTATTCAGCCAATTGGGAGAAATCGCTGTCGAAGTGATCACTGGTATATCTCTGTGTGATTCCTAAAAAGTCGGGGGTGTCCCTGATTTTGCTAAACATCATCCTCAGTGTATAGTTTGTCATTTGGAGTGATTTAACTTGCTAATGGTAGCTTGTTAAGTTAATTTAATACTCCCAGAAGGAATTAGACCAATTGCAAGTGTGCTGGACACACTGAGCTTAGGACTGAGCAGGTGTCATTACAGAAATAGTAAGTTTTTGGACTTATCAAGGTTCAAACTTATCTGTTTTGATTTGGTCATTACTCAATCATTTTGTAAAGCACATATATAGTTTCTTGGTGTCATTTGGAAGCTCAAGGAGTCTCCAAACCATATCTGAAAAGAAAAGAGGGCAGGTGTGAAGCAGGTCTAGCAGCACCAACTTGATCTTTTGATTGTATCCAGCCATCACATCCAACAGTGGTATCAGAGCAAAACAAGGTAATCATGGGTGATGGTTTCCCTTCCTTTATTGACAAGTTGGATAGGAATAACTACCAGGCATGGTCATTAAGAATGAAGACTTATCTACAAGGGAGAAGCTTGTATGGATACATATCAGGAGATGAGGAGTTGCCCTCATTCAAAACCAGAGGTCTACCTACAAAGGATGAGCATGAGAGACTTAATCAATGGTGTGCTAAAGATGCTTTGGCAAGGTCATATCTTCTAAACTCTATCTCTGATTTCCTTCTACCTCATGTTAGGAACTGTAAGACTTCCCAAGAGACTTGGGAAACCTTGTCAACATACTTCTCATCAAGCACAAGGGCCAGAAAGAATCAGCTATGGATTGAGTTTACAACTCTTAGGAAGCAATCAAAACAATGTGTTTCAGATTTTGTCACCAAAGTCAAAGACATAGCAGATCAACTTGCAAGTGTTGGAGAAGAGATTGAAGAAGAGCAAATAGTCAGACAAGTGATCAATGGACTCAAAGCAGATGACAAATGGGAGAGCTTTACCACTGCAATGGACTTGTACATGGACATTCAAGCACCTGATCTAACAACCTTGATTGGACAACTCTTCACACATGAAGCCAAGATCACAAAGAATGGAGAGCAATCAAAAGGTAACAATCCCTCTGCCCTATATACAGATAAGAAGTCTAAAGACAAGGGTAAAAGCAAGAAGGTTGATGATGAAGGATCCACCTCCCAAGCAAACTATGCAGGGAGAGGTAGATCATCTAGAGGTAGGGGCAGAGGAGGTAAGTCAGGTAGGGGGAGACCCTATAATCAATCTCCATGCAATATTTGTGGTTTGTCTAATCATACTACAGATGAATGCTACAAGAATTACAAGAATCAAAGAGGAAGAGGTCACCAAAGAGGAGGATACTCCCAAGGCAGAGGCAGGTTTAATCAATCTCAAGGCTACCATGGCTACAACAATAATTACAACAACAACTACAACAATAGCTACAATCACAATGGAAATTATCAAGGAGGATACAGGAACAGAAAGGATTACAACAATTATGCAGAGGATCAAGATGATTCCTTGTTGATTATGAACATGACATCTAAATCAGGTATCAATGATGATCATTTGTTCTATATTGACTCAGGTTGCTCTAACCATGTAGCTGGGAATGTTGCCTTACTCTCTGATTTGGAAGAACCTAAAGGCAAGCACCAAGTGCAGACAGGTGATGACACTAAACACTCAGTGGTCAAAGTAGGTAATGTCAAAACAAGTGATGGTAATCAAAATTTGCTAAGCAGAGTATTGTATGTCCCAACAATCACCAAGAATCTGATGAGTGTAGGTCAGATTGTTGAAAAAGGTCTACAGGTCAGGTTCACTCAACATGGTGCATATGTGGAGGATCCAAGACATGGATTCAGAAGGATAGCCAAGGGAGAGAAGTCAGGTAGATTGTTTACCTTTGAACTTGAAGATACTAAAAATATTGCCTTGTACAACTATAGGGACCAAACCCTATCAGAATTGGAGATGTGGCACAAGAGATTGGGTCACATTGGAGAGAGAACCATAAAGCAGATGAGCAGAGATCAATGTGTGCTTGGGATACCTAATGTATCCAAGCAACACATGATATACAAGTGTGGGGCTTGTCAATTTGGTAAGTCACACAGGTTGCCATATACCAAGAAAGGATTTATGCATGAAGATTACTTGAAATTGGTGCATACAGATGTGTGGGGACCAAGCAAGGAGCCATCCATATCTGGGTCAAGGTACTATGTATCTTTTATAGATGATTATAGCAGATGGACTGTCTTGTACTTCATGAAACATAAAGATGAAGTATTTAACTGCTTCAAAAGATATCTTGCATTAGTAGAGAATCAAACAGGTAGACAATTGAAGAGATTAAGGTCTGATGGTGGTGGAGAATACTTCTCCAATGACTTTGAAGAGTTCTTGCAGGAAAGAGGCATCAAGAGGGAGATTACCACAAGGTACTCACCTGAACAAAATGGGGTAGCTGAAAGAAGAAATAGACTCATTGTGGAGACAGCTAGGTCTATGCTTAATGAGAAGAAACTACCAAATTATCTTTGGGCAGAGAGTGTATCTACTGCCACATACTTGATCAACAGGTTGCCATCAAAGACACTTGATGGAATGACACCCTATGAGGCTTGGCATGGTAAGAGACCATCTTTGGATCATTGCAAGATTTTTGGGTGTGTTGCATATGTGCATATTCCCTCACAGGTAAGGGGAAAGCTAGACCCTAAGGCTGAGAAGTGTATCTTTATTGGTTATGATTTGAATCAGAAAGGATACAGGTTCTATAACCCCTCAAACAAAGGCTTCAAGGTAAGCAGAGATGTCATCTTTGATGAAAATGATTCATGGTATGATAATGAGTGCAGGAAAGTGAGCCTACCTTATGATATGGAAGAAGACTTTCCAAAGCTTGTCAGGCAAGAACCAACTCAGAATGAGGACACAAGTTCAGATGATGAAGACACCATCAACATTGAAGAATTCAAAGCTTGGAAATCCAAAGGGAAGATGAAGATGAAGCAACTTGAAGACAATCCAGAATCCTCAACTCAAGCTATGAGGAGATCTTCAAGGGAAAAGAAGAAACCTATTAGGTATGGATATGATACTTCACTTGTAACCAAGCACTCTGTATATCTTGCAAAGGATATCTTAAGTGAAGAACCAGGTACATTTGAGGAAGCTATTACTAAACCAGAATGGAAGGAAGCAATGGATGAAGAAATGGAGGCTCTCAAGGAGAGTGATACTTGGGATTTGGTACCCAAGAAGGACTCCATGAAGGTCATAGGATCCAGATGGATCTACAAACTCAAAAGGAACTCAGATGGTTCAATAAGCAGGTACAAAGCTAGGTTGGTAGCCAAGGGTTTTGCACAAACCCAAGGCATTGATTATGAGGAGACATTTTCTCCTGTGGCAAAGATGCCAACTATCAGAATTATGGTGAGTGTAGCTGCATCCAAGAATTGGAACATGTACCAATTGGATGTGAAGAATGCATTCTTGAATGGATGGATATCTGAAGAGGTCTACATGTCACAACCACCTGGCTATGAGGATCCCAATAAGGTAAATCATGTTTGCAAATTGAAGAAAGCTCTGTATGGATTGAAGCAGGCACCTAGAGCATGGAACTATAGGTTGACAACCTATCTCTTGGATCAAGGATTTGTGATGAGTAAAGCAGATACTTCATTGTTTATAAAGAAGAACAATTCAGAGGTAATATACTTGTGTGTCTATGTTGATGACATCATTATTACAGGAAATGATGTTCAAGGAATTAGACACATCAAAGGTCAAATGATGAAGGAATTCAAGATAAATGATCTTGGATTATTGAAGTACTTCCTAGGGCTTGAATTGGTCTACACAAATTCAGGTATATACATTACTCAGAAGAAGTACATTCAGGACATGGTCAAGAAATTTAACTTGCAGGAAGCTAAAGTCTCAAACATTCCTATGGAGGTCAACCACAAACTCAGTGCACATGAAGGAGAAGAACTCAAGGATATTACAGGTTACCAAAGTTTGGTAGGTAGTCTCAATTATGCTACCTTAACTAGAATTGATATCTCATATGGTGTTAGTGTACTTAGTCAATTTATGCATAAGCCAAGAGTACCACATTTGGAGGCAGCCAAGAAGATAGTAAAGTACCTA
The DNA here is from genome assembly GCA_020310875.1 of Ceratopteris richardii. Classification (NCBI taxonomy): domain Eukaryota; kingdom Viridiplantae; phylum Streptophyta; class Polypodiopsida; order Polypodiales; family Pteridaceae; genus Ceratopteris; species Ceratopteris richardii. The sequence goes on along the minus strand of CM035410.1, from coordinate 138,273,059 downwards.
AAGGGAACACAAAATCATGGTTTGTATTACCCATATTCATCAGACATTGATATCAAGGTATACTCAGATGCAGATTGGGCAGGTTGCAAGGATGACAGGAGGAGTACATCTGGTTACATATGCTTTGCAGGTGATAAACCTATTTCTTGGTCATCCAAGAAACAACCCACAGTAGCCCTATCATCTACTGAGGCAGAGTACAGAGGGCTAGCCAATGCCACTCAAGAATCAATATGGTTGAAGCTACTATACTCAGAATTGGGCCTATATACAAGGCCACCTATCATATTTGGTGATAATACAAGTTCACTTCATTTAGCTGCTAATCCTGTGTATCATGCTAGGACAAAACACATAGAGGTTCATTACCACTATGTGAGGGAGAAACTACTTAGCAAGGAAATCCAATTGTCTTATGTGTCCACTAATATTCAATGTGCAGATTTGCTTACAAAAGCTTTGGATGGAAGCAAGCTATGCAGGTTTAAATCCATGATTGGATTACAGGATATCATTGAAGACTAAAGATGAAGACTCAAGCAAGTGTTTGGCTTGAGGGGGAGCTGTTGGTGCAAACAAGCCATAACACTTGGCATTGTTGTGTGCCTTTGAAGACCCAACATGAAGCTTGGACTATTGAACCCTTGGAAAGTATAAAAGATTGAACCCTTGGATGATACATTCACAAGAGTCAATAATCATGTGAACCTAGTCTTATTGATTCTTACTTTTATCTCATGAAAAAGTCCATGTGACTTTATCAACAATGTAATCATACCTACTAGACTAGAGTCGTGGAAAAATTAGATGATCTAGTTGAGGGAATATCTCCCTAAGTCTAGTGGAGAGAATCAAGGGAAGCTTTAATTTGAATTCAAATTCAAATTCATTCAAAAACTTCTATAAAAGTTAATGTAAAAGTCGCGGGTTAAATGAGACACTCTTCCCGAGGCTAATCTAAGCATATTTGTGAGTGTGTGAGAGCTACTACCTAGCCTACACCTCTGAGTACCATTGGGCATCATCCTACATGCCAATGGGAATGTACATTTGATAGATTCAATACATATATTCATAGTCATTATCTCTGTGTTTTTCTCTGAGTGACTACCTCCAAGTCTGTCAACTTCAACAGAACATATCTCAAGATCTACTGAACCAAATTTGATGATCAAGGGCTCATTGGAACCAGCTCAAAGCATTCTACAACACTACAAAGTTTCAAGTCAATCTATTCAGCCAATTGGGAGAAATCGCTGTCGAAGTGATCACTGGTATATCTCTGTGTGATTCCTAAAAAGTCGGGGGTGTCCCTGATTTTGCTAAACATCATCCTCAGTGTATAGTTTGTCATTTGGAGTGATTTAACTTGCTAATGGTAGCTTGTTAAGTTAATTTAATACTCCCAGAAGGAATTAGACCAATTGCAAGTGTGCTGGACACACTGAGCTTAGGACTGAGCAGGTGTCATTACAGAAATAGTAAGTTTTTGGACTTATCAAGGTTCAAACTTATCTGTTTTGATTTGGTCATTACTCAATCATTTTGTAAAGCACATATATAGTTTCTTGGTGTCATTTGGAAGCTCAAGGAGTCTCCAAACCATATCTGAAAAGAAAAGAGGGCAGGTGTGAAGCAGGTCTAGCAGCACCAACTTGATCTTTTGATTGTATCCAGCCATCACATCCAACATGTCATATGGTTGCTACAACCTGAATGTATGAACCATTTTTGATCATCACTTCTTGAGTTGTTGTAGTCATGCTTCATGGCAAGCATGGTTTTCTTGTCTCCTTCACTTGATGTACTCGCATAGTTATTTTGGTTCCTTTGGTTGCCTCCATTCAGCCTTCCATTCTTTTGCCAACAATCATTTGCATAATGTCCTAGTTTACCACAATGATAACATGTTATGCATTTATGAGGATTGTATGAACCTCGACCTCTTCCTCTATTTCTTCCTTGACCTCTTACATGTGTGTTGTCATTTGAGTTGTCCTCGTTGTCCTCTGAGTTGTGTTGGCTGGAATTTGTGTTGTTGTAGCTTCTTTCTTTTCCTCTCGAGCCTCCTCTTGAGTTCCTTCCTCTACCTCGACCTGCATATAACATTTGACTATGGCTCTCCTTACCTTTGTTGCCTTCTCCTTGTTGAGCAACCTCTTCAGCCACAAGATTTGGTATAATCTCGTCGAATGTTGGGAGAGGATCTCTATAAAGAATGTTTGTGATGAAGGGCTTCCACTTTCCTTCACTCCTCAAGCCATTGAGGGCTGTTTGGACGATGTCTTCCTCTTCTATCTTGCATCCAACTGATGCTAGATGATCTCAAAGCTCCTTGATCCTCAATGTATACTCACTAATGCTTTGGTTTGAGCTTTTCCTCATATTGTTGAGTTTGTTCTTGAGTTGCATCCTCCGAGACCTTGTTGAGGTAGCATACACCTTCTCCAATGCTTCCCAAACTTCCTTGGCTGTTTCTAAGCTTTGCACATGACCAATCATAGTGTTAGAATAACTTGTGAGATGAGGAACATCACCCTTCGATTCCTCTCTTCCCAATCAGCAAATTGTCTCCTTTGTGCCGGAGTAATGTTGGGATCTTCAAGGTCCACCGGTTGTGGATCGCCTCCATAATTAGACTCCATAAACCTTTACCTTTAAGGTAATTTATCATTCTATACTTCCAAGAGTGAAAATTATCTTTATCTAACTTCTCAACTTGTTGTCCTCAATCAGCCATTGAAAACTTCCAAGATTGAAGTTTACCTCAAGTATTATGTGGCGCTCTTCCTTGACTTTACGAAGCTCCCCCTTGATTTGTAGCTTCTCCTTTGCTTTACTTCAGTTCCAATGCTTTGCCACTTCAAAATCCAATGCTCTGATACCAATTGTTGGAGAATTCCTCTCCTATTCGGAGTGGAAAGTGTAGAAGACCTTCTCAGGATCAAGACTTTTGCCAACAACTGAACCTTCAAATGAAAACTGGTACCAACTAAAAAATGCAATGAACTTGAAACTTTGCTCAAACAGACACCTATAGCTTTCAAATGATCTATTACAAACACTCACTTTGGAGTAGATTTCGGTTGGCAAATCTTTGATTCAAAACAGGCTACCTATCCACTCAGTTAGGCTAAAACCTCGACTTCACTAAAACCTCAATAACTTAGAGAGCAAAAACAATTTGATAAATCTATTCTAGACAGAGGAAGTAATCTAGATAAGCTTTCCAACAAATATTTAAACACTAAAATTGGGTACATATATTGAGAGATATGACTCTTACAAGTAAACTACCCAGAGATGGGTATGCGGTTGGACATAGTCTATGAGAGTGAAGTGAACCAAATGAACTAGCTACAAGGGGACTTCGACGCCTTGTTCCTCAATTCTTGAGTGTCCTCCCTTGCCTCGTTTATAGTCAAGTGACCAAAATCTCTCATGATGAGTTTGAGAGCTCTTCTCCATCATTTCTCCACTACTTTGGACAACCACTCCTCTTACAGTTTAGTTTTTGGATTTGATTCTCTTTTGGCCTCCACTACTTGCTGAAGTAAATGCTTCCATTTTTCATTTTTGTATTTTTCTTCTATTTGAAGAATATCCTTTTTGCAAAAATATATATGACCTTACTTCTTTATTTTTAAGACTCCCCCTCAAGCTCACATCTGAGCTTGCACCTTCATCCATATCCTGCAAGTTGATGTCGTCCTTGAACCTCTTTAGCTTAGAAGCATCTAGGGAGTTTGTAAGCATGTCTGCAACCTGGTCATTAGTTCTAACACATCCTTGCTCAAAACGTTTTCTCAAACATAATGATAATAAACTTCTATGTGCTTGCTTCGTGCATGAAACATTGGATTGTTCGTTAAGTGAATGCTTGACATGTTGTCACCATAAATTGGAATGGTCTCCACCTGCACATCAAGATCAGCCAAGAGCTTCTTAATCCACATAGCTTCACAAGTTGCAAATGCTAATCCTCTATATTCAGCTTCTGTCGATGATAGTGCAACAATAGGTTGCTTCTTGGAGCTCCATGTGATAGGTTTGCTACCTATCATGAACACATAACCTAAAGTGGATCTTCTATCTTCATTCAAACCAGCCCAATCAACATCACTGAAGCCCTTTTACCTGCAATTCTTCATCATATCTATAAAACAAGGCATGATCGACTGTGTGCTTCACATATCTTAGCACTCGTTTGGCTGAATTTAAATGTTAACTTGTTGGAGCTTACATAAATTGAGAAAGAACTCCAACAATATAACACAAATTTCGTCTTGTGATCGTAGCATAGATCAATGAACCTATAATACTCTTGTATGTAGTTACATCATGTAACTTCTCTCCATCATTTGAGCATAGCTTCACATTTGTGTCCATAGGTTGAGTGAATGGTTTGCATTCACTCATTCCAAATATGAAAAGAACATCCAACAGGTACTTTCTTTGCATCAAGTAAATGCCATCTTTCCAAAAGAACATCCAACAGGTACTTTCTTTGCATCAAGTAAATGCCATCTTTCCCGTAGACTATCTCAATGCCTAAAAAGTATTTCAGCTCACCAAGATCTGAAATTTTAAACTCCTTACCGAGTTTCCTTTTGATCTTTTGTATTCCTATAACATTACTTCCTGTTATGATGAGATCATCAACATATATGCAAATATATACCTGCTTGCCTTCTTCTTTCTTCATGTAGAGAGAGGGATCTGCATTAGTTGGACTATACCCACACCTTGTGAGGTACTCGACCAATCTTTGATTCCAAGCACGTGATGCTTGCTTTAGCCCATACAAAGCTTTCTTCAATCTACAAACAAAATTTGGATGCTTTCTAACTTCAAATCCAATTGGTTGACTCATGTATACCTCTTCTTGAAGTTCACCATTGAGAAAAGCATTTTTTATGTCAAATTGATATAATGGCCATCTCCTTGCTGCACTCACTGCAATCAAGGTTCTAATTGTTCCCATCTTTGCAACCGGGCTGAAAGTCTCTTCATAGTCAATGCCGTGAGTTTGCTTGAATCCTTTTGCTACTAGTCTAGCTTTATGTCTTGCTAGAGAACCATCAACATTTCTCTTTATTTTAAACACCCATTTATTTGGAACAATCTTCATACCTTCAGCCTTTGGAACTAGCTCCCATGTGTGATTGTCCTTGAGAGCTTTCATCTTTTCTTGCATAGCTTCTTGCCATTCTCTTTGTGTACATGCTTCTTCATATGCATCCGGTTCTTTGTCTTTGACCACCTGTGTCATATATAAAAAATGCTTTTCAATAAAACTATCATAGCTCAGCCTTTGAATCGGATACCTTGCTCTCAAAGACCTCCTTTCATTTTCTTTTGTATATTGCTTCTTCAACCGGTTCAACTTTACCTTTGGTGTGATCACCTTTTAATACTCTTCTTCACTTGCATTTGAATCACTATTTTGGGCAATACTTTCAGCTTTAGATCTTTCATAACATGATGTTGGTGATGAGGAATGACTCCTTAGTCTCTCCTTCCATGTTGAGCTTTCTCCAAGTGATGTAGAAGCTTCTGGACCTGACATTTGAGTTCTTGTTTGCTGAAATTCTTCTTGGACAATACCTCCACCATCTTCACAATCTTCTTCAAGAATCTTCTCTTTCCCTTTGTCTCCAAACCATGGTCTTAGCTCATCGAATACCACATCTCGTGAGACTCGTAGCTCCTTTGTCCCCGGATTGTAGCACCTGTATACCTTTTGCTCCGATGAATATCCAATGAAAATACATTTTTCTGACTTTGCCTCCATCTTTGTCCTTAGTTCTTGAGGGATGTGAACATAACACACACATCCAAAAACTTTGAGATGTGTAAGGTCAGGTTTGGTACCAGAATGAACCTCCTCGAGAGTTAGATTATGCACTCCAGCCGTTGTGCACTTGTTCATCAAATAAATGGCCGTACTAGTTGCTTCAGCCCAATAGTTTAGTGGCACCTTCATTTCGTTGAGCATGCATCTTACAACTTCTGTGATATGTCTATTTTTGCTTTCAGCTATTCCATTTTGTTGAGGTGTGTACCTACATGTAAATTGTCGCTTGATGCCATTTTCATAAAGAAAATCTAAAAATTCTTGGGAGAAATATTCTCCTCCTCCATCGGACCTCAAGGTCTTTATGTAGCGTTCTATTTCCTTTTCTACCTGTGCTTTAAATCTCTTGAACATGGAGAACACATCTGATTTTTGTTTTATGCAAAACATCCATACTTTTCTTGAATGATCATCAATAAAAGTGACAAAATATCTATTACCAGCCCCTGATGGTTGTTGTGATGATCCCCACACATCCGTATGTATCAAGTCGAGGACATTCCTTGCCACATAGTTGCTCTTCTTGAATGGTTGTCGAGTTTGCTTTCCTAGTTGGCATGCTTCACAAAACTCATGAAGTCCAACATCATTGAATCTTGGAAGACCTCTTACCACTTCATGGTTGCTCATGTCCTTGAGCTTGGGAATGTTGATATGTCCAAACCTTTTGTGCCACAAATTGGTTTTAGCAATCCTCTTGTTTCCAAACTGAATATACATCACCTTTTCATGTGGTTGTTGAATGTCCAAAGTGAACATCCTTCCTTCTTTCCTTCCTTGAGCAATGACCTTAAATCCTTCTTTTGGATTCTTTATAAAGCAGCCTTTTTCATTGAAGATAACATGATATCCTTTCTCTACCATTTGTCCTACTGAAATCAAATTCTTTGCAATAGTAGGAACATGAAGAACATCAACCAGTACCTTCTTGTCTCCAAGCTTGATATCTCCAACATGCTCAATTGCGTGTTGAGTTTCATCCCTGGTCTCCACAAATCCTTTTCCACTTGGAGCTTGTAGCTTTGTGAATAAATCTCCTTGGCATGTCATATGGTTGCTACAACCTGAATCTATGAACCATTTTTGATCATCACTTCTTGAGTTGTTGTAGTCATGCTTTCTGGCAAGCATGGTTTGCTTGTCTCCTTCACTTGATGTACTCGCATAGTTATTTTGGTTCCTTTGGTTGCCTCCATTCAGCCTTCCATTCTTTTGCCAACAATCATTTGCATAATGTCCTAGTTTACCACAATGATAACATGTTATGCGTTTATGAGGATTGTATGAACCTCGACCTCCTCCTCTATTTCTTCCTTGAACTCTTCCATGTGTGTTGTCATTTGAGTTGTCCTCGTTGTCCTCTGAGTTGTGTTGGCTAAAATTTGTGTTGTTGTAGCTTCTTTCTTTTCCTCTCGAGCCTCCTCTTGAGTTCCTTCCTCTACCTCGACCTGCATACAACATTTGACTATGGCTGTCCTTACCTTTGTTGCCTTCTCCTTGTTGAGCAACCTCTTCAGCCACAAGATTTGGTATAATCTCGTCCAATGTTGGGAGAGGATCTCTATAAAGAATGTTTGTGATGAAGGGCTTCCACTTTTCTTCACTGCTCAAGCTATTGAGGGCTGTTTGGACGATGTCTTCCGAGTCTTCTATCTTGCATCCAACTGATGTTAGATGATCTCGAAGATCCTTGATCCTCAATGTATACTCACTAATGCTTTGGCTTGAGCTTTTCTCATATTGTTGAGCTCGTTCTTGAGTTGCATCCTCCGAGACCTTGTTGAGGTAGCATACACCTTCTCCAATGCTTCCCAAACTTCCTTGGCTGTTTCTAAGCTTTGCACATGACCAATCATAGTGTTAGAAATAACTTGTGAGATGAGGAACATCACCCTTCGATTCCTCTCTTCCCAATCAGCAAATTGTCTCCTTTGTGCCAGAGTAATGTTGGGATCTTCAAGGTCCACCGACTGTGGATCGCCTCCACTAATTAGACTCCATAAACCTTTACCTTTAAGGTAATTTATCATTCTATAATTCCAAGAGTGAAAATTATCTTTGTCTAACTTCTCAACTTGTCCTCAATTAGCCATTGAAAACTTCCAAGATTGAAGTTTATGTCAAGTACTATGTGGCGCTCTTCCTTGACTTTACGAAGCTCCCCCTTGATTTGTAGCTTCTCCTTTGCTTCACTTCAGTTCCAATGCTTTGCCTCTTCAAAATCCAATGCTCTGATACCAATTGTTGGAGAATTCCTCTCCTATTCGGAGTGGAAAGTGTAGAAGACCTTCTTAGGATCAAGACTTTTGCCAACAGCTGAACCTTCAAATGAAAACTCGTACCAATGTAAAAATGCAATAAACTTGAAACTTTGGTCACTCAAACTAGACACCTACAACTTTCAAATGATCTATCAAACACTCAATTTGGAGTAGATTTGGGTTGGCAACTCTTTGATTCAAAACAGTCTACCTGTCCACTCAGTTAGGCTGAAAACTGGACTTCACTAAAACCTGAATAACTCACAGAGCATAAAGAATTTGATAAAACTGTTCTAGGTAGAGGAAGTACTGGAGATAATATTTCCAAGGAATATTTAAATACTAAAATTGGATACATATATTGAGAGATATGACTCTTACAAGTAGACTACCCAGAGATGGGTATGCGGCTGGACATAGTCTATGAGAGTGAAGTGAACGAAATGACTCAAACCAAATGAACTAGCTACAAGGGGACTTCCATGCCTTTGTCCTCAAATCTTGAGTGTCCTCCCTTGCCCCTTTTATAGCCAAGTGACCAAAATCTCTCATGATGAGTTTGAGAGCTCTTCTCGATCATTTCTCCACTACTTTGGACAACCACTCCTCTTACAGTTCAGTTTTTGGATTTGATTCTCTTTTGGCCTCCACTACTTGCTGTAGATGATTCCATTTTTCATTTTTGTATTTTTCTTCTATTTGAAGAAAATTCTTTTTGCAAAAATATATATGACCTTACTTTTTTATTTTTAACATGGATTTGGGGTTGATCCTTTGTGAGGATCAACCTAAATCAAGGGCTATAAACAAAAGTATTTGTTGTGTGAGAGCTCCATAGCTTCCACAGAAACTAAGAAGACTAAGAGAGCTAACTAGCAAGGCCACAAACTAGGAAGAGATATGTCATTCCACCCAACCAACCCCTCCAATATATAGCTCCAAGTCTAAGGGGGTAAGTCCCTCTCAAGAGGACATGTGTACCTTCCATCACATGGGTCCCTAAGGTGTTCACATGGTTTCCAAGCTTAGGAAATCACATGAAATCACATGGCTTCTAAAAGAAGACTCTCCAAGTTCTCACGTACAAACCAAGTGGCTAGGAGAAGCTTCCAATCAAGCCTAAGGTACTCAACCTTAGACAATTAGCCCTAAGGTTCAAGATCCATCTAAAAGGGGTAAATAAACCATAAATCCCAAGGGTTTCACACCTAGAAACTCAAGGGTTCTACCCCTTAGACCCATGTAATTATACAACATTCTCCCCCCCTTAAAAGCATTTCCGTCCTCGGAAATGAGTGGAGATATATATCTTGGGGTATTCCCCCATGCTCCATGATCAATCTCAAACATCATGGCTTCATCTCTCTAAGTCCGCCTCTTAATTAGAAAGGGGAATTCTACCCCGATTGAATCTTAAAAGAGGAGAATCCATGTGTGGTCTAATTCCTTACCCTAATCATTCAAAGTTCCATCTAGTTTGCATACGAAAAAGAACGGAATTGAATGCAAAGTATGGAAAGAATGAAAAGGCTGGAAGAAAACATCCCTGCCTATTTCCTTTGTTTAAGCCATGTGTCATCTAGGTCTCCAAAGCAGTGACTTCAGCTAAATTGCTACCTTGGTCCATCTCTTTGCACCATTAGGGCATGAACCTAGCAAAATAGATGAATGCTTCTTAAGGTTTCTTTATCAGATTCATCTTTCAAGTTAGAATCCAACTTGTTCTGAAAGGAAGATGAATATTTCATAATCCCTACCCAAATCACTCTCTTTTAGTGAAATGGGTGGATTTTCTTGTTTGCAATTTGCCTCCAATAAATCTAAATAGAGGGGAATTTCATTATATAATCCCTACCCAACCAATAGAATGGTAATGGTGGATTATCTAATTTTTACAAGGATATAACATCCTCTATATCTTCAGAGAGAATTTGAATAGCTTACCAAAAAGCGGATGCAATGTTCTTTCAAAACTTTACGTAGTTTTGAGAATCCCCTTTAAGGGACTAGAATCCATAGGGATTAAAATATTGTAGAATCCAATTGATTGAAACCTATTTTACTTGTTCTTCCAAAAAGATTAAGATCTTTATAACTACGTCCCAAGATGGGAACTCATAGTGTAAAAGATCGTGTTATCTTTAAGGTAGAAATAGATTATTCCAATCATTTCTTCACTGCTTAATCCTTACGGATCTTTAATTGGATCTCAAACCTTAAAGGTCTTTTTGATCCTTCCAGAGTTCTCTCCCTTATATTCTAGATCTATTAAAGATATCCTATATTGACATCATAATTAGATCTTTCATATTCTTCAGTTAACTCGAATTATCAAGTATTAAAAAGATGACCTTTCTGAGCTTTCTTTCAAGCTTGATCTAAGATCATTTTTATGATCCTTGAATTCCAAGTCATTTTTTGAGATGAAGCTTTTAGAGCTTCATTCTTTGGAGTTTACCTTCAAACTCAAAAAAGTTGATCCTCTCCTTATTTCTAACTCTTTATGAGAGATAGATCCTTTCATATTTTGTTGGAAGAATTCTTCTTCCCTTTGAGAGGATAATTGAAGAAGATACTTACTCCTAGACATTACCTTCTTGATGTATTCCATTGGATCATGAGTCCCTTTTTCTTTTGGCCATCAAGAAAAAGTACTCAACGGGATTCAGTACCCACTGTCCCATACTAGTGGGTTCCTCATCCAATCCACATAACTTTGTCTCTATACCTTCTCACCTTTTCTGTCCTTTTAAATGCCCTTCATGTTATGGTACCAATTTATGAGATCAAGGACTAAGGTGCTTAGATACACCACTACTAATCGTACTCAAAACCTTTGGTTAACCATTTAATGTGGTGTGACTTTTCTTATCAAACTTTAAGTTTGACTTGATCTTTACCCTACTTGGGTCTTTTGGATCTTCTTTTGCCAAAATAAGAGATAAGACTAGGTCTTTCTCCAATAGATCCCTTCATGTTCCAAGCTTTACCCATGGGTTTTACTTGGGGATCTAGCTATTATACTTCATACAAGAAGTCATATTCCTTAGGTCTATATAACTGGAATCCATAACGTATGTTATGTTATCCCTATGAAGCACCAAAATACCTTTAGGTTTATACTTTATAGCTCATCCAACTTCTTTTCCTATCCCACTTAGGATTTATACAATCCTTATGGTGTATGCAAGTCTTCTCCTGCATTGGGGTTCTTTGAGAATCCCCAATTTTTGAGAACTTCATTTAGCTGGAAGATGTAATGAAAGATATATGAAGTACTAGAATACAAGGAAGTACTTCAACTTTATCTATTTCTTGCATATCTTTTACCTTAAAATATCCTATTTGGTCTTTTCAAGGCATAAGATACAAGTTCTTGGGGACTTTCTCCCCTCCTTAAGAGTTTTCGTCCTCAAAAACTACGTGAGAGTAAATTGAAAATTGTGCTCTTTCAGAAGTATTTGAAAGAGTTTATTTTCAATCTTTTATTGTTCTCCTTGGTTAAAAGAACTATTCAGAGCTTCTAACTTTCCTCCAAGTTTGTTGAACAAATGTCCCAAAGTTCAAGTTTGAATTACCGCTAAATTCGATGTCCCATACCACCGAATCAATTTCAGTGGTAGTGTAAGCCTAGATGTCCCATACCATCCGACTTACACTTCCTTTGAAGGTAGTTTTAGCTTGAATTTTGGGATTAAACCTTGTGTTATTCTAATCAAGTAAGAGCTATTACTTCTTAGACTTGTAAGTTTCATTTCCATTGCCAAGCATAACCATTGCTTATGTCACAATGAAATTTTAACTTAGCAAGTTTTAGTTGTAATTTCAACTTGACAAGAATAGTTTCAAAAATTGATTTTTCAATTATTCCCTGACTCAGATATACTCGAAAAGGATCCTTTTTATGTCACTTGATAATAGAGCTAGTTCTATATATCAACTAGATATCATCTATTTTGACATAATTATAATCTGAACAAAGAATAGGTGACTTGCCAATCAAATCTCTAAAGTAGATGGTAATACTATTTTACCATTTTGAATAATCCTTTGTTTCTAGGACATTGGAAAATGGTATGTAGGGTTTATTACAACCCTTGAGTTCTACCTTCTTTTCTTGCATTTTCTTGCAAGAGAAATGGAAAGCTCCAAATAGTCCTTTAGTTCTAGCAAACAAAAGATTTTCTTGAACAAGAGAATTGACACTTCCATCTTCCAACACTACCTATATATATATATATATATATATTATAATGCTATATTTTCTCTTGCTAAGTTTTGAAAGTAGTCAATCTAAGTTACCACCATTCTCTCGTGGTTAAGAAACATTTTGACCTATCATTTAAGTCCTTGGCCTTGCTGATCAGGCATGCCATGGGTTTTTATGGAGTTTGATGCTCCATAAGAGGAACTTTAAGCTTAATGTATCTTGCCAATGTACTATTTCTTGGCTAGTAATAGTCCAAGTATATAGGAAGTGAATGGTAGTTTTACTTATGGCCAATTGGTTGTACTACCATTATTCCTATCATGGAACTTATGAACATACTTAAGCTTAACTTTAAGAAATTAATCTCCTTCTCAATGCAAAACAAAGCCCATGTAATATGTTCCATATGTATACTAGTGTGTGCCAAAAGGTTCCACCTTTATTGGAAAAAGTGCTACATGCATAAGATTCAGAAGTTGAACCCCTCTTTAAAGCATGCAAAAGTCCCAAATTGGAACTTTGTTCATTTCAAAGGATGGTGCAAAACTTTCATGCATCTCTTTTTTCTATGCATGTGAGTTGCCATAATTGTTGGCGCAAGTCTATGACAAGCCTAAGTATTGGCTTGAGTCTCACAAAATCTTAGAAGAAGCTTTAAAAACAAGACTATGTAAAGTTCACTTGTGAACTACCTCTTGTAACTTTTGAAGAGTTTACTTAATGTAAAAGTAAGAGAATCTTAAGTGGTTGAGTCCACTTGATCAAGAATGGAAAGAGGAGCCACGAATTCGTGATTTGTGGTAGGTAGAGAATCAAATCAATCATTGATTGATTGGAGAGTGATTGAGGGAAGTTAGCCTTCCAAACTCAACTATAAATAGATGGCAGTTTTAGTCGTGGTTAGAGAGACCTATGTGAAGACCTCCAAGAGCTGAGCTTTATGCCATATCAAGGTGTGATTACAAGGCACACACATGTATCAGTAAGTCATTGTATTCTAAAAGCAATATACTTTCATTTTCATGATTATTTGAGTTCATCTTTCCATGTTCTTGTGAAGTGTACTACTCACTGCCATTACTCTCAGTTTTCTCAGTCAGCTTGCAGAGATGTTTTCTCTGAGCTTGGTGCATCATTTTCAGTGATTTAACTTGGTAAAGTTAGCTCTATAAGTCTACTATATGCTCATAAATTTTCATGTCATTTAGATGTTGCAATCTTCAGTTATGTTCATTTGAAGTCAAGAGGGTCTGTTCATCTTCACCTCTCTGTCAGGTACCCGACTTTTTCACTCATCTTTTCAGAGCCATTTCACAGTGGTTACTTATCCCAATTCACTGATTTAAAGCTTGTTGGATTCATCTTACTGTCTAGTATAACCATACAAATTTTCATAATCATTGGATTCCTACATTTTGAGTTATAGTGATTTTTCTGCTCACTGGTCTATTTCTGTAGCAGCCCGTGAAAATCGGGATGATGTCATCACTTGTTAAAACTCATTCTCAGTGTGTGGTTCATTATTTTTGATGCGATTACTCTTGAAAGTTAGCTCTTTAAGCTAAATAGAATTCCCCAAGAGGAATTAAGCTAATTGCTGCTGTGCTCAGAGAATTATGTAAAACACTGGACAGGTGTATGAACCAAGAATAGCAAGTTTTCACCTCTGAGCTAACTCCAACTTATCTGTTTTGATCTATCTTTTTGAGAGTGATATTCCAAAGTACATAGGGTGTCTAATACATCCATTGGCAAGCTAAAAGGGCCCACCATATACTCCTGGAGTTCATTTGGCTGGTGTAGATCAAGGATTTTGCAACACCTCTTCATCTTCAAGCACATACCTATCCATCTCTTCACAGTGGTATCAGAGCAAGGTTGGACAACATGGCAGATGGATTTCCTTCATCAATTGACAAATTGGACAGAGGTAACTACTCAGCTTGGTCATTAAGGATGGAAGCTTATCTCCAAGGTAGAAGTTTATATGGTTATGTGGCTGGAGATGAAGTTATGCCAAGTTTCAGGAACAAAAGTCAACCAACACAAGAAGAGCAAGAAAGATTGAGCACATGGTGCTCCAAGGATGCACTTGCAAGGTCTTATCTCCTCAAATCTATCTTAGATTTTTTGTTGCCTCACATTAGAAGTTGTAAGACATCTCAGGAAGTGTGGGATGCACTTGAAGCTTTCTTTTCTTCAAGTACCAAAGCTAGGAAGCATCAACTATGGCTGGATCTCACAACTCTCAAGAAGGCTCCCAAACAAAATGTGACTGATTTTGTCACAAAGCTCAAGGACATAGCGGATCAGTTGGGAAGCATTGTAGAGGTAATAGATGAAGAGCAAATTGTAAGGTAGGTCATCAATGGATTGAAGGCAGATGATAAGTGGGAAGCATTCACCACAGCTATGGATTTGTACATGGACATGCATGTACCTGATTTCAACACACTCATTGGACAACTACTTACTCAAGAGGCAAAGCTTATCAAAAATGGAGAAAGCTCTAAAGGTAATCAATCTTCAGCTTTATACACGGATTAAAGCAAGTCTAAAGATAACAAAGGAAAGGCAAAGAAAGTGGATGATGAAGCAGGTACATATCAAGCTAACTATGCAGGTAGAGGAAGACATGGCAGAGGTAGAGGAAGAGGAGGTAGACAAGGCAGGGGGAGATCCCAAGACTCCAACTCATGTTCTATTTGTGGATTAACTAATCATACAATTGAAAATTGCTTTAGGAATTCCAAGAATCAAAGAGGCAGAGGATACAATAGAGGAAGTTATGGCTACTCAAGAGGAAGGTTCAACAACTACCATGGCAACTACAACAACTACAATCATTCAAACTATCAAGGAGGCTACAAAGGAAGGAGAGACTACAATAACTACACAGAAGACTCAAACAAAGAGGATTCATTATTGATCATGAACATGGCTATGCCACAAGGTAAATATGATGAGCATGTTTTCTACATAGATTCAGGTTGTTCAAATCATGTGGCAGGAAATGTGGCACTCCTATCAGATTTAGAAGATCCAAGGAATAAGCATGAGGTACAAACAGGAGATGATACAAAACATCCTGTGGAGAAAATAGGCAATGTCAAAGCACCTGATGGAAACATCAACCTACTCAGTAAGGTACTCTATGTCCCTACCATTACAAAGAATTTGATAAGTGTTGGGCAGATAGTAGAGAAAGGGTTGCAAGTCAGGTTCACAAAAGCAGGAGCATTTGTTGAAGATCCAAGTCAAGGATTCAGAAGAATTGCAAAAGGTGAAAAGACAGGTAGATTGTTCACATTTGAATTACAGGACACTAGAAACATTGCTCTCTCTAATTATGGTAGTCAGACACTCACAGAATTGGAAGTATGGCACAAAAGGTTAGCACATATTGGTGAAAGGTCATTAAAGCAAATCTGCAGGGACCAAAGTGTACTTGGACTTCCTAATTTGTCAAAACAACATATGATTTATAAGTGCAGTGCATGTCAATTTGGAAAGTCTCACAGGTTACCATTCATGAAGAAAGGTTATATGCATGGAGATCTCTTGGAGTTGGTTCATACAGATGTATGGGGACCTAGCAAGGAAGCTTCAATATCTGGATCAAGGTATTATGTTTCCTTTATTGATGATTGCAGCAGATGGACTATCCTATTCTTTATGAAACACAAAGATGAAGTTTTTTCATGTTTCAAAAGATATTTGGCTCTTGTGGAGAATCAAACAGGTAAATCACTAAAAAGGCTAAGGTCAGATGGAGGGGGAGAATACTTCTCCCATGATTTTGATTCTTTTCTTCAAGAAAGAGGAATCAAAAGAGAGGTAACTACAAGGTACACTCCTGAGCAAAATGGAGTGGCAGAAAGGAGGAATAGGACAATTGTTGAAGCTGCAAGGTCTATGTTAAATGAAAAGCATTTACCTAATTACTTATGGGCTGAGGCTGTATCTACAGCCACTTACTTGATTAACAGGTTGCCTTCAAAATCCCTTGATGGGATGACTCCATATGAGGCTTGGAATGGAAGAAGACCAAGCTTAGATCATTGTAAAATTTATGGATGTATTGCTTTTGCTCATGTTCCTTCACAGGTTAGAGGCAAGATGGATCCAAAGGCAGAAAGGTGTGTATTTATTGGATATGACAACAATCAAAAGGGCTACAGGTTATACAACCCTACCAACAAAGGATTCTTGGTAAGCAGAGATGTAGTTTTTGATGAGAACAATTCATGGTATGAAGATTCATGCAGGAAGGTCAATTTACCATATAATCTTGAAGAAGATTTTCCAAAGCTTGGTAGAGAACAATCAAAGATTGAAGAACAAGACACCTCAGAGGATGATGAAGAATCTCACATGGAAAAGATCAAAGCATGGAAGTCTAAAGGCAAAGCAAAATTGCAGGAACTTGGACATGAAGCAGAATCATCACATCATGGCCTAAGAAGATCTATGAGGGAAAAGAAAAAACCAGAAAGGTATGGGTTTGACACCTCATTAGTAACTAAACATTCTATCTACATAGCACAGGACATAAACCAAGAGGAGCCATCATCATTTGAAGAGGCCAAAGCAAAAACAGAATGGAAGCATGCAATGAAGGAAGAGACTGAAGCACTTGAGGAAAACAACACTTGGGATTTGGTGCCCAAGACTTCGTCCATGAAGGTAATAGGCTCAAGATGGGTCTATAAACTCAAGAAGAATTCTGATGGTTCAATTAACAGGTATAAGGCAAGGCTTGTGGCAAAAGGCTTTGCACAAACTCAGGGAATTGATTATGAGGAGACTTTCTCTCCTGTGGCAAAGATGCCTACTATTAGGGTTTTGCTTAGTATTGCCTCTTCCAAGAATTGGAATATATTTCAACTAGATGTAAAGAATGCATTCTTGAATGGTTGGATAACAGAAGAGGTATATATGGCACAACCACCTGGTTTTGAGAATCAAGTTTATCCTGATTATGTGTGTAAACTTAACAAAGCATTGTATGGTCTCAAGCAAGCTCCAAGAGCTTGGAATTTCAGGCTTGTTTCATTCTTGCAGGACAAAGGCTTTCAACCAAGCAAGGCAGATCCTTCACTCTTTATTAAAAAGAGTAATTCCGAGGTCATCTATCTATGTGTATATGTAGATGATATTATATTGACAGGAAATGATGCAGATGGTATGAAGAAGATCAAAGATCAGATGAGAGAAGAGTTCAAGATAAGTGATTTGGGTTCACTTACCTACTTCCTAGGTTTGGAAGTTGTCTACAAAGATCATGGTTTGTTTCTCACTCAAAGAAAGTACATTAAGGACATGTTGGCAAAATTCAAGATGCAAGATTGTAAGATTGCAGGGACTCCAATGGAGGTCAATCACAAATTGAGCTCACATGAAGGTGAACTCATAGAGGACATCAGATCATATCAAAGTCTAGTGGGTAGTCTCAACTATGCCACATTGACAAGAGTAGATATATGTTACAGTGTGAGTGTGCTAAGTCAATTTATGCACACTCCAAGGAAACCACATATGGATGCTGCCAAAAGGATTCTCAAGTATCTCAAAGGAACCATAAATGAAGGACTTTATTATCCTTATGTATCTGATTTAGGTTTGAAGTTATTTTTTGATGCAGATTGGGCTGGCTCCAAGGAAGATAGAAGGAGCACTTCAGGTTATCTTACCTTTGCAGGTTCAAAGCTTATTTCATGGTCATCCAAGAAGCAACCCACAGTTGCTCTCTCTTCTACTGAAGCTGAATATAGAGGTCTTGCCATAGCTACACAAGAAGCTATGTGGATGAAGACATTATTCAAAGATCTTGGATTGGAGTTTGGAACTCCAACTATTTTTGGTGACAATATGAGTTCTATTCATTTGGCTGCTAATCCTATTTTTCATGCAAGGACTAAACATATTGAAGTTCATTATCACTATGTACCAGAGAAGGTTCTAAGCAAAGAGATTCAAATATCATATGTGTCCACTCATCAACAATGTGCAGATATTCTAACCAAAGCATTGGATGGTACAAAGCTTTGCAAATTCAAGGCTATGATAGGTTTGCAGGTAATCTTGGAAGATTGAAGACCTCAAGCATACTTGGCTTGAGGGGGAGCTATTGGAGCAAGTCTATGACAAGCCTAAGTATTGGCTTGAGTCTCACAAAGTCTTAGAAGAAGCTTTAAAAACAAGACTATGTAAAGTTCACTTGTGAACTACCTCTTGTAACTTTTGAAGAGTTTACTTAATGTAAAAGTAAGAGAATCTTAAGTGGTTGAGTCCACTTGATCAAGAATGGAAAGAGGAGCCACGAATTCGTGATTTGTGGTAGGTAGAGAATCAAATCAATCATTGATTGATTGGAGAGTGATTGAGGGAAGTTAGCCTCCCAAACTCAACTATAAATAGATGGCAGTTTTAGTCGTGGTTAGAGAGACCTATGTGAAGACCTCCAAGAGCTGAGCTTTATGCCATATCAAGGTGTGATTACAAGGCACACACATGTATCAGTAAGTCATTGTATTCTACAAGCAATATACTTTCATTTTCATGATTATTTGAGTTCATCTTTCCATGTTCTTGTGAAGTGTACTACTCACTGCCATTACTCTCAGTTTTCTCAGTCAGCTTGCAGAGATGTTTTCTCTGAGCTTGGTGCATCATTTTCAGTGATTTAACTTGGTAAAGTTAGCTCTATAAGTCTACTATATGCTCATAGATTTTCAATGTCATTTGGATGTTGCAATCTTCAGTTATGGTCATTTGAAGTCAACAAGGTCTGTTCATCTTCACCTCTCTGTCAGGTACCCGACTTTTTCACGCATCTTTTGAGAGCCATTTCTCAGTGGTTACTTACCCCAATTCAGTGATTTAAAGCTTGTTGGATTCAGCTTACTGTCTAGTATAACCATACAAATTTTCATAATCATTGGATTTCTACATTTTGAGTTATAGTGATTTTTCTACTCACTGGTCTATTTCTGTAGCAGCCCGTGAAAATCGGGATGATGTCATCACTTGTTAAAACTCATTCTCAGTGTGTGGTTCATTATTTTTGATGCGATTACTCTTGAAAGTTAGATCTTTAAGCTAAATAGACTTCCCCAAGAGGAATTAAGCTAATTGCTGCTCTGCTCAGAGAATTATGTAAAACACTAGACAGGTGTATGAACCAAGAATAGCAAGTTTTCACCTCTGAGCTAATTCCAACTTATCTGTTTTGATCTATCTTTTTGAGAGTGATATTCCAAGGTACATAGGGTGTCTAATACATCCATTGGCAAGCTAAAAGGGCCCACCATATACTCCTGGAGTTCATTTGGCTGGTGTAGATCAAGGATTTTGCAACACCTCTTCATCTTCAAGCACATACCTATCCATCTCTTCACAATAATGCATATGTCATAACCCATGACTATATTTATGCATATCGAATCTTTCTTTTCCAAACCCATGCATAGTGCAA
Organism: Ceratopteris richardii; assembly: GCA_020310875.1. NCBI lineage: Eukaryota > Viridiplantae > Streptophyta > Polypodiopsida > Polypodiales > Pteridaceae > Ceratopteris > Ceratopteris richardii. The sequence goes on along the minus strand of CM035410.1, from coordinate 138,253,254 downwards.
ATCCTTTCCGTGACTAATTGTCTATGTGACCAAGCCAGACTGGGCCACTTGAATCTATGCATCCATTTCTGAGTTCATTTCTATCACAACATGCAGTGCATGCTTCATAGTTTAAAGGAAAAGAAAAGAGGGCACTTATCTGGAAATTATGCTTCGTCCATCCCTTGATCCACTTGAGTACTTTTCTGGTAATGAAGTAGGCTTGGACCACCATCTCATCCATTGTTGAAATCCTCCAAGGGCATTTCATACTTACTTGTGTGTTCATATGTGTGCATCTTAAAATCATGCATGGGAAGGTAAAGGGTTCCAAACCCGTTCACTGCATGAAAACTTTAATGAAAGAAAACCTCGTTGTTTCCTTCTATCCTAGAAAGGAGCTTTCCAGAACTTAGGGTTACACTATAGTGCATTGCCTCTTAGTATTCATGCATGATGTATGCATTCCATTGGTGCAACCCCTATGCATAGCTAATGGATATCACACACATGTACCCCTTACAATTGGAAAAGAAAATTTCCAAAAAGAGCCATGCTTTTATAAATGCATTCACTAGCATTTAAAGTATCAAGAAGTTATCCACATACCCCACTATTTATTGGGAAATGCATGATTTTAAGATGCACACATATGGGCACACAAGTAAGTATGAAGTGCCCAAGAAGAATATCAACAATGGATGAGGGCGGATGGTCCAAGCCTACTTCATCACCATGAGAACACTCAAGTACGCATGAAGTGCCAAGATCGAAGGGAAGGAGTGCGATGGCCCAAGCCTACATAATCATGAAAGTACTCAAGGGAAGTCAATGGATGGACGAAGCTTAATTTTTAGATAAGTATTTGCACACCTTTCTTTTCCTTGCAGACTAAAGAGCATACAATGCATGTCATAATAGACATGAATTTGAAAAAGGATGCATAGATTGAGATGGCCTTATTTGTCTGGTCACATACACAATTAAGCCATGGAAATGATTTTCACTATGCATCAAATTCATATAATTTTGGAAAAGAAAGATTGGTTGTGCATAAATATGTTCATGCATTATGGCAACTCCGATGCACAAAAAGAAAGATGCATTATGACAACTCCGATGCACCATCGTTTGAATAAACAAAGTTTCGAATTGGAACTTTTGCATGCTTTAAGGAGGGGTTCAACTTCTGAACCTTATGCATGCAACACCTTTTCGAATAAAGGTTTAAAAGTCTTGGCATATACTAAAGCATGCATTTGGAACACATTACATGGGTTTTCGAGTTGAGAGGGAGATTAAGTTCTTGAAGTTAAACTTAAGTAGGATTTGATTTTATTAGTTTCTAGAAAGAATGGTGACGAGGCCAATTGGCCACTATAACCCATTTAATTCCTTCATATTTGGCTTAGTAATTAAACGCCAAATAATCCTAACTTCTTGAAATACCTTAAGCTTAAAATCCCTCTTATGGAAGTTTAAATTCCATAAAAGCCCATGGCATGCCTGATTAGCAAGGCCATAGAATTAAGGTAGTGATAATTTTTTTTTTCTCTTAACGCCATGTGATTTCATGTGATTTCCTAAGCTTGGAAACCATGTGAACACTTTAGGGACCCATGTGATGGAAGGTACACATGTCCCCTTGAGAGGGACTTACCCCCTTGAACTTGGAGCTATATATTGGAGGGATTGGTTGGGTGGAAAGACATCTCTCTTCCTAGTGTGTGGCCTTGCTAGTTAATCTTCTTAGTTGATTAGTTCAGTTGTGTGAAGGCTATGGAGTCCATACCACTGTTGTGTGAGAGCTCCATAGCTTCAGAAACTAAGAAGACTAAGAGAACTAACTAGCAAGGCCACACACTAGGAAGAGAGATGTCATTCCACCCAACCAACCCCTCCAATATATAGCTCCAAGTCCAAGGGGGTAAGTCCGTCTCAAGCGGACATGTGTACCTTCCATCACATGGGTCCCCAAGGTGTTCACATGGTTTCCAAGCTTAGCAAATCACATGAAATCACATGGCTTCTAAAAGAAGACTCTCCAAGTTCTTACGTACAAACCAAGTGGCTAGGAAAAGCTTCCAGACAAGCCTAAGGTACTCAACCTTAGAGAATTAGCCCTAAGGTTCAAGACCCATCTAAAAGGGGTAAATAAACCATAAATCCCAAGGGTTTCACACCTAGAAACTCAAGGGTTCTACCCCTTAGACCCATGTAATTATACAAGAATATCTTTCTTAACTTGGGGAAGGGTCTACTTGATATGGGCCATTGGATCTAGACTTGATCCTAAGTGTGGATTAAGCAAGATCAAGGGTTATAAACAAATGGTTGTTGATCCTACCTTTCTACCATTTGATTTACCCCAAAGATCAATAGTGGAGATTATTTTGGGCATGGATCAAGCTACCACGACCCTAGAACATGGGTAGGCCGACTTAGGCTTGGAGGACCTTATAAGTATGATCCCATCCCCATGTAGGATCATCATTTGTAGTGTTTGGAACCATTAGGGTGTCCATCTTAGTACCCATTGTGTTGGCCTATAGCCCTTCACCTAGCTTCTATCTAGATCACCATCTAAGCTCTAGACATGGAGTGCTTGGGTGGATAGAACCATATATATATTTGTTAGTGTTTGAATTCCATTGTATTAGAGATGAGTTTTAGTTGAATTGAGTTGAGTTCATCTTCTATTCATCTTGAGTCCACTTTCCATTATAACCAAATCTCTTGTGTTATTCTCATGAGTAGCAATCTCTCTCTTTCTATCTAACCTTGATCTTGTATGTGTGTTGTGGTAACCTCTACATGGCATTAGAGTTACACCACTAGCCCACCACTCAATCATTATTTATTCATTTCATTTTCCTTTTTCTTACATGGTATCAGAGCATAGGAAGGTATAAAAGATCACAGAGATCGTGGAGGCCAAGGAATCAACTCTAGCATTTGTGGAAGGAATGCTTCAAAAATCAAGCTTGTGAGAGGAAAATGCTTCAGCTCCAAAGTTTGTGATAGGTAAAGGCTTCAACAGTGGAGTTCTTGGGAGGCAAAGGCTTCAACACTATATCTTGTGGGAGGAAAAGGATTCAAAACTAGAGTTGTCGGGAGGCAAAGGCTTCAAGGCTTCAAGATCATGGGACACAAAGACTTAAACACTATGGAGGTTTTAGCATCTAGATGTAGAGTGGAAGCGGAGTTGGTGCAATGGATTTTGAAATGCAAACACTATGGGTTCATCCACCAACCTTCAGTGAAGGCAAGTTAGATGGTACAGATTATTTTCTTTGGAGGTTAAAGATTATAGTTATCCTTGATTCTTATGATCTTTTGGAGATGGTGATGGGAAGTGAGCAAGAGCCACAACCTACCTTTGACCCATTGGATCCGAGTATGGTGATTCTCCCAGATGCAAAGTTTTTACAAGCTTGGAAGATAAGGAATGCAAATGCACTATATTATATAGTGAACAATTGTGTGGAGTCTATTCTACCTCTTATTCAACATACATCCAAGTCAAGTGATGCATGGATGTTGGGAGTGATGGTTGGATGCACTCAAGAAATGAGTTGGTGCTGCTATACCTGCTTCACACCTGCCCTCTTTTGGTTCCAGATATGCTTAGTACACTTGCTTAGCTTCCAAATGACACAAAGAAACCATATATGTACTTTGCAAATGGTATGTGTAATGATCAAACCAAAACAGATAACTTGGATCCTTCACAAATCCAAAAAAACTTACTATTTCTGTATTGATACCTGCTCAGTGTTATGCTCAGTATGACCAGCACACTTGAAATTGAAACAATTCCTTTTGGGAGTATTAAAGTACCTTAATGAGCTACCAATTGCAAGTGGAATCACTCAAATTGATAAACCATACACTGAGAAATAAGTTTAGCAAAATTCTGATTACCCCCGACTTTTTAGGAGAGTTGCAGAGATAGACCAGTGACTGCTTCGAGCGTGATTTCTCCCAAATGACTGAATGAAATCTTTTGAGATTTTGTATGCTTGTAGAAGACCTTGAGATGGTTCCAATGAGCTATTGAACTCTTGATTTGGTTCAGTGAGCACTGAGAAATGCTCCTTGGAAGTTGACAGACTTGGAGTAGGAGACTCAGACAAAACAGAGATGATGAATGTAAGTATTTGTATTATATCATATGAATGTACATTCCCATTGGCATGATAGACATAGCACAATGGTACTCAAAGGTGCAAGATATGAAGTAGGCCTTACACACTCAATGAATGGTACAGAATAGCCTCGGGATTGATGATGAACACCCACGACTTTTTGCTTGTAGTTTTTATAGGAGTTGAAGGTTAATTTGAATTTCAAATTCAAACTTAGGCTCCCTAGAATATCTCTACTAAAAGTAGGGAGATATTCTCTCCATTAACTCAACTAAGAATCCATGACTAATCAAGTTGGTATGATTAAATGAGATGCCAAGTCATTCTAGACTTTTACAAAGGAGTAAATGGTAAGAACATCTAAGCATATGTTCATATGAACCTTGCTTCAAGTGAAGCCTTGACAAAGCTTTGTCCAAGCTAGTCTTCCATGATTTCAAGCCAATGTGTGAAGGCTTGATATGCACCAACAGCTCCCCCTCAAGCCAAACACTTTGGCTTAAGTCTTCTCTTTCAATCTTCAATTACATCCTGCAATCCAATCATGGATTTGAATCTGCTTAACTTGTTTCCATCCAATGCCTTTGTAAGTAAATCTGCACATTGCATATTAGTGGACACATAAGTCAATTGAATGTCTTTACTAAGCAACTTCTCTCTCACATAGTGGTAATGAACCTCTATGTGTTTGGTTCTGGCATGATATATTGGATTAGCTGCAAGGTGAAGAGAGCTAGTGTTGTCTCCAAAAATAATTGGTGGCCTTGTATATAGGCCTAACTCTGTATATAGAAGCTTCAACCAGATAGCTTCTTGAGTGGCATTGGCAAGCCCTCTATACTCTGCTTCAGTGGATGACAATGCCACTGTAGGTTGCTTCTTGGCTGACCAAGAGATAGGCTTATCTCCTGCAAAACAAATATATCCTGAGGTGCTTCTCCTATCATCCTTACATCCTGCCCAATCTGCATCTGAGTAAACTTTAATGTCAATATCTGATGTATAAGGAAAGTACAAACCATGACTTTGAGTTCCCTTCAGATACTTCAAGATCTTCTTTGCTGCCTCTAGGTGAGGTACCCTTGGTTTGTGCATGAATTGACTAAGCACACTAACTCCATATGCTATGTCAATTCTTGTCAATGTAGCATAGGTCAAACTTCCTACCATACTTTGGTATCCTGTGATGTCTTGGACTTCTTCTCCTTCATGAGCACTTAGCTTTAGGTTGACCTCCATTGGAGTAGTAGATACTTTAGCATCCTGCAAGCCAAACTTCTTGACCATATCCTGCACATACTTCTTTTGAGTGATATATATACCTGAGTTGGTGTAGACTAACTCAAGACCTAAGAAGTACTTCAATAATCCAAGATCACTAATCTTGAATTCTTTCATCATTTGTCCTTTGATGTGCCTAATTCCATTTACATCATTGCCTGTAATGATGATGTCATCAACATAAACACACAAGTAGATTACCTCTGTACTACTTCTCTTTATGAATAGAGAAGTGTCTGCTTTACTCATCACAAATCCTTGGTCTTGGAGGTAGGTTGTCAACCTGTAATTCCATGCTCTAGGTGCTTGCTTTAAACCATACAGAGCCTTCTTCAATTTACAAACATAATGTACCTTTTTTGGATCTTCATAGCCAGGTGGTTGTGACATGTAGACTTCTTCAGATATCCATCCATTCAAGAAAGCATTCTTGACATCTAATTGGTACATATTCCAATTCTTGGATGCAGCTACACTTACCAATATTCTGATAGTTGGCATCTTGGCCATAGGAGAAAATGTCTCCTCATAATCAATGCCTTGGGTTTGTGCAAAACCCTTGGCTACCAACCTAGCTTTGTACCTGTTTATTGTTCCATCTGAATTCTTCTTTAGTTTGTAGATCCATCTGGATCCTATTACCTTCATAGAGTCTTTCTTGGGTACCAAGTCCCAAGTATCACTTTCTTTGAGAGCTTCCATCTCTTCATCCATGGCTTCTTTCCATTCAGGTTTGGTAATTGCTTCTTCATAGGTACCTGGTTCTTCATTCAACAAGTCTTTTGCAAGATATACAGAATGTTTAGTTACAAGTGATGTGTCATACCCAAATCTGATAGGCTTCTTCTTTTCTCTTTGAGATCTCCTCATTGCTTGGGTTGAGGATTCTGGTTTATCTTCTAGTTGCTTCATCTTCATCTTCCCTTTGGACTTCCAAGCCTTGAACTCTTCAAGGTTTATTGTATCATCATCATCTGAGCTTGAATCTTCTTGCTGAATTGGTTCCTCCTTGGTGAGCTTTGGAAAATCTTCTTCCATGTCATAGGGTAGACTAATCTTCCTGCATTCATTCTCATACCATGAGTCATTCTCATCAAAGATGACATCTCTGCTTACCTTGAAACCTTTGTTTGTTGGGTTGTAGAATCTATATCCCTTTTGGTTCAAATCATAACCAACGAAGATACATTTTTCAGCCTTGGGGTCTAGCTTTCCCCTTACCTGTGAGGGAATATGCACATATGCTACACAACCAAAGATTTTGCAATGATCCAGAGAGGGTCTCTTACCATGCCAAGCTTCATATGGTGTCATGCCATCAAGTGATTTGGATGGCAACCTGTTTATGAGATAGGTGGCAGTGGATACACTCTCTGCCCAAAGATAATTTGGTAACTTTTTCTCATTAAGCATAGACCTAGCTGTTTCTACTATGAGTCTATTCCTTCTTTCAGCTACCCCATTTTGTTCAGGTGAGTACCTTGTAGTAATCTCCCTTTTGATGCCTCTTTCCTGCAAGAAATCTTCAAACTCATTGGAGAAGTACTCTCCTCCACCATCTGACCTTAGCCTCTTCAAGCTTCTTCCTGTTTGATTTTCAACAAGTGCAAGATACCTCTTGAAACAATTAAACACTTCATCTTTATGCTTCATAAAGTATAAAATGGTCCATCTGCTATAGTCATCAATGAAGGACACATAATACCTTGAACCTGAAATGGAAGGGTCCTTGCTAGGTCCCCAAACATCTGTGTGTACCAAGTCTAGGTAGTCTTCATGCATGAAACCTTTCCTTGAATAGGGTAACCTGTGAGACTTACCAAATTGACATGCTCCACACTTGTAAATCATGTGTTGCTTGGATACATTAGGTACCCCAAGCACGCATTGATCCCTGCATATTTGCTTGAGAGTTCTTTCACCTATGTGACCTAATCTCTTGTGCCATATTTCTAACTCTGAAAGTGTCTGATCCTTGTAATTATACAAAGCAATGTTCTTAGTGTCTTCTAGCTCAAATGTAAATAATCTACCTGGTTTCTCCCCTTTGGCTATCCTTCTGAATCCATGTCTTGGGTCCTCCACATATGCTCCATGTTGTGTGAATCTGACCTGCAACCTTTCTCCACAATCTGACCAACACTCATTAGATTCTTGGTGATGGTTGGTACATAGAGTACCCTGCTCAATAGGTTTTGGTTTCCATCACATGTCTTCACATTCCCAATCTTAACAACAGAATGTTTAGTGTCATCACCTGTTTGTACCTGATGTTTACCCTTGGGTTCTTCCAAATCAGAAAGTAATGCCACATTGCCAGCTACATGGTTAGAACATCCTGAGTCAATATAAAATAAATGATCGTCATTTGTACCTGCCTTGGAGGTCATATTCATGATCAATAGGGAGTCATCTTGCTCCTCTGTGTAGTTGTTGTAGTCTCTTCTATTTCTGAATCCACCTTGGTAATTACCATTATGGTTGTTGTTGTAATTGTTGTTGTATTGGTTGTTGTATCCATTGTAGCCTTGATGTTGGTTGAATCTGCCTCTCCCTTGAGAGTATCCACCTCTTGAGTAGCCTCTTCCTCTCTGATTCTTGTAATTCTTGTAGCATTCATCTGTGGTATGATTGGACAATCCACAAATGTTGCATGGTGATGAGTTGTAGGGTCTCCCCCTACCTGACTTACCTCCTCTGCCTCTTCCTCTAGATGACCTTCCTCTCCCTGCATAATTAGCTTGAGAGGTAGAGCCTTCTTCATCCTGTTTCTTCCCTTTACCTTTATCTTTAACCTTCTTATCAGTATAGAGAGCAGAGGGGTTGTTACCTTTTGATTGATCTCCTGCCTTTGTAAACTTTGCTTCATGTGTGAATAGTTGGCCCATGAGTGTTGTGAGATCTGGGGTATGCATGTCCATATAGAGGTCCATTGCAGTGGTGAAACTTTCCCACTTATCATCTGCCTTGAGTCCATTTGTTACTTGCCTGACTATTTGCTCCTCTTCAATCTCCTCTCCAATGCTTGCTAATTGGTCTGCCACATCTTTAATCTTTGTCACATACTCTGAGACTGGTTGCTTGGGCTGCTTCCTAAGGGTTGTGAACTCAATCCACAATTGATTCTTCCTAGCCCTTGTGTTAGAAGAAAAGTAGGTTGACAAGGTTTCCCAAGTCTCTTGGGAAGTCTTACAATTCCTTACATGAGGTAAAAGAAAGTCAGATATAGAGTTTAGAAGGTAAGACCTTGCCAAAGCATCCTTTGCACACCATTGGTTGAGTCTTTCATGTTCATTGTTTGTGGGTAGTCCTCTAGTCTTGAATGAGGGTAATTCCTCATCTCCTGATATGTATCCAAACAAGCTCCTTCCTTGTAGATAGGTCTTCATTCTCAATGACCAAGCTTGGTAGTTGTTCCTATCCAATTTGTCAATGAATGTAGGAAATCCATCACCCATGTTTACCTTCTTTGCTCTGATACCACTGTTTGGAGTGATGGTTGGATGCACTCAAGAAATGAGTTGGTGCTGCTATACTTGCTTCACACCTGCCCTCTTTTGGTTCCAGATATGCTTAGTACACTTGCTTAGCTTCCAAATGACACAAAGAAACCATATATGTACTTTGCAAATGGTATGTGTAATGATCAAACCAAAACAGATAACTTGGATCCTTCACAAATCCAAAAAAACTTACTATTTCTGTATTGATACCTGCTCAGTGTTATGCTCAGTATGACCAGCACACTTGAAATTGAAACAATTCCTTTTGGGAGTATTAAAGTACCTTAATGAGCTACCAATTGCAAGTGGAATCACTCAAATTGATAAACCATACACTGAGAAATAAGTTTAGCAAAATTTTGATTACCCCCGACTTTTTAGGAGAGTTGCAGAGATAGACCAGTGACTGCTTCGAGCGTGATTTCTCCCAAATGACTGAATGAAATCTTCTGAGATTTTGTATGCTTGTAGAAGACCTTGAGATGGTTCCAATGAGCTATTGAACTCTTGATTTGGTTCAGTGAGCACTGAGAAATGCTCCTTGGAAGTTGACAGACTTGGAGTAGGAGACTCAGACAAAACAGAGATGATGAATGTAAGTATTTGTATTATATCATATGAATGTAGGCCTTACACACTCAATGAATGTAGGCCTTACACACTCAGAGGTGCAAGATATGGAGTAGGCCTTACACACTCAATGAATCGTACAGAATAGCCTCAGGATTGATGATGAACACCCGCGACTTTTTGCTTGTAGTTTTTATAGGAGTTGAAGGTTAATTTGAATTTCAAATTCAAACTTAGGCTCCCTAGAATATCTCTACTAAAAGTAGGGAGATATTCTCTCCATTAACTCAACTAAGAATCCACGACTAATCAAGTTGGTATGATTAAATGAGATGCCAAGTCATTCTAGACTTTTACAAAGGAGTAAATGGTAAGAACATCTAAGCATATGTTCATATGAACCTTGCTTCAAGTGAAGCCTTGATAAAGCTTTGTCCAAGCTAGTCTTCCATGATTTCAAGCCAATGTGTGAAGGCTTGATATGCACCAACAATGGAGTATATTGAGGAGTCACTATGAGGTAAGAAACCAATCATGCATTCAAAATTTAGAAAATCAATTGGAAGTAGAGAAATTTGCAGAAGGAAAGAAGGTGAAGGCATCCATTACTCAAATCAAGAAGCCATGTGATGGAATGGATTGTGAAGGGATAGAGAAGACTAGCAAGGGGTAGCTCAAAGGTTTCTCCAAAATAGTCCACCAAATTATGATTGAAGGGTAACTACACTCAACACTCAGGTGAGACCTCAAACGTTGATACTTGAGGAGTTCTATTCACCACCAAGGGAAGAGGATTTGGAGCTTAACGCCCAAAGAAGTAGCAATGGAGATGCTACATTCTCCAACAATGCATCAAGTAAAGGTAGTTCCTCAACCAAAGGTAAGAATGCAAAGAGGAGGAGCAGTAAGACGAAGATTCAAGGACAATGCTTCCATTGCAAAAGGAAGGGACATGCAATTGCAGATTGTCATGTCAAGAGGATAGATGAAGTGAAGAAGGAGACAATACATGGAGCCAAGGCAAAGGTGGTATGCTCCTCAACACAAGAAGAATCAATTGTGGATTCATAGGTACTCAACAATGGTGCATCTCGTCAAATTACCAATGTATAGTTCAATCTAGCTCTATGCAGCCTCAACAAGAACCCATCATGGTGACATGAATAATATGGAAGGAGATGCAAAAGCAAGGTATTTTTCTTCATCACTTACCTATAGTGAATGGAATGAAGGAACCTATAGAGCTTGTATGATGGGCAAGCTGCATAGAGAGACATTCCCACAAGAAAGCAAGAGTAGGTCAAAGGCTCCTCTAGTGTTGGTATATTCTAACTTGTGAGGTAAGATATCTATAAAGGCATTGGGAGGATCTTCCTACATTGTGATCGTCGACGACTATAGCAGGAAGATGTGGATGTACTTCCTTCGTGATAAGGCTCAAGCTTTTGGTAAGATTAAAGAACAACCACAACTTGTTGAAAATGAACTAGGGAAAAGTGTGAAGAAGCTTGTAATAGGAGGTGGTGGTGAGCTCAACTTAGAGGAGTTGGAAGGCTTTTGCAAGTGCAAAGGGATAAAGTGTCAATCAGTGACACCTTACACATCACAACATGATGGCAATATGGAATGCAAGAGTCACACCATTGTTGAGATAGCAATGTGTATGAGGGAAGGCATGAGTTTTCCTTATCAAAACAGAAAGATTCATCATGAAGTCTACATTGGTAAGAATCCATCCATCTTACACTTTAGAATTTTTGAGAGTATGTGCTATGCTCTTGTCCCAGGTCAAGGAAAGAACAAGTTGGAACCAAAAAGCAAAAGATGCATCTTCTTAGGTCATAATGAAAAGCAAAGGGCTTTCATATTGTATGACCACAAGACAAAGAAGATCAAAGGGAGTTGCGATGTGGTGTCTATGGAGCAGCCGCATGTAGTGGAGGAAAAGAAAGGATTTTCCACTTTATCATCAAGCGAAGGAGTACTTCACTATGTACCTAACCCAAGAGTCATCCCTACCTATGAACAAGAGGAAGCATCATCATCAGATGGTGAGAAGAGATTCTACCAACCTAAATTCACCCAAACAGATTGGTTGTCACTGCAATGGGTGAAGGAAAAGCTCTATGGTCAGAGTAATCCTATGCCAAAAACTATTAAAGAGAAGGCAAAAGGACCAAGGAGATCACAGAGAATAGAGGAGCACAAGTGGGCTTCTACTTGCATAATCAGTATAGCCATGATGGTTGTGATTATGAAGGAAGTAATGAAGCCAATAATGGAAGATGAAGCACATGTAGATCCAGCATGGAAGGAGGTTATGCAAGCCAATTGTGACAGCTTAATGAAGAATGAAGCATGGGAGTTCACTAGCACCAAGTGGGTCTGGTAGGTGAATAACATGATACATGGAATCTTGAAATGCTATCAAGACACATTGGTAGCACAAGGACTTTCATTAAAAAAGGGTTTTGATTTTCAATACTCTTTTGCTCTAATGACCAATGTTTGCATCATAGTGATGCTAGCAGCTCAGATGAAGTGGCAAGTTTCTATGTTTGATGTCAAATTAGAGCTTTTGAATGTTGACCTCAAGGAGGAGGTACATGTGTTGCAGCCACCAAGATTTGAGGCTCCACATTCAAAGAGCACATTATGTAAATTGAAGAAGGCATTCTATGTGATGAGACAAGCCCTAAGATCATTGTAGCAGCAGATAGATCTTGGAAGCTATATGGTCTTTGGTAGTCTTATCTACATACGGAGTACCATACAACATATCAGTTTTCTAGTTAGACTTTTGAGACAGCTTGGGAATAGTCTTCGTGAAGGACATTCAAGAGTTGGCAAGCAGGTACACATGAGAAGGATGGTGGAAATAGTCTACTATGCAATCATGAAGAATGCAATGGGTATCCTCACCAAAGTACTTACAAAGGATCTACTTCAGATACATCTTCAAAGACTTGGCATTGGGCCAAGGATATGTTCATCATTTGGGTTGACATTGAGGGGGGGTGTTAGACATGGTCAATGCTCCACCCTCATGGAAGACTTGGCATCAGGCCAAGAAGGTAGTTCACCTTTGGGTGGACATTGAGGGGGGTGTTAGATATGCTCAATGCCTCACCCTTATGTAGCAACACCATTTTTCATAACACTCTATTTTGTAAGGTGCCCATTATGAGGAGAAGCCATGTGAGAGTGTTGGACATTGGTAGCTTCCTGACTTTGAGGTCAGATGAGGTCTAGTGTAGACCGATAGATGGATAGTTAGGAAGGTTACTTCTAAGCCATTGGATTTGGGGTTGATTCTATGTGAGGATCAACCTAAATCAACGGCTATAAACAAAAGTATCTTTCTTAACTTGGGGAAGGGTCTATTTGATATGGGCCATTGGATCTAGACTTGATCCTAAGTGTGGATTAAGCAAGATCAAGGGTTATTACTATTGGATTTACCCCAAAGATCAATGGTGGAGATTATTTTGGGCATGGATCAAGCTACCATGACCCTAGAACATGGGTAGGCTGACTTAGGGTTGGAGGACCTTATAAGTATGGTCTCATCCCCATGTAGGATCATTGTTTGTAGTGTTTGGAACCATTAGGGTGTCCATCTTAGTACCCACTGTGTTGGCCTATAGCCCTTCACCTAGCTTCTTTCTAGATCACCATCTAAGCTCCATATAGGGAGTGCATGCGTGGATAGAACCATCTATATATTGTTTAGTGTTTGAGTTCCATTGTATTAGAGTTATGAGTTTTAGTTGAATTGAGTTGAATTCATCTTCTATTCATCTTGAGTCCACTTTCCATTATAACCAAATCTCTTGTGTTATTCCCATGAGTAGCAGTATCTCTCTTTCTATCTAACTTTGATCTTGTATGTGTGTTGTGGTAACCTCTACATGGCATTAGAGTTACAACACTAGCCCACCACTTGTTGTTATATTTAGGTAGTGATGTGTGTGAACACACTAGGACCGCTGGGGCACTTTAATCCCTTTTTAGGAGGTTTTTTCCCCCGGCTTGTATATACGCCTATTGCCCTAATGGGCTACTTATCTTTGTACATTCTTTTGTAATACATTCAGTATTGGGTGTTGTGCTCCAAGCTTCTTCTTCTTCCTTGTGCTCTTTGCATGCTTCTGCAGACGTCTAAATCCAACAATTGGTATCAGAGCAGGTCGTCGCTTCCTCTAGGGTGCCGTCGACACTCCTACGATTGCAATCTCAAAATCGCACAAATTTGGTGAGCATACTCAATGTGTTTTTGAGATCAAAATAGCTTTGCTATGTGGTGCTGAAATCACGATCTGAGCTCGTTTTGGCCTCCGAATGTACTATCACAGCACTTGTGCAGGCTTCTTCATCTTTTTGTGCCAAAGGTATATACCAACTTTTGTTTGCCAATATAAGCGTCTTGAAGTTTGCTACAGGTCTAGCGAAATTTGTCTGGGTAGTTCTGTTCAACTTTTTGAGATACAGTCAATTTTCTCCATCAAGGTATTTTAGTCACCGGCCATGGCTGAAAGCAATGATGTAATCCATATGTTGGCTGTTGAAGATAAGTTGGATGGTACCAACTACCCGTTATTGGCTTATATGATGCGACATGTGTTGGTTACAAAAGTACTGTGGAACATTGTGCAGGGTGTCGAAAAATGTCCTATCACACCTGCAACTGTTACAACTATAGGTACTGAAGCTGATGCAGAAGGTGTCGAAAATGATGATATTTTGCATATTCTTGTTCGTGTTGCGGTTTCTGCTGTACCTACTGCAAAGCAGATTCGTTGGGATGGCAGAGATGCCCAGGCACATGCATTGATAGCTTTTTCTGTCAAACATGCCATTATTCCTCACATTCGCTCTTTGAGAATAGCTAAGGATGCTTGGGATACACTTACCACACTGTACCAAGCTAGGAATGAGGCTCATGTTACCTCCGAAAAAAGTTGGAGAGTGAGCACATGAATGAAGGTGATTCTATGGACACTTTCATAACGAAGATCAAAGACTTGAAGGAACAGTTGATTTCTATAGATGAGCTTATACCAGATAGCTCACTTGTGCAGACCGTTCTGAAGGGTCTTCTGATTCATATCAGAGTTTTGCTTCTACTCTTCGGTTGATGATGAAACGCAATCCAAATGCCTTATCATTTGAGGAGTTAGTCTCTGTTCTGTTGCAGGAAGATCAGTCTAGGCAGAACAGGTCCATTATGCGAGTTGCAGATTAAGCTTTCCTGGCTAGTCAGAAGGGCAAAGGAAAATGGAGCTCTTCAACTAGCAAGCAAAAATCTGCTAATTTTGCATTTCGAAGAAGGAAGATAAAGATAAGAAGAAATAAAAAAAGCAAAAAGTCTTTTGTAAGTACTGTAAAGGGAATGATCATATCATAAAGAACTGTCCAAAACTGGCTGCTAAAGAGGCAAAGAAGAAAGAGGCTAGAACGGTTGTTGAAGAGGCCTCTACAACAAAAACAGAGTCTACTAATCTTGTGTAGGAAGAAGAATGGGCGTTTACTACTGTCTGTAGTTTTGACCCATCTTCTCATGAGCTGTGCATGTCTATAGTAGACTCAGATGTTTGGTATTTTGATAGTAGGGTGACCAAACATATTACCTCGCAACGCAGTTTCTTCTCTTCACTCGAGCCTGCCCTTATAGGGAATACTGTTACATGCGCCAACAACTCCTCTTATCCTATTATGGGAGTTGGTAAGATCATTTTGACTACTGCTAATGGTAGTTGTTTCAATTTGTAAGATGCTTTATTTGTGCCAGGGATCAAGAAGAACATGTTATCAGTTTTTGCATTAGCCAAGATTGGCTTGGTTGTGAAATTTGTTGATGACAAGTGTACAGTTCATGATCTATCAAATGGCGATGTGATTATTGCTTCTGGCATTTTATGTCGTGGGTTGTATAAGCTCATAGACTATGAAAGATCTGTAAATGATTTGGCATGTGCAATAAATGATTCTCAGGCTATGTCAGATGCAAAGCTTTTGCATGCATGCTTTGGTCATCTGAATTTTGCTAGTTTGCTATGCGTGTAGACATCTGAAATGTTGTTCTCTTTGCCCAAACTTGAGGCACCTAGAAAACATGTTTGTGAAGGATGTATTTTGGGAAAAATGCACCGTTCGTCCTTTCCAAAAGATGGTTGAGTTTGGGCTACTCAGAAATTGCAGGTTGTACATAGTGATGTCTGTGGTCCTATGCATACACCTTCTTTTGGGAATTATCTTTACTTCGTGACTTCCATCGATGATTTTTCCAGGCATGCATGGGTATATCCATTGAAGGTAAAGTACGAAGTATTCATGTGCTTCAAATAGTTTTTGGTTTTGGCTGAAAATCTGTCAGCATGTAAAATGGGCACCCTCCGTTCTGATCAAGGGGGGGAATATATGTCTTCTGATTTTAATGCATTTTTGGCTGAACGTGGGATAAAACACCAGTGTACAGTGCCATATACACCTCAACATAATGGAGTTACTGAACGAAAGAACATGTCACTCATGGAGATGGCGAGGTGTATGTTCAAGAGTCAAGGTTTACCACATAGTTTCTGACTTGAGGCTATCATGTGTGCAACATATGTACTGAACAGGTGTCTCACTAAAGCGCTAAAGTCTATCACTCCATATGAGGCTTGGCACGATCGCAAGCCATCTGTTGCTCATCTATGTGCTTTTGGTTGTTTGGCATATGCATTAGTGCCTGAACAACATCGCAGAAAAGTGGATGATAAAGCAGTAAAATGTATTTTTGTTGGGTATAGTTCCGAAAGTAAAGGCTATCATCTGTATCACCCACATACTAAACGCATTCTGGTTAGCCGTGAAGTTGTTTTTGTGGAAGATGCTATTCAACCATTGCTTTCATGTACTAAGGAGACATCTGTTAGCTCCAAAGACATGTATGATACTTTGCTGCCTCTTTTTATAGGTGGACAGTCTAGTGCTGGTCCTAATGGGGCAAATTCTCAACCTTTGCAGGTTTCATGTGATGATGCAGATAATTCCATTTCTGATGCAAATGCACATGATGCTTTTATTGATGAGAGAGCTGATATTGAGCAGGCAAGAACTATGCCAAAATGGCTGGTGCAGACCTTGCATGACAGAAAATTAGATGCACCTCTGTCATATCGTACTCGTTAAGGCTCTCATAGTGCCTCTTTTGCATCAGATTGCTATGCTATGGCTGCACCTAGTCTCTATGATTAGAATGAGCCTGTTTTGTTTGATGAAGCAGAAAATTGAGAAAATTGGATGGCTGCTATGCAATCTGAATATGATGCTATAATGAAGAATGGTACTTGGTCTTTATGTGACTTGCCTCGTGGCAAGTAGGCCATTGGCACTAAGTGGGTATACAAGCTGAAGCGTAAACCGGATGGTAGAGTTGACAGGTATAAGGCTAGGCTTGTTGCAAGGGGTTATGCACAAGAAAGAGGCATTGATTTTGATGAGACCTTTGCACCTACATGCCATATGACTACTGTTCGGAGCATCCGTGCACTTGCAGCTCATCATGGTTGGAATGTACATCGGTTGGACATTAAAACAACATTTCTGAATGGTGACTTGCATGAAGAAGTGTATGTTTTTTAGCCCCGTGGCTTTGTACAGAAAGGGCATGAAAACCAGGTGTGCAGGTTAAAGAAGGCATTATATGGTTTAAAGCAAGCACCACGTGCTTGGTATGAGAAGATACATGCCTATCTGATTGCACATGGTTTTGAGAATAGTCCAACTGAAAGCACCTTATATGCTAAGCGTGCTAATGATGTGCTTTTGATCATTGTTGTCTATGTTGACGACATGCTGCTTACTGGTCCTATTGAGAAGCATATTTTAAGGCAGATTTGCATGCCTCATTTGAGATATCTGATTTGGGTCATTTGCATCACTATTTGGGCATTCAGTTTATGCAAGTTGATGATGGAATGGATTTGTGTCAAACGAAATATATTGACACATTATTGCAGCATTTTGGCCTTGAAAACTATAAGTCTATTACCACTCTTATGGAGACAGGTTTACGATTGAGTCTTCATGATGCTGGAGATGCATTTGATGATGTTCTGTATCAGCAGGCTGTTGGATGCTTGATTTACTTATGCATTACTCGGCCAGATATTCAGTTTGCTATCTCATAGATGAACATGTTTATGCATTGCCTAGAAGTCAAGCATTGGCAGCCAGTTAAGCGCATCTTTCGCTATTTGAGTGGTACTTTGCTACTTGGGTTGTTTTATCCCAAGGGGGGATTACTACCACCAGATTTGCATGCTCTTTTTGACTCTGATTGGGCTGGTTGCTATGACACTCGTGTGTCCACTAGTGGCTTTTGCTTCATGCTTGGTAGCTCATGTATATCTTGGTTGAACAAGAAGCAGCCTACTATGGCCACTTCCAGTTGTGAGGCTGAGTATAGAGCATCTTTCATAGCGGCTGTTGAGTGTGTGTGGCTCAGACGCCTTATGGTTGATTTGGGTGTTGGTCACACTTCTGCCACCACCATCTTCACTGATAATCAGAGCGCATTGGTAGTTGCGAGGAACCCTGTGTTCCATGCTCGCACTAAGCACATTGAGGTGCATTATCACTATGTCAGAGAGAGGTTCTCTGCTGGGGAGATCAGCTTGGCATATGTGCCCACGCAGGAGAACATTGCAGACCTTTTCATGAAGGCTCTGCCTAGGGAGAAGTTTGAAGATTTCCGCAAAGCTTTGGGCTTACTTCCTTTTGTGGAGTGATTTCCACATAGCTTGGCACTTCCTTATACATGAGTGCCAGCTCCTTGTTCACTGCATCACTCCCAGAGGGGATTTGCTGATATATTTAGCTAGTGATGTGTCTGAACACACTAGGACTACCGGGGCACTTTTTTCCCTCTTTAGGAGGCTTTTTTCCCCCGGCTTGTATATATGCCTATTGCCCTAATGGGCTACTTATCTTTGTACATTCTCTAGTAATACATTCAGTATTGTGTGTTGTGCTCCAAGCTTCTTCTTCTTCCTTGTGCTATTCGCGTGCTTCCGCAGATGTCTAACTCCAACACCACTCAATCATTATTTATTCATTCCATTTTCCTTTTTCTTACACTCCTCCCTATAAATCCCCTTATAGGCATTGATGTTAACATAAAAAAGAAATAGCTAATGAAGTTAAGGATCTACTCCACAAAGGACTTATAAGGCCTAGTCCTTCTGCCTTTGGAGCACCTGTTCTTTTAGAAGAGAAGAAGAACAAGACTTATAAGATATGCATTGACTATAGAGCACTCAATAAGATCACAATTAAAAGAGATATCCTATTTCTAGGATAGATGATTTGCTAGATAAACTTCGTGGAGCATGTGTTTTTAGCAAAATTGATCTTAAATCTGGGTATCATCAGATACAAATGACACAAAATGACATTTATAAGAATGACTTTAGAAGTCAAAGTGGTCACTTTGAATTCATGGTAATGCCTTTTGGACTTACCAATGCACCTACTACATTTGCACGTATGATGAATATCATTTTTCTTGATTACCAAGCTTTTGTTCTTGTTTTCTTTGATGCATTAGGGAAAAAAGTGAACCTTGCATGGGCCTTGTAAGGATTTCTAATTTTCACTACAACAGATCGGCCGTATATCGAGGCTTCTACCGAGGAAAATGAACGGACGCGATTTTGCCCCGACGTCAGTGTAGGCGTTGGAACCAAAGCGTCAGTATAAGCATCGGTATGAGCGTCGGTATAAGCATCGGTATAAGCGACGGTATAAGCGTCGGTATATGCGACGGTATAAGCCATGGTATGCCCCTGGGGAAAATAGTCGATATAAGCATCGGTATGTGCATGGGGATACCGACGCTCATACCGTCGCTTATACCGACGACCATATCTGCAAAATTTTTTTTGGGCAGAGTGTGTTGTCTCTTGCTACAACAACATTCCCATGCTATTGTGTAGCAAAAGACAATACATTCTGCCCAAGAAAAGCCCAACTACATGTGAGATATATGATAGGCAACAAAAACATGATTTGATAAAGCAAAACATACTCTCACATACAAAAGACATGAGCGAAATGAATCATGAACCATGTACAAAGAAATGAGACACATTGACATGATATTTATAAACAACAACAAGAACACATGTATATGTGTCTATGCATATGTATATACATGTGTGTCTGTATATGTATTATGTGTGTATATTTGTATATGTGTAAATATTTGTATGCATGTGTAAAAACCCTAAAACCTTAATCCTAAAGACCTAGACCTAGAACACATGTGTATGTGTGTATTCTTGTGTATATATATGTGTACGTGAATAT
>CM035410.1:138193417-138230917 GCA_020310875.1 Ceratopteris richardii | reverse complement strand
CATATGCATGTTTGTATGTATACATGTGTGTGTACATGTATGTATGTATATGTGTGTGTACATGTATGTATGTGAGTATGAGTATGCATATGTGTGTGTGTGTATGTATATGCATGCATGTATGTAATATGCATGTGTATGTAATATGCATGTATGTATGTATATGTGTGTATGCATATGCATGTGAGTATGTAATATGTATGTGTATGTATATGCATGTATGTATGTAATATGTATGTGAGTGTGTATGTAATATGCATGTGTCTATGTAGTATGTATGTGAGTATGTGTATGCATATGTGTGTGTATGTATGTATGCATCTCTCTCTCTATCTCATTCTCTTTCTATTTCATATCTCTCTCTCTTTCATCTCTCTCTCTCTCTCGCTCTTTTTCTTTCATCTCTCTCTCTCTATCTCTCTATTTTATTCTATATCAATGAAAAACAAAACAATCACTTACCTCAATGTAATTGTTTGGAGCGTTGTCGTGAAAGTCCACTTAATGATGTCCTTCATCGAATTCCAAAGAACTCACGCCAAAAAGCTCCTACAAAACTAAAGACAAGAGAAATTAGAAAAGGGCAAACACAAAGAAAGAGAAAGGGTGCTACAATATGTGCAATACTTACCAAAATTTCAGATCTAGAGAAATAGAGAGGTGTGTGTAGAGAAAGAGAGAGAGAGAGGGAGAGGGAGAGAGAGAGAGAGAGAGAGAGAGAGAGAGAGAGAGAGAGAGAGAGAGAGAGAGAGAGAGAGAGAGAGAGAGAGAGAGAGAGAGAGAGAGAGAGAGAGAGAGAGAGAGAGAAAGAGAGAGAGATGCGTGTACACAGTATGCTCAGAATGTAGTTCACGCATGCAAACTCGACAAAAGCGGACTTTCATTCAAAACGCGAGCAAATGTCGAATTTTTGCTCTCGGGTCCGGTTAAAATGATGCATCGGTATAAGCGTCGGTATGAGCGTCAGTATAAGCGTCGGTATAAGCGTCGATATAAGCATCGGTAATTTCCAGTAACTTATTGATGCCTATACCAAGGCTCATACCGTCGGTATTGCATCCGTGGTTTCTCAAGCATTTTTAACGGTCATACCGACGCCAAGGCATGAAAGTAGCAAAGAATGCTAACAAGTTTGCTATCGAAAATCCTCAAACTCATATGACCATACCTTCTCTAACACCTCATCCAAATATGCATAAAGCATAATCATATTGATTCTCTTGTACCTATGCTAAATAGGACTCCTCCTGATATGGATGTCATTGCCTCCATAAAGTCCAAGTAATACCTGTGTGCATAAAGAGAATATGCACCTAAATCCTTAACATAAGATGTAAATCTTATGTTAACCACCATCCAATGCCTTTGAAGTAACCCAAAATCTTCATGTAGAAGATATCCTTCAAATACTCCATGTAGATGGCCGATCCTCACCATCAAGCTGCTAATGACCAAGTCCTCTTTCCATGAACAAGAGATAACCTCCTCTCCATGAGCAAGAGTGTGAGCACACTCTTATTCTCCAAGAAGAACTCCATAGGTGCTCCTCAACATGCTTCAAGTTAGCACCATGGCTGCCCCATGTGCTAGACGAAACACCACCTCTATTGAGGTCGAAGCTTCCAAAGCTTGTGTTGAACACTAGGTGAAGGATGCTTACAAGTGAGCCAAGCATACTCTTAGTTTATCCCTCCAAAAGCTCATATGAATAAAGCATAAAACTTGCGTATGCAAAAACGCAATCATCGTTGCTTGTAAAAAAAAAACTTCATCGCGATCTGTTGCCCGTCAGTTTGTTACTTTGTAAAAAGCATATGTAAAAAATAAATCGCAAGCACTACGTGATTGCTAGGATTCGAATCTGAGCCACTAATTTAGGAGGACGACAACTTATCCACGCTGCCCATCCATATTCGTTGTAGGAGGAATAATAAGAGACTCAATGCTTGTTGTGTAGTGTGAACAAAAATGGACCAATGAGCATGGGTTTGAGACTTTGACCAATTGGCATTGTTTCCAACAATCCCCCTTGCAATGTCATATTGGTACAAACTGAATTGGATCTGCAAACTATCAAAGCTGCAAAGTTTTGCTCCCAATTTTACCTTCAAATCTTTTCTTCAAAAGTCTTCTTCAAAACTAAATTTGACTTTCCTTCAAAAATCCTGAGCTTGCTGAATATGAACCATAATACTTGAGAAAATATGCAAACTAGATATCCAATAGTGTTCCCATCAAGCAATCATTGCTTGACAACAAATATAGCATGAACTGACTGTGAACCTGCTATCTCCTGTCTTCAAAAACCTGAAAACATACACTAGGATCCACATATTTGCATTTACCTTCCAAAACGATTTCTCAACTTACTTCTGCTGTGTCATGTAAATACACTAATCAAGAACCGAATCCTAGAACCTGTGACTGATAATTCACAACTTAGTGTATTATGAACACTGCTAGTTCATCTCTGACTGTACTCAAGTCAACTCAACTCTATTGAAATCAATTGAAATCAACTGAGATCAACTCATGAGTCTCATAAAAAAATCTATGATGTCATCATGTCTTCATCCTTCTTTATCTGTAAATCCTTCATACCTCTTTCCTTCAGAACCTGGTATAATAATATATGTGCACACTTCTCAAACATACCTCTTTGAAATATCAAGCTTCTCTTCAATAGAACTCTAGAACCTTCTGCTGAACAGGAACATCCTAACAGGAACTTTCTCCAGACATTCTCCTTCTTCCTTCTTCTTTCAAAGCTGAAACATAAAGAGAACCTGACAAAGGAAATATAGGAATACCTGAAATAGGAATACCTATAAGTATGACTCTGCATTTTTTCACATATGACTGAAAAGAAGTCTTTATGTTTCATCACCCCGTTGGATGACTTAACACTAGTATCCAATATTCTTCAAATGATATCAGACTTTATGAAATCTTGGACGCCCTTTTTCATAAATCTGATCTTCAGTGATCAATACTTGTATCTGAAACAAAATCTCTGAACCCTTTTTATTAGCACTACAGTTGCTAATAGCTTTCACTGTAAGTCTTCAGCTTCCCATATTGTAGAATAAGGTTAGCTGATCCTAACATAACAAAACCTTGCTGAAAGCTTTATAGGATTCATAACCTTCTACAACATAACAAGTATCTTCTTCTATCTCTTTGCAACACAAATATGATAGAACGTGAATCTTTGACTTACTTTCTCCAATGCTAAGAACTTTCTCAAACAAAGGATAGACAACTGACTCATAAATACTCAAGATCATACAAGATCATCCAAGATCAATGATCTCTCCTGTGTAGAATCTGCTCTCATCAAACCTTCATGACTGAATGTTTGATTTATTACCTGAATGTCTCTAAGTGTCCATGCTTCTTACAAAGTTGTAAAACTTTTCTTCAAACAAATCCTTCCCAAGAATCTGCAACTTCTACTTAAAACATAAGTGGACAAACTTCTCACCTTGAGAACTCCAAAAGCTTCAAGTTGATACTTCATATCTTCATATTCTACCCGGGTGAAATGTGATAGTATCTGCTTGATTTTCTTTTGGCTAGCTCCACTTCTCAATCAAGTGATAGGATCTGATGGAACACTTTTTTGAATATAAGCATGTATCCAAAAATCAAGACAATCACTGAAAGTAGATTCTTCGTTGACTTGTACATCAACAAATTTGAATTTTCTGAAGTTTTTTGAAAATACTGAATATGAGGTAACCTTTTCCAAACATAAAACCTCAACCCAAGTCTTTAACATCTGCTAAAAAACTCTTTTACCTTAAGAGTTAGATAAAGAAGAAATATACTTCTCTGCAACTTGTCATATACCAAGTAGCTCTGTATTGACACACCAAGAATTCTTTGAGGGAACATATAAGCTGCCTGCTCAAAAGCTTCAACTAAAACATAACTCATACACATATGAGTCTCAACATATATCTGCTGCTTTTTCTTTCTCTCAATCCAATTCTTTGTCAAAATCTACTAAATCATGACCAAGTGTAATGCAAAACAAGAAACTGCTTCTTCTTTAGACTATCTTCACACAAGATGTTCTCGTAGACTTGTCTTTGGGTGTAGAGGGTAAAATAGGAAAAGTATATGGAAAATATATGAGAAAAGGAAGCCTTAATTTTCTTTTGGAAATGATGGACTTTCTTCTTCTACATCTTTCTTCCACCTGATGATGTCAACATCTTCAAACCTCTCTTCCATACCTTTTGTTATCTTCATCTTGAAGTAGCAAACACTCTTGATGTCTTCAAATGAACTTTTCTCTTTCTCTAATGCTAAGAGTAAGAGACAAAAAAAACATGGTATACAAATGGAAGTGAATATAGAAACATGTTTTATCATCTCCTCATATCTCTGAATCAAAATTCTGCTTCAAATGTCTGAAATGACTAAATTCACCAACCTTTTTTCTGAATGATGAATTACCTTTCTAGAGTTACCTTCTCTAGATACCATTTGTACCTTGATATCCAACCAACTTAGAACACAAAATTGGCTGAACATAAAACTCATCCCATCTCCAAATTTGTCTTCTTAGATGAACTTTCTTGCCATGAAAGAGATCTCTCAAAACTCTCTAGAAAAACCTCTAGATATCTGTTTTGATGTAGCTAATGCTTTAACTTTCAAAAGACTGAAAGTGTATAAAAGCGTTCCTTGAATCCTTCAAATCTCTTCATAACTACTCTTCTAAGACATGACCTGTAAATGATAATCTGATAGTAAAAACTGATACCTGTGATTTGATGTTGATCTTGTTCCTTCATCTTCTCTAAACCATTGTTCTTCCTTGAATTTGAAGTAGCCTTCTCTTCATCAAGTCTTGGTCTTTAAACAATACTTTTGTAAATTATTTGCATACTCTTCCAAAAATATTCGGCTGCTAACAGATCATCAACTGCATACTCCACACTGATGAATGCACATGTAACTGAATTGTATAATTCTCAAATATCTACTCATCTAGATTAAGTGTGTATGTCAAATGTCAAATGTTAGAAGATGCCCTTAAATCATATGTTGTAAATCTCGACGTCTGGGAACCTCGGATTCTGAATGAGCATGAATGCATTGATGCCAAAGTCCTAAAGTTTTGAAACCAAAACCTTAGTGCTCTGATACCAAATGTTGGAAATGAGGTAGGCCCATAGCTCATATCACAGGTCCACGGTTCCATAGGTCCAGCATATACAACATAGAATTTAGCAATCTTCCAATATTGACAAACCATGAACATATCACACTTAATCATACAAATGATGAGACAAAGATAGAGAAAGATTAAACAACATGTGTAAAGTGTTACGTAAGCCACTGCTTACTCACACTATCATATATACCAATGTTCAATGTACAACGTGGGATCAAAACTCTCAACCACTCTATGTGAAGAGAAATAGATGGATGACTGAATGTACAAATGTAACAAAAATATTCAGATGTATGGAAAAAAATCTGAATATACATGAGATGTGTGACCTAATAGGTTGTAGAAGAGTGAATATGAGTGATTGAAAGAGGAAGAATTAGTGTGAAACTGATAATCGACAAACCCTCATCTAACCTTAGGCTATGGAATACCCTAAGTTAGATACATGTGTGAAAAGATCACATACTTAAAAAGTAGCAAAGAATGCTAACGAGTTTGCTACCGGAAATCCTCAAACTCATATGACCATACCTTCTCTAACACCTCATCCAAATATGCATAAAGAATAATCATACCGATTCTCTTGTACCTATGCGGAATAGGACTCCTCTTGATATGGATGCCACTTCCTCCATAAACTCCAAGTAATACTTGTGTGCACAAAGAGAATATGTACCTGAATCCTTAACATAAGATGTAAATCTTATGTTAACCACCATCCAATGTCTTTGAAGTAACCCGAAATCTTCATGTAGAAGATATCCTTCAAATACTCCATGTAGATGGCCGATCCTCACCATCAAGCTACTAATGACCAAGTCCTCTTTCCATGAACAAGAGATAAACTCCTCTCGATGAGCAAGAGTGTGAGCACACTCTTCTTCTCCAAGAAGAACTCCATAGCCGCTCCTCAACATGCTTCAAGTTAGCACCATGGCTGCCCCATGTGCTAAACGAAACACCACCTCTATTGAGGTCCAAGCTTCCAAAGCTTGTGTTGAACACTAGGTGAAGGATGCTTACAAGTGAGCCAAGCATACTCTTATATATTAGTTTATCCCTCCAAAAGCTCATATGAATAAAGCATAAAACTTGCGTACGCGGAAATGCAATCATCGTTGCTTGTAAAAAAAAAAACTTCATCACGATCCGTTGCCCGTCGGTTTGTTCCTTTGTAAAAAGCATATGTAAAAGATACATCACGAGCGCTACACGGCTGCCAAGATTTGAACTTGAGCCACTTATTTAGGAGGATGACAACTTATCCACGCTGCCCGTCCATATTCGTTGTAGGAGGAATAATAAGAGACTCTATGCTTGTTGTGTAGTGTGAACAAAAATGGACCAATGACCATGGGTTTGAGACTTTGACCAATTGGTATTGTTTCCAACATGAAAAATGTCCTATCACACCTGCAACTCTTACAATTACAGGTACAGAAGCTGAGGCAGAAGGTGTTGAAGATGATGATATTCTCCATATTCCTATTCGTGCTGTGGTTTCTACTGCACCTACTATAGAGCATATTCGTTGGGATGGCAGAGATGCTGGGCCCAGGCACATGCATTGATAGCTTTGTATGTCAAACATGCCATTATTCCTCACATACACTCTTGCAGGACAGCTAAGGATGCTTGGGATACACTTACCACATTGTACCAAGCTAGGAATGAGGCTCGTTTTGCTTACCTCTGAAAACAGTTGGAGAGTGAGCACATGAATGAAGGTGATTCTATGGACATTTTTCTAACAAAGATCAAAGACTTGAAGGAGCAATTGATTTCTGCAGATGAGGTTATACCAGATAGCTCACTTATGCAGACCATTTTGAATGGACTTCCTAATTCATGTTAGAGTTTTGCTTCTACTCTTCGGTTCATGATGAAAGGCAATCTAAATGCCTTGTCATTTGAGGAGTTAGTCTCTGTTCTGTTGCAGGAAGATCAGTCCAGGCAGAAGAGGTCCATTATGCGAAATGTAGATCAAGCTTTCCTAGCTAGTCAGAAGGGCAAAGGAAAATGGAGCTCTTCAACTAGTAAGCAGAAATCTGCAAATGCTGCACATTCGAAGAACCAAGATAAAGATGAGAAAAAATAAAAAAAGTAGAAATTGTTTTGCAAGTACTGTAAAGGGAATGATCATATCATAAAGAACTGTCCAAAACTGGTTGCTGAAGAGGCAAAGAAGAAAAGGCTAGAATGGTTGTTGCAAAAGCCTCTACACCGAAAACCGAGTCTGCTAATCTTGTGCAAGAAGAAGATGGGTGTTTACTACTGTTTGCAGTTTTGACCCATCTTCTCATGAACAGTGCATGTCTGTAGTAGACTCAGATTTTTTTTGTACTTTGATAGTGGGGCGACCAAACATATTACCTCGCAGCGTAGTTTTTTCTCTTCACTCGAGCCTGCCCCTACAGGGAATACTGTTACATGTGCCAACAACTCCTCCTATCCTCTTATGGGAGTTGGTAAGATCATCTTGACTACTGCTGATGGTAGTTCTTTCACTTTGTTAGATGATTTATTTGTGCCAGGGATCAAGAAGAACTTCTTATCAGTTTATGCATTAGCCAAGATTGGCTTGGTTGTGAAATTTGTTGATGACAGGTGTACAGTTCATGATCTATCAAATGGTGATGTGATTATTGCTTATGGCATTTTATGTCGTGGGCTGTAAAAGCTCATAGACTATGAAAGATCTGTGAATGATTTGGCATGTGCAATACATGATTCTCAGGCTATGTTAGATGCAAAGCTTTGGCATGCAGGCTTTGGTCATCTGAATTTTGCTAGTTTGCTATGCCTGCAAAAATCTGAAATGGTGTCCTCTTTGCCCAAACTTGAGGCACCTAGAAAACATGTTTGTGAAGGCTGTATTTTGGCCAAAATGCAGCGTTGTCGGGAAGAAGGAGGTCGTGGCAGGAAGCCGGCGCGTGGGGTTGGATCAGGCCCCTCTCTGGTGCACCATTCCCGCTGTCCTGCGAGCGGCGTGTGCGCGCTGGGCGCCTCGCCTGTGCTCTCTGGAGCGTGTGCGATCCTCGTAGGGCCCCTTGCCCCTCGGAAGTGTCGAGATGTGCGTGCGTACGCGTGGGACCGTAGGCGTCGAGAAAGAGACGATCGGATACTGCAGTGAAACACGGGATATAGATGAAGCTCGAAGATACAATCCGAAATGAAACTGAAGCCTCCAATAAAATGAATGATACAAACAGGCCGCTACAGTGTGGGCCGATGGTACAATAAAACCGCTACAGTGCGGTGCGATGATATAATATGAAAGCTGCCGCTACAGTGCGGGCCAGCTAGCATATACTAGATCCCTCGCTACAGTGCGAGAAATCGCCCTCGGGATTCCGCTTCGGTCTTCGCGGTCCAAGCTTTTCTTCCAGGTCTTCACTTCGGTCTGCTCTTTACTTCAGGTATCCTCAGCAGTAGCCTCCCTTCTCTTTACTTCAGATAATCAAAACCCGCATAAACCTGTAGGAAAGTTCCACAAGAAAGACCACGGGGGGGGGGGGGGGGGGGGGGGCGTAATTAGTGTCAATCAATCCAACAAATAAAATCCTGAAAAACTAGTGATAACAAACTTAAAGTATGCCATACAAGTGCCTAAAATTTTGTAAATGATGTATATGATGTTTGGATAGTTTCTCTTTTCTAAGTGACCCCTCAACCACTCTCCTTTCAGTAAACACTTTCTGATTTTCTTTCTCTCTTTCCCCCTTCTTTCTTCTTCTTCCCTCCATTTCTCTTTCCCCTCTTTTGAACCTTTGGGAAGTATTTTCCCTTATGTACGTAAGGCTAGTTTTAATTAAAACAATAGGATATTGTGTGGCAACATTTAAATCCATTTCTCATTTTCCTTTTGAAAAAGCGACATAATTATGCACATTTGGAAGCTTTCTACCTTTTCTTAAGAGTTTAATATATGCAAAATTCACGTGAGGTTCAGGTGCGCATACACAGAATGAGACGATATTTCATTAAGTATAAAGTCTCTAGAAGGTCCTAGGCCTCCTTTGTCGCCTCCATTGCAAGCTGCCAAAGGTGCGTCGCTAGCCAGTGGCCACTTGTCAGACTCTATTTCTCTCTCCCTCTCACGTTTGCTGCGCCAACAGCACGCACCGCCTACTCTCCTTGTTTCTCTCTCTTAGCAACGTCAACAGCGGCCAATGTCCCGGATATTGCTAGTTGCTAACAGCGCCGCTGACTGCACTCCAATCCCCCGTCTGATGGCGCCTCCCACGGACTCTCTCTCTCCTCCGAGTCTGTCGCCAAGACACCGTGGTTATCTCTCTCTCTCTCTCTCTGTCTCTCTCTCTCTCTCTGCCCAAGCGACGACCGACACATTTCTCCTTCCTCTCTCTTATCACCGTGACAGCGCGCATCCCTCTCTCTTACGACAACAACAGAATTGACTCTCTCCGGTAGCATCTGACACGCAGACAGCCGCCAACACGTCTCTACGTCCACCTCTCTCTCTCTCATTGATCTACACAGCCAGGCGCTCTCTCTCCTACGACGTGACTCTCTCAGAGTGCGCCGCCTCCAGACCTCCTCTCTTTGTGCAGTCAAACATCCGGCTTCTCCTATCTCTCTCCTCCTCTCTGCGCGCGAGTCAGGCCATCCATTCTCTATCTACTCCAGTCAGCGACGGATCCATCTCTCTCCATGGTCACCAACAGCAGCACCCGAATTTCATTCTCTCACGTATCTGGACTCTGGAGCGCTACTAGTGCCACGCGTACCTCCTCTCTCTGCCGACTCTTTGCCAGCCAGATCAGCGCCGTGCATCCATTTCTACAGTAGCCAATGATAAGGGTGGACTAGCTCTCTCTTTATTATCTCTCTGTCTTCCGCCTCCAAACGTTTGGGCGCCGCCAAGTCTATCTGTCTCCGTGCGTGACCAGTAGACCAGGCATACGTTTTCTCTCTCTGCGTGTAAGCCCATCAGCAGCAAAGCCGCTCTCTCTCTAAATCCTCCGAGTCTCTCTCCAGTCTCTAGTTATGCAGCACCAAGACTTAAGCGATCCTTCTTGTTGGTGTGTGAAACACCACAAGAACTAAACTAATGTGGTATTAGAAGACCTCCATAACCATCATTAGCTTAGCAATACTCACATTGTAAGTCTTCATCTCTAAACTTAGTGAAAATCCAAATTTCACTCCATAGAAATCTGCGCCTTTTCTTCAATCCTTCAATCTGACCTGTATTAGCTTAATCTTTGCCAAATCTTTTGATTACTTGCTAAGAGAAGTTCTTGCTAGTGTTAAGCAACACATAACAAACAAAACTTTCAAGCAATAACTTCACAATCCTCTGATTTTGTACCAATCTTTACACTATGTCTGAAAACTGAAAGTTTACTTCATCGATTTGACATACCTTCACTCTTAAACTGATTTCTCTGAGTACGCGTCCCGTTTCTCAAAGATCTTTTGAGCAAATGTAGTTGAGGATAATAGCTTTCAAACGAGCTATCACTTACCAAAAACTTTACACCATGCTTCGAGATCTGACCTTCAGAAGATCAGTCAAATGTGCGCCAGAAAAGTCGTAACTGTCAACTAACTTTCATAGTCATATGAAATGACTTGAGACTCAATGTACAATAGGAATTAGGCACAATGCTTCTACACAAACATGTGTTGATTATCAGAGAAGGTGTGTACAAAATGGCTTGGCCTAATTTTGCTCACAGCCATGGAAAACTCTATCAGACTCAGAAGTTTTCTCTCACCATCTCTCTCAGAAATTACACGACTTTTCTCTACTCCCTCAAACTACAAAATTGAGTTCTCTCATACATGTTTCTGACTCAAATTAACTTATATACCTATGGTTTACATTCATCTAGACTTGAACTCGTAAGTTCTAAAGATCAATTACAAATCTAGACTCTAATTTTGCACTAATTTACAATAGTGAAATTGTCCCTTCACTTAGGCTTGATTTTCTGTAGGTCTTTCCTTCACTTCTTCTTTCCTCCATCATATGTCTCCATATGTCTTCATATATCAATGCCTAATTAGTGAGTGAAGCCCCAACAGCTCCCCCTCAATCACTAATTAGCATAATTTGACTTCTTCACATAATCTCCTTCTCTTTTATTCCTGCCATCTCCTTGAACTTACTTGTCTTTACTCCATCCAAGCTTTTTGTCATAATATCTGCAATCTGATCTTTTGTGGAAGTGTACACTACTTCAATCTCTTTCTCCATTACCTTTTCTCTAAGAAAATGGTACTGTATCTCTATGTGCTTTGTCCTTGCATGAAACACAGGATTTGCTGCAAGATATAATGAACTCATGTTATCTTCATGAATGATGGGTATACCTTGATCAATTCCCAAGCTTTTGAATAATGTCTGCATCCATATGACTTCCTTTGCTGCTTCCACAAGTCCTTTGTATTCAGCTTCAGTTGATGATAAGGCCACTGTGTGTTGTTTCTTTGAACACCAACTCACAAGCTTATCTCCAATGTATATCATGTAGCCATGTGTAGACCTTCTGTCATCTTGACTTCCTGCCCAATCTGAATCACTATAGGCTCTCAATCTTATATCTGATGTAAAAGGATAATACAATCCTACCAACTGCATAACTAAGATCAGGCCTTGTTAGAGTTGCATAAATCAAACTTCCAACTAGAGATTGATACTTCCTCATGTCTTTGAACTCTGCACCATCATATCTACTGAGTTTGTGATTGACTTCTAATGGTGTAGATGCCTCTCTGCAATTCTCCATGTTAAACTTCTTTAGAAGATTCAAGAGATACCTTTCTTGTGATACATAAATGCCATGCTCTGCATAAGTGATTTCCATTCCAAGAAAATATGATAATTTTCCTAGATCACTTATCTTGAATTCTCTTTCAAGTAACTTCTTCACCTCCTTGATTCCTTCATTTGAGGTACCTGTAATTATAATGTCATCTACATATATACAAATGTAGATCATACCTTCATCTGTTCTTTTGATAAGTAAACTTGCATCTGCCTTTGAACTTTGGTACCCAAGGTCATTAAGATACTTTACAAGTCTATAATTCCAAGCTCTTGGAGCTTGCTTCAAACCATAAAGGGCTCTTCTCAACCTGCAAACATAATTTGGAAACTTATGATCTGCAAACCCTTGAGGTTGCTCCATGTAAACCTCATCTGATATATATCCATTCAAAAATGCATTCTTAATGTCCAATTGACTCAATGTCCATCCTTTTGATGCTGCAATGGCAATGATTGTTCTTATGGTTGACATCTTTGCCACAGGACTGAATGTCTCATCATAATCTATGCCAAATGTTTGAGCATAGCCTTTAACCACCAATCTAGCTTTGTATCTGGCTATAGTTCCATCTGCATGCTTCTTAACTTTGTAAACCCATTTGTTTCCAATCACTTTCTTACCATTAGGTTTTGGGACAAGTTCCCAAGTTTTGTTCTCTTCAAGAGCATCAAATTCTTCCTTCATTGCTACTTCCCAATGTCTCTTACCCTTTGCTTCATCATAGCTTTGAGGTTCTTCATCTTCCTTAACCATGTAAGCATAATTTTTCTGAGTCAAGTAAGAAGTGTCATATGAATACCTTGTAGGTTGATTCCTTATTCTGGTTGACCTTCTTGGTTCACACTCTTCATGTCTATCTGGATGTAGTTCTTCATCAAATATTGGTCCATCTTCATTCCTTCTATATGATCCAACTCTTGATGTGCTTGCTTGCATATGTTCTTCATCTCCATCTATCTGCATATGTGATTTACCTCTTGCACTCCTTCTTATCTCTTCTTCAAATGTTTCAAGATCACATTCTTTATCTGCATACCAACTCTTCTGTTCATCAAAAGTCACATCTCTGGAAACAATAAAATGTTTAGTTAAAGGACTCCATAGTCTATAACCCATTTGTTTTTCATCATACCCAATAAACACATATTTTTCTGCCTTTGGTTCAAGCTTATGTCTGAGTTGTGATGGCACATAAGCATAGGCAATTGACCCAAACACTTTACAATGATCAAGTGTTGGTTTCTTACCCCACCAAGCTTCATAAGGGGTCATACCATTCAAAGCTCCACATGGTAACCTATTCACAAGGTATGTGGCTGTATTTACAGCCTCAGCCCAAAGATAATTAGGGCAATTCTTTTCTTTTAACATTGCTCTTGCAAATTCAACCAATGTTCTATTCCTCCTTTCTGCCACCCCATTATGTTGAGGTGTATACCTGCAAGTTATCTCTCTCTTGATACCTGCATTCCAAAGATAGTCATTAAATTCTTGGGAGAAGTATTCTCCCCCTCCATCAGACCTTAGCCTCTTGAGTTTGTGACCTGTAACTCTTTCTGCATAAGCATGAAAATGTTTGAAGGCTCCAAAGACTTCTGATCTTTCCTTTAGAACATAAAGGGTTATCCACCTTGTAGCATCATCAATAAACAAAACATAATACCTAGATCCATTTATTGAACCTTCTTTTGTTGGTCCCCATACATCTGTATGTATGAGTTCAAGCAAACCATCATGCTTGAAACCTTTCTTCTGAAATGGTTGTCTATGAGCTTTTCCCATCTGACAAGCTTCACACTTGTATATCATATGTTGATTCTTTACATTTGGTAGTCCCAATACAGATTGATTCTCCACCATAGTTTTGATTCCTCTTTCATTGAAATGTCCCAATCTTTTATGCCAAAGATCTAACTCTGTAATTACTTCATCACCATGTGTAATTAGGGCTTGACCAACATTTCCTTGCACTTTGAGAGTAAAAAGTCTACCTTCCTTCTTACCACAAACAATGGGTTTGTATGCATCCTCTGGATCTTCAACAAATACCCCTTCATTTGTAAATCTGACTTGAAAACCTTTTTCCACTATTTGTCCAACACTAATCAAATTCTTTGGTATTGTTGGAACATACAAAACATTTGTTAATAAATCAGCTCCACTCCTGCACTTCAGTTTTCCAATTGAATGCACATTATGTTTTGTATTGTCACCTGTTTGTACTGTATGACTTGAATTTCCTTCTTCCAATTCTGACAATAATTCTATATTACCTGATAAATGATTTGAACAACCAGAGTCAATATAGAATACCTTGAGATCCTCCTTCTCTGATGAACTAATTGAATTCATCATCAATGTTGTATGGTTGTCATTCTGGGTATCATTTGCATAATTGTAATATGTAGTGTTGTATGATTGGTTCTGATTCCAATTTCTTCCACCACCTCTGCCAAAACTTCCTCTTGAATTATGTCTTCCTCTTTGAAATTGATTCTGAAACCTTCCACCTCTTCCTCTGCCATTGTTGTTCTGATTTTGGCTTGCTCCTTGTTGATTGTGCCAACAATCATATGCTAGATGATTGCTCAATCCACAAATCCAACATGTCTTCTTGTTATTGTTCTGATTACCTCTACCTCTTCCATTACCTCGACCTTTGCCTCTGCCAAAACCTCTTCCTCTTGCATAATTTGCTTGAGTTGTTGACTCTTCTTCATCCTTTGCTTTGCCTTTATCTCCTTTCTTTTTGTTCTTCACATACATTGCAGAACTTTGACCTTTGTCTCCATCTGACTTTAAGTCTTGCTCAAATGTAAGCATCAATCCAAGTAATTGATTCAATTCTGGCACATAATGGTTTAATGAGAGTTCTGTTGAAAGTACAAAAGGCTTCCACCTTTCATCACCTCTTAATCCTGCAAGTAATTGAGCTATCAACCTATGATCTTCAATATCCTCATCAATAGATCCAAGGCTATCTGCCAAGTCTTTCATCTTAGTGACATAATCACTAATGTTCTGATTTTGCTTCTTCTTGAATGTGGTGAACTCTGACCATAAGCTAGCTTTCCTAGCTTTAGTGGTGTTTTGGAAGTGATCTTCCAAAGCATTCCAAATATCTTCAGCTGTTTCTAAACCTCTGATGTGTGGCAATAAATGATCTGTAATAGTGTTGTATATATAAGCTCTTGCACTTGCATCTCTCTTCTGCCATAGCTTCAAAGCTTCTAGCTCTTCCTTCCTTGGATGACTTTCATCTTCAAATTTAGGCTTCTCCTCTTCACCTGTCACATATACCATTAAGTCCTTACTCATAAGTAAGGCTTCCATCCTCATTACCCAAGCAGGATAGTTATCTCTGTCCAATTTGTCAATGGACACATGATCTGCCATGGTATCCTTGCTTCTGCTTCAACCTGTAAGTGTAAGGTTAAAGATTGATACCTTTTGTAGACCTTTACCCTTGGGAGCAACTTCGAAATACTCTTCTGATGACTTTGGTTGTTGAACACCTCAGCTTCCTCCTTCTTTGATAAAGAACTCTTCAAATCTTCTTGTATCTGCTCTCCTTTACTTCTCAAGGACCTTATCTGCTCTGATACCACTTGTTGGTGTGTGAAACACCACAAGAACTAAACTAATGTGGTATTAGAAGACCTCCATAACCATCATTAGCTTAGCAATACTCACATTGTAAGTCTTCATCTCTAAACTTAGTGAAAATCCAAATTTCACTTCACAGAAATCTGCGCCTTTTCTTCAATCCTTCAATCTGACCTGTATTAGCTTAATCTTTGCCAAATCTTTTGATTACTTGCTAAGAGAAGTTCTTGCTAGTGTTAAGCAACACATAACAAACAAAACTTTCAAGCAATAACTTCACAATCCTCTGATTTTGTACCAATCTTTACACTATGTCTGAAAACTGAAAGTTTACTTCATCGATTTGACATACCTTCACTCTTAAACTGATTTCTCTGAGTACGCGTCCCGTTTCTCAAAGATCTTTTGAGCAAATGTAGTTGAGGATAATAGCTTTCAAACGAGCTATCACTTACCAAAAACTTTACACCATGCTTCGAGATCTGACCTTCAGAAGATCAGTCAAATGTGCGCCAGAAAAGTCGTAACTGTCAACTAACTTTCATAGTCATATGAAATGACTTGAGACTCAATGTACAATAGGAATTAGGCACAATGCTTCTACACAAACATGTGTTGATTATCAGAGAAGGTGTGTACAAAATGGCTTGGCCTAATTTTGCTCACAGCCATGGAAAACTCTATCAGACTCAGAAGTTTTCTCTCACCATCTCTCTTAGAAATTACACGCCTTTTCTCTACTCCCTCAAACTACAAAATTGAGTTCTCTCATACATGTTTCTGACTCAAATTAACTTATATACCTATGGTTTACATTCATCTAGACTTGAACTCGTAAGTTCTAAAGATCAATTACAAATCTAGACTCTAATTTTGCACTAATTTACAATAGTGAAATTGTCCCTTCACTTAGGCTTGATTTTCTGTAGGTCTTTCCTTCACTTCTTCTTTCCTCCATCATATGTCTCCATATGTCTTCATATATCAATGCCTAATTAGTGAGTGAAGCCCCAACACTTCTCTCTCTCTCTCTCACGGTCGCCTCTAAATCCCCTCTTCTAAGATGACTAATGGAAAGACTATCTCCATCTCGATGCATCCCCATGGAAGTATGAAAGAGGAAGTAAAACATAAATGAAGAAGTAAGGTCAAGGAGCATACCTGTAGGAAAGTTCCACAAGAAAGACCACGGGGAGGAACAAATGAGTTTAGGCACCTATTTATAGGCATCCCCACCCTTGGGCTTTCCTCTAGAAACTTCCAACCTCCTTAACCAACTTTCCAATTTCAGACGACCATGCATGTTCACTTACTATTCTTGGAAAATCCCATCTCTTGATTCTATTTTTGATTCTTATCCTTTTTATTTTTCCTAAATTAATGTTTTGGTTTCACTCTGTATACAGGGTTAATTATCTAAGGGTTTAGGCGAGGATAAACACCGATTTCAAGGGTCTAAGCTACGGATTTTGGTCGGGGAAATTAGGGTTTTGATCACAATTATCTCAAACTCGCCAATTCATGGGTTTATTTACAGTTTCGGCCTAAACTCCAAGGGTTTTCAAGGGTTCAAGTTCATTTTTCATGTGGTAAACCCTCAATTTCAGGGGGGGTAAGTTCAGGTTTTTGGGGGTTTTGAAGGGTCGAACCTAGGTTTTTATGGGTCTAATGTCTATTGTTTATACACACGGGTCTAACACACATCTCAAACTTGTTTTTGCATCGCACAATCAATTAATTCGGTCAAAATATGTACAAAATATACCACTCTCTCGATCAAAAACATCACACAAAAACTCAAAAACAATGAACTTTTGAAAAAAAAACTTAGTGCACACTCCCTGCGGGATTTCATCCCGACATTCGCCCCCGCTAAACCTGCACATCGTCCCGATGGGCCAACCTGCAAGATCCAACAGAAGAGTGTTGGTGTGTGAAACACCACAAGAACTAAACTAATGTGGTATTAGAAGACCTCCATAACCATCATTAGCTTAGCAATACTCACATTGTAAGTCTTCATCTCTAAACTTAGTGAAAATCCAAATTTCACTTCACAGAAATCTGCGCCTTTTCTTCAATCCTTCAATCTGACCTGTATTAGCTTAATCTTTGCTAAATCTTTTGATTACTTGCTAAGAGAAGTTCTTGCTAGTGTTAAACAACACATAACAAACAAAACTTTCAAGCAATAACTTCACAATCCTCTGATTTTGTACCAATCTTTACACTATGTCTGAAAACTGAAAATTTACTTCATCGATTTGACATACCTTCACTCTTAAACTGATTTCTCTGAGTACGCGTCCCGTTTCTCAAAGATCTTTTGACCAAATGTAGTTGAGGATAATAGCTTTCAAACGAGCTATCACTTACCAAAAACTTTACACCATGCTTCGAGATCTGACCTTCAGAAGATCAGTCAAATGTGCGCCAGAAAAGTCGTAACTGTCAACTAACTTTCATAGTCATATGAAATGACTTGAGACTCAATGTACAATAAGAATTAGACACAATGATTCTACACAAACATGTGTTGATTATCAGAGAAGGTGTGTACAAAATGGCTTGGCCTAATTTTGCTCACAGCCATGGAAAACTCTATCAGACTCAGAAGTTTTCTCTCACCATCTCTCTCAGAAATTACAAGACTTTTCTCTACTCCCTCAAACTACAAAATTGAGTTCTCTCATACATGTTTCTGACTCAAATTAACTTATATACCTATGGTTTACATTCATCTAGACTTGAACTCGTAAGTTCTAAAGATCAATTACAAATCTAGACTCTAATGTTGCACTAATTTACAATAGTGAAATTGTCCCTTCACTTAGGCTTGATTTTCTGTAGGTCTTTCCTTCACTTCTTCTTTCCTCCATCATATGTCTCCATATGTCTTCATATATCAATGCCTAATTAGTGAGTGAAGCCCCAACAGCTCCCCCTCAATCACTAATTAGCATAATTTGACTTCTTCACATAATCTTCTTCTCTTTTATTCCTGCCATCTCCTTGAACTTACTTGTCTTTACTCCATCCAAGCTTTTTGTCATAATATCTGCAATCTGATCTTTTGTGGAAGTATACACCACTTCAATTTCTTTCTCCATTACCTTTTCTCTAAGAAAATGATACTGTATCTCTATGTGCTTTGTCCTTGCATGAAACACAAGATTTGCTGCAAGATATAATGAACTCATGTTATCTCCATGAATAATGGGTATACCTTGATCAATTCCCAAGCTTTTGAATAATGTCTGCATCCATATGACTTCCTTTGCTGCTTCCACAAGTCCTTTGTATTCAGCTTCTGTTGATGATAAGGCCACTGTGTGTTGTTTCTTTGAACACCAACTCACAAGCTTATCTCCAATGTATATCATGTAGCCATGAGTAGACCTTCTGTCATCTTGACTTCCTGCCCAATCTGAATCACTATAGGCTCTCAATCTTATATCTGATGTAAAAGGATAATACAATCCTTCTTTCAAAGTCCCTTTGATATATCTAAGGACTCTTTGACCTGCAATCCAATGTGGATCCTTTGGACAATGCATGAATTGGGAAAGAACACCAACTGCATAACTAAGATCAGGCCTTGTTAGAGTTGCATAAATCAAACTTCCAACTAAAGATTGATACTTCCTCATGTCTTTGAACTCTGCACCAACATATCTACTGAGTTTGTGATTGACTTCTAATGGTGTAGATGCCTCTCTGCAATTCTCCATGTTGAACTTCTTTAGAAGATTCAAGAGATACCTTTCTTGTGATACATAAATGCCATGCTCTGCATAAGTGATTTCCATTCCAAGAAAATATGACAATTTTCCTAGATCACTTATCTTGAATTCTCTTTCAAGTAGCTTCTTCACCTCCTTGATTCCTTCATTTGAGGTACCTGTAATTATAATGTCATCTACATATATACAAATGTAGATCATACCTTCATCTGTTCTTTTGATAAGTAAACTTGCATCTGCCTTTGAACTTTGATACCCAAGGTCATTAAGATACTTTACAAGTCTATAATTCCAAGCTCTTGGAGCTTGCTTCAAACCATAAAGGGCTCTTCTCAACCTGCAAACATAATTTGGAAACTTATGATCTGCAAACCCTTGAGGTTGCTCCATGTAAACCTCATCTGATATATATCCATTCAAAAATGCATTCTTAATGTCCAATTGACTCAATGTCCATCCTTTTGATGCTGCAATGACAATGATTGTTCTTATGGTTGACATCTTTGCCACAGGACTGAATGTCTCATCATAATCTATGCCAAATGTTTGAGCATAGCCTTTAACCACCAATCTAGCTTTGTATCTGGCTATAGTTCCATCTGCATGCTTCTTAACTTTGTAAACCCATTTGTTTCCAATCACTTTCTTACCATTAGGTTTTGGGACAAGTTCCCAAGTTTTGTTCTCTTCAAGAGCATCAAATTCTTCCTTCATTGCTACTTCCCAATGTCTCTTACCCTTTGCTTCATCATAGCTTTGAGGTTCTTCATCTTCCTTAACCATGTAAGCATAATTTTTCTGAGTCAAGTAAGAAGTGTCATATGAATACCTTGTAGGTTGATTCCTTATTCTGGTTGACCTTCTTGGTTCACACTCTTCATGTCTATCTGGATGTACTTCTTCATCAAATATTGGTCCATCTTCATTCCTTCTATATGATCCAACTCTTGATGTGCTTGCTTGCATATGTTCTTCATCTCCATCTATCTGCATATGTGATTTACCTCTTGCACTCCTTCTTATCTCTTCTTCAAATGTTTCAAGATCACATTCTTTATCTGCATACCAACTCTTCTGTTCATCAAAAGTCACATCTCTGGAAACAATAAAATGTTTAGTTAAAGGACTCCATAGTCTATAACCCATTTGTTTTTCATCATACCCAATAAACACATATTTTTCTGCCTTTGGTTCAAGCTTATGTCTGAGTTGTGATGGTACATAAGCATAGGCAATTGACCCAAACACTTTACAATGATCAAGTGTTGGTTTCTTACCCCACCAAGCTTCATAAGGGGTCATACCATTCAAAGCTCCACATGGTAACCTATTCACAAGGTATGTGGCTGTATTTACAGCCTCAGCCCAAAGATAATTAGGGCAATTCTTTTCCTTTAACATTGCTCTTGCAAATTCAACCAATGTTCTATTCCTCCTTTCTGCCACCCCATTATGTTGAGGTGTATACCTGCAAGTTATCTCTCTCTTGATACCTGCATTCCAAAGATAGTCATTAAATTCTTGGGAGAAGTATTCTCCCCCTCCATCAGACCTTAGCCTCTTGAGTTTGTGACCTGTAACTCTTTCTGCATAAGCATGAAAATGTTTGAAGGCTCCAAAGACTTCTGATCTTTCCTTTAGAACATAAAGGGTTATCCACCTTGTAGCATCATCAATAAACAAAACATAATACCTAGATCCATTTATTGAACCTTCTTTTGTTGGTCCCCATACATCTGTATGTATGAGTTCAAGCAAACCATCATGCTTGAAACCTTTCTTCTGAAATGGTTGTCTATGAGCTTTTCCCATCTGACAAGCTTCACACTTGTATATCATATGTTGATTCTTTACATTTGGTAGTCCCAATACAGATTGATTCTCCACCATAGTTTTGATTCCTCTTTCATTGAAATGTCCCAATCTTTTATGCCAAAGATCTAACTCTGTAATTACTTCATCACCATGTGTAATTAGAGCTTGACCAACATTTCCTTGCACTTTGAGAGTAAAAAGTCTACCTTCCTTCTTACCACAAACAATGGGTTTGTATGCATCCTCTGGATCTTCAACAAATACCCCTTCATTTGTAAATCTGACTTGAAAACCTTTTTCCACTATTTGTCCAACACTAATCAAATTCTTTGGTATTGTTGGAACATACAAAACATTTGTTAATAAATCAGCTCCACTCCTGCACTTCACTTTTCCAATTGAATGCACATTATGTTTTGTATTGTCACCTGTTTGTACTGTATGACTTGAACTTCCTTCTTCCAATTCTGACAATAATTCTATATTACCTGATAAATGATTTGAACAACCAGAGTCAATATAGAATACCTTGAGATCCTCCTTCTCTGATGAACTAATTGAATTCATCATCAATGTTGTATGGTTGTCATTCTGGGTATCATTTGCATAATTGTAATATGTAGTGTTGTATGATTGGTTCTGATTCCAATTTCTTCCACCACCTCTACCAAAACTTCCTCTTGAATTATGTCTTCCTCTTTGAAATTGATTCTGAAACCTTCCACCTCTTCCTCTGCCATTGTTGTTCTGAT
The DNA here is from genome assembly GCA_020310875.1 of Ceratopteris richardii. Classification (NCBI taxonomy): domain Eukaryota; kingdom Viridiplantae; phylum Streptophyta; class Polypodiopsida; order Polypodiales; family Pteridaceae; genus Ceratopteris; species Ceratopteris richardii. Next base: position 138,209,016 of record CM035410.1, on the reverse strand, counting down.
TTTGGCTTGCTCCTTGTTGATTGTGCCAACAATCATATGCTAGATGATTGCTCAATCCACAAATCCAACATGTCTTCTTGTTATTGTTCTGATTACCTCTACCTCTTCCATTACCTCGACCTTTGCCTCTGCCAAAACCTCTTCCTCTTGCATAATTTGCTTGAGTTGTTGACTCTTCTTCATCCTTTGCTTTGCCTTTATCTCCTTTCTTTTTGTTCTTCACATACATTGCAGAACTTTGACCTTTGTCTCCATCTGACTTTAAGTCTTGCTCAAATGTAAGCATCAATCCAAGTAATTGATTCAATTCTGGCACATAATGGTTTAATGAGAGTTCTGTTGAAAGTACAAAAGGCTTCCACCTTTCATCACCTCTTAATCCTGCAAGTAATTGAGCTATCAACCTATGATCTTCAATATCCTCATCAATAGATCCAAGGCTATCTGCCAAGTCTTTCATCTTAGTGACATAATCACTAATGTTCTGATTTTGCTTCTTCTTGAATGTGGTAAACTCTGACCATAAGCTAGCTTTCCTAGCTTTAGTGGTGTTTTGGAAGTGATCTTCCAAAGCATTCCAAATATCTTCAGCTGTTTCTAAACCTCTGATGTGTGGCAATAAATGATCTGTAATAGTGTTGTATATATAAGCTCTTGCACTTGCATCTCTCTTCTGCCATAGCTTCAAAGCTTCTAGCTCTTCCTTCCTTGGATGACTTTCATCTTCAAATTTAGGCTTCTCCTCTTCACCTGTCACATATACCATTAAGTCCTTACTCATAAGTAAGGCCTCCATCCTCATTACCCAAGCAGGATAGTTATCTCTGTCCAATTTGTCAATGGACACATGATCTGCCATGGTATCCTTGCTTCTGCTTCAACCTGTAAGTGTAAGGTTAAAGATTGATACCTTTTGTAGACCTTTACCCTTGGGAGCAACTTCGAAATACTCTTCTGATGACTTTGGTTGTTGAACACCTCAGCTTCCTCCTTCTTTGATAAAGAACTCTTCAAATCTTCTTGTATCTGCTCTCCTTTACTTCTCGAGGACCTTATCTGCTCTGATACCACTTGTTGGTGTGTGAGACACCACAAGAACTAAACTAATGTGGTATTAGAAGACCTCCATAACCATCATTAGCTTAGCAATACTCACATTGTAAGTCTTCATCTCTAAACTTAGTGAAAATCCAAATTTCACTTCACAGAAATCTGCGCCTTTTCTTCAATCCTTCAATCTGACCTGTATTAGCTTAATCTTTGCTAAATCTTTTGATTACTTGCTAAGAGAAGTTCTTGCTAGTGTTAAACAACACATAACAAACAAAACTTTCAAGCAATAACTTCACAATCCTCTGATTTTGTACCAATCTTTACACTATGTCTGAAAACTGAAAATTTACTTCATCGATTTGACATACCTTCACTCTTAAACTGATTTCTCTGAGTACGCGTCCCGTTTCTCAAAGATCTTTTGACCAAATGTAGTTGAGGATAATAGCTTTCAAACGAGCTATCACTTACCAAAAACTTTACACCATGCTTCGAGATCTGACCTTCAGAAGATCAGTCAAATGTGCGCCAGAAAAGTCGTAACTGTCAACTAACTTTCATAGTCATATGAAATGACTTGAGACTCAATGTACAATAAGAATTAGACACAATGATTCTACACAAACATGTGTTGATTATCAGAGAAGGTGTGTACAAAATGGCTTGGCCTAATTTTGCTCACAGCCATGGAAAACTCTATCAGACTCAGAAGTTTTCTCTCACCATCTCTCTCAGAAATTACAAGACTTTTCTCTACTCCCTCAAACTACAAAATTGAGTTCTCTCATACATGTTTCTGACTCAAATTAACTTATATACCTATGGTTTACATTCATCTAGACTTGAACTCGTAAGTTCTAAAGATCAATTACAAATCTAGACTCTAATGTTGCACTAATTTACAATAGTGAAATTGTCCCTTCACTTAGGCTTGATTTTCTGTAGGTCTTTCCTTCACTTCTTCTTTCCTCCATCATATGTCTCCATATGTCTTCATATATCAATGCCTAATTAGTGAGTGAAGCCCCAACAAAGAGCATCAGGGTTCTTTTAAAATCTCTTTACACTTTTTATGTTTTTCTTTTCAAAACTCAAATCATGATCTCATGCAGTCATGCAATTTTTATAAAGATTGGTATGAATTTTAAAAAATTAGGTAGATTCAAGCTTCACAAACATCATATTATGTTTCCGCGTCTGCAATCTGATAAGTAATCACATGAATAAATCGTCAGCTTTCTAGATTTTTTGTTCGTTCAACTGGTTCAGATCCAACTGCTCATTCTAAGTACTAGCATATACATATGTTTCTACTAACTCAGATTGTAGAATATACCTTGATTCCCATTATTTATCTCCTACTTGTTCAACTCTCCATTATATTTTTCTTTCTTTTTCTCTTTCTTTTTCATTTTTCTTTTTCTTTTTCTTTTCCTCTTCATCTCAGCTCAGCATTTCTTTTTATCTTTTATTTTTCACAAATCGGCCTATGTCAAAATCGGGTGCGACTCATGGACTTGTCCGCCCGGCCAAGTTTATTCCACCTGTTTGCTGACCTGGCATAGCGCACGACATACACAACGTCAGCCCTGCATGAAATCGACGTCAGCTTGTGGCTCTGACCACCCGATCAGAGTGACTCCACCCGCCTACCGACCCATACAGGCACATGACAACAGATAGGTCAGGCCTACGACAAAACTAGCTACGGCTCGTGGCCTTGATCACCTGACCAAGGTGGTTCCACCCGCCTACTAGCCCATCGCAGCGCACTAACAACACACACACACACATATAATCTGGCATGAGTATAAATATTTTTCATGAATTATGATCCATATGGAGGTAAGATCTCATAGGAAATAAATACTAGGATCCAAAGTTTCCCACTCACTAAGTGTTCAAATCAATCAGCATATACATGCACTCGGTCTAAGCATGTCATCACATTCCCAAGCTTTCACTCCCAAAAGTCTCTAGTCCACCAACTGATCCTATTCATATAATTCCTAGTCGCTCATGCTTCGTGCAAACCCATAATAGATATTTGGTATCTTCATTCTACATGATTTTCATAAACTCATACATATCTTTATCACACACATCAATGCAATGCATATGCTCTATCAGAAAGAAAACAAATCTCAAATTAGAAACGTTTCACCTGGTCATTTTTCTTCATTTTGATCCAGATTTTCTTTATCTTCCATGGTCTATCATTCTTCATCAGCATCAGCCTCAGTGTCATCAGTTCCCTCCAGAAGTTCTTGCTCAATCTCATAATCCGCTTCATTTCTTTTCTTGAATAATTTTATCCTCTTTCCTGCAATCAAAGATCTCAAAGGAGTACTGTCTAACTCACGAAGTGCATACGTACCATTTTCAAACACAGACGTAACCACATACGGCCCAAACCATCGTTTGGTTAATTTCTTCTTAGCATCGTACTGAGTATCGAATGTACTGTCGTACACCAACACCCAATCATCTATCTCAATCCTACATGGTCTTAGTCGATGGGTTTTCTCAAAATAGATCTTGTTCTTTAACCTTGACTCCTTTAACTTTTGGACTGCTTCTTTCAACTTTTCATTTCCTTGTTCTAACTGCTTTATTCTCAATGATAATAACTCTTCTCTCGTCATACCATCATTCCATGGGAGCGTCAACCATGTCACTATCTGAGTCTGGATGGGGAAGATTGGCTTTTGACAGTACATCAATTCAGCAGGCATGAAACCTGTGGACCGAGTGTAAGTCATCCTATCAGCCCATAACGCGAATGGAAGAAACCTAGGCCACTGCTTGATGTCATCCCTGCAAGCCTTAGAGATCGCCTTCACAATGGAAGGGTGACCTCTCTCGATTTTCCCATTTGCCTTTGGATTATAGGAAGTGGTGAGAGACAATCGAGTTCCATGACGATCAAAGAACTCTTTTGCTTCTCTCGCATCCAACTCTCCCTTGTCCGCAACCACTTTCTCAACATATCCGAATCTTGAGATCACTTCTTCTAAAAGGAATTTGCATACATTACAAGTAGTCTTCGTACGAAGAGCTCGACCTTCCACATGGTTGGTCAAGTCCTCTCTAGCAAGTACTATGTATCTCATCTTATCTATCCCTTTGGGCATGGTTACAAGGTCGACCACCCACTTGTAATGGATACAAGGAGGGTAAGTCGGATGTAACGGGTCTCTGTGCCTAACTGATGAATGCACCTGGCATGTAGCACAAGTATCTACAAAATCTCTCACACTCACATAAATCCCTGGCCACCAGTAGGCTTCCCTAATCTTCTCATATGTAGCATAAAATCCTTTGTGACCTGCCCATAAGGTCTCATGCATCTCTCTCATAACTTTTCTTTGAAGACTCCTCGAACTTAGTACTCTCTGTGGACTCTTCACCTTGCCTTTAGCGTGTCGCCAAATAAGCCCGTCCTTCAAGAAAAAGTTGTAAGACTTTTTCCTGATGGATCTATACTTATTTGTGGACCAGCCTGGGGAAGATTTCAGAGTACTCAGATATCTCCCTATATCTCTCCACTCGCCATCATACTCATTCTCTCGAAACTGCTCATATGCATACACCAATGGATCGTATCTTATCATATGTATATCCTTTTCTACCTCATCATCATCATCAGACTCATCATCGAATTTTGCCCTTGAAAGCATATCAGCCACTGTATTCGACTTCCCAGCTATGTGTACAAATGCAGGATTTATAAACTTTATATAAGAGATCCATCTAAGCATAGCAATATCCGAAGATGAACAATTTGGAATCATGCCAATCAGTGGAAGACAGTCAGTCTCAACTATCACATTCGCCCCAATGAAATACTCTTTATCGCTCTTTAAAGCAGTCACTAATCCCCATAACTCTCTCTTAATCTGAGGATATTTTCTTTGGGTATCATGTAGGATCTTAGCACCAAAGCGCACTGCATATCTCTGCCCCTCATCATCATCTTGCCCTATGACCCAGCCTATGCCAATAGGACTGGTATCAACGGTCAAAATGATAGGTCTCTGACCTGAATAGTCAACACGCTTCAGAATCGGAGCTTCAATTAGCAGCTGCTTCAGTTTACGCATAGCTTTCGACTGTTTCTCTGTCCATACAAACTTCTTTCTCTTTCTCAGCAGATCATATAAGGGGTTCGCAACATGAGCAAAGTGAGGAATCCATATCACATAGAATACACAGGCTCCTAGAAACCTTCTCACCTCACTAACATTACGACACACTTCAGAGATCCTGCTAATGGCCTCAACTTTCTGCGGGTACGGCTTGCGGCCATAATGTCCACACAAATGTCCTACAATGAGGACCTCATCAACGCCAAAAACCGATTTCTCTAAAGAAAGTGTTAGCCCCACATCTTCAAACCTCTCAAAGATCTTCTCACAATCAGCAATATGATCTCTCACAAACTTTGTACATCCTGAAGCATCTAAACTCACATCTTTCACTCTTTCCTCACATCCCTTTATTGGAACATCATCAATGAATGGCATAGTCACAGATGGTATAAAGTCTCGTAAAACCAGATTCATGGCATTCATCATGTGAGCCACATAATTCGTTGCTCCCTGCGGCAAAGTACACATGCGTACAAGGCCCAGTGGAGTCCTCATGGTCGTAATGTCTCTACTCTCCATAGCCAACTGGAACTGGTCATAACCCGAATACAGATCACCCATAGAGTAGATGGAATGCCCAGCAAACGCTTCAGCAAACTCATCTACTATGGGTCCTGTCCCTACGTTCTAATTGTGACTTTATTCACAGGCTGCAAATCCTGAATGAAACGAAGTTTCCCATTCTTCTTAGGCACTATAAACCACCTATTCGAATATGGAGCCGAGGAGGGTTCCAATATCCGCATGGAAATCTTTTCCTTCAGCAGCCTCATCAGCTCAGGTAAGTGAGCTTTTGGGACTAGTATAGGCCAGATATTCCATGGTATATGTGGCACTGTAAATATAATCATAGGAGGTACTTGTTTCGGGTCTGCGCACCCTATCTCATGCGGAAAAATTGCAACTGCTTTTTCGTGTTTCTTGATGACTTCAATAAACTTTTGTTTCTCTTCTTCTCTCAGGAATGGTTTCTCTCCAAACTTGATCTCTTTAATAGTCTCATCAGTAAAATGATGCCCTATGAGCTCTCTTCGTCTCAGCATAGGGTCATCTAACACTTGCAGATATTTCTCATGACTATCTTCTGGCAATGGCTGAGCTATAGGCTTCACTTTCTTATCCACAGTCTTATACTTCGTATTTACATTTACTTCATGCTCTCTCATAAACTCCTTAATCATCTCATACTCTTGGATAGAGCTGAGCATAATGATTTCTCATTTCTCATTTCTCTCAAATGCCTTCTCAAGCTCTTCCAGAGTAGTCGAACTTCTCTCCAACTGGATCACATCTTCAATCTTCTCATCAGGTAACATCATTCCTAAATCTTTATAGTATCTCTCATGAACTTTTCTAAATTTATTTGAAACATTCTCTTTCTGTAAACATAGCAACTTGAATGCAGATGAGTAAATAGAAAAACTTTCAAAACTATGTACAAAGTCATGCGAGACATCAAACCAACTCCCACTGTTGTCTCGCTCAAAAGTGGATCCTAACAGAAATTTTGATCAGCAAAAGCTCCATACTCTCCAACAGGCATACACTCATCATGGTCACGTGAATTAATAGGTTTCTTTCTTATATTCTTTCTATTCCTGGAGTGATTTGGACACATAATCATCATTTGCAAAGAATGAAGGCCAGATCTAGAACGGATTCGTGCATAGGCAGATCCATCGTCCATGGCCTTAGTCTCCATTCTCACCTCAGCTATAAAGGGCTGGCCAAGGATAGCCTCATATGAACAATGGTCCTGGACGAAGAAGTGAAATTCCTCAGAAATCCCTCCTATGGTCACAGGCACAAAGGCACATGCCCCAAGCAGTGCTCCTGAGCCATTATCTATAGCCCTCATCCTCCATCCATGATCTTTATCAATCGGCCACCTAAACTTATCATAGAGCTTCTTAGAAATCACATTTATCTCTAATCCTGAGTCAATCAAGGCCAGAGAAAAACATGACTCCTCATTGCTCCCTAGCTTCACCTTCATCTCAGGTGTTCCTCTCGCCCAAAAGATCCTGCTAAACTCACTTTCTGTCTTCCTCATTTCATCATCAGGTATGATAGGACCTAGAGAATTTTTATGACACCTGGCAACCTCATCATCATCATCATCAGATGTATCACTCAATGTAACTGCTTCATTTGTCACTTGAATATCTTCAGGTGCTTCTTCCATCTCTACATCTTCAGGTAGTGAAAACCTCTTTCTCTTAACCAGCTTTATAAAATTGTCCTTGAACTCAGGCTTCGCTATGGACAAGACCTGCTCCAAGGACATGGTCACTTGGCTCTTCAGTAAAATGTCATTTAATATCTCTCTTGCATCATTTTTCCTTTCCAACTCAGAAATTAATACAGCCTTTGGAGTTCTCTTCTTTTTCTTCTTCTTTTCTTTGTCAGCCTCTTGAATACTTTCTTGAATTTCATCTTTCTTTTGAACCGGTTCAGGTTCTTTCTCTTTCTCTTTAGTCAGTTCTTGAATCTTAGTTGGCCCAACCGGCCTCTTTCCCTCTCTTATCTCTTTCTTCTTTGCCTCTTCCTTTGAAACAACAGGCTCTTTGAATTGTACTTTCTTCTCATGCTCTTTAGCCTTTTCTTCGGCCTCTTGGCTTTGCTTTCTGGTCACTCTTCTTTCTGGCTCAATCTCTTCCTGACTCTCATCTCTCCTCCTCTTTTCTTCTACATTTGCTATGTGCGAATAGACCAAGGATTCATCAACAGGAGACTTCCAGGCAGTCTTCTGCATAATGGCATCCCTAGCCCTCACTAAAGCCTCTATGGAATAATTTCTTTGGGGTCGAGGTCTAGGCACTTTTTCATCTTCCTCCTCTACAGGCTCTAACCGTGTGGCTGATGTACTCGCATTATTGCCAGATAAATCTTCATAAAACTTCTTCATTCCCCCCTTTCCCCAATTCACAGGTAGAGGAAGGCGGGTCCTGAAGTCACATAACTTCTTATCGATATCTATCACCAGTTGATGCTCTTTTGCTAGCTTAAGCTCTTCATAGGCATATGAAAAATGCTCTTGTGCATCACACCATACGCATCTCTTAGCCCCTCCAAACCCACTAGTCGCTCATCTCTCAAAAGGTCCAGTGTTTCTTTGAAATGTGGTTTGCACTGGTGGTGTAGGTATCTGTTGGGCAACAGGCTGCACTAGAGGTGCAGGCTGTGGCATCACATAGCCTTGCATATTTGGAATGGGCATAGTGCCTCTCTGTAATGTATCTACATAACTCATACTCGCTTGAGGAGGAGTGGGGTCCTGATATCCCATAGAATTAACTTTATTGTGAATACTCGCCATTTCTTTTGACATAGACGCTTGCATCGTAATAAGATTCTCTATCTGTCGACTGAGAATCTCAACCTGTAGCTCCATTGGCGATCGCGAAGGGGATGCAACATTAGCAAAAGCTGACGTTGCAGGCACATTCGGAATTGCCGGAAGTGGAGCTTCCCTAGGCGGTTGTGGTGTTACCACTGCAGGTCTATCATATAACACCGCCTGGCGTTGCCTCATTTGGGCAACCGCTTCTACCTCTCTCCTCACTACACCCCAATCTTCAGTCAATCCAAATCTCTTCCCAGGCTCTTCAATCCTCCTTTCGACCTCAGTCCTGTCTTCAAGACTTAAGATCCTAAGGAAAGATATAACTAGGTCAGGTTTCAAAGCATCTAAATCGGCCTGTGGAAGTTGTTCATATCTTCTCAAGAACTCATTCAAAAGTTGAGTGAGGGATGCAGTGGGCTTCGGAGAGCTTATCCGCCGCAAGAACCCTTCTCTATTGTGTTGGGAAAAATCTTCCAAATAAAACAACTTATGCAATTCTTTTCTGAATTCGGCCCAAGGCTTTGCTATATGTGCTGTAATAGGGGCTAAAATGGATTCTGATACTACCCGTGTGAAGTAATGTGTAAACACATCCTCGGGTAGACCATAAATCTGTGCCTGTTCCTCAAAAACATCTAGGTACTCGGTTACATTCAAGCCTGTAAACTTTCCTTTTTCTCTCAATACTGCTTGAACTACGCGAGCCCCTTGTTTCTCTATTACCATTTCCTTGAATATATCCTCCATCTCTCTTCTCTTCTCTGTCCTAGAATGTAGCACAAGGTCCAGTGTAAGTGGTTCAACTATCTCTCTAAGCTCAGAGAAGAGATCAGAGAAGAGGCTTGATGAGTCACGAGCCAGGAGGTAAAGGTCAGTCTAAGCTCTCTAATTTGCCTAGGCCAAAGTCTAGTCGAGCTGTCCTCTCTTCGATTCCCAAGATTTCAATGTATTTTCCCCTCTTTCAATGAGAATTTTCTAATGTTTTCTAACGTTTTGTCTAAGCTATGAAATAAGTAAATCCCTAGTCTTAGCAAGAAAAAAAGTGCTCACACGTATGGACTAAACTAATGCAAAGCGTGGATGCTCAAATGCAGACAGCAAGACAATCTTTCTGTTTCAAAGTATGCGTGAAGCAATGCAACAATCAAATAACTTGAAATGCTAGTACCTAAAATCTCTGTCCGATGCCGAGGTTCTTGTCTCTTTCCTCAAGGATTAGGTGACGCAATGAGGATCACCGGGCAATCGCCTCGCTTCACGTCGGGTTCAGGTGTCGGGAAGAAGGAGGTCGTGGCAGGAAGCCGGCGCGTGGGGTTGGATCAGGCCCCTCTCTGGTGCGCCGTTCCCGTTGTCCTGCGAGCGGTGTCTGCGCGCTGGGCGCCTCGCCTGTGCTCTCTGGAGCGTGTGCGATCCTCGTAGGGCCCCTTGCCCCTCGGAAGTGTCGAGATGTGCGTGCGTACGCGTGGGACCGTAGGCATCGAGAAAGAGACGATCGGATACCGCAGTGAAACACGGGATACAGATGAAGCTCAAAGATACAATCGGAAATGAAACTGAAGCCTCCAATAAAATGAATGATACAAACAGGCCGCTACAGTGCGGGCCGATGGTACAATAAAACCGCTACAGTGCGGTGCGATGATATAATATGAAAGCTGCCGCTATAGTGCGGGCTGACTAGTATATACTAGATCCCTCGCTACAGTGCGAGAAATCGCCCTCGGGATTCCGCTTCGGTCTTCGCAGTCCAAGCTTTTCTTCCAGGTCTTCACTTCGGTCCGCTCTTTACTTCAGGTATCCTCAACAGTAGCCTCCCTTCTCTTTACTTCAGATAATCAAAACCCGCATAAACCTGTAGGAAAGTTCCACAAGAAAGACCACGGGGGGGGGGGGGGGGGGGGGGCGTAATTAGTGTCAATCAATCCAACAAATAAAATGCTGAAAAACTAGTGATAACAAACTTAAAGTATGCCATACAAGTGCCTAAAATTTTGTAAATGATGTATATGATGTTTGGATAGTTTCTCTTTTCTAAGTGACCCCTCAACCACTCTCCTTTCCGTAAACACTTTCTCATTTTCTTTCTCTCTTTCCCTCTTCTTTCTTCTTCTTCCCTCCATTTCTCTTTCCCCTCTTTTGAACCTTTGGGAAGTATTTTCCCTTATGTACGTAAGGCTAGTTTTAATTAAAACAATAGGATATTGTGTGGCAACATTTAAATCCATTTCTCATTTTCCTTTTGAAAAAGCGACATAATTATGCACATTTGGAAGCTTTCTAGCTTTTCTTAAGAGTTTAATATATGCAAAATTCACGTGAGGTTCAGGTGCGCATACACAGAATGAGACGATATTTCATTAAGTATAAAGTCTCTGGAAGGTCCTAGGCCTCTCTATCGCCTCCATTGTAAGCTGCCAAAGGTGCGTCGCTAGCCAGTGGCCACTTGTCAGACTCTATTTCTCTCTCCCTCTCACGTTTGCTGCGCCAACAGCACGCACCGCCTACTCTCCTTTTTTCTCTCTCTTAGCAACGTCAGCAGCGGCCAATGTCCCGGATATTGCTAGTTGCTAACAGCGCCGCCGACTGCACTCCAATCCCCCGTCTGATGGCGCCTCCCACGGACTCTCTCTCTCGTCCGAGTCTGTCGCCAAGACACCGTAGTAATCTCTCTCTCTCTCTCTCTCTCTCTCTCTGCCCAAGCGACGACCGACACATTTCTCCTTCCTCTCTCTTATCACCGTGACAGCGCGCATCCCTCTCTCTTACGACAACAACAGAATTGACTCTCTCCGGTAGCATCTGACACGTAGACAGCCGCCAACACGTCTCTACGTCCACCTCTCTCTCTCTCTCTCACTAATCTACACAGCTAGGCGCTCTCTCTTCTACGACGTGCCTCTCTCAGAGTGCGCCGCCTCCAGACCTCCTCTCTTTGTGCAGTCAAACATCCGGCTTCTCCTATCTCTCTCCTCCTCTCTACGCGCGAGTCAGGCCATCGATTCTCTGTCTACTCCAGTCAGTGAAGGATCCATCTCTTTCCATGGTCACCAACAGCAGCACCCGACTTTCATTCTCTCACGCATCTGGACTCTAGAGCGCTACTAGTGCCGCGTGTACCTCCTCTCTCTGCCGACTCTTTGCCAGCCAGATCAGCGCCGTGCATCCATTTCTACAGTAGCCAATGATAAGGGTGGACTAGCTCTCTCTCTATTATCTCTCTGTCTTCCGCCTCCGAACGTTTGGGCGCCGCCAAGTCTATCTGTCTCCGTGCGTGACCAGCAGACCAGGCATACGTTTTCTCTCTCTGCGTGTAAGCCCATCAGCAGCGAAGCCGCTCTCTCTCTAAATCCTCCGAGTCTCTCTCCAGTCTCTAGTTACGCAACGCCAAGACTTAAGCGATGCTTCTCTCTCTCTCTCTCACGGTCGCCTCTAAATCCCCTCTTCTAAGATGACTAATGGAAAGACTATCTCCATCTCGATGCATCCCCATGGAAGTATGAAAGAGGAAGTAAAACATAAATGAAGAAGTAAGGTCAAGGAGCATACCTGTAGGAAAGTTCCACAAGAAAGACCACGGGGAGGAACAAATGAGTTTAGGCACCTATTTATAGGCATCCCCACCCTTGGGCTTTCCTCTAGAAACTTACAACCTCCTTAACCAACTTTCCAATTTCAGACGACCATGCATGTTCACTTACTATTCTTGGAAAATCCCATCTCTTGATTCTATTTTTGATTCTTATCCTTTTTATTTTTCCTAAATTAATGTTTTGGTTTCACACTGTATACAGGGTTAATTAATCTAAGGGTTTAGGCGAGGATAAACACCGATTTCAAGGGTCTAAGCTACGGATTTTGGTCGGGGAAATTAGGGTTTTGATCACAATTATCTCAAACTCGCCAATTCATGGGTTTATTTACAATTTCGGCCTAAACTCCAAGGGTTTTCAAGGGTTCAAGTTCATTTTTCATGGGGTAAACCCTCAATTTCAGGGGGGGTAAGTTCAGGTTTTTGGGGGTTTTGAAGGGTCAAACCTAGGTTTTTATAAAGATGGTTCAGTTTGGGCTACTCAAAAATTGTAGCTTGTACATAGTGATGTCTGTGGTCCTATGCAGGCACCTTCTTTTGGAAATTATCTTTACTTCGTGAGTTTCATTGATGATTTTTCCAGGCATGCATGGGTATATCCATTGAAGGCAAAGTCCGAAGTGTTCATGTGCTTCAAACAATTTTGGTTTTGGCTGAAAATCTGTCAACTTGTGAAATGGGCACCCTCCATTCTGATCGAGGGGGGGAATATATGTGTTCTGATTTTAATGCATTTTTGGTTGAACGTGGGATAAAACACCAGTGTACAATGCTGTATACACCTCAACAAAATGGAGTTGCTGAATGAAAGAACAGGTCACTCATGGAGATATCGAGATGTATGGTCAAGAGTCAGGCTCTTTCACATAGTTTCTGGTTTGAGGCTGTCATGTGTGCATTATATGTACTTAATAGGTATCCTACTAAAGGACTGCAATCTATCACTCCATATGAGGCTTGGCATGATTGCAAGCCATCTGTTTCTCATTTGTGTGTTTTTGGTTGTTTGGCATATGCATTAGTGCCCGAACAACATCGCAGAAATGGGGATGATAAAGTAGTAAAATGTATTTTTATTGGGTATAGTTTTGAAAGTAAAGGCTATCGTCTATATCATCCATAGACTGAATGCATTCTGGTTAGCCATGATGTTGTTTTTGTGGAAGATGCTATTCAACCATTGCTTTCATGTACTAAGGAGACATCTGTTAGCTCCAAAGACATGTATGGTACTTTGCTGCCTCTTTTTACATGTGGATAGTCTAGTGCTGGTCCTAATGAGGCAACGTCTCAACCTTTGCAGGTTTCATGTGATGATGCAGATCATTCCATTTCTGATGCAAATTTACATGATGCACTTATTGATGAGAGAGTTGATATTGAGCATGCAAGAACTATGCCAAAATGGTTGGTGCAGACCTTACGTGACAGCAAATTAGATGCACCTCTATCATATCGTACTTGATCACGCTCTCATAGTGCCTCTTTTGCATCAGATTGCTATGCTATTGCTGCATCTAGTCTCTATGATGAGACTGAGCCTGTTTTGTTTGATGAAGAACAAAATTCAGAAAATTGGATGGCTTCTATGCAATCTGAATATGATGCAATAACGAGGAATGGTACTTGCTCTTTATGTGACTTGCCTCCTGGCAAGAAGGCCATTGGCACTAAGTGGGTATACAAGCTGAAGTGTAAACGTTATGGTACAATTGATAGGTATAAGGCTATGCTTGTTGCAAAGGGTTATGCACAGGAAAGAGGCATTGATTTTGATGAGATCTTTGCACCTACTTGCCAAATGACTACTGTTCGTAGCATCTGTGCACTTGTAGCCCATCATGGTTGGAATGTACATTAATTGGACATTAAAACAACATTTCTGAATGGTGACTTGCATGAAGAAGTGTATGTTTTTCAGCCGTGTGGCTTTGTGCAGAAAGGGCATGAAAACCAGGTGTGCAGGTTAAAGAAGGCATTATATGGTTTAAAGCAAGCACCACGTGCTTGGTATGAGATGAAACATGCATATCTGATTGCACATGGTTTTGAGAATAGTCCAACTGAAAGCACCTTATATGTTAAGCGTGCTAGTGATGTGCTTCTGATCATTGTTGTCTATGTTGATGACATGCTGCCCACTGGTCCTATTGAGAAGCATATTGCTGATTTTAAGGCTGATCTGCATGCCTCATTTGAGATGTCTGATTTGGGGCATTTGCATCATTATTTGGGCATTTAGTTTATGTACATTGATGAAAGAATGGCTTTGTGCCAAACAAAATATATTGACACATTATTGCAGCGTTTTGGCCTTGAAGACTGTAAATCTATTGCCACTCCTATGGAAATAGGTTTACGATTGAGTCTTCATGATGTTGGAGATGCATTTGATGATGTTCTCTATCAGTAGGTTGTTGGATGCTTGATTTATTTATGCATTACTCGGCCAGATATTCAGTTTGCTGTCTCACAAATGAGTAGGGTTATGCATTGCCCAGGAGTCAAGCATTGACAGGCAGTTAAGCGCATCTTTCGTTACTTGAGTGGTACTCGGCTACTTGGGTTGTTTTATCCCAAGGGGGGATCACTATCACTAGATTTGCATGCTTTTTCTTACTCTGATTGGGCTGGTTTCTATGAAACTCGTGTGTCCACTAGTGGCTTTTGCTTCATGCTTGGTAGCTCATGTATATATTGGTTGAGCAAGAAGAAGCCTACTGTGGCCACTTCCAGTTGTGAGGCTGAGTATAGGGTAGCTTTCACAGCTACTGTTGAGTGTGTGTGGCTCAGACACCTTATGGCTGATTTGGGTGTTGGTTAGTCTTCTGCCACCACCATCTTCAATGACAGTCAGAGCGCATTGGAAGTTGCGAGGAACCCTGTGTTCCATGCGCACACTAAACACATCGAGGTGCATTATCATTATGTCAGGGAGAGGTTCTCTGCTGGGGAGATCAGCTTGTCATAGTGCCCTCGCAGGAGAACATTGTAGACCTTTTCACGAAGGCTCTGCCTAGGGAGAAGTTTGAAGCTTTTCGCAAAGCTTTGGGCTTACTTCCTTTTGTGGAGTGATTTCCACATAGCTTGGCACTTCCTTATACATAAGCGCCAGCTACTTGTTCATCGCATCACTCCCAGGGGGGATTTGTTGATATATTTAGGTAGTGATGTGTGTGAACACACTAGGACCACCAGGGCACTTTTTTCCCTCTTTAGGAGGTTTTTTTCCCCAGCTTGTATATACGCCTATTGACCTAATGGGCTACTTATCTTTGTAATTCTCTAGTAATACATTCAGTATTGTGTGTTGAGCTCCAAGCTTCTTTTTCTTCCTTGTGTTGTTCACGTGCTTCCGCAGACGTCTAAATCCAACATTCTCCCCTTTGACCACACAAAAACTAGAGAAGCATATGCCTAGCCTATGTGATTAAGGGACTAGACTGTGGCCACCACCCTC
>CM035410.1:138148417-138163417 GCA_020310875.1 Ceratopteris richardii | reverse complement strand
AAATTGGTAAGGCAAATTCTCGCAGGTCTGAGAGGTGATGACAAACGGAAGCCATTCATTTTTTCTACTGAATTATCACTAGATCATTTTACTCATGATTTAACTCAGTTGGTAGGACACATGCTAACCTTTGAGCAGGATGTCAAAGGTGAAAGTGATAAAAGTGCAGGTCAAGCAATGTATTCAAAGGATAAGAAGAAGAATAGCAAAGGGAAGCAACAAGCAAATGAAGATGAAGGAACAACTAGCCAGGCTAACTTCCTAAGAGGAAGAGGAGGTGGCAAAGGTAGAGGAAGAGGCAGGAGTAATAAAGATGGAGTCAAAGCTTGCTGGATTTCTGGTAAGACAAATCATTTAGCTCATGATTGTTGGCATAACACTCAAGAATAATGGTGGATATAATCAGAACTTTAATTCAAGAGGAAGAGGTGGCAGAAATCAAAGAGGTAATTTCAGAGGTAGAGGTAGTAGAGGTTATTTTGGAAGAAATGCAGGAAGAGGATTCCAAAGCCAACAATACAACAATACCTACTACAATTATGCTTCAGATCAGAAGGAGGATTCAACCTTGATCATGAATGCAACTTGTGAAAGGCAAAGTGAAGACCAAAGAGTCTTCTACATTGACTAAGGATGTAGCAATCATCTGAGTGGCAACATAGCCTTGATGACTGATTTGGAGAATAAGGTAACTAATCATGTAGTTCAAACAGGTGACAATACAAAGCACAATGTGAAGTCAATTGGATCAGTGAAGGCCAAGGATGGAAGTACTCTTCTGAGTAAGGTTTTGTATGTTCCTACAATTCCAAAGAATCTGATAAGTGTAGGACAAATTGTTGAAAAAGGTTATGAAGTTAGGTTCACTAATGAAGGAGTTTTTGTGGACGACCCTAGCAATGGGTATAAACAGATTGTTTCACGGAAGAAAGAAGGAAGATTGTTCACATTGAAAATTCAAGGTAACATTGGTCATGCCTTGTTCACCTATGGAGGACATAAGATCTCTGAGTTAGATCTTTGGCACAAAAGGCTTGGACATTTCAATGAAAGAGGTATTAAAGATGGTTAACAATGGTTCAGTGCTTGGATTGCCTAATGTTGCATGTCAACATATGACATACAGATGTGAGGCATGTCAATTAGGTAAGACTCATAAGCAATCTTATTCCAAGCATGGTGTTATGTATTCAGAAAAGCTTGAATTGGTACACACAGATGTGTGGGGACCATCAAAGGATTTCAGTATCAATGGTTCAAGGTATTATGTGATTTATGTTGATGATGCTACCAGATGGATCACTATCTATGTGATCAAAGATAAGTCAGAGGTATTTAATACATTCAAGCATTATCATGTGTATGCAGAGAGAATTACAGGTCAAAAATTGAAGAGACTAAGGTCAGATGGAGGGGGAGAGTATTTTTCTAATGCGTTCAGTGATTACTTGTGGAATGCAGGTATAAAAAGGGAAATTACTTGCAGGTACTCTCCTCAACAAAATGGTGTAGTAGAAAGGAGGAATAGAACTCTTGTTGAGTTTGCAAGATCCATGATGAAGGAGAAAAATTACCCAAATTATTTCTGGGCTGAGGCTATATAATAGCCACATATTTGGTCAATAGATTACCATGTAAAGCTTTGCAGGGTATGACACCATATGAGGCATGGTGGGGTAAGAGACCTACCCTAGATCATTGAAAAGTATTTGGATGTTTGGCATATGCATATGTGCCATCTCAATTAAGGCACAAATTGGAACCTAAAGCTGAAAAGTATGTGTTCATTGGATATGATGATAATCAGATGGGATAGGTTGTGGAGTCCATCCACAAAACAATTTCTTGTATCAAAGGATGTTACATTTGATGAGCAAGGTACTTGGTATGCAGGTACAATCAATATTTATGCAGGTGATGAAGAAGTTGTGAATCAAAAGAAAGGTAAATCAAAGGTTCAAATATTTCATGAAGAGGAGAACAATGAAGTACAGGTTGAAATTGAAGAAGTGCCAAGGTTTGATCCAGAATGTGATGAACCAGAAACCTCAAGGAGTGGAGAACTCAGAAGGTCATCAAGACACAAATGGCAACCTTCAAGGTATAGCTATGACACTTCTTTTTTGGCTACCAAAGATTATGCTTATATGGTAAAGGCAGATGAAGACCCTTCTACATATGAAGAGGCAAAAGGTAAGGAAAATTGGGAGAAAGCTATGCAGGAAGAGTATGATGCATTGATGGAGAATGACACATGGGATTTGGTTTCTAAACCAAATAGTCAGAAGATCATTGGATGCAAATGGGTCTACAAGACAAAGAGATTTGTAGATGGAAGTGTGTCTAGGTATAAAGCTAGACTTTGATGGAGAGTGTTAATCTCTAAAAGGACAAGCTATCCTTGATGTTAGACCACCTCTATATCAGGGATAACTTTAAACTCCAACCAATTTTGGAAGATAAGTATCAAACTATCAAGACTTTAGCTAACTGTGAAGAAAATCACTTCATAGAAAAGTCTGCTGCAAATTACTCACTCATTAACTAATCATTGTGTAAAGATTCTGATGAAACTTTGTAGAATGTGTCGTCTAAAGTCTTTGCACCTCCTCCAAGTTAAAACGCTTTCAAAGCTTAAGTAGATTATGAGAAATGATCCAAATAATCTACCTATGTCTGAGACTATCTTCTTGTAGAGTCGACTTTGACACCTGCAACTTCTAACACATAGTTCTCCCAAAGTAGAACCCGTTTAAGTGAATGCTTTTAGCCATAGATGGCTTGCCTTCCAACTTAGATTTTGCTTCTCATTTGTGTAAAACTTTACACTATGCACTGAGATCTGATCAATTCTTTGATCATCAAGATTGCACCTATTTCAGAAAACACTCAACACTTTCTCACATATAGATGTTCCTATACAAAATTCTCTCAGCCTGTTTGCAATTAGGCTCTTAAACTTTAACGATAGATAGATTAACTATGAATTTAGATGTCTACAAAAGGATTTCTGAAATAATCAAACACAGAAGGAGAACTGGAGAAAAGATCGACGCACAATTCTCTAAACATTCTTACTATTCAACTCATCATACATCTGATGGATGATACACACAATACTCATACTCTATTCTTCTCTATCTATACTTATCTAATACAACCATATACACGTATATATATATACATATGAGTATTTATTCGTCATTACTTCAAGTATTTTGAAAAATTTACAAAACTAATGTACATATGTTTATAGAACTTTTCTTCCTGAACCTTCTCTTCACTTCATGAAGTTAGACTTCAATCTTTTCTTCATATCTTCATTTCTAGACTTCATATAATCACCAATTGTTGATTGTCTTGTTCCAATAGCTCCCCCTCAATCATCAATTGTGATTACCAGCATATTCTTTATTCCTGCCATATCTTTAAACCTTTGCATTTTTGGTCCATCCAAGCTCTTTGTCATCATATTTGCAAGTTGATCTTTTGTAGGAGTATGTATAACTTCTATTTCTTTATCAACAACCTTCTCTCTCAAAAAAGGATATTGAATCTCAATATGTTTAGTTCTAGCATGGAATACAGGATTTGCTGCCAAATATAAAGAACTAATATTGTCTCCACAAATGATAGAAGTACTCTGAACAATATCAAAACTCTTCATAAGAGTCTTTAATCATATTACTTCCTTTGCAGCTTCTAGCATGCCTTTGTATTCTGATTCTGTACATGATAAAGCAACTATATGTTGCTTCTTAGAGCACCATGAAATTAGCTTATCTCCCACATAACAAAAGTATCCATGTGTTGATCTTCTATCATCAGAATTACCTACCCAATCTGCATCACTGTATATTTTGACTCTTGTATCTGAAGTAAATCCATAGTACAAACCTTCTTTAAGTGTGCCCTTGATGTACCTAAGTACTCTTTGTCCTGCAATCCAATGTTCCTTTCTAGGACAATGCATGAATTGAGATAGAACTCCAACTGCATATGATAAATCAGGCCTTGTTAATGTAGCATAAATCAAGCTACCCACCAAACTCTAATAAAGCTTCATATCTTTGAATTCTTCTCCTCCATATCTACTCAATCTATGATTTACCTCCATTGGAGTTGGTGTTATCCTGCAATCTTCCATTTTAAATTTGGTTAGCAAATTTTTCAGATACCTTTCTTGAGTTACATATACTCCATGTTGAGTATATGAAATCTCCATTCCCAAAAATAATGACAATTTTCCCAAATCAATGATTTTGAATTCTTTCTCCATCTGCTTCGTAATCATGTGTATACCTTTGTCATCTGTTCCTATAAGTATTATGTCATCAACATAAATACAAACATAAATAAATCAATCCTCACTTGCTTTGACTAGCAAGCTACTATCTGCCTTTGATGCTTGAAATCCAAGTTCCTTCAAGAACTTTACAAGCCTATAATTCCATGCCCTTGGGGCGTGCTTCAAACCATACAAAGCTCTCTTGAGCTTACACACATGATTTGGATACACTTGATCTTTGAAACCATCTATTTGTTCCATGTAGACTTCATCTGAAATATAACCATTCAAAAATGCATCCTTCATATCTATTTGAGATAATTTCCAACCTTTGCAAGCAGCAATTGCTATGAGAGTCCTTATGGTTGTCATCTTTGCAACAGGACTATAAGTTTCATCATAATCCACACCATATGTCTGTGCATATCCCTTCACAACAAGCCTAGCTTTGTACTTAGATACACTTCCATCTGCAAACCTTTTTGTTTTATAGACCCATCTACATCCAATGATCTTCTGACTATTTGGTTTAGGAACCAAATCCCATGTCTCATTTTCCATTAATGCATCATATTCTTCCTGCATAGCTTTTTCCCAATTCTTCTTTCCTTTGGCTTCATCATATGTGGATGGATCTTCATCTGCTTTTAACATATAAGCATAGTCTTTAGTAGTCAAGAATGAAGTATCATAGCTATACCTTGTAGGTTGCCATTTGTGCCTAGATGACCTTCTGAGTTCTCCACTTCTTGAAGTTTCTGGTTCATCATATTCTGGATCAAACATTGGCCTTTCTTCTACTTCAACTTGTCCTTCATTATCATATATTTCAACCCTTGTTTTACCTTTCTTCTGATTTAAAATATCTTCATCACCTGCATGAACATTAAGTGTACCTGCATACCAAGTACCTTGCTCATCAAATGTAACATCCTTAGACACAAGGAATTGCTTTGTGGATGGACTCCACAACCAATAACCCAACTGCTTGCCATCATAGCCAATAAATACATACTTCTCTGCTTTAGGTTCCAATTTATGCCTCAATTGAGATGGCACATATGCATATGCCAAACATCCAAATATTTTACAATGATCCAATGTAGGTCTCTTACCCCACCAAGCTTCATATGGTGTCATACCCTACAAGGCTTTACATGGTAACCTATTGACCAAATATGTGCCTGTATTTACAGCCTCAGCCCACAAATAATTAGGATAATTTTTCTCCTTCATCATTGATCTTGCAAACTCAATAAGAGTTCTGTTTCTTCTCTCTGCTACCCCATCTTGTTGAGGAGAGTACCTGCAAGTAACCTCTCTCTTTATACCTGCATTCCACAAATAATCACTGAATTCATTTGAGAAATACTCTCCCCCTCCATCTGACCTTAACCTTTTTAATTTTTGTCCTGT
Source organism: Ceratopteris richardii (assembly GCA_020310875.1). Lineage (NCBI taxonomy): Eukaryota > Viridiplantae > Streptophyta > Polypodiopsida > Polypodiales > Pteridaceae > Ceratopteris > Ceratopteris richardii. Next base: position 138,157,713 of record CM035410.1, on the reverse strand, counting down.
AATCCTTTTTGCATATGCATGATAGTGTTTAAATGTATTAAACACTTTTGACTTGTCTTTGATCACATAGATTGTAATCCACCTGGTAGCATCATCAACATATATGACATAATATCTTGAACCATTTATACTGAAGTCCTTTGAAGGACCCCACACATCTGTATGTACCAATTCAAGTCTTTCTGAATACATAAAACCATGCTTAGAATAAGATTGCTTGTGAGCCTTACCTAATTGACATACCTCACATCTATATGTCATATGTTGATCTGCAACATTAGGCAATCCAAGTACTGAACCATTGTTAACCATATCTTTGATACCTCTTTCATTAAAGTGTCCAAGTCTTTTATGCCAAAGATCCAATTCAGAAACCTTTTGCTCTCCATATGTGAACATAGCATGTCCAATATTACCTTGTATCTTTAATGTGAAAAGCCTTTCTTCCTTCTTTCTTGTAACAATTTGTTTATACCCTTGACTAGGGTCTTCAACATAAACTCCATCATTAATGAACCTTACCTCATATCCTTTTTCCACAATTTGTCCTACACTAATCAAATTCTTTGGAATTGTAGGAACATACAGAACCTTACTCAAGAGAGTACTTCCATCTTTGGCTCTAACTGAACCAATTGACTTCACTTTGTGCTTTGTATTGTCACCTGTTTGAACTGTGTGATTGATTGCCTTATGATCTAGATCAGTAATCAAAGCAATGTTTCCACTCAGATGATTGCTACATCCTGAGTCAATATAAAAAACTCTCATGTCTTCGTGTGAGGCTTCACATGTTGCATTCATAATAAGAGTTGATTCTTCTTTCTGATCTGATGCATAATTGTAGTAGGTGTTATTATAGGATTGATTTTGGAAATTTCTTTCTCCACTTCTTCCAAAAGAATTCCTACAACCTCTACCTCTGAAGTTTCCTCTCTGATGTATGCCACCTCCTCCTCTTTGATTAAAGTTTTGATTAAAATTATGATTGCTTTGATTATTATGCCAACAATCATGAGATAGATGATTGGTCTTACCACATATCCAACAAGCTCTAACATTATCTTTGTTATTTCTACCTTTTCCTCTACTTCTACCACTTCCTCTTCCTCTTAGAAAGTTTGCTTGACTTGGAGTACCTTCATCTTCAACTGATTGTTCCTTCCCTATGCTAGCTTTCTTCTTGTCTTTAGAATACATTGCATGACCTGCACTCTTATCAACATCTCCTTTGATATCATTCTCAAAAGTTAGCATATGTCCTAACAATTGATTCAAATCAGGAGTGAAATGATCTAATGAAAGTTCTGTAGACAATATAAAAGGCTTTCACTTCTCATCTCCTCTTAGACCTGTGAGAATTTGTCTTACCAACTTATCTTCTTCAATATCTTCATCAACTGTACCTAAAGAATCAACAATGTCTTTCATCTTTGTCACATAATCAGATATTGATTGTGAAGCCTTCTTCTTGAATGTAGTAAATTCTGCCCATAATGAAGCTTTCCTTGATTTGGTTGTATTTTGAAAATGCTCTTCCAAAGCATTCCATATGTCACTTGCACTTTCAAGTCCTCTAATATGAGGAAGCAAATAATCATTTATTGCCATGTAGATTATGCTCCTTGCTTGAGCATCCTTCTTCATCCAAATCTTTATATCTGCAAGCTCCTCCCTAGTTGGAACACTAGGATCTTTGAACTCTGGTTTTTCTTCCTCTCCTGTGATGTATCCCGTCAGATCTTTGCTCATGAGATGAGCTTCCATTCTCATAGACCAAGCTCGATAGTTCTCTCTATCCAACTTCTCAATTTGGAGACTATCTCCCATCCTTTCTTCACCTGTACTATCAAATCTTTAATCCTTACAAAGAATGAATGTACCTTAGCTTCGAAGTTTGCTCCTTCTGATCCTTTTGATTGCCTTTGTGTCTCCCTTCAGTTTTTCTTTCACACTTTATCCTTTTGAATCTTCAAGGTTTGAAATTTGTATATCTACAGCAGTGAGGGTCTTCCTTTTCCTCAATCTGATAAATCTGGCTCTGATACCACTGATGGAGAGTGTTAATCTCCAAAAGAACAAGATATCCTTGATGTTAGACCACCTCTATATCAAGAATAACTTTAAACTCCAACCAATTTTGGAAGACAAGTACGAAACTGTCAAGACTTTAGCTAACTGTGAAGAAAATCACTTCACAGAAAAGTCTACTGCACATTACTCACTCATTAAACAATCAATTGTGTAAAGATTCTGATGAAACTTTGTAGAATGTGTCGTCTAAAGTCTACGCACCTCCTCCACGTTACACCAAGTAGATTATGGGAAATGATCCAAATAATCTACCTATTTCTGAAACTACCTTCTTGTAGAGTCGACTTTGTCACCTGCAACTTCTAACACATAGTTCTCCCAAACTAGAATCCCTTTAAGCGAATGCTTTTAGCCATAGATGGCTTACCTTCCAGCTTAGATTTTGACTCCTCATTTGTGTAAAACTTTACACTGTGCATTGAGATCTGATCAATATGTTGATCATCGAGATTGCGCCTGTTTCAGAAAACACTCAACACTTTCTCACATATAGATGTTCCTATACAAAATTCTCTCAGCCTGTTTGTAATTAGGCTCTTAAACTTTAACCATAGATACATTAACTATGGATTTAGATGTCTACAAAAGGATTTTTGAAATAATCAAACACAGAAGGAGAACTGGAGAAAAGATCGACGCGCAATTCTTTGAACATTCTTACTATTCAACTCATCATACATCTGATGGATGATACACACAATACTCATACTCTATTCTTCTCTATCCCATCTATACTTCATCTCACTTGTCTAATAGGACCATATACAAGTATATATATATACATATGAGTATTGATTCATCATTACTTCAAGTATTTTGAAGTATTTACAAAACTAATGTACATATGTTTATAGAACTTTTCTTCCTGAACCTTCTCTTCACTTCATGAAGTTAGACTTCAATCTTTGCTTCATATCTTCATTTCTAGACTTCATAATCACCAATTGTTGATTGTCTTGTTCCAATAGACTTGTTGTGAAAGGGTTTGCTCAGACATATGGTATAGATTATGATGAGAATTATAGTCCTGTGGCAAAGATGATAACCATCAGGATACTCATAGCCATTGCTGCATGTAAAGGCTGGAAATTATGTCAATTAGATGTGAAGAATGCTTTTTTAAATGGTTACATTTCAGATGATGTCTTCATGGAGCAACCACAAGGATTCAGAAATGAAAGGTATCCAAATCATGTATGTAAGCTCAAGAGAGCTTTGTATGGCTTGAAGTAGGCCCCAAGGGCATGGAATTATAGACTTGTGAAGTTCTTGAAGGAATTTGGTTTTCAAGTATCAAAAGCAGATAGTAGCTTGCTTGTTAAAGGAAGTGATGATGGGTTCATTTACATGTGCATATATGTTGATGATATAATTCTTACAGGTACAGATGAGAAAGGCATTCAAAGCCTAAAGAAGCAAATGGAGAAAGAATTCAAGATTAGTGACTTGGGAGACTTGTCATATTTCTTGGGCATGGAGATCTCATACACTCAACATGGAGTGTATGTAACTCAAGAAAGGTATTTGAAAAACTTGCTGGTCAAGTTTAAAATGGATGATTGCACGGTAGCACCTACTCCAATGGAGGTGAATCACAAATTGAGCAGATATGGAGGAGAAGAGTTCAAGGGCATGAAGCTATATCAAAGTTTGGTTGGTAGTCTGATCTATGCTACATTAACTAGGCCTGATTTGTCATATGTAGTTGGAGTATTATCTCAATTCATGCATTGTCCTAGGAAAGAACATTGGATTTCAGGACAAAGAGTGTTGAGGTACATTAAGGGTACACTCAAAGAAGGTTTGTATTATGGTTTTAGATCAGATACAGACATCTGTAGAGAGTACGCATGGTGAAGAAAAATGAAAAGTAAAGTACTCTCACAAAACAAAGAATGTGTGAGACATAAAATGAGTAGACCGTGAAATGGGTAAACTCATGTGGATTAGAAATGAGCTTGCCAAGAGCATGGAGTAGGCTCCTCAAGCTTCTAACCAAATACAAATGGGGGAGAGGCCCTCCTTATATAGATTTGTGAGGGGCTCTCCAAAATACATCTCATGTGGGATAATTCCCCTGAAAGGAGAATGAATACAACTGGTAGAAGCAAATGGCAAGGTACCCAAATACAAAGGAAATGTAATGGAAATAGAGTGACTCCAAGATACAAAAGGGAGATGCACTCTCATATTCTCAACACCCCCTCTACAGCTCCATTTTGTAGTGTATGGAGGCTGTTGGGGTATGTGAGAAAAGGTCCACCAAGAATGTAGCAGCAACAACAACACAAGCACAAAATAGGAAGTTTTCGTCTAGGAATCCATAGCCTCCAAGTGGTATCGACTATGCGGGATCTCCAGGTACTCCATAATATGTCCACCAGATGGATCAAGCGGATGCTCCAAAGGTATGCCACCAACGAGGTATAGGAACGGAACAAGATCTCACTAGACGAGATCACCTCCATGTGCGAGAGATAGTATGACTCCATGTGGTACATAGGAACCTTCAAAGCTTTAACAATGTCCACCACACTATGTGTGTTGCCATGAAGTAGGTCTTGCAAGAGTGAAACATGAAGCATGAAGCATAAAATCATAGTCACATGGTAGTACATTTGTATGCTGTAAGCCTCCATGGAGTGTACAAAGTCCTGATGTGTGTCGACAGAACCTTGGAAGCCCCTTTTGAACTGAGAAGCTGGCTCAGAATAGGATCCAACTGAGTGATGAATCCAAGTAGATGCAGGAGTGTCCTGTGGTAAGTGACCAGATGCTGGACTCCATGAATGGAAAAGTACATGCTCAGAATATTGCTGTAGACGAGGTAAGTGGACTCTCGAAGATAGGAATGGAAAATGACAAGTCACTGATCCTGGAATAATGCCCAACTGAAGCTGAGGTGAAATATAAACCTTCGATGATATGATAGGTATATCCATCTGAGGTATAAGCTGAGATGATATCTCTCATTCCTCCTGTTCTAAAACTGTATCATGATCGGGAAAGTCATGTACAAAGAGAGCATGCTCCACATAGTGTGATTGTTCAAAATTGGAATGATCCCCCTCTGAAGCGGAAATGGGAGGATCCAAAAGGGATGAATACTTAGAGTATTCATCAAAGGTGCAGTCTTTGGTTACTGTAACGGAGTGACTCTTTGGGTCATAGAGTTTGTATGCCTTTTGTCGCTCACTGTACCCGATGAAAATGTATTGCTTAGGTCGATCGTCATCATGGCCTTGGATGTAGGCATCACTACCAAAGATGCGGAAATAGATTACACTGGGCTTCTATTGAAGTAAGCCTCAAATGGTGTTTTGTTCTTCAAAACATCTGAAAAACCTCTATTCTGAATGTGTATTGTTGTTTATACTGCTTCAGCCCAATAGTTTAGTGGAAGTTGCTTTTGTCTAAGCATAACTTTAGCCATTTGGATCATACTTCCACTCTTTTGTACTGCAATACCTGGTTGAGTATCTTGCTTGGCTTGATACTGGATTCCATGTTGCTTCAAGTACTTGGAGAAGTTTGGATTGACAAAGCTACTATCTCCATCAGATGGGATGATCTTCAAAGAACTTGAAAAGTCTTCTTCAACTATTTGTGTCCACTCCTTGAACTTGGAAATGGCATCTTTTTTATGCTTGAGTGAATAAACCCATGTGTATCTAGTGAAGTCATCTACAATCAGGAAGAAGTAAATTGACCCACTTAGAGAAGGTGTACTCATAGGTCCACAATGTCGATATGGACTAATGCTAAGGGTTTAGTCGTAGAAATAGATGCTTCTTTAGGCAAAGATAAAGCTATTTACTTATCACATGCTTTGCAATTCAATTCCACTTGTGCGATCCTGGGTAGACCTTTGACAAGATGATTGGAAGAGATCTTAGCTAAGCAAGAGCTATGTCCAAATCTACAATGCCACAAGTTGATACTTGAATCCTTGGCCATAAAACTTGAAAGCTTGTAGAGACACTTTTCTTCATATCCTTTAGCTATCACTTCATTAGATTCGCGATCAATGACTTGAACTTGGTTGTGATCGAACTGAACTATCATGTTGCACTTTGTGATGGCTTTGACTAAAAGAAGATTCTTACAGAGGCTTGGTACATACAGAACATCTTTTAATGACTTGGTCTCGCCTTCAGAGTTGATGACTTGAAATTTTCCTCTTCCTTGGATTTCAATGCACTTGTTGTCCCCAAGGTAAACTTGTCCTTGATGCTCTTCTAACTCATGGAAATCATCTTTGTCATGGCACATGTGGGATGAAGCACCACTATAAAAAGTCCATTCTTTCTTGGGAGTGGTTGCCATAAGTGCTTTGTGTTCACTTGTGAAAAATAGGTCTTCACTTGTGCAGTGAGAATGATGTTCACTCTTGGAATTAGACTTAGACTTGTCCTGGTTCTTTTTCTTGAAGCAATATTTTTCAATGTGGCCAGGTTTGCCACAAAAATTACAAGTGAACTTATTTGATGAATTATGCGATCGTTGCTTAGATCCATTGCTAGCCTAATGACTTGTGGTTTTGCCCTTATTGAATTGGCCTTTGGCCTTCATGGCTGACTCTTGGGAGGAAGTCGACTTGACTCGCGAGTCGTGAAGGAGCAATAGTCGACGAACCTCTTCCCAAGATAGGACTTGGCCGTGATTATACAAAGTTGTGAAGAATGTCTCGTATGACTTAGGTAACTTGTTAAGAAGCCTAATGGCCATGTCTTCACTAGAAATCTGTCTACCACATAGTGCTAATTTACGCTGGTATTCCTCAAATTGGGCTATGACCTTGGTAATTGTGTCGTGTGGCCTAATGGTCAAATTATGAAACTCGGCCTCTAATGCATATATCTTCGAAGGGGTTTTGTCTTCATACAAAGTGGCTAATGTATCCAAAGCATCCTGGGACATCTTACAATCCGTGATATGTCCTTTTGTCAGTTCGTCACATGCAAGTAACAGTTGACCTAAAGCTCGTTTGTCTTTGACATTCCACACATGCCAATTATCTAAGTTGGTATGCCTATCGGGTTCAGGTCTGACCCGTCTACTACCTCATGCAAGAGATTCGTGTATAGATATGCACGCATGACATCTTTCCATAGATTGCAATTTTGTCCATTTAGGCATTCATCCTTAGGCATAAAAATAGGGGTGAAAGAGGGTAAGAAGTTAGCCATCGATGATGATGAGCTACCTTCACTTTTGGTCATTACAAAGCTTTGAGGATAAAGTGTCTAGAAACACTACCAAAATCTTTGCCAAAAATGTTGCAACAAAATAATTGTAAAGTTTGAAATGAACGAGTCGATACTAGACTGAAAAAAACCCTTGGGGAGGGGGGTTAGAGTAGCCCTTCACTTGTGCAAAAAGAGAAGTCGACGCAAGATGAGGGCTTAGATTAGCATGTTGCACAACAATGGAGCCTTAGAGTAGGCTTAGACACTTGGAGATAGCGTGTGGGTGGGCTTAGATTAGCCTCCAACCCACAAAGGCACACACACAAAAGATTTTTCTTATATTCGTGTTGTTACAAGATGGGGCACTTAGTGCCAAATGGTATGCTCAAGAATGATGAGCTAGTCCCTTGTGAAAAATACACTTGAAAGCCAATGAAAGTGCCAAGTTTGAGTTTGAACAAAGGCTTGGATCCTTGGAAAATGGCAAAGTGCTTTTTGAATAATGCCAAATTTAGTACCACGATGGATCTTAACAAGGAACTGAATATCCTATGGATATTACAAAGATTGGATGCTTGTTAATAAAGCAAAAGGATACAAAAAGCAGATTGATGCTTTAAGTCCATGATGATCTAAAATTGATGCTTTAAGGAGTATCAAATTGTTCTTAAGTTATACCGTGTTAGAATTGATGTAGTTCATCACGTAGCACAAATGTGACTAGTGCTTAAATAAACAAAGTGGAGTGGATGAGCTCAAAATGGATCATGAAAATCTTTCATTTGAGAGATTTGTGCTGCAAAGTTTCCATCTGATGACACGGACTAAACTATCGTGGCCAAGATAGGATCACAGAGCATCTGACAGCTCTAAGTTTTATTGACCGCTCTGTAACTATCTAACATAAAGACTCCACTCTTTCGATTGCTGGCGGTGCGCGCTTCTCCGTCGCCTGTGAGATAGAGATGGCAGGGGAACATAAAGTACTGAGAGTTATGCAGAAGCTGGTAGGATATCTTATCTTTGGGCCAAGACCTACCTATGACAGTTGTTTGCGCGCTCTCTCAGAGCTTTCTCAGGAATTCCGAGTCCTGACTCCTCATTGCCTTCAGCATGACCAAAATGGAAAACTTCTCTGATGAAGTCGATCGCCCTTCAGAGCTGCTTGGGTCATCAAGGGAGCTCTTGTGTTTGCTTTCACCAGCAGTAGGTGCATAGTGTGAATGCTCTCTCTCTCTCTCTTTGTCCAGAGAGATGGCGCACAATCTCTCTCTCTCTCGCTCTTTCTTTCAGATGCACACTAACATGCGCTCCCATCCTTCAGCTCCAATTAGGCCTGTAGGAATCAATGGCACAGATCATCCATTTCGTATGATCGTGGATAGTAGATACCAAAATGTTGCATCGAAAAAACTTCAGCTGCGTCTCTATGTCCGAGGTGGTCTCTGGCGGAGTGAAGTTGATATTAGCAGATAGTAGAGAGACTCCCACTATATCTCTCTCTATCTCTCTCCCTCTCTCACTTTCTCTGCGATAAGCTTCAACACACACAATGGAGGTGAAGGGTATCGTCGCGTAGAGAGAGTTAGCGTTCTTTGTCTCGGTAGTCTTCTAAGAGAAATAGCCGATTTCTCATGTGTAGCACTGCACTTGGCTTCTGCTTCAGCTCTTTGTCGCTATCACAGGTTATAGGCAGTATGAATTGTTGGAACCGACAGCTGAATTGCATACTGAGCTTGGTTCAGAGGTGGAGATTCCAGATCCAACACCTGCCATAGTTGTCTATAAATTAGCAGGTGTTCAGAATCTCACTCCAGAGGTAAGCATTCACAGGTTTCAAATGAGAGGCTGCGCAATGGTTGTTCAAGTGCTCTATGCTCAGAAAAGGTGCATGCGCAATGTTATGGCAGGTACTCGCTTGCCTCATATGGATGAGTATCCGTTTCCCAAAGATTTGCTAGCGAATCACCGAGGGGAAACAGTTTATGGACTGATACAGTGCGATGAACCAAA
>CM035410.1:138133417-138138417 GCA_020310875.1 Ceratopteris richardii | reverse complement strand
CAGATTCAGACATAGGTAACTTGTGAAGTTGAGTTCTCAAGTTATACTAAACCTTTTTGAGAACTTTAACTTGGAGGAGGTGCGCAATCTCTAGGCGACACTCCATACAAAATTTCATAGAAAACTTTACATGTTTGATAGGTCAATGAGAAGAAATTGTGCAGCAGACTTTCTGTGTTTTATCTTCTTCACAGAATTTTTCAACTTTTGATAATTTGGAGATTGGACCTCTAATTTAGTGAAGGTTTTGACTTACTCTTGATATAGAGGTGTTCTAAATTCAAGAGTAGGTTGTTCTTTTGGAGATTAACACTCTCCATCAGTGGTATCAGAGCAGGAGACATCAAATCAAGGAAAGGAAGGTCCCGACTGCTGCAGATTCAAGAAATTCAACAATTGAAGAACTAAAAGGTGAAAGTTTGAAGGCAAAGCAAGAGGAGGAGACCATACGACATCAAGAAGGACAAAAGGAGTCTAATTCGAAGTAAAGGTACATATATTGTTCATAAAGCTTGAAGATTTCAATACACAGGTAGACACAAGATGGGAGATTCTCTACAGATAGAGAAATTGGATAGGGAAAACTATCCTGCATGGTCAATGAGGATGGAAGCTCATCTTATGAGCAAAGATTTGATTGCTTACATCACAGGAGAAGAAGAGAAGCCACAGTTCAGAGATCCTAGTGTTCCAACTAGGGAAGAGTTAGCAGATTTGAGAAATTGGATGAAGAAAGATGCTCAAGCTAGAAGCATTATCTATATGGGAGTCAATGATTACTTGTTACCTCATATTCGAGGTCTTGAAAGTGCAACTGACATTTGGAATGCTTTGGAGGAGCATTTCCAGAATACTACAAAGTCAAGGAAGGCATCCTTATGGGCAGAGTTTACAACCTTCAAGAAGAAGGCTTCTCAATCTATTTCAGACTATGTAACAAGGATGAAAGACATTGCAGATGCATTAGGAGCTGTTGATGAAGACATTGAGGAGGATAAATTGGTAAGGCAAATCCTTACAGGTTTGAGAGGTGATGACAAATGGAAGCCATTCATTTTGTCTACAGAATTATCACTTGACCATTTCACTCCTGATTTAAATCAATTGCTAGGTCATATGCTAACATTTGAGCAGGATGTTAAAGGAGATGGTGACAAGAGTGCAGGTCATGCAATGTACTCAAAGGACAAGAAGAAGAATAGCAAAGGAAAGCAACAAGCAGGTGAAGATGAAGGAACAACTACTCAAGCCAACTTCCTAAGAGGAAGAGGAGGTGGCAAAGGTAGAGGAAGAGGCAGAAACAACAAGGATGGAGGCAAAGCTTGCTGGATTTGTGGTAAGACAAATCACTTAGCTAATGATTGTTGGCATAATAATCAGAGTAATGGTGGATACAATCAGAACTATAATTCAAGAGGTAGAGGTGGCAGAAATCAAAGAGGTAATTTCAGAGGTAGAGGTGGTAGGAGTTACTTTGGAAGAAATGCAGGTAGAGGATTCCAAAGTCAACAATATAACAACACCTACTACAATTATGCTTCAGATCAAAAGGAGGATTCAACATTGATAATGAATGCAACTTGTGAAAGGCAGAGTGAAGATCAAAGAGTCTTCTACATTGACTCAGGGTGTAGTAATCACCTGAGTGGTAACATATCCTTGATGACTGAATTGGAGAATAATGTTTTTAGTCATGTTGTTCAAACAGGTGACAACACAAAGCACAATGTGAAGTCAATTGGATCAGTGAAGGCCAAGGATGGTAGCACCTTATTGAGTAAGGTCTTGTATGTTCCTACAATCCCTAAGAATTTGATAAGTGTAGGACAAATTGTTGAAAAGGGATATGAAGTAAGATTCACTAATGATGGAGTATATGTGGAAGACCCTAGCCAAGGGTATAAACAGATTGTTTCAGGAAAAAAAGAAGGAAGATTATTTACATTGAAGATTCAAGGCAATATTGGTCATGCTATGTTCACATATGGAGGACATAAGATCTCTGAGTTAGATCTTTGGCACAAGAGGCTTGGACATTTCAATGAAAGAGGTATTAAAGATATGGTTAACAATGGTTCAGTGCTTGGATTGCCTAATGTTGCAGGTCAACATATGACATACAAATGTGAGGCATGTCAATTAGGTAAGTCTCATAAGAATTCTTACTCCAAGCATGGTTTTATGTACTCAAAGAAGCTTGAATTGGTACACACAGATGTGTCGGGACCATCAAAAGATTTCAGTATAAATGGGTCAAGGTATTATGTGATTTATGTTGATGATGCTACTAGATGGATCACTATCTATGTGATCAAAGATAAGTCAGAAGTGTTTAATACATTTAAACACTATCATGCATATGCAAAAAGAATTACAGGTCATAAGTTGAAGAGATTAAGGTCAGATGGAGGGGGAGAGTATTTCTCTAATGAGTTCAGTGATTACTTATGGAATGCAGGTATAAAAAGGGAAGTTACTTGCAGGTACTCTCCTCAACAAAATGGTGTTGCAGAAAGGAGAAATAGAACACTTGTTGAGTTTGCAAGATCCATGATGAAGGAGAAAAATTGCCCTAATTATTTGTGGGCTGAGGCTGTAAATACAGCCACTTATTTGGTCAATAGGTTACCATGTAAAGCCTTGCAGGGTATGACACCATATGAGGCTTGGTGGGGTAAGAGACCTACCTTGGATCATTGCAGAATTTTTGGATGTGTGGCATATGCATATGTGCCATCACAATTAAGGCACAAGTTGGAGCCTAAAGCTGAAAAATATGTTTTCATTGGTTATGATGATAAGCAGATGGGCTATAGATTGTGGAGTCCATCTACAAAACAATTCATGATTTCTAAAGATGTTACATTTGATGAGCAAAGCACTTGGTATGCAGGTACAATCAATATCAATACAGGTGATGAAGAAGAAGTGAACCAAAGGAAAGGTAAATCAAAGGTTCAAATATTTGATGAACAAGAGAGTAATGAAGTGCAGGTTGAAGTGGAAGAAACCCCAAGATTTGATCCTGAATATGAAGAACCAGAAACCTCAAGAAGTGGAGAGCTTAGGAGGTCTACAAGGAATAAATGGCAACCTACAAGGTATAGCTATGATACTTCATTTTTGGCCACAAAAGATTATGCTTATATGGTGAATACAGATGAAGACCCTTCTACATATGAAGAGGCAAAAGGTAAGGAAAAATGGGAGAAAGCTATGCAGGAAGAATATGATGCACTATTGGAGAATCAAACATGGGATTTGGTTCCAAAACCAAATAGTCAGAAAATCATTGGATGCAAGTGGGTCTACAAGACAAAAAGGTTTGCAGATGGAAGTGTGTCTAGATACAAAGCTAGACTTGTTGTCAAAGGGTTTGCTCAGACTTATGGTGTTGACTATGATGAGACTTATAGTCCTGTGGCAAAGATGACAACCATCAGGACACTTATTGCTATTGCTGCATGTAAAGGTTGGAAGTTATGTCAACTTGATGTGAAAAATGCTTTTTTGAATGGTTATATTTCAGATGATGTATTCATGGAGCAACCTCAAGGGTTCAGAGATAAAAGGTATCCAGATCATGTGTGCAAGCTCAAGAGAGCTTTGTATGGCTTGAAGCAGGCCCCAAGGGCATGGAACTATAGACTTGTGAAGTTCCTAAAGGAACTTGGATTTCAGGTGTCTAAAGCAAATAGTAGCTTGCTTGTCAAAGCAAGTGATAATGGTTTCATATACATGTGCATATATGTTGATGATATAATTCTTACAAGTACAGATGAAGAAGGAATACAAAGACTCAAGAAGCAAATGGAAAAGGAGTTCAAAATTAGTGACTTGGGAGACTTATCATACTTCTTGGGCATGGAGATTACATATACTCAACATGGAGTATTTGTGACCCAAGAAAGGTATTTGAAGAACTTGTTAATCAAGTTTAAAATGGATGATTGCAGGGTAGCACCTACACCAATGGAGGTGAATCACAAATTGAGTAAGTTTGGAGGTGAAGAATTCAAGGACATGAGACAATATCAGAGTTTGGTGGGTAGCCTTATCTATGCTACATTAACTAGACCTGATTTATCATATGCAGTAGGAGTTTTGTCTCAATTCATGCATTGCCCAAGGAAAGAACATTGGATTGCAGGTCAAAGAGTGTTGAGGTACATTAAGGGTACACTCAATGAAGGTTTGTATTATGGGTTTACCTCAGATACAAATATCAAAATTTATAGTGATGCAGATTGGGCAGGTAATCCAGATGATAGAAGGTCAACTTTTGGATATATGTGTTATGTGGGAGATAAACTTATCTCATGGTGCTCCAAGAAGCAACATACAGTTGCTTTGTCTTCTACAGAAGCAGAGTATAAAGGCATGGTTGAAGCTGCAAAGGAAGTAATTTGGGTCAAGACATTGATGAAGAGTTTTGACATTGTGCATGGGATACCAATTATATATGGAGATAACATGAGTTCATTGTATTTAGCTGCTAATCCTGTTTTTCATGCCAGGACCAAACATATTGAGATACAGTATCACTTTCTAAGAGAGAAGGTGATGGATAAGGAGATTGAAGTCATACATACTTCAACAAAAGATCAGATAGCTGATATGCTTACAAAAAGCTTGGATGGACCAAAGCTACAGAAGTTTAAAGACATGGCAGGTATAAAGAAGAAAGGAGAAACCTCAATTGATGATTGAGGGGGAGCTGTTGGTGTAGATCAATCACCAATTGAATGTTTGAAGACTAAAGAATGAAGGATAAGATCAACTCTTGAAGCTTGGAAGGAAGATACATTCAGAGTATGTGAGGAATGTACACATATGTACATAGTTCACTTAGATCTTTGATTAGTCATAGACTTGTACAAATTTGCCTATAAATACTTTTGGAAAATGTCGGGATAGAGAGAGAAGACGAGGAGAGACTATGTATGAGCATAGGAATAGAGAAATAAGTGACTGTAAATGTCAATAGACACAAGAGAAAG
>CM035410.1:138123417-138128417 GCA_020310875.1 Ceratopteris richardii | reverse complement strand
ACTACCAGGCATGGTCATTAAGAATGAAGACTTATCTACAAGGGAGAAGCTTGTATGGATACATATCAGGAGATGAGGAGTTGCCCTCATTCAAAACCAGAGGCCTACCTACAAAGGATGAGCATGAGAGACTTAATCAATGGTGTGCTAAAGATGCTTTAGCAAGGTCATATCTTCTAAACTCTATCTCTGATTTCCTTCTACCTCATGTTAGGAACTGTAAGACTTCCCAAGAGACTTGGGAGACCTTGTCAACATACTTCTCATCAAGCACAAGGGCCAGAAAGAATCAGCTATGGATTGAGTTTACAACTCTTAGGAAGCAATCAAAACAATGTGTTTCAGATTTTGTCACCAAAGTCAAAGACATAGCAGATCAACTTGCAAGTGTTGGAGAAGAGATTGAAGAAGAGCAAATAGTCAGACAAGTGATCAATGGACTCAAAGCAGATGACAAGTGGGAGAGCTTTACCACTGCAATGGACTTGTACATGGACATCCAAGCACCTGATCTAACCACTCTAATTGGACAACTCTTCACACATGAAGCCAAGATCACAAAGAATGGAGAGCAATCAAAAGGTAACAATCCATCTGCCCTATATACAGATAAGAAGTCTAAAGACAAGGGTAAAAGCAAGAAGGTTGATGATGAAGGATCCACCTCCCAAGCAAACTATGCAGGGAGAGGTAGATCATCTAGAGGTAGGGGCAGAGGAGGTAAGTCAGGTAGGGGGAGACCCTATAATCAATCTCCATGCAATATTTGTGGCTTGTCTAATCATACTACAGATGAATGCTACAAAAACTACAAGAACCAAAGAGGAAGAGGTCACCAAAGAGGAGGATACTCTCAAGGCAGAGGCAGATTCAATCAATCTCAAGGCTACCATGGCTACAACAATAATTACAACAACAACTACAACAATAGCTACAATCACAATGGCAATTATCAAGGAGGATACAGGAACAGAAAGGATTACAACAATTATGCAGAGGATCAAGATGATTCCTTGTTGATTATGAACATGACATCTAAATCAGGTATCAATGATGATCATTTGTTCTATATTGATTCAGGTTGCTCTAACCATGTAGCTGGGAATGTTGCCTTACTCTCTGATTTGGAAGAACCTAAAGGCAAGCACCAAGTGCAGACAGGTGATGACACTAAACACTCAGTGGTTAAAGTAGGTAATGTCAAAACAAGTGATGGTAATCAGAATTTGCTTAGCAGAGTATTGTATGTTCCAACAATCACCAAGAATCTGATGAGTGTAGGTCAGATTGTTGAAAAAGGTCTACAGGTCAGGTTCACTCAACATGGTGCATATGTGGAGGATCCAAGACATGGATTCAGAAGGATAGCCAAGGGAGAGAAGTCAGGTAGATTGTTTACCTTTGAACTTGAGGATACTAAAAGTATTGCCTTGTACAACTATAGGGACCAAACCCTATCAGAATTGGAGATGTGGCACAAGAGATTGGGTCACATTGGAGAGAGAACCATAAAGCAGATGAGCAGAGATCAATGTGTGCTTGGGATACCTAATGTATCCAAGCAACACATGATATACAAGTGTGGGGCTTGTCAATTTGGTAAGTCACACAGGTTGCCATATACCAAGAAAGGATTCATGCATGAAGATTACTTGGAATTGGTGCATACAGATGTTTGGGGACCAAGCAAGGAGCCATCCATATCTGGATCAAGGTACTATGTATCTTTTATAGATGATTATAGCAGATGGACTGTCTTGTACTTCATGAAACATAAAGATGAAGTATTTAATTGCTTCAAAAGGTATCTTGCATTAGTAGAGAATCAAACAGGTAGACATTTGAAGAGGTTAAGGTCTGATGGTGGTGGAGAATACTTCTCCAATGACTTTGAAGAGTTCTTGCAGGAAAGAGGCATCAAGAGGGAGATTACCACAAGGTACTCTCCAGAACAAAATGGGGTAGCTGAAAGAAGAAATAGAATCATTGTGGAGACAGCTAGGTCTATGCTCAATGAGAAGAAATTACCAAATTATCTTTGGGCAGAGAGTGTATCTACTGCCACATACTTAATCAACAGGTTGCCATCAAAGACACTTAATGGAATGACACCCTATGAGGCTTGGCATGGTAAGAGACCATCTCTGGATCATTGCAAGATCTTTGGGTGTGTTGCATATGTGCATATTCCCTCACAGGTAAGGGGAAAGCTAGACCCTAAGGCTGAAAAGTGTATCTTTATTGGTTATGATTTGAATCAGAAAGGATTCAGGTTCTATAACCCCTCAAACAAAGGCTTAAAGGTAAGCAGAGATGTCATCTTTGATGAAAATGATTCATGGTATGATAATGAGTGCAGGAAAGTGAGTTTACCTTATGATATGGAAGAGGACTTTCCAAAGCTTGTCAGGCAAGAACCAACTCAGAATGAAGAAACAAGCTCAGATGATGAAGACACCATCAACATTGAAGAGTTCAAAGCTTGGAAATCAAAAGGGAAGATGAAGATGAAGCAACTTGAAGACAATCCAGAATCCTCAACACAAGCTATGAGGAGATCTTCAAGAGAAAAGAAGAAACCTATTAGGTATGGATATGATACTTCACTTGTAACCAAGCACTCTGTATATCTTGCAAAGGACATCTTAAGTGAAGAACCAGGCACATTTGAGGAAGCCATTACTAAACCAGAATGGAAGGAAGCAATGGATGAAGAAATGGAGGCTCTCAAGGAGAGTGATACTTGGGACTTGGTACCCAAGAAGGACTCCATGAAGGTGATAGGATCCAGATGGATCTACAAACTCAAAAGGAACTCAGATGGTTCAATAAGCAGGTACAAAGCTAGGTTGGTAGCCAAGGGTTTTGCACAAACCCAAGGCATTGATTATGAGGAGACATTTTCTCCTGTGGCAAAGATGCCAACTATCAGAATTATGGTGAGTGTAGCTGCATCCAAGAATTGGAACATGTACCAATTGGATGTGAAGAATGCATTCTTGAATGGATGGATATCTGAAGAGGTCTACATGTCACAACCACCTGGCTATGAGGATCCCAATAAGGTAAATCATGTTTGCAAATTGAAGAAAGCTCTGTATGGATTGAAGCAGGCACCTAGAGCATGGAACTATAGGTTGACAACCTATCTCTTGGATCAAGGATTTGTGATGAGTAAAGCAGATACTTCATTGTTTATAAAGAAGAAAAATTCAGAGGTAATATACTTGTGTGTCTATGTTGATGACATCATTATTACAGGAAATGATGTTCAAGGAATTAGACACATCAAAGGTCAAATGATGAAGGAATTCAAGATCAATGATCTTGGATTATTGAAGTACTTCCTAGGGCTTGAATTGGTTTACACAAATTCAGGTATATTCATTACTCAGAAGAAGTACATACAAGACATGGTCAAGAAGTTTAATTTGCAGGAAGCTAAAGTCTCAAACATTCCTATGGAGGTCAACCACAAACTCAGTGCACATGAAGGAGAAGAACTCAAGGATATTACAGGTTACCAAAGTTTGGTAGGTAGTCTCAACTATGCTACCTTAACTAGGATTGATATCTCATATGGTGTTAGTGTACTTAGTCAATTTATGCATAAGCCAAGAGTACCACATTTGGAGGCAGCCAAGAAGATAGTAAAGTACCTAAAGGGAACACAAAATCATGGTTTGTATTATCCATATTCATCAGACATTGACATCAAGGTATACTCAGATGTAGATTGGGCAGGTTGTAAGGATGACAGGAGGAGTACATCTGGTTACATATGCTTTGCAGGTGATAAACCAATTTCTTGGTCATCCAAGAAACAACCTACAGTAGCTCTATCATCTACTGAAGCAGAGTACAGAGGGCTAGCCAATGCCACTCAAGAATCAATATGGTTGAAGTTACTCTATTCAGAATTGGGCCTATATACAAGGCCACCTATCATATTTGGTGATAACACAAGTTCACTTCATCTAGCTGCTAATCCTGTGTATCATGCTAGGACAAAACACATAGAGGTGCATTACCACTATGTGAGGGAGAAATTACTTAGCAAAGAAATACAATTATCTTATGTGTCCACTAATATTCAATGTGCAGATTTGCTTACAAAAGCTTTGGATGGGAGCAAGCTATGCAGGTTTAAATCCATGATTGGATTACAGGATATCATTGAAGACTAAAAGATGAAGACTCAAGCAAGTGTTTGGCTTGAGGGGGAGCTGTTGGTGCAAGCAAGCCTTAACACTTGGCATTGTTGTGTGCCTTTGAAGACCCAACATGAAGCTTGGACTATTGAACCCTTGGAAAGCATAAAAGATTGAACCCTTGGATGATACATTCACAAGAGTCAATAATCATGTGAACCTAGTCTTAGTGATTCTTACTTTTATCTCATGTAAAAGTCCATGTGACTTTATCAACATTGTAATCATACCTACTAGACTAGAGTCGTGGAAAAGTTAGATGATCTAGTTGAGGGAATATCTCCCTAAGTCTAGTGGAGAGAATCAAGGGAGCTTTAATTTGAATTCAAATTCAAATTCATTCAAAAACTTCTATAAAAAACCAATGTAAAAGTCGCGGGGATAGAGACACTCTTCCTGAGGCTAATCCAAGCATATTTGTGAGTGTGTGAGAGCTACTACTTAGCCTACACCTCAGAGTACCATTGTGCATTACATCTCTTGCCAATGGGAATGTACATTTGATAGTATCAATATATATACTCATAGTTTATTACTCTGTGTTTTCTCTGAGTGACTACCTCCAAGTCTGTCAACTTCAACAGAGCATATCTCAAGATCTACTGAACCAAATTTGATAATCCAGGGCTCATTGGAACCAGCTCAAAGCATTCTACAACACTACAAAGTTTCAAGTCAATCTATTCAGCCAATTGGGAGAAATCGCTGTCGAAGTGATCACTGGTATATTTCTGTGTGATTCATAAAAAGTCGGGGGTGTCCCTGATTTTGCTAAACATCATGCTAAGT
>CM035410.1:138113417-138118417 GCA_020310875.1 Ceratopteris richardii | reverse complement strand
GATAGATAGATAGATAGATAGATTGATAGATTGATAGAGAGATAAAGAGTGTTGATGTGTGAAACATCACAAGAAATGAATTAATGTGATAGTAGACAACCTCTATGATCACCATTAACTCATTGCCACTCCAAACTTTGAGAAATGATAGCCAAAACCAAGAACTTTACTTCTTGAGAACTTTCCAGTCATGTAAATGACGTACCTTCAGTATTTTGCTAATTTTCTTAGCACAAATATTATTTCTCCAAGATCTTGCTGTGGATGGAAGTAGAAGAGAAGAGTTTTCCAAGAAGCTATCATATGCACGAAACCGATCTCTAGAACTCAAGATATAGCCTTCACAAAATGACCCTGTATGACTTCCAAAAGTGGAAATTTTGCATGTTTTAGTAATTCTGAGTGTTTAAAAATGAAAATCCGATGTCTAGCATCAACTTGCAACGAAAAGTCGATGCCAAGCATCGACTTTGTGTTTTTTCAGCCACTTTTTTGTTCCTAAAATAGGTGCGTTTAACCACAAGATATGAATGACGCACTTTTATGCTAGAAGTCGATGCTAGACATCAACTTTATGCTAAAACTCGATGCCAGGCATCGAGTTGCTCCACAAAGCTCATGTTTTTAAAAAATTTGACAACACATAAAACTCAGAGAATGAAAACAATGACTTATCATTACAAACTCGATGCCAGGCATCCAGTTGCTTGGAAAACTTGAACTTTTGAAATCATTTCACACAAGACAAACTTTGGAGATGGAAGAAAAAGACTTTACACATAAGTTTAATTAACTCTTTTCATAACTATGAAACCTCAGAAATACACAGGTGCTTTCTCATGTAGAGAAGCCCGACTATTCTCAGTCATACAAAATGAGTTCTAACTCACTCTCTCATTGTCTTCCTCATCGTGTTAGTTGATACAAACTAACTTATATAGATTTTCTTATTCTCATGATTTTTAAAAAACTTCTAGAACTAAAGTGAACTAACTTTACAAATATAATACACTTATGAATTTGTGCCTTCACATAGGCATGTGGTTTTCTTCTAAAGCTTTGACCTTCAAATATATGTCCAATTAGTGATTGTTTCTCCAACAGCTCCCCCTCAATCACTAATTGACATTCTCTGTTTCTTTATATCATCTTCTTTCTTTTACTCCTGCCATGCTTTTGAGTCTGCTGGTCTTCACACCATCCAAGATCTTTGTCATTATGTCTGCTATCTAATCTTTTGTAGAAATGTACTCCACTTCAATTTCTTTCTCCATTACCTTTTCTCTCAGGAAATGATAATGTATCACTATATGTTTTGTTCTTGCATGAAAAACTGGATTTGCTGCAAGATAAAGTGAACTCATATTATCTCCATGTATTGTAGGTATACCTTGATCAATGCCCAAGCTTTTGAACAGTGTTTGCATCCATATGACCTCCTTAGCTGCTTCCACAAGTCCTTTGTACTCAGCTTCAGTTGATGATAATGCTACTCTATGTTGTTTCATTGAACACCAACTTACAAGCTTATCACCAATGTATATCATGTAGCCATGAGTTGATCTTTTGTCATCCTGGTTACCTGCCTAGTTTGAGTCACTATAGGCCCTCAACTTCAAATATGATGTAAAAGGATAATATAGCCCTTCCTTTATAGTTCCTTTGATATATCTAAGAACTCTTTGACCTGCAATCCAATGTGGGTCCTTTGGACAATGCATGAATTGTGACAAAACTCCCACTGCATAGCTAAGATCAGGTCTTGTTAGTGTATCATAAATCAAACTACCCATAAGAGATTGATACTTCCTCATATCTTTGTATCCTGCACCATCATATTTACTGAGCTTGTGATTAACTTCAAGTGGAGTTGAAGCTTCTTTGCAATTTTCCATATCAAAATTCTTCAATAGATTCAGAAGATACCTTTCTTGTGATACATATATGCCATGATCTGTATAAGTGACTTCCATTCCAAGAAAGTATGACAACTTTCCTAGGTCACTGATCTTGAACTCTTTCTCAAGCAATCTCTTTACCTCCTTGATTCCTTCATCTGAAGTACCTATTATTATAATGTCATCTACATAAATACAAATGTAGATTGTACCTTCCTTTGCTCTTTGATGAGTAGACTTGGATGTGCTTTTGAACTTTGATATCCAAGATCATTAAGATACTTCACCAATCTATAGTTCCATGCTCTTGGAGCTTGTTTGAATCCATAGAGTGCTCTTCTCAACCTGCAAACAAAATTTGGATACCTAGAATCTATAAACCCTTGAGGTTGTTCCATGTGTACCTCATCTGATATGTATCCATTCAAGAATGCATTCTTTATATCCAATTGACTTAGGGTCCATCCTTTTGAAGCTGCAATAGCAATGATTGTCCTTATAGTTGACATCTTAGCTACAGGGCTGAATGTCTCATCATAATCTATGCCATAGGTTTGGGCATAACCTTTCACCACTAGTCTAGCTTTGTATCTGGCTATACTTCCATCTGCAAGCTTCTTCACTTTATAAACCCATTTATCTCCAATTACTTTCTTACCATTTGGTTTAGGAACAAATTCCCATGTCTTGTTCTCCTCCAGTGCATTGAATTCTTCCTTCATGGCTTCTTCCCATTGCTTCTTACCTGTAGCTTCATCATACTTCTGAGGTTCTTCATCATCTTTGACCATATATGCATAGTTCTTCTGAGTTATGTAAGAAGTATCATAAGAATACCTTTCTGGTTGTCTTCTAGTCCTGCTTGACCTTCTTGGTTCACATTCTTCATATGTGTCTAGATACACCTCTTCATCAAATATAGGATCTTCTTCATTTCTTCTTGCTAATCCACTTCTGGATGTAGTTGCTTGCATATAGTCTTCATCTCTATTCACTTGCACAATTGATTTTCCTTTCTCACATCTTCTTACCTCTTCTTCAAATTCTTCAGCTGTATGACTTTGATCTGCATACCAACTTTTCTGTTCATCAAATGTAACATCTCTAGAAACAAGAAATTGTTTGGTTAGAGGATTCCACAACCTGTAACCCATCTGCTTTTCACGATAACCAATGAACACATATTTTTCTACCTTTGGTTCAAGTTTGTCTTAGTTGTGATGGCACATAAGCATATGCAATTGATCCAAACACTCTACAATGATCTAGTGTTGGTTTCTTACCCCACCAAGCTTCATATGGAGTCATTCCATTTAGAGCTACACATGGTAATCTATTCACAAGATATGTAGCTATATTTACAGCCTCAACCCAAAGATAGTTTGGACAATTCTTCTCCTTCAGCATAGCTCTAGCGAACTCAACCAAAGTCCTGTTCCTTCTTTCTGCTACACCATTTTGTTGTGGTGTACACCTGCAAGTCATTTCTCTTTTAATACCTGCATTCCAAAGATAATCATTGAAATCTTGGGAGAAGTATTCTCCCCCTCCATCAGACCTCAGTCTCTTAAGTTTTTGACCTGTGACTCTCTCTGCATATGCATGAAAATGCTTGAAAGCTCGAAACAATTCTGATCTTTCCTTCAAAACATATAAAGTTATCCATCTTGTAGCATCATCAATGAAAAGAACATAATACCTTGAGCCACTCATAGATCCTTCTTTTGTTGGTCCCCATACATCTGTATGAATGAGCTCTAGTAATCCATCATGTTTGAATCCTTTCTTTTGAAATGGTAACCTGTGTGCTTTACCCATTTGACATGCTTCACATTTATAAACCATATGTTGACTCTGCACATTTGGTAATCCTAGTAAAGACTGATTTGCAATCATAGCTTTAATTCCTCTTTCATTGAAATGACCTAATCTCTTATGCCAGAGATCAAGTTCTATAATCACTCCTTCACCATGTGTGAGCAAAGCTTGACCAATGTTCCCTTGTACTCTTAAAGTAAAGAGTCTACCTTCTTTCTTACCAAATACAATCTGATTATATCCATTCTTTGGATCTTCAACAAATACTCCTTCATTTGTAAACCTGACTTGAAAACCTTTTTCAACTATCTGTCCCACACTAATCAAGTTTTTTGGTACTGTGGGAACATACAAAACATTGGTTAACAAATCTGCTCCACTCTTGCATTTCACTTTTCCAATTGAATGTACACTATGTCTTGTATTATCACCTGTTTGAACTGTATCATGCCGGGTAATTATCTCTGTCTAGTTTGTCAATGGAGATATGGTCTACCATAATCCTTTCCTTCTGCTGCAACCTGTGAGCTTAAAGGATAAAGGATAATACCTTTTGAAGTTCTTTGTAAATGAAGATACCTTTGAAGTAATCTTTTAATGTCTTGTGTCTCTGAATGCTTCGGCTTTCAAACTTTAATGAAAAACTTTTCAAAACTTCTCGTACCTTTGCTGTCTTCTGCTCTATAGGACCTTTCTGCTCTGATACCACTTGTTGATGTGTGAAACATCACAAGAAATGAATTAATGTGACAGTAGACAACCTCTATGGTCACCATTAACTCATTGCCACTCCAAACTTTGAGAAGCCAAAACCAAGAACTTTACTTCTTCAGAACTTTCCAGTCATGGAAATGACATACCTTTAGTATTTTGCTAATTTCTCTTAGGACAAACATTATTTCTCCAAGCTCTTTTGGTGGATGAACGTAGAAGAGAAGGGCTTTCCAACAAGCTATGGTATGCAAGAAACGGATCTCTAGAACTCAAGAGAAAGCCTTCACAAGATGACCCTGTATGACTTCCAAAAGTGGAAATTTTGCTTGTTTTAGTAATTCTAAGTGTCTAAAAATGAAAATTCGATGCCTAGCATTGACTTGCAACCAAAAGTCGATGCTAGGCATCGACTTTGTGTTTTTTCAGCCACTTTTTTGTTCCTGAAATAGGCGACAAGATATGAATGACGCACTTTTATGCTAGAAGTCGATGCCAGGCATCGACTTTATGCTGAAACTCGATGCAAGGCATCAAGTTGCTCCACAATGCTCATGTTTTTGAAAACTTTGA
>CM035410.1:137550917-138110917 GCA_020310875.1 Ceratopteris richardii | reverse complement strand
ACATTCTTGAATATGAGATCTCAAAGAGATAACACCTCGAGAAAAATGAAAAATGTATCCTAATGTAGACTTACGATTGTCTACACAACAAGCATCGTCACAATTTGTGTAACCAATGATGGATGCTTTCCCTCTACCTAAGCATAGACACTTGTCCTTACTGCCACTGAAATATCTCAAAATCATCTTTACTGCTTCCCAATGTTGCTTGCCAGGATTAGACATATATCTGCTCACAATTCCTATTGCAAATGCAATGTCTGGTCTTGTAGCTACCATAACATACATGAGACTACCAACAGTTGATTGATAAGGAATCTTGTTCATGAATTCCTTTTCCTCATCTGATTTGGGGCAATCATCCTTGCTTAATTTCACAGATGTGGGTAAAGGTGTCCTCAATGCCTTTCCACCTTGCATATTGAACATGTGAAGTACTTTGGATATTTACTCACTTTGAGACAAATGTATACATATTTTACTCCTATCACGAGTAATTCACATGCCAAGAATGTGTTTGGCATCCCCCGAATCCTTCCTATCAAATGTTTGACTCAACTTCTTTTTGAGAATTGACAAGTCATAAGAGGACTCCCTAGCAATCAACATATCATCATCATAAAGTATCAAACATATCAAGCTACCATCTTAACATCTCTTTGTGTAGAGACAATGATCCTCATTCCTTTGAGAATAGCCTTGAGACTTCATAAAAGCATCAAAATTTTGTCTAGGGGCCTGTTTAAGTCCATATACACTCTTCTTGAGCTTACAAACTAGACTTTCTCTGCCAGGACCTACATAACCCTCTGATTGTTCCATATAGATCTCATTCGTAAGATCTCCATGCAAGAACACAATTTTCACATCCATTTGGACTAGCTCTAAGTCCTCCATTGCAACAAATCCAAGCAACATGCATAGGTTAGTCATCTTGACCACTGGAGAGAAGATTTCCTTGAAATCAACACCACGTTGTTGCTTAAGACCCTTTGCAACAAGTCATGCTTTATACTTTGGGGAAGCACTATGTGATGTGAATTTCAGCTTATATACCCATTTACATGGCAAAGCTTTCTCGCCTTTGGAAAAGGTACTAAATACCAAGTACCATTCTTGTGAATAGAATCCAACTCACTCTTCATGGCTTGATCCCACTTGACATGGTCTATTGTCTGCATAGCCTCTTTGATAAAAATCATGAGTGATTTGATAAAGAAAATATGCACCACACAAAGAGAAAAGAACTTAGAAAGTAATAGGACCATCGGATTTTCACGGGCTATAGTAGTACTCAGACCCATGAGCAGAACAATGGCAATATCTCAAGATTCAAGAACTCAATGCTTATGAAATTTTTTAGCCATATACTAGATAATATGCTGATTCTAAAAAGCTTTGAATCATGGAAAATGGTGAAGTACACACTGAGGAACAGCTCTGAGATAATGATTGTTTTGAGAGAGTGCTGACAAAGAAGTAGAAAATGAAATGATATAGTCGACTTCAAATGAACATAGCTCACGATTGAAACATGCAATTTCAATGAAATTTTTTTAGTATATAGTAGACTTAGATAGATAACTTTACCAAGTTGAACCACTAAAAATGATGCACCAAGCTCATAGAAATCATCTGTGCAATCTGACTGAGAAAACTGAGAGATATGGCAGTGAACAATACACTTCACAAGAGCATGAAAATATGAACTCAATGATCATGAAAATGAAAATATAGTGATTGTAAAATACAATGGACTTACTGATACATATGTGTGCCTTGAAACCACACCTTGATATGGCATAAAGCTCATCTGATGGAGGTCTTCAAAAATGCGACTAGAAGGCCATGCATTTATAGTGATCTTTGGAGCCAAGATTTGAATTTGAATCTTCCTATAATCACTCTCCAATCTTTAGTGATTAAGTCAAATATGACTTTTACAAAAAGATAAAATGGTAATTAAACAATAGCCTTGATGCTTATGCATCTTCATATGTGTATCACCTACAAGCCAAATGTGTAGGCTTGTGAATTGCACCAACAGCTCCCCCTCAAGTCAATCATTTTGGCTTGGTCTTCATCTTTAGTCTTCATGTATATCCTGCAATCCAATCAGTGATTTGAACCTGCAAAGTTTGGTTCCATCCAATGCTTTAGTTAACAAATCTGCACACTTCATGTTGGTTGATATGTTAGTTGAATGTCCTTGCTTAATAGCTTCTCTCTCACATAATGGTAATGGACCTCTATATGCTTGGTCCTAGCATGATAAATAGGATTAGCTGGAAGGTGAAGTGAGCTTGTATTGTCTCCAAATATCAATGGTGAAGTAGTATACAAACCCAATTTTGTATACAATAACTTGATCCATATGGCTTCTTGGGTAGCATTAGCCAATCCTCTATACTCTGCCTCTGTAGAAGATAAAGCAACAGTAGGTTGCTTGTTTGAAGACCATGATATTGATTTATCACCTGCAAATGAAATGTATCCTGAAGTGCTCCTCCTATCATCCTTGCATCTTGCCCAATCTGCATGTGAATAAATATTGATATCCAAGTCTGAAGTGTAAGGGAAATACAAACCATGATGTTGAGTACCCTTGAGATATTTTAGAATTGTTTTGGCAGCTTCTAAGTGAGGTACCCTTGGCTTGTGCATGAAATGACTTAGCACACTAACTCCATAAGCAATATCTATTCTTGTCAAGGTAACATAATTCAGGCTACCTACTATGCTTTGGTAACCTATAATGTCATCAATTTCATCACCTTCATGGGCACTTAGTTGTAGATTTACCTCCATTGGAGTACTTGCATCTTTGGCATCCTGCAAATGAAACTTTTTCAACATATAATTGTATGTACTTTCTCTGTGTAATGTAGATTCCAGAGTTAGTATAGACTAACTCAAGTCCAAGAAAATACTTTAGTAAACCAAAATCACTGATCTTGAACTCGCTCATCATCTGGTTCTTGATTTGTCTAATTCCATTGACATCATTACCTGTAAGTATGATATCATTGTTGGGGAATCACTCACGAATTTGATGTACAGACAGACATAAAAGGAAAAGAAAAAAAAAAGGAAAGGCAAAATCTTCAGAAAATCAAAAGCCTCAGTTGTACAGTGTGCGAAATCAGTGCGCGGTGTGCGCATAAACAGAGTAATAGAGCAATAAACAACGGTGTGCGCATAATGCGCGTGTAACATGAATTAAAGAATGGGAGCGTGAAAGAGCGCAGGAAAAAAGTGTATATAAACACCAAGGATTGAAGGACTCGAGGGCTACTGAGAATGAGAAGAAGAGGATTATGAGAGATCGCGCATGAGTGAAGAGAGAGTGAGAAGTTCTTAGAAGACGCCATAGATCGCGTATGTATAGATGAATAACAGAAACCTGGAATGTCAGGTATTCATCTGAGAGAGATGGTAATAAGAAACTACTTAGTGTAGGAGAGTTTCTACAGCTTGAGCAAGAAGAGGCCAAGCTGATTTGTACACATCTTCTCTAATAGAAAACACATGTTTATGTGGAAGCTTGCGCGTTCTGTTCGCATGTGAAGAATCTGAGTTTTTTTCGTGTTACAGTAGAGATTTTGTTAACCATTAACAGTTACAGTTTGTTACTAAACGTGTCTCTCGATACTCTCTAAGTAAACGAATGTTTCGGTCAAAGATATATCAGTAAATGCATTTTCGGTCAGTTATAGTTTTCTAAAAAAAAGCGGGTTTTTCGGTAGAACAACGAAGTATATCTCGCAGTAGAATTCGAAGCTTTGTATGAGAGATAGCTCATCTTGTAGCTAGACGTCTCTATTTTAAGCTGATCACAATTTCTGGTGGAATGGATATGTACACACACTACAAAGTCTAACCGGAAAGTGGCATTTCAGAACTGTGAAGTTTTCTTTAAGAAGTTCATTCAGTGAAGGAAGTTCACGTATCACTTCCTTACTTCATATAACTCATTTGAAGTAATCACGAGCAGAAGCTACG
Source organism: Ceratopteris richardii (assembly GCA_020310875.1). Lineage (NCBI taxonomy): Eukaryota > Viridiplantae > Streptophyta > Polypodiopsida > Polypodiales > Pteridaceae > Ceratopteris > Ceratopteris richardii. Next base: position 138,106,915 of record CM035410.1, on the reverse strand, counting down.
TTCATTCTAGTGATATTTCGGTACATTTTTGGTGACGTCCAGTGACAGTCCGGTGAAGTTCCGGTGGAATTCAAGTCGTAGTTTAACACAGTTAAGCGACAGTAATCCTGCTAAGCTACTGTTGATTACAGAGGTGTTCTATATCACTCTAGCTTAGCTCTCTATTCGGCGGCACGGCAATTTTCGCAAGCCTGACAAGGTTCAAGCCTTGCCGTGACAACCATCATCAGCGATATCAGAGAAAAAGACATCCGTAACAAGTGGTATCAGAGCAGGTTAGCTCCACGAGCGGCATCAGAGCCAAAAGACTCTCAAAGGCAACCTAAAGCAAGCAAGAAGATCATGGCAGATCATGTCCAAATTGATAAGCTGGATAGAGATAATTATCCTGCGTGGGTAATGCGTATGGAAGCCTTACTTATGAGTAAGGACTTCATGATGTACGTGACCGGAGAAGAAAGGAAGCCGACCTTCAAAGATGATAGCCAACCGGAAAAAGAAGAGTTAGAAGCTTTGAAGCTGTGGCAGAAGAAAGATGCAACAGCAAGAGCCTACATTTACAACACTGTTTCAGATCATCTACTACCGCACATTAGAGGTCTGGAGAAAGCGGAAGACATATGGAGCGCATTGGAAGACCACTTCCAAAATACTACGAAAGCTAGAAAGGCCAGCTTATGGTCCGAGTTCACAACGTTCAAAAAGAAGCCGAGTCAAAGCATTAGTGACTACGTCACTAAAATGAAGGATCTAGCAGATAGTCTTGGATCCATAAAAGAAGATGTCGAAAATCATAGATTGATAGCGCAACTACTCACAGGGTTGAGAGGAGATGAAAGGTGGAAACCTTTCGTACTCTCAACTGAACTTTCTTTAAATCACTTTGTACCAGATTTAAATCAGTTGCTTGGTTTGATGCTCACATATGAGCAAGATCTGAAAGGAGATGGAGATAAAGGACAAAGCTCTGCAATGTACATGAAGAACAAGAAGAAAGACAAAGGTAAGTCAAAAGAGTTTATTATGCTAGAGGTAAAGGCACCGGCAAAGCAAGAGGTTTTGGAAGAGGAAGAAGTAGTCAGAATACCAACAAGAAAGCTTGCTGGATTTGTGGACTAAGTAATCATCTGGCGCATGACTGTTGGCACAACCAACAGGGATCAAATCAAAATCAGAACAGTAATAGCAGAGGCAGAAGCGGAAGATATCAAGGTAACTTCCAAAAGGGTAGACAGAATCAAAGAGGAGGCTATGGTAGAGGTGGAACAAGAAGTTGGGGACAGGGCCAATCCTACAACACCACCTACAACAACTACGCAAATGACACATAGAATGAAAGTCATACATCATTGATGATGAACTCAATCAGCACATCTGATAACGAAGATCTAAAGGTATTTTACATTGACTCTAGATGTTCTAATCACTTGTCAGGAAACATAGAACTGATGTCAGAACTGGAAAAAGGAAGTTCAAGTCACACTGTTCAAACAGGTGACAATACAAGACATAGCGTGCATTCAATTGGAAAGGTAAAAATGTAAGAGTGGAGCAGATTTTCCAACCAATGTTTTGTATGTTCCAACAATACCGAAAAATCTGATTAGTGTGGGACAGATAGTCGAGAAAGGTTTTCAGGTCAGATTTACAAACAAAGAAGTATTTGTAGAAGATCCCGAGAACGGATATAATCAGATCGTCTCTGGTAAGAAAGAAGGAAGACTCTTTACTTTAAGAGTACAAGGGAACATTGGCCAAGCGTTGATCACATATGATGAAAGGGTGATTACAGAACTTGATCTCTAGCACAAGAGATTAGGTCATTTCAATGAAAAAGGAATCAAAGCTATGATAGCAAATCAGTCTGTACTGGGATTACCAAACGTACAGAACCAACATATGATTCACAAATGTGAAGCTTGTCAGATGGGAAAAGCCCACAGGTTACCTTTCCAGAAGAAAGGATTCAAACATGATGGTGTGCTAGAACTCATACATACAGATGTATGGGGACCGACAAAGGAAGGATCTATTAGTGGATCAAGGTATTATGTCCTTTTCATTGATGATGCAACAAGATGGATAACTCTTTATGTTTTGAAAGAGAAATCAGAAGTGTTTGGAGCTTTCAGACATTTTCAGGCATATGCTGAAAGACTCACAGGTCGAAAGCTTAAAAGACTGAGATCTGATGGAGGGGGAGAATACTTCTCCCAAGAGTTCAATGATTACCTTTGGAATGCAGGTATCAAGAGAGAAAATAACCTGCAGGTATACACCACAACAAAATGGTGTAGCAGAAAGAAGGAACCGAACTCTAGTCAAGTTTGCACGAGCTATGCTGAAAGAAAAGAATTGTCCAGATTACCTTTGGGCTGAAGCCGTAAATACAGCTACATACTTGGTAAACAGATTACCATGTACAGCGTTAGAAGGAATGAACCCTTATGAAGCCTGGTGGGGAAAGAAGCCAACACTTGATCATTGTAAAGTGTTTGGATCAGTTGCTTATGCTTATATACCGTCTCAACTGAGACATAAGCTGCAGAGAAATATGTGTTCGTTGGATATGATGAAAAGCAGATGGGTTACAGGTTATGGAGTCCTCTAACCAAACAATTTACTGTTTCCAGAGATGTAACATTTGATGAACAAAAAGCTGGTTTGCAGATCAGAGTCATACAGCTGAAGAATTTGAAGAAGAGATAAAAAGAAAAGAGAAAGGTAAATCAATCGTGCAGGTGAATAAAGATGAAGATTATACGCAGGCAAGTACGTCCAGGACCGGATCAGGCATGAGAAACAAAGATGAAGAAGTGTATTCAGATACACATGAAGAATTTGAACCAAGAAGGTCAAATAGGAATAGAAGACAACCGGAAAGGTACTCGTATGATACATCGTATATAACTCAGAAAGATTATGCATATATGGTCAAAGATGATGATGAACCTCACAGCTATGATGAAGCTAAAGGCAAGAAGCAATGGGAAGAAGCAATGAAAGAAGAATTCAGCGCACTGGAAGAAAACAAGACATGGGAACTTGTTCTGAAACCAAATGGTAAGAAAGTAATCAGAAATAAATGGGTTTTCAAAGTTAAGAAACTTGCAAATGGAAGGATAGCCAGACATAAAGCGAGACTGGTTATCAAGGGCTATGCTCAGACGCATGGCATAGTCTATGACGAGACGTTTAGTCCGGTGGCAAAGATGTCAACCATAAGGACAGTGATTGCTATAGAAGCATCAAAAGGATGGAAGCTAAGTCAACTAGATATAAAGATTGCATTTCTGAACGGATATATATCAGATGAAGTGTACATGGAAGAACCAGAAGGGTTTGTAAGTTCCAGATACCCAAACTTCGTTTGCAGATTAAAGAAAGCACTTTAGCTCCAAGAGCTTGGAACTACAGACTTGTGAAGTATCTCAATGAACTTGGATACCAAAGTTCGAAGGCAGATGCAAGTCTACTCATCAAAAGAACAGAAGAAGGAATGATCTACATTTGCATTTATGTAGACGACATAATAATTACAGGTACCTCAGATGCAGGAATCACAGAGGTAAAGAAACTGCTCAAAAAGGAATTCAAAATCAGTGACCTGGGAAAGTTATCATACTTTCTAGGTATGGAAATCACATATACAGATCATGGTGTATATGTTACGCAAAAAGGGTATCTCCTAAACTTACTGAAGAAGTTTAATATGGAGAATTGCAGAGAAGCTTCAACGCCGCTTGAAGTAAATCATAAACTCAGTAAATATGATGGAACAGAGTTCAAAGATATGAAGAAGTATCAGTCCTTAGTAGGAAGCTTAATTTACGCTACGCTAACACGACCGGATCTCAGTTATCCGGTGGGAGTTCTTTCACAGTTTATGCATTGTCCTACATATCAACATTGGGTTGCAGGACAAAGAGTTCTTAGATATATCAAAGGAACTATAAAGGAAGGATTATATTATCCTTTTACATCAGATATAAAGCTGAGAGCATTCAGTGACTCAGACTGGGCAGGAAGTCAAGATGACAGAAGATCGACACATGGGTATATGTTATACCTAGGAGATAAGCTAGTAAGCTGGTGTTCAAAGAAACAACATACAGTAGCTTTATCGTCAACAGAAGCCGAATACAAAGGACCCGTAGAAGCAGCGAAAGAAGTAATATGGATGCAGACCTTACTCAAAAGCATGGGTATTGATCAAAGTATACCAATTATACATGTAGACAATATGAGCTCGCTGTATCTTGCAGCAAACCCAGTATTCCATGCACGAACAAAGCACAAAGAAATTCAGTATCACTTCGTGAGGGAAAAGGTAATGGAGAAGGAGATAGAAATATTCTACACTCCTACGAAAGATCAGATAGCAGGTATCTTGACAAAAAGCTTGGATGGAACAAAGACAAGCAGATTCAAAGAAATGGCAGGTATAAAAGAAAGAAAGATATATGAAAGACTGGAAGAGGTCAAATTAGTGATTGAGGGGGAGCTGTTGAGGAATCCCTCACGAATTTGACGTACAGATAGACATAAAAGGAAAAGAAAAAAAAAAGGAAAGGTGGAATCTTCAGAAAATCAAAAGCCTCAGTTGTACAGTGTGCAAAATCAGTGCGTGGTGTGCGCATAAACAGAGTAACAGAGCAATAAATAGCGGTGTGTGCATAATGCGCGTGTAACGTGAATTAAAGAATGGGAGCGTGAAAGATTGCAGGAAAAAAGTGTATATAAACACCAAGGATTGAAGGACTCGAGGGCTGCTGAGAATGAGAAGAAGAGGATTATGAGAGATCGCGCATGAGTGAAGAGAGAGTGAGAAGTTCTTAGAAGACGCCATAGACCGCGTATGTACAGATGAATAACAGAAACCTGGAATGTCAGGTATTCATCTGAGAGAGATGGTAATAAGAAACTACTCAGTGTAGGAGAGTTTCTACAGCTTGAGCAAGAAGAGGCCAAGCTGATTTGTACACATCTTCTCTAATAGAAAACACATGTTTATGTGGAAGCTTGCGTGTTCTGTTCGCATGTGAAGAATCTGAGTTTTTTTCGTGTTACAGTAGAGAGTTTGTTAACCACTAACAGTTACAGTTCGTTACTAAACGTGTCTGTCGATACTCTCTAAGTAAACGAATGTTTCGGTCAAAGATATCTCAGTAAACGCATTTTCGGTCAGTTATAGTTTTCTTAGAAAAAGCGGGTTTTTCGATAGAACAACGAAGTATATCTCGCAGTAGAATTCGAAGCTTTGTATGAGAGATAGCTCATCTTGTAGCTAGACATCTCTATTTTAAGCTGATCACAGTTTCTGGTGGAATGGATATGTACACACACTACAAAGTCTAACCGGAAAGTGGCACTTCAGAACTGTGAAGTTTTCTTTAAGAAGTTCATTCAGTGAAGGAAGTTCACGTATCACTTCCTTACTTCATATAACTCATTTGAAGTAATCACGAGCAGAAGCTACGTTCATTCCAGTGATATTTCGGTACATTTTCGGTGACGTCCAGTGATAGTCCAGTGAAGTTCCGGTGGAATTCAAGTTGCAGTTTAACACAGTTAAGCGACAGTAATCCTGCTAAGCTACTGTTGATTACAGAGGTGTTCTATATCACTCTAGCTTAGCTCTCTATTCGGCGGCACGGCGATTTCCGCAGGCCTGACAAGGTTCAAGCCTTGCCGTGACAACCATCATCAGGGATATCAGAGAAAAAGACATCCGCAACAATCATAAACATAAACACATAGGTATATTACCTCTGACTTACTTCTCTTGATGAATAGAGAAGTGTCTGCCTTGCTCATGACAAAACCTTGGTCCTGAAGATATGTGGTCAATCTGTGATTCCATGCCCTAGGTGCCTGCTTCAATCCATAAAGAGCTTTATTTAACTTGCATACATATGTTACCTTGTATGGATCCTCATAGCCAGGAGGTTGTGACATATATACCTCTTCTGAAATCCATCCATTGAGAAATGCATTTTTTACATCCGATTGATACATGCTCCAATTTTTAGATTCAACCACACTTACCAATACCCTCATGATTGGCATCTTGGCTACAGGTGAGAATATTTCTTCATAGTCAATGCCTTGGGTTTGTGCAAAACCCTTGGCCACCAATCTGGCTTTGTATCTGCTAATTTACCCATCAGAATTTCTTTTGATTTTATAGATCCATCTAGATCCAATTACCTTCGTAGCCTCTTTCTTTGATACTAGTTCCCATGTGTCACATTCCTTGAGTGCTTCAATCTCCTTATCCATAGCTTCTTTCCATTCTGTCTTGGTCTTTGCTTCTTCGTATGATCTTGGTTCTTCAATTGACAAGTCTTTGGCAAGATAAATAGAATGTTTAGTGACAAGAGAGGTGTCATACCCATATCTGATAGGTTTTTTGCTCTCCCTTTGTGATCTTCTAAATGCTTGAGTTGAAGATTCAGGTATGTCTTCTAGTTTCTTCATCTTGAGTTTGCCTTTGGATTTCCATGCCTTGAATTCTTCAAGATTGATGATGTCTTCATCATTTGAAGTGGTGTCTTCATTCTGAGTAGGTTCCTCCTTAGCAAGACTTGGAAACTCCTCCTCCAAGTCATAGGGTAGTTTAACCTTCCTGCATTCATTCTCATACCAAGAGTCATTTTCATCAAAGACAACATCTCTACTAACCATGAATCCCTTATTTGAAGGGTTATAGAACCTATACCCTTTCTGATTTAGATCATATCCAATAAAGATACACTTCTAAGCCTTAGGGTCTAGCTTACCTCTTATCTGAGAAGGAATGTGTACATATGGTACACATCCAAATATCTTGCAATGATCAAGTGAGGGTCTCTTACCATGCCATGCTTCATAAGGAGTCATACCATCAAGGGATTTAGATGGCAACCTGTTTATGAGATAAGTGGAAGAAGATACACTCTCTGCCCATAAGTAGTTAGGTAACTTTTTCTCATTCAACATTGACCTAGTTGTTTCAACAATCAATCTATTTCTTCTCTCAGCTACCCCATTCTGTTCAGGAGTATACCTTGTGGTGATTTCTCTCTTGATTCCTCTGTCCTGCAAGAATGCTTCAAACGCATTGGAGAAGTACTCACCTCCTCCATCTAACCTTAGCCTTTTTAGATTCTTCCCTGTCCGATTCTCAACAAATGCAAGATACTTTTAAAATAGTTGAACACTTCAACTTTGTGCTTCATAAAGTACAATACAGTCCACCTGCTATAATCATCAATAAAAGATACATAGTACCTTGATCCTGAGATTGAGGGGTCTTTGCTTGGTCCCCATACATCTGTATGGACAAGCTCTAGGTAGTCCTCATGTATATAGCCTTCCCTTGAGAAGGGTAACCTATGAGACTTTCCAAACTGAGAAGCACCACATTTATAGATCATGTGTTGTTTGGAAACATTAGGTATTCCAATTACACATTGATCCTTGCATATTTGTTTCAAGGTTCTTTCTCCTATATGCCCTAATCTTTTATGCCAAATCTCAATCTCTGAAAGTGTTTGATCTTTATAATTATAGAGTGCAACATTCTTTGTATCTTCTAGTTCAAAATGAAAAGTCTACCTGATTTTTCTCCTTTAGCTATTCTCTTGAACCCTTGCTTGGGATCCTCCACAAATGCTCCATATTGGTTGAACCTGACCTGCAAACCGTTTTCCACAATCTGTCCAACACTTATCAAATTTTTGGTAATGGTTGGTACATATAGTACCCTACTCAACAAGTTCTGATTTCCATCACAAGTCTTAACATTTCCAACTTTAACTACTGAGTGCTTGGTGTCATCACCTGTTTGTACTTGATGCTTACCTTTTGGTTCTTCAAGGTCAGAGAGTAGAGCTACATTGCCAGCTATATGATTTGAGCATCCTGAGTCAATGTAGAAGAGATGTCATCATTTGTACCTCGTTTTGAAGTCATGTTCATAATCAGAAGAGAATCATCTTGCTCTTCTGTATAGTTGTTGTAATCCTTTTTGGATATGAATCCTCCTTGGTAGTTGTTGTTGTACCCTTGATGATGGTTGAATCTACCTCTTGATTGTGAGTATCCACCTCTTTGATATCCTCTTCCTCTCTGATTCTTGTAGTTCCTAAAACACTCATCTGTAGTATGATTTGATAGACCACAAATGTTGCATGGTGAGGAGTTATAGGATCTCCCCCTACCTTGCTTACCTCCTCTGCCCCTTCCTCTTGATGATCTACCTCTCCCTGCATAGTTGGCTTGGGAGGTAGTGCCTTCATCCTCTCCTTTTTTGTTCTTGCCTTTATCTTTAGACTTACTCTTATCAGTGTATAGGGCAAAAGAGCTATTACCTTTGGATGAGTCTCCATTCTTGTTGAGCTTGGCTTCATGAGTGAACAATTGCCCCATGAGAGTGGTGAGATATAGAATTTGCATGTCCATGTATAGGTCCATGGCAGTGGTGAAGCTTTCCCATTTGTCATCAGCTTTAATCCCATTGGTTACTTGTCTTACTATCTGCTCTTCTTCAATCTCTTCTCCTATGCTTGCTAACTGATCTGCTACATCTTTGATCTTAGTCACAAACTCTGAAATAGCCTACTTAGGTTGCTTCCTTAGTGTGGCAAATTCAATCCACAATTGATTTTTTCTGGCCCTTGTGTTGGAAGAGAAATAGGATGATAAGGTTTCCCAAGTCTCTTGGGATGTCTTACAGTTTCTAATATGTGGCAAAAGAAAATCAGAGATGGAGTTGAGTAAGTAAGACCTTGCTAATGCATCCTTGTTACACCATGTGTTGAGCTTCTCATGTTCTTCCTTTGTTGGTAGTCCTCTCGTTTTGAATGAGGGCAATTCCTCATCTCCTGAGATGTATCCATAAAGAATCCTTCCTTCTAGATATGTCTTCATCCTTAGAGACCATGCTTGATAGTTGTTCCTATCCAATTTATCAATAAATGAAGGAAAACCATCTCCCATTTTACCTTAACTTTGCTATGATACCACTGTTGGGAAGATGGATGAATACTTCAGGAGGATGAGTAGGTACTGCCAAATCTTGCTTTGTACCAGCCCTTTGATGCTTCAGAGTTGATAAGAAGACCTTCTTAGCTTTCCAATAACACCATAAAATGGCCTATGTACTTTGGAAATGATGTATGAAAAGATTGAATCAAAACAGACAACTTTGAACTTCAAGTCTTCAAGAAAACCTTCTATTTTTTACCATACATCCGCTGTATCTTTTGCTCTTTATGACCAGCACAGTAGGAATTGAAAAAATTCCTTTTAGGGGTATCTAATTAGCTTAGTAAGCTAATTATTTCAAGTGAAATCACTTAAAAAGATTAACTATGCTCAGAGAAACTAATTTAGCAAGTAAACCTTTACCCCCGATATTTTAGGACTGTTGCAGATTTCGACTAGTGATCACCTCGACGAACTTTTCTCTGAAATGGCTGAATAGAAATCCTTAAAATTTTGATAGCATGTAGACAACTTTGAGCTGGTTCCAATAAGCTATAGATGTTTGAATTTTATGGAGAAAGGAGTGAGATATGATCTCCACAAGTTGCCTAACTAACAGAGACTATGACAGAGAACTCAGAAATGAACAATGTAGATATATGTATTAATGAACAATGTTGTAAAATTCCATAGGCATGAAGACCATTTCCTAATGGTGTAGAAAGGTGTGGGCTAGAGTGTAGGCCTCACAGACACTCAGAGATGATAATGGGAAGCTCGGAAAGTGACTAGCTCTACCGCGACTTTTTCTTGGAAGTTTATATAGATGTTCACTTCCAATTTGAATTTGAATTCAAATTGTTGGCTCTCTCTAAAAAGTGATCCTCCATTATAGGAGATATTCCATCAATCAACTCTTAACTTTTCCACGAGTTCTTCTTGGTACGTGTTTACAAAGATTCCAAGTCAAATATGACTTTTACAAAAAGATAAAATGGTAATTAACCATTAGGCTTGATTCTTATGCATCTTCATATGTGTATGACCTACAAGCCAAATGTGTAGGCTTGTGAATTGCACCAACATGATGCTTCCTACTTGAAGAGAAGAAGGATTCAAGTGCATTCCACACTTCATGAGATGTTTTACAACTTCTAATGTGAGGCAACAAAAAATTTGAGATAGAGTTGAGGAGATAAGACCTTGCAAGTGCATCCTTGGAGCACCATGTGCTCAATCGTTCTTGCTCTTCTTGATTTGGTTGACCTTTGTTCTTGAAGCTTGGCATAACTTCATCTCCAACTATATAACCATATAAATTCCTTCCTTGAAGATAATCTTCCATCCGCAATGACCAGGCTGAGTACTTACCTCTGTCCAATTTATCAATTGATGAAGGAAATCCATCTGCCATGTTGTCCAACCTTGCTCTGATACCACTGTGAAGAGATGGATTTGTAGCTGATGAAGATGAAGTTGTGCTGCAAAAATGTTGCACTACACCAGCCAAATGAACTTCAGAGATATGTGGTGGGCCCCTTTAGCTTGCCAAAGGATGTATTAGACACCCTATGTACCTTGGAAGATCACTTTCAAAAAGATGAATCAAAACAGATAAGTTGAAGTAGATTCAAGAGCCAAAACCTTGCTATTTATGTTCATACACCTATCCAATGTTTTGAACAATTCTCTAGCCACATCAACAATTGACTTGATTCCTTTTGGGGAACTCTTATACACTTAATAAGCTAACAATGATGAGTGACTTGATAAAAAAATATGAACCACACGAAGAGAAAAGAACTTAGCAAGTCATAGGACCATCCCAATTTTCACGGGCTATAGCAGTACTCAGACCCGTAAGCAGCAATATCTCAAGATTCAAGAATCCAATGCTTATGAAATTTTGTACATATACTAAGCAGTATGAAGATTCTAACAAGCTTTTAATCATGGAAAATGGTGAAGTACACACTGAGAAACAACTCTGAGAAAATGACTATTATGAAAGAATGTTGATAGAGAAGTAGAAAATGAAATGATGCAGTCAACTTCAAATGAACATAGCTGACGATTGAAACATCCAATTGCAATGAAAACTTATGAGTATATAGTAGACTTGGAGAGCTAACTTTATCAAGGTGAACCACTGAAAATGATGCACCAAACTCAAAGAAACTATCTCTGCAATCTAACTAAGAAAACTAAGAGATATGGTAGTGAACAATACACTTCACAAGAGCATGAAAATATGATTTCAATGATCATGAAAATGAAAGTATATTGATTGTAAAATACAATGTACTTATGGATACATATGTGTGCCTTGAAATCACACCTTGATATGGCATAAAGCTCAGCTCATGGAGGTCTTCAAAAATGCGGCTAGAAGGCCATGTATTTATAGTGATCTTTGGAGCCAAGATTTGAATTTGAATCTTCCTATAATCACTCTCCAATCTTTTAGTGATTGATTCTCCTACTCACCTAATAAAATTTTTTTGGCTTTTCTTTCCTTTTTTCATCAAGTGGATAACCACTTAGATTACTTTACATTTACATCAAGTAAAGACTCAAAAAAATTATAAGGGATAGTTCACAAGTGAACTCTTCAAATTCCATACATTGCCTTCTCTTTAAAGTTTCTCCTATAATGACCTTGTGAGACTCAAGCCAATACTTAGCCTTGTCATTGACTTGCTCCAACAGTTTTGAATACATTAATGGAGATTCAAGTGGTTTAGAAAAGAGTCTTGATGAGGAACTTGGATTACCCTCTTTGAAGACTCCAGGAGTAAGAGAGACACATGCAAATGATACAAGGAGAAGTGATCAAGATAGATACAAAACTCTTTTCATTTTTGAATTTTTCACCTTTCTGCTTATTTTTCTTCTTTTCAAAGCCTTCACTTCTTTGCTTATTGTTCGAGACATGCTTCAATGGAGAGTGAACAGGAGGTCCTATCTTCTTATCTTCAATAGTCTTATGTCTTGGTGGTGGAGGTAGTGGAGGAGAGTCTAGATCATAAGGACACATAGCATCTTTTAAGATGGCATGAATTGCTTTTTATCTGAACAAAAGGATCCATGCATCTGGATAGTTAGATAGATTTAGACTAGGACTATAAAATCTGCACTTTAAGAACCTTATTGCATAGGCAATTACTCTTCATCCACATGATGTACTATCTTTCTGTAGTGGAACATAAATTTGCATATAAACAAACTTTTTTTTCTTCATTCACTTTGCTTGGATATTAGATTTTGCAGCTCCCATGCTGTGATTGGAGAGAGTTCATGAATAAGGCTTGGTATTCAACAAAATCAATAATTACAACTCCAATGACCTTTGAAAATGTGAAATATAATTATTAATAAAACCACCATTAAGAAAGGAATGATTTTATAAATATAAGTAAAAACTTACTTATCAATATATGGATAAACCATATATTCCATCTCCTCACTAAAATTCTTGAGAAAATGAACAACTTTTCCATGCTTGTATAATATACACTGAGTCACAAGGGGATCCAAAATAAAGAACTTCCTTGAGACTGACTCCTCATATTGCTAGAGTAGGACCCTACAATATAAAAGTAGTAGCAGATGCATCAAGGAGATCAACTACTGATAAAATGGAGCATATTATGGCCTGAAAAATACCTGAGAGCTATATTGAAAATGTTGTCATAGACCTCAACATTGAAGTCTCTCAACATTTTGTTGTCTTCAAGCCTAATGTCAAGCATGAAGTCTTCCTCCCATGGAATTGAAGCATTGACAAATACCTGAACATCTCCCTTCTTTAAAAGCTGGAAATTAGCCTTCTTCAACCTCTAAATGTCCTCAAAGATAACATATTCTTCTAACATAAGATTGATACTTCTCTTCTCCTCAGCCTCTGCTGCATTTCTTGTTGAATGGTCATGAGAAGGTACCTCTTCAACTTTGACTATAGATGGCTTAGGCTTTCTTGTTGGAGGTATATTAAGAATATCAAACATTTTTTATCATGCTTGTCAAGAGGGCCAATGTCTTTATCAATCTTGTATCTAAGCCTAGAGACAACAACATAATTCTTGGCCATAAGTGTCACCCTATGACAATGTGCTGCGCATAGATAAGCGTCATTCATAAAATCAATTGCAAAATCTTCTGCTGCTTCTTGCAAGCATAGAAGAGCCTAGGTCTGCCATTTGACATTCACAAATGAAGTAGTCTTCATCATAGAACAAAGATTGGAAGAGATCTCCTTAACCACTCTCATGAAAGGAAGTCTTGGGGTGAGAAGTCCCACTATTTTCTAAGCTCTTTTGATTTCCCTCAATGATTTGATATGATATTTAACTCTCTTTTGGGCATATGCCTTCTGTGGATCAACCTTATCTTGGTGATTGGTGGTCTCTAGAGTATATCCTTTCCCCTCTAGAGTAGGTGCTTGCCCCTCTAGAACAAGTCCCCCATGCTGTTTCTCTTGAGGGTACAACTTCCTAGATATATTCTTTACCCTAGCCATGATCTATAAAAACAAGAATTGAAGGGGATCAAGCACATGGAAATGAGAGTACACAACAAGAAAATCAAGGATTCATTAGACAACCAATTCAAGATCTGATTGGTCCACATCATCTAGCTGTTGCGAATCCCAATGTACATTTCAGTATGAGACTCTCTCCATCATCTCCATGCTTGTCTTCTTTGAAATGATTTCTGAAGGTGAAGTTTTCCGAGCAAGTCGATGCCTGGCATCGAGTTTGCATTGATAAGTTCTTGTTTTATTCTGTGAGTAGTGTTATGTACTACTAGAACTTCTTAAAAACATCAGGTTTGTGGAGCGACTCGATGCCTGGCATCGAGTTTCAACATAAAGTCGATGCCCGGCATCGACTTCCCACATAAAAGTGGTCTTGTTCATGTGTGTGTTCAAGGGGGTAATTCTGGCAGTGAAAAAGTGGCTAAAAGAGCTGAAAGTCGATGCCAGGCATCAACTTTTGGTTGCAAGTCGATGCTAGGCATCAAATTTTTGTTTTTAGATACTCAGAGGAGGCAAAATTTCCAGTTTTGGCAAGTCATACAGGGTCATCTTGTGAAGGCCATAACTTGAGTTCTAGAGATCCGTTTCTTGCATATCATAGCTTGTTGGAAAGCTCTACCTTCTAGTTTCATCCACTAAAAGATCTTGGAGAAATAATATTTGAGATAAGAGAAATTAGCAAAATACTGAAGGTATGTCATTTCAGTGACTAGAAAAATCTGAAGAAGTAAAGTTCTTGGTTTTGGCTATCATTTCTCAAAGTTTTGACTGGCAATGAGTTAATGGTGACCATAGAGGTCTTCGTGTCACATTAATTCATTCTGTGTGGTGTTTTACACATCAACAAGTGGTATCAGAGCAGAAAGGTCCTAAAGGGCAAAAGGCGGAAAAGGTACGAGAAGTTTTGGAAAGTTTTCCATTAAAGTTTGAAAGGTGAAGCATTTGAAGACACAAGGCATCAAAAGATTACTTCAAAAGTATCTTCATACACAAAGAACTTCAAAAGGTATTATTCTTTATCCTTTAAGCTCACAGGTTGCTCCAGAAGGAAAGGAGTATGGAAGATCATATCTCCATTGACAAATTGGACAAAGATAATTACCCCACATGGGTAATGAGAATGGAAGCCTTACTTATGAGTAAGGATCTCATGATGTATGTTACAGGTGAAGAAGAGAAGCCAGTATTTGAAGATGAAAGCCGACCAAAGAAAGAGGAACTTGATGCTTTAAAGTATTGGCAGAAGAAGGATGCAAGTGCAAAAGCCTATATCTACAATACAATCTCTGATCATTTGCTACCACACATCAGAGGATTGGAATCATCTAAAGATATATGGAATGCATTGGAGTATCATTTCCAAAGCACTACTAAAGCAAGGAAAGCAAGTCTATGGTCAGAGTTTACAACATTCAAGAACAAGCCAAGTCAAAGTATTAGTGATTATGTCACTAAGATGAAGGATCTAGCAGATAGTCTTGGATCCATAGATGAAGATATTGAGGATCACAGATTGATTGCTCAACAACTTGCAGGTATACACCACAACAAAATGGTGTAGCAGAAAGAAGGAACAAGACTTTGGTTGAGTTTGCTAGAGCTATGCTGAAGGAGAAGAATTGTCCAAATTATCTTTGGGCTAAGGCTGTAAATACAGCTACATATCTTGTGAATAGATTTATGTGCAGCTCTAAATGGAATGACTCCATATGAAGCTTGGTGGGGTAAGAAACCAGCACTAGATCATTTTAGAGTGTTTGGATCAATTGCATATGCTTATGTGCCATCACAACTTAGACATAAACTTGAACCAAAGGCAGAAAAATATGTGTTCATTGGTTATGATGAAAAGCAGATGGGTTACAGATTGTGGAATCCTCTAACCAAACAATTTATTGTTTCTAGGGATGTTACATTTGATGAACAAAAAAGTTGGTATGTAGAATCAAAGTCATACAGCTGAAGAATTTGAAGAAGAGGTAAGAAGATGTGAGAAAGGAAAATCAATTGTGCAGGTGAATAGAGATGAAGACTATATGCAAGCAAGTACATCCAGAAGTGGATTAACAAGAAGAAATGAAGAAGCTCCTATATTTGATGAAGAGGTGTATCCAGACACTTATGAAGAATGTGAACCAAGAAGGTCAAGCAGGACTAAAAGACAACCAAAAAGGTATTCTTATGATACTTCTTACATAACTCAGAAGAATTATGCTTACATGGTCAAAGATGATGAAGAACCTCATAATTATGATGAAGCAAAAGGTAAGAAGCAATGGGAAGAAGCAATGAAGGAAGAATTCAATGCATTGGAGGAGAACAAGACATGGGAACTTGTTCCTAAACCAAATGGTAAGAAAGTAATTGGAAATAAATGGGTTTATAAAGTGAAGAAGCTTGCAGATGGAAGTATAGCCAGATACAAAGCTAGACTGGTGGTGAAAGGCTATGCCCAAACCTATGGCATAGATTATGATGAGACATTCAGTCCTGTAGCTAAGATGTCAACTATAAGGACAATCATTGCTATTGCAGCTTCAAAAGGATGGACTCTAAGTCAATCGGATATAAAGAATGCATTCTTGAATGGATACATATCAGATGAGGTATACATGGAACAACCTCAAGGGTTTATAGATTCCAGGTATCCAAATTTTGTTTGCAGGCTGAGAAGAGCACTATATGGATTAAAGCAAGCTCCAAGAGCATGGAACTATAGATGGTGAAGTATCTCAATGATCTTGGATATCAAAGTTCAAAAGCAGATCCAAGTCTACTTATCAAAAGAACAGAGGAAGGTACAATCTACATTTGTATTTATGTAGATGACATTATAATCACAGGTACTTCAGATGAAGGAATCAAGCAGGTAAAGAGATTACTTGAAAAAGAATTCAAGATCAGTGATCTAGGAAAGTTGTCATACTTTCTTGGAATGGAAGTCACTTATACAGATCATGGCATATATGTATCACAAGAAATGTATCTTCTGAATCTATTGAAGAAGTTTGATATGGAAAATTGCAGAGAAGCTTCAACTCCACTTGAAAGCTAAGGAGGCCATATGGATGCAATCATTGTTCAAAAGCTTGGGATTGATCAAGGTATACCTACAATACATGGAGATAATATGAGTTCACTTTATCTTGCAGCAAATCCAGTATTTCATGCAAGAACAAAACATATAGAGATACATTATCATTTCCTGAGAGAAAAGGTAATGGAGAAAGAGATTGAAGTGGAGTACATTTCTACTAAAGATCAGATAGCAGACATAATGACAAAGAGCTTGGATGGTGTGAAGACCAACAGATTCAAAAGCATGGCAGGAGTAGAAGAAAAAGAAGATGATATGAAGAAACAGAGAATGTCAATTAGTGATGAGCGGGAGCTGTTGGAGAAACAATCACTAATTGGACATATATTTGAAGGTCAAATCTTTAGAAGAAAACCACATGCCCATGTGAAGGGACAAATTCACAAGTATATTATATATTGTAAAGTTAGTTCACTTTAGTTCTAGAAGTTTTTTAAAAGTCAAGAGAATGAGAAAATCTATATAAGTTAGTTTGTATCAACTGACACGAAGAGAGAAGAAGTGGAAGAGAGTGATAGAATGTAAGAAGGAGTTCATTTTGTATGACTGAGTATAGTCCGGCTTCTCTGAGTGAGAAAGTATTTGTAAAACTTCTGAGTTTTTCATAGTTATGAGAAGAAATAGTTAAAGTTCTGTGTATGAGACTCTCTGCATCATCTCCATGCTTGTCTTCTGTGAAATGATTTCAAAAGTTGAAGTTTTCCGAGCAAGTCGATGCCTGGCATCGAGTTTGTGTTGATAAGTTCTTGTTTTATTCTCTGAGTGTTATGTACTGCTAGAACTTCTTAAAAACATGAGGTTTGTGCAGCAACTCAATGCCTGACATCAAGTTTCAGCATAAAGTCGATGCCCGGCAATGACTTGCCCCATAAAAGTGGTCTTGTTCATGTGTGTGTTCAAGGGGGTAATTCTGGCACTAAAAAAGTGGCTAAAAAAGCTGAAAGTTGATGCCATGCATCAACTTTTGTTTGCAAGTCAATGCTAGGCATCGAATTTTCATTTTTAAACACTCAGAATTTCCAGTTTTGGCAAGTCATATAGGGTCATCTTGTGAAGGCCATAACTTGAGTTCTAGAGATCCGTTTCTTGAATATGATAGCTTGTTGGAAAGCTCTACTCTTTTAGTTTCATCCACTAAAAGATCTTGGAGAAATAATATTCGAACTAAGAAAAATTAGCAAAATACTGAAGGTATGTCATTTGAGTGACTCGAAAAATCTGAAGAAGTAAAGTTCTTGGTTTTGGCTATCATTTCTCAAAGTTTTGAGTGGCAATGAGTTAATGGTGACCATAGAGGTGTTCTAGTGTCACATTAATTCATTTCTTGTGGTGTTTTACATATCAACAGAACTTATCACGCAGACTTTGGATGGATGAAATTTCAGTGAGAGTGTTTGCATTGAGGTTCTCCATGGTGAAATTGTTCAGATTCACGCGAAAGAGAGAAGCGGGTCTACTATGGAGAGGAGAGTAAAAAAGTGCAGAATGTCCTAAACACACATTATATACGTCGAAGAACAAGAAGGAAACTTGAAATTCGGTGAACACTCGACGAGCACAAACTTTGAGGCATATCACTTTTCATGTTATCACATGAACTTTCTCTCTCTCTCTCTCTCTCTCTCTCTCTCTCTTAGAAAACTAATATATTTGCATAAGATACATTTTGAATGAACGTACATGGAATTTTTTAAAATGATTTGACAACATTAATCTAGATTAAGCAAACAAATTGAAATCCTTACATGACCCCTTTTTGCCATTTTTTGCCCTAATGTTCTTCTTAGCTTCTTCAAATATTGATGGTTCTTTTGAGTTGGTATCCTGAGCAATATAAATTGAATGCTTAGTGACTAGATAAGTGTCAAATCCATACCTTTCTAGATTTCTTATTTCTCTAGTTGATCTTCTTACTGTTTGTTGGGAAGATTTTGGAACATCTCTCAATTCTTGTATCTTTGCTTTACCTTTTTTGCCCCAAGCATTGATATTCCTCCTTGGTGTCTTCGGATTGTCATTAGAATCACTTGAATCTTCATGTATGTGCTCATTCCCTTTTTTTATTGTTGGGAAGTCCTCCTCTAAGTCATAAGGTAGCTTGACTTTCCTGTAGTCATCTTCAAACAAGAAGCTGTTCTCATCAAAGACAACATCTCTACTAACAATAAAACCTTTATTGCTTGGATTATATAACATGTACCCTTTTTTATTTTGATCATACCCAATGAACACACATTTCTCTACTTTAGGATCCATTTTACCTCTCATTTTAGATGGAATATGTGCATAAGCTATGCAACCAAATATCCTACAATGGTCAAGGCTAGGTCTTCTTCCATTCCATGCTTCATAGGGTGTCATCCTATCCAATGCATTTGATGGGAATCTTTTGATTAGATAGGTGGGTATAGATACAGCCTCTGCCCACAAATAATTTGGTAGTATTTTCTCATTAAGCATAGATCTTGGAGCTTCAAGTATGGTCCTATTCCTTCTCTCTGCCACTCCATTTTGCTCTAGACTATATCTAGTTGTGATCTCTCTTGATGCCCCTCTCTTAGAGATAGGCATGAAATTCATGGAAGAAATATTCTCCCCCTCCATTTGACCTTAGCCTCTTTAGTGTTTTACCTGTTTGATTTTCAACAAGGGCAAGATACTTCTTGAAACACAAGAATATTTCATCCTTATGCTTAATAAAGTATATGATGTTCCATCTGCTACAATCATCAGTAAAAGATACATAGTACCTAGATCTTCAAATTGATGGCTCCTTGCTAGGTCCCCAAACATCTGTGTGGACTAGCTCCAACAAGTCACCATGGATGTATCCTTTCTTCATGAAAGGTTGTCTGTGTGATTTCCCAAGCTAACAAGCACTACACTTATATATCAGAAAAACAAGTATAAGAGCACTTTGGTATGGAAACTCTCTATTACCTTGATTAACACAAAATCATTTCCCACATTTTGTGCTCAACATAGGCACCCCATCCTGTCGTGATCATGAATTTTTATGTTATGATTAATCTTTTGTGAAATTTTTTTTTTTGGGAATGGGGATTCTAACCAGAAGCATTTAGAACAAGTGTTTCTACTCTCTTAATATCTCACTAGATAGATTGCTATTTAGTAATTATTACATTCCACGATTACATTACAACATAAAACAATAATCCAATACAAATCCATGAATAAATACAAAATAAAAACTATTTTTACATGGCAAATGGCAACAAAAAGTAGCCTTTCAGTGATTCAAACTATTACACAATATACTACTCTACCACTTTTCATCATGCTATATTTGATTATAAATGAGATGCAAGGGGTTAGGGTAGTAAGAAAAGTTATTAAAGAAAAAGGGATATTCATGGGCTTGAATGTCATTGAGTATTTAGATACATTTGAATAACAATTACAAGTTCATCGACTTTCGCACACTATATCTTGAAATAGTAGCAATAAATTCTATGATAGATAAAATTCAAAATCAATTGATTGGGATGAATTTAAGACAGAAATACATAAGGAATTTTGCTTCAATGACTCTAGTCAAAATAGCAAAAAGTGATTCATGAAAGACACCATGCAAGATATGGAATATAGTGTAATCACATGGTTCCAAGCTATGGAAACTAGAGTAATAATGGATACTCGTTTTGTAAGTTTGAAAGAGACAAAATTGAAAGATAGCTTTAAGGCCTTCTTAATCCATGGATGAGAAATCCAAACATCCATGTGCAAAAATAAGTATCAATTTCAAATCCATCGTATGTCTATTCACACTCTTGTGATGGATGAGATGGATATGGATACTTCAAGAAATGAAGTGGTACTTACTAAACCTACTTGGTACCAGCCCTAATACACTTCAGAGTTGAATAGTAGGTCCTCTTAGCTTCCAAATGACACCAATAAAGTAATAATGTACTTTGGAGTTGATGAATGTAATGATTGATCCAAAACAGATAACTTCTAAAATCACAAGTTGTTAAAAACTTGTTATTTTGGTTCACACAGCTGCTGGTTCTTAATCTCAGTGCTCCCAGCAAAATTAGGAAAATTCCGTTTAGAGGAATCAAATTAGCTTAGCAAGCTAATGTTTGCAAGTGGAATCATTCAAAATAACAACCTATGCTCATAGAAATTAATTTAGCAATCTTAGACTCACCCTCGACTTTTTAGGGACTGCTCAGGGAAATACCAATGAGGACTTCGATCGCGATTTCTCCCAGATGGTAGATTCAAGTGACTTGACAACTTATATGCATATAGAAGACTTCAAGTTGGCTCTAACAAGCTATAGGACTTGCAAAATGATCGGGTAATCAATGAGATATGCCCAGTCAAAGTTGACTGTTCTGAGAGATCATAGCAAGAGAGTAGACAGAGTTGATCAATGACAAGTTTGTAGTATAACGCAATGTTGCACAAGATCATTCGCATAGAGAATGATGCACAATGATGATAGCTAAGTAGCTATGGAGTGTTGTTACTCAAGATTTACAAAATGATCAGTCAAATGGGCTCAATGATGAAGTGTTGTACCACGACTTTTCCAAAGTCCTTTTTATCACTTGCTTCACAATTTGAATTCAAATTCAAATTCTTGGCTCTCTCCATAAAGTGACTCCTATGATGTAGGAAATATTCTCTCATTAAGAGCTCATAGCTATATTTTCTCCTAACTTCCACAAGTTGTGGCTTTTACAAAGATTCTTCAAGTAATTGACTTTTACCAAGGATAAATGACTAGGTATTACAAGATGTGGTTCACATGAACCAATTAGTGAAGCAAGACATGTCCATATAATTTCTCTACAATATTTCAAATGTGAAGGCTTGGGTAAATTGCACCAACAGCTCCCCCTCAAGCCAAACATTTGGTTTCCATAGGATTATTGATCTTCTAGTATATCCTGCAATTCAATCATAGTCTTCAATCTTCAAATCTTGGTACCATCAAGTGCTTTGGTTAGTAAAGCTGCAAGCTGCATATTAGTAGATACATAAGCAAGTTGAATCTCCTTGCTCAAGAGCTTCTCTCTAACATAATGATAGTGCACTTCTATGTGCTTGGTTCTAGCATGATAGACAGGGTTGGCTGCAAGATGTAATGAACTAGTATTGTCACCAAAAATCATTGATGAGTGAGTGTGAAGTCCCAAATCGTAATATAACAATCTAATCCATATAGCTTCTTGAGTAGCATTGGCTAATCGCCTGTATTCAACTTCTATTGAGGATAGAGCAATAGTTGGTTGCTTCTTTGTAGACCATGAAATTGGTTTATCACCTGCAAAAGATACATACCTAGAAGTACTCCTATCATCCTTGCATCTTGCCCAGTTTGAACTACGCTTGCCAACTGATCAGCAATATCCTTCATCTTTGTAACATACTCTAACACACTCTGCTTGGATTTCTTTTTCTGAGTTGTAAACTCCATCCATAATTGATTTTTTCTAGCGCTTGTGTTGGAGATAAAATATGAAGATAGAGTATCCCAAGTTTCTTGGGAAGTCTTGCAATTCTAGATATGGGGAAGAAGGAAATCAGAAATAGAGTTTAAGAGATATGACCTAGTTAAAGCATCTTTAGCACACCATGCATTGCATCTTTCTTGCTCCTCTCTAGTAGGTTGATCTTTACTTCAGAAAGTGGGCATCTCCTCATCTCTTAAGATATATCCATAGAGAATCCTTCCTTGCAAATATGTCTTCATCCTCAAGGACCATGCTAGATAGTTGTTCCTGTCCAATTTATCAATGAAGGAAGGGAAATCATCACCCATTTTACCTTAGCTTTGCTCTAATACCACTATTGGATGAGATGAATATGGATACTTTAAGAAATGAAGTGCTACTTGTTAAAGCTGCTTGGTACCAGCCCTAATACACTTTAGAGTTGAGTAGTAGGCCCTCTTAGCTTCCAAATGACACCAATAAAGTACTAATGTACTTTGGAGTTCATGAATGTAATGATTGATCCAAAGTAGATAACTTCAAAAATCACAAGTTGTCAAAAACTTGCTATTTTGGTTCACACACCTGCTTGTTCTTAAGCTTACTACTCCCAACACATTAGCAATTAGGAAAATTCCTTTTAGAGGAATAAAACTAGCTTATCAAGCTAATGTTTGTAAGTGGAAGCATTCAAAACAACAAACTATGCTCAGAGAAATTAATTTAGCAATCTTAAACTCACCCCCAACTTTTTAGGGACTGCTCAGGAAAATACCACTGACTGCTTTGATCACGATTTCTCCCAGATGGTAGATCCAAGTGACTAAAAAATTTACTAGCATATAGAAGACTTCAGTTGGGTTCTAACAAGCTATAGAACTTGCAAAATAATGGAGTAATCAATGAGATATGCTCATTCAAAGTTGATTGTTATGAGAGATCATAGCAGGAGAGTAGACAGAGTTGATCAATGACAAGTTTGTATTATAACACAATGTTGTACAAGATCATTGGCATAGAGAATGATGCACAATGATGATATATTAGAAGCTATGGAGTGTGCTTACTCAAGCTTTACAAAATGATCAGTCAACTGGGCTCTATGATGAGGTGTTGTACCATGACTTTTCCAAAGTCATTTTTATCACTTGCTTCACAATTTGAATTCAAATTCAAATTCTTGGCTCTCTCCATAAAGTGACGCCTATGATGTAGACAATATTCTCTCATTAGGAACTTGTAGCTATATTTTCTCCTAACTTCCACAAGTTGTGGCTTTTACAAAGATTCTTCAAGTAATTGACTTTTACCAAGGATAAATGACTAGCTATTACAAGATGTGGTTCACATGAACCAATTAGTGAAGCAAGACATGTCCATAGAATTTCTCTACAATATTTCAAATGTGAAGGCTTGGGTAAATTGCACCAACATCTTGAACAAAACCATTACTTGAGCATCAAAGATGCAACTCTAGAGCTACACATAGAAGACACAATAGGATTCAAAATTGACATAAATGCACTTCGTGTGTGGACATTTATTTTAGTAGGAAAAAATTATAAATAGGATAAAAAGTGCAGATATGATCCCTTGGCAGATTAAGGATTATAATCATCGGGGAGCTCCATATTGAAGAGTCAATAAATTTATGTGCAGAGAGTAGAAAATGCATGAGTTCTAACTGGTAGAGATGGGAGCTTCTTTTGTAGTTTAACACCTTGCTACAAAGTCAAAGATTTGAGGATATTATGGGATTTTGAGGTAATGCTTTGATAATTTATTGGGCAATTCTAAGATTTGAGGATATATGTTATGATTGGATCGATAATATAGAGAATATTAGCATGGGCTCTTTAAAAGGATGTCAATAACTCATAGGTAAATATCTATTATTTGATTACAACTTATATCTTGATTAAAATATAATAAAAAACATGCTATCGAAGAGCTCTTATTCTCAGATATGAATTTGGGTAGTAACAATATGCGGATCTTTATTCAAAGGAAATATGCCTACAATTTGT
Source organism: Ceratopteris richardii (assembly GCA_020310875.1). NCBI lineage: Eukaryota > Viridiplantae > Streptophyta > Polypodiopsida > Polypodiales > Pteridaceae > Ceratopteris > Ceratopteris richardii. Next base: position 138,082,816 of record CM035410.1, on the reverse strand, counting down.
GATAGAGAGAGGTGCATTTAAAAGTTTTACTTTTTGCACATGTTTTAGAGGAAGGTTATGACTTTTAATATGCATAATTTACTATAATAGGTCTCTTGATTGTGAAATAAATTTTTTTGGACTTTTTGTTATACATTGTGTGGATAATGTTCAGACTACATACTTAGGTCATTTTATGCATACAAACAAGACTTAGGGACGAAAAATTTTATATTCTGTCTCTAAATCTCATTTGCATCATGTTTTCTAGTTGAGAATTGAACATGAAGATGAAAGAATCAAGAAAAATATTATATGAGAGAAAGGTACAACAGTCCTAGGAGAATAATAGTGTCTCTATGAAAATTTTGTGAACCATGTTTTAAGTATCCTGTTCTAGGTTGTAGAGTTAGTTCAATGTTAGATAATGCCATGATTTTATTCTCTCTCTATATTTTTAAACTTGTAGGGCTCAAAATTGACATCTTGAGGCCAATCAATACCTAGGGCATCTCTAACTATTGTGCAGATCGAAGAGCTCAACATTTTTTCCTCTCACAAACATCTTGGAATTCAACACTATTTTTGAGTTATGAGACCCAGAAAAGAGTTGATTTTTCCAAAAACAAAAAAAAAGTGGGCTTCTCTATTATTATTCAAATTCCTAATTTTGATGCATCCATGGTCATGCACACTTGTGAATATCTTCAGAATGTGGAGCAACTTTATTCACTAAGATTGACTTAAGATCAGTTGATCACCAAATTTAGATTAAACTAGATGACATACTCAAAACAACTTTTCAAAGATGTTATGACCACTACAAGTTTATAGTTTTACCTTATGGATTAACAAAAAATCTTGCCACATTCATGTTCTTTATGGACAATATTTTTCATGATTATTTAGATGAATTCATCTTAGTTTCTCCTCATGATATATTTGTATAGTCCAAAGATGATTATAAGCATGATGTACATCTCAAGAAAACTTTGCAAACTCTTAGGAAAAAGGAGTAAATCTTTCTTCACTAAGGGCAAACTTGTGTATCTACAAGGAGTCATATCTAAAGAGGAATTTCATATAGACCAAGATAAAGTGAAAACAATAGTTGATTGGCTAGTTCCTAAAATTGATGATTAGCACATGAGAGACCACATATTAAGGATTTCTCTAAGATATCGAATCCCTCATCGATTTGACTAAAACGAATACATGATTTGTGTGGAGTGACGCTTATAAAAAATCATTTGAATCATTGAAACAAAAAGTTATTGAAAATTGTGTTTTGAAAAATATTGGAAATGAGAAGACCTTGAATCGAATGTTTAAGCTTTAATTTGCATATTGAACTTGCTCAAAGCACACAATGTGCACCATCTTTTTGAACACATGCAATTGGAATTGATCCACACAACTCCGCACCTTCACGATTGGAAGATTTTAGGAGAGGGCAACTATTGTTAGTTTTATCGATGGCACAAAATGAAAGATCTTCTGGGTAGAATTGAAGAATAGGAGGAGGAGAAGCGTTGGAGGAGTTTGTTGATAGAAGAGGAGAAGTGTTGGAGGAGTTTGCAGTACAATTTGGCGAAGAGGCAATTAAATTCAAGTCATGTGAATGGAATTCAGTGTAATTTTTATTGCTCAAGGCGTTGACTTTGTAAAGCATTGTTATTTTGCAAATGTTTCCTTTAAGACTTTTTCAATTACTTTACGATTTTACAAGTGTATGCATAGTCTTTCGATTATTTACATAAACAACTATTTTATGTTAAACGTGCTGGGAGTATGAGAATGTTGGTACTGAGAGTTTTCGATCTTCATTAGGAAGAAAATGGGCCCTAGATGGGCCTTTTAGATCAAAGAGTGATTAAGGACGGACAAATGAGAAGAGGGTGGTGGACACAGTCTAATCCTTTAATCACATAGGTTGGACATAGGTTTTCATGGGTTTTTTTGTGGTCAAAGAAGAAAAAACCACCTTAAACTAGAGGTTTTAGTTGTGCGAATGGTTTTGAAAAGCTTACAAATTAACAAGAGCCCTTGGATTGGCTCAATGATCCAAAGGCTAAGGTTGATTTGCAAAAGTCAAGGCATCCTTCAACATGGACCCTTGGATTTGAGGGAAAAGAAGGGCTATGATGTATTTTATCCATGAAAATGCACCTTTCATTATAATCCATTGATTTCCTTCTCAAATCGGATGATATCCTTTGAATTCTTCCCATTTTGGGTGCCTACATTGTCCACCATTGGTTAAAGATAGAATCTAATGCCCATGATTGGGTCTCCAAAAGGGCAAAGTGCCTTTTAATCTATGTCCTTGGATCTTGACTACATCAGATGGCTGAAAATGCACATGATTTTCATCTGAGCTCCAAATGCAGGCAACCATTAGATCCTCCTCCCATTTGATGACTCAATCCAATCGAAAACTTGTTCTCAGCCCCAAATCTGGGCTAGCATTAGATTCCCCCTCATCCAAGGGTCATAATACTTGTAGAGGTTGTGAAATTGAATTCATTATTGCATCTCTCTCTACTATGGCTTTCCCACGTATGGCATAGCCTCGGTCTACTATGTCAGCCCTTTAGATCGTAGCCATTAAATAAGAATATAAAAACTCAAACACAAATGCCTATCAAATATTATTTTATTCGAAAATATCACTAGCAATTGTCTATGACCTTCTAATCTCTTAAATTAAGCTTTTTAATTCTTAAAAATTAGGAATCGATGCATGGCTCACGTTTTTCCTAATGTAATGTGATTTTTTTCGGAATCATGTTCGTACTTCCCATTCAATATTTAGAAAAATGTTTTCAAGGACTGAACCTACATAAGCTTACATCAACATATTTGTTTCATTACTAGTATTCATGAGCTTGCAATTTGTCATCCTTGATATGATTTCACGATTTTGAAGTGTATGAAAGATTACATCATGTTTTCATTGATATTTTGAAAACAACAACTTACGAGTTGAATTTCCTTACGATGCATATGATGCAAAACACTTGACGTCTTTTTCTCAAAGTTTTCTTTATTAATATGATTTTATCTACACCTTATTGTATTTACATAGTCTATTGTAAGAGTAGTTTATTTTTGTATTGAGATACCTAAGTTTTAAAGGCTGAAACGATTGAAGTTTGTGTTCTAAGTCACCCTTCCTTTCCATACTTTACTTTCTTTAAAGAGATAGAAGCCATTGTTTTTTATAATTTAACCAATGAATGATTATGCGTTCAAAGGCTTAGAGGAAACAAAATCATTGTCTATCAATCATAATGAATAAAAAAAAAATCAAACCAAGTTCTTGAATTTAATTATTCTTGAATTTCACAAACATCATCTAATCTTGATTGAAGGACCTTATGTGCATCATCTTTTGGAACACATGTGGTTGGAATTGATCCACCCAATTCCGCAACTTCACAACCATATTTTTCCTCTATCATATATTTCAATGGTACAAACTTGCTTGGATGACGCAATTATTGCCCTAGAACTCACTGTGCTAGTGCTAGCTGATATTGATTTTGCAAGTTACCAAAATCTTCAATGCAAAAAGATTGGAACCACATCAGAGTAGATCTTTTGCTTCATATTGTGTAAAGAAATCATCTACCTCCTATGCTCGAAAATTTGTTTCCATTCAATGACATGGTAATGGGGATCCCCATGAACCTCCTTAGACTTCCTCACAGAGTTCAAAACTTGATGAGGTCAATGCCTCTTTCCCAAATGAGGACATCTAACAATTACATGTAGTTCGAGAGGATCTTGCCTATGAATTTAGTAGAAAATGGCTGCTCCTTGGCGCATAGTATTGGTAGCTTCTCTTTGAGCCTGAGTGGATGAAGAATCTCCACTTCTCATTTGAATGTCTTTTGGTATCTGAGATGATGCTCTATGCATGAGATTACACGCCCTAGGCATGCCATTCACAAAACAAAGGATGGCCTTGGTGCTAATATTGTGCTTGGAAATGTGGTGCTATGAGGCATAACTCACACTTCATAGAGTCTTCATACATTGTGGTGTCTGGTACCTTTGAGGATCTAAGTTCTTCAATCCTTAGAGAAGATCCACCCACTCCTCCTCTCGTAGGTGGAAAGGTCCAAATGATTCTTTGATATCAACTAGATTTGCCTTGCCATCATGAATGAATTTGGTTAAGAACAAAGTCCTTTCCATAGACATTTGCTTGGATTCATCCTAATTTTGAGATTCTAAATGTTTTCCTTTGCATTTACTTGTACCCTCACGTGAATCTTGAGGTTCTATCTTTGAGAGCTCCACTCCTTGCTCATATTTTACCAATATTTACCAATATCTGAGATTTTTTTATTTACCAATATGATATTGACATCTTTTTTTATCTTTTAAAATCATATTTCAAGCATTTATAAGTGTTGATCATACCTTAACATAGGAAATTGACTATTTATTGAAAAAACTAGTAATTATTCTATGGAGTTTTAATATACAGGTACTAAACTTTTTTGTGTATTTATGAGCATAAGGTTGAACAAAAGCTTAAACAAAACAACCAAAATGCATGTGAACTAGTTATAATGAAAGAAGTTGGAGAAGCTTGGAAAGTTGAGTTATCAAGTGGTGAAGTTGGTCTAGCCAACCAGCATAGGACTAGACCTAGCTCTTTGAATATGTAAATTACAACTTTTAGGCTTGTGGTTAGTGCAATAAAACCCAATAGGTACTTTGGAACGTCAACTAGAACAAATTGGTGCAAAACAGATAACTTGCACCTTGACTAGCTCACAAAAACCTTCTAAAAATGGATGAAAGTTATGACTTCAAACACTGAGAGCAACCAGCATGGTAACCATTGGAAACTTTCCTCGTATGTATAGAGTTGGCTTGCTAATGCATAAAATCCCTAATTTATAACAACTATAGAAGGAGCCATCACCTTAACACTAAATTGTGTCCTCATGATTTTTTAGGCATGTGTAGAGAATGATTGTGAGACTCAATAACTTGTTTTCCTCTCCAACTAATGAACCAAATGACTTAAAAATTTATAACATAAAATAGATAGTTATATCTTTGCAATGAATGCTAAAACACTCGATTTGGAGCCCTCTAGAGAGAACAAAAATCTCTGCAAGTTGACAGTTTGAGGAAGAAGGAGCAGTGAACAGAAATGGTAGCAAGCAATGATCAAAGAGTGTATGTATTTCTTCAAATAAAAAATCTACTAAATGTAATTTTTTTTTTGGATTTTATATATGGACTCTTGAGGATATGATCACACCTTTTCTCTATGAATTCAAATTCAAATTTAGGCAAGTTTGCTAGTTTAGATTGATTGGAATCTTTTCCTACAATCTAGCAAAAGAGAAGATTAAAGTCATAACTACCTCTTGATTTATTGATTGCAAATCAATACCAACCACGTCTAACTCATTGCTTATATGCCTTTTACTCTTTCCTTTTAGAAACATTAATACTTTGGAAATTACATAAGAGCGTGTTCTTATGATCAAACTCTCAATACAATAAATGAATGCAAGTAAAACTCTTCAAGGAGTGTGTGTGGCATCATTCAAATGATGGATTTGATGTAGAACATATCCTCCTCAAGCATAATGCAAGCTTTGTGTTCCACTCGCTCCCCCGCAATCTAAACTATGCCTGAGTCTTCACTCTCTGATAGGTTGAATATGTTCCATACCTTTGAATCTACAAAGCTTTATCCCATCAAGTGCCTTTGTCATCATGTCTGCTATTCGCTTCTCAATAGGAACAAATGAAATATCAATTTCCTTTGCCATAAGCTTCTCTCTTAGAAAGTGGTAATGGACTTCTATGTGCTTTATCCTTGCATGAAAAATTGGATTTGCAGCCAAATGCATGGAACTTACATTATCTCTAAGTAAGTGAGGTTTTGAACTTACAAGTCCCAAATCTCACTACAACTCCTTAAGCGATATTGCTTCTTGAGTTGCAATAGTTAGAGCTCTATATTCTGCTTCAATTGAAGATAAATCAACTATTGGTTGCTTCTTGGAACTCCATGAAACCAATTGTGAACATGCAAATGCTAAGTATCCAAAGGTACTTTTTCTATCATCCTTTGCTCCTACCTAGTTTGCATCTGGATAGATTTTAATATCCAAATTTGAAGAGTAAGGATAATAGATACCTTCATTAAGCGTCCCTTTGAGGTACTTGATTACTCTCTTTGTAGCATCCATGGCCTTCTAGGTGAGTGCATGAACAGACTAATATGTCTGGTCTTGTGTGAGTAGCATATATCAAGCTACCAACTAATCTTTGATATTGTTTAGGATCTTGAACGTGCTCACCTTCATAAACACTTAGTTTATGGTTCAATTCCAAAGGTGTACCTACAAGCTTTCTGTTCTCCATTCTGAACTTCAAAAGTAGGTCTTGAATGTATCTTCTCTGAGTTAGATACATCCCTTCATCTGTATAGATCACTTCTATACCTAGGAAATATATGATCTCACCTAAATCACTGATTTTGAACTCCTCTTACATGTGTCTCTTGATCCTTTGAATGCCATTCAAATTATCAATTGTCACAATAATATCATCTACATATACACATAGATAGTTAACCTCATCTTGATCCCTTCTGATGAATAGAGAAGTATTTGAATTGCTAGGTTTGAACCCTTGATCTTGAAGGTATGTAACCAACCTATAGTTCCAAGCTCTAGGAGCTTGTTTCAATCCATACAATGTTTTCTTTAGTCTGCAAACATATGATGTATGATTAATGTTTTCAAATGTTGGTGGTTCTGACATGTATACCTCTTCACCTAACCAACCATTTAGGAATGAATTTCTCACATCAAGTTGGAGGAGTCTGCAATTTCTTGCGGCAACTACACTTATCAATGTTCTAATTGTAGTCATCTTTGAAACTCGTGAAAATGTTTCCTCATAGTCTATACCATGAGTTTGTGAGCATCCATTGGCAACTAATCTTTTCTTGTACCTAGGAACTGATGCATCTGAGTTTCTTTTAACTTTATATACCCATCTCCAACTAATTACCTTTTGATTGTGTGACATTGGAACCAAATCCCAAGTGTTTGTCTCCTTCAATGCATCTATTTCTTCTCTGGGTCATGTGATGCAAAACTTGACATTCTTATGGCTGATTTGCAGCATACTTTTGATGTCACTTATCTTGGTCTTTTGAGCTACTATCTTGGCATCCAGTTTGTATCCGTTGAGGGGGCAATTGTTATGCATCAAGCAAAGTATGTTGAAAAACTACTTCAGCGTTTTGACTTTGAGGATTGTAAGCCAGTTTCCACACCAGTTGAGATAGGATTCAGGTTCTCAGTTGAGGATTCTAGTGATGCATTTGACACTTCTCTTTATCAGCAAGCTGTGGGATGTCTTATATATGCATGCAACACAAGGCCGGATATACAGTATGCAGTTTCCCAGTTGAGTCGATTCATGCATAGCCCTGGCACTAAGCATTGGCAAGCAGTGAAACATGTGTTTAGATATCTTCGAGGCACTTTGAGCTTAGGTCTCTTTTATGGCAGAGATGTTCAGCCATGCTTGCATGCTTTTACAGATAGTGATTGGGCTGGTTGTTATGATACTCGCGTGTCCACTAGTGGTAATTGCTTTTTCCTTGGAGACTCATGCATATCTTGGTTGAGTAAGAAGCAACCTACAGTGGCGACATCAAGTTGTGAAGCTGAGTACAGGGCAGTTTTCACAGCTACAGTGGAGTGTATATGGCTGAGACTCCTATTGATGGATCTTTGCATGGATATTGATGCTGCTACACATATTCTCACAGATAGTCAGAGTGCTTTGGCTGTTGCACGAAACCCGATGTTTCATGCACGGACCAAACATATTGAGGTGCATTATCACTATGTGAGAGAGCGCCTTCATGCAGGAGATATTGATTTGGTATATGTGCCTACACAAGATAATGTGGCCGACATATTCACCAAAGCTCTTCAACGGGAAAAGTTTGAAGCTTTTCGCAAAGCTTTAGGCTTATTACCTTGTGGGGGCTGACTGTCACTCCCTATATGTGTTCACATCATTCGCTCCAGGGGGGTTTGTTACACTTATGTGTTCCTCGAGTAGCTTTGATGTGAACCTTTTCCCTATACATGGGCACTTTTTACTCTAGTGCTGGCTAGAGGTTTTTTCCCCATGTTACCACATACTTGATACTCTCATATGTGGTGGTACTTTGTACTTAGGGATATCATTCAGCTCTTACTTCAGTTCAGTTCATCGATCAATAGAGAGAGCTATTCCATCCATCGTCTTCTCCATGTGTCTTGTTGCGTTTGTGCTCCTTGTGTGTGCTTCTTGTGTGTGTCTCGCACTTCTACACACACCCAATGTGACCAAATCTTTGAATTTTGAACATATCATAGTTTTTATATGGTAGTAGCATCTCCAAGACAAATTTTTGAAATTAGAGCTTCAAATATGAAATAATCATGTGTTCATCAGACACATGTATCACTCTTCGACAAATCCTCACCAGTGATTATTTTGAGAAGAATAGGTCATTTAACCTACCAAATGATGTCAAATTTCTTCAAACTTTTAACAGAATATAGCTATTACTATCTGAGTTTTGTGATATAAATTTCATACTAGTTGTACATTTGAGGATTTCAAAATGACTAAAATACTAAGCCTCTATACCTGCAATATTTTAAACATTTGCAGAGGATAATGTTTACTCTTTTCTTCATATCGCCTACATTGAGAAACATTTCATCTTGAAATTTTGTACACATCATGTAAAAATGTCTAGCTAATGTTAGAAAGAAAAATCATCGAATTTGGGTAATTGAGCTAAGAGAACCAAGCACCTCGATGTGACATGGTCTCTAGTCATTTTATAAATTCTAGAAGTTGCACTTTGATGTGCAGAGATTGTTTAACCTATCAAATGATCCTGAAAAATGATGAAACTTGTTATGCACAAAGAATTTTTATTATGCTTTCATATACAAGAAAAATCATGCAATTTGGATCTACCAATGAAGAGAAATTTCCTTTGTAATAGGCCTATGTCACTTGTTTTAGGCCTCTACCTCTATTAGCAACACTTTTAGTGCAGAGATCATTTGACCATTCTAGAAGTATCCAAATTATTTAAAAATTTGTCAACTTAAAGAAAAGCATATGGGCTATGTTTCCTCAAAATTTCAATAAATTTGGGCATTCTCTCAAAGATCAGCAGCCAAATGGCTATGAGGCTGCTACCTCACTAACTATTTCCTCACTTATTTTCTTAAACTTAAAAATGACAAGACACGTTAATCCTTATGATTATGCAAACTCATTCATTATCTTGGATGGATTGTGACATGGAGATATATCCATGCATATAATGATCATTTAGATCAATGCAAACCAATTATCAATCCAAATCATCTCGTGGAAAAATCGATTCTTTATAATATCCACTTTTAAATGAAAGTGAAAATGTATGGATGTCATTCTATTCATTGTGCTGCTTGCACATTCATTAATCTCATCATAACCAATCACATACAAGCATTTAATACTTAGATTAATGATCATAACCATAGCATGAACGTGTGCCGACTATGTATATAATTACATATCAAATACATAGGTTCCCATGAAGAACAATTCATGTGCTCAAGAGTTACTTGAAGAAAACACATGTTAGTTGTTCTTGATGTATATACCTTGTCTTTTACCCTCGAAAGACACAATTAGTGTATGCATGGTACCTCTATCACATACCTCATGCTCACCCTAACTCATCATGGTGATACATAAAAGTGATCTTCTATAAACAAAAAATGCATTATGCACTTCAACTTTCTAGCAATCATATCGTCTATGTATGGATGCATCCACTCATGCATCTTCTTTTCTACTTCAATCAATTTATTTGCCCATAAGAACTATGAATAGGAAATTGCATTAAGAAGAAATTCATAGAGTACATACTAATTTATTTGATATGCCCATAAGAACTATGAATAGGAAATTGCATTAAGAAGAAATTCATAGAGTACGTACTAATTTATTTGATATGCCTAAGGATAGGCCATGGTTCATACATAGTGTGTATGAGGTGAGCTAGATGCTTAGCCTAGTGGGCTATGATTGTGAACACATCTAGTTACCATTTTTCAGTGTATTTAGTGCACCCATATTATGTTTCACATTATATGTGGGAGTGCCAGATTATTGTAGTGGTTTGCTAGAGATACCTCATTTCGAATTGGGAATGATTTGATCATAGTGATGATCAGATGGTGGTCAGAGATAAAGCAAGTTTCATCCAATTGGAACATCATGCATGCCATTGTTGAGAAGGTGGTGGTAGTTCCACCAGTTGCTATGCTTTCTTAGCATGTCTTCACTTGGCATGATGGAATTAGTTCCATAGAGTGGATTGGGATTTACTTTATATGGGAAATATTTTGATCCATAGTTTGGATTATCATATATGATAGATAGAGATTTGGATCCATAGTTTGGATTATTATATATGACGGATCAAAATTTCGATCCATAGTTTGGAGGTGACAGATTGAAATCTTGGTCCATAGTTTGGATCATTAAGAGATTGACATCTTGTTCCATAGTTTGGATCATTGATAGATTTTCATCTTGGATTCTCGTTTTCATTTCATTACATTGAGTAAATCAAGCACATTTACTTGAGCTTAGAGATAAAACACTATTTGGAAAAGATTTCCATTTATTTTTAGTATTTTTCCACAGAGACTTGGACATAACCAGATTGTTTTGGATGAGCATAGTATTTTTTTCATTACTCTAGTCGAGTGAGTAATTTTGCATGATTATACCATATGACAAGCTATCAGTGGGTATTTCAGGGAGACAAAGGCAAGCTGCCAAGGTCTCTATAGGTGACACACCGTCACAAGGTAATGGTCAAGGTTTAGGCATAGGGAGTCCCAAGATATTCCGAGTACTTATGATGTGCACACAGGGACTCATTGGGCCTCAGAGGCATTCCTACAGTATGCACAAGGCAAGGACTACTATTTATTGGTGGAAATGCTAGATAGGAAGCAGAGAGACGAGTTGTGTACTTTTTTATTATCTAGTACTTTAGACACCTACCACACTTTACTCTTATTATTTGGAATCACATATTTTGATTCCCAGGTTAACTCCTTCTATATCATTGAGGACAATGATCTTTAGAAGAGGGAGAGAGTGTTATATTCCAGAGATGTACATACTTGGAGGAATGAGAAGTTCCTTGCTCAGGGGATAGCCAAGGCCAAAAGCCAGAGACTTCATACAAGGTACCACCTACTCATGATGGTTGGATGAGTAGAGGGACCTTAGAGAAAGCTCTAGACAAGGACTAGGCAAGGGATATAAATAGGCTGGGAGGTGAGTTCTACGCATGTCATTCTCCACTTCTCACATTTGGTATCAGAGCATGGTGGAGGGATCGATGGAGAACAAGGTAGAGATGAAGATGGAGGATTCTCACAAGCATAAGATGATCTTCTTCTTTGCATATGCAACATTATCTTTTGCCTCTTCCTTTTCAAGTTGAGCTTCATCACCATCTTTATGGTGATCGCTACATGTGTCAAGAGAAAATATAGAAGGCGACAGTGACAACAAAAGTGCAAAGCTTTGTCATCACCATAAGTAGTGCAAGGTATGCAAAATTGCTTCATATATGTCTAGAATTCATCGGATGCACATCTTGGGAATCGAAATCTTAACCTATAGCACCCAAGGCATACGTACTAACCACAAAGCCTCACGAAACTATTATTCACATGCTTTCAAACTTTTACTATTATATTGAATTCTCAGGGAGCTCAAACTATAGAGAGAGAGGTTAAGAGAAAGAAAGAGAATAAGGAAATAGAGAAGGAAAGATAGAGAGAAGAAAAGAAGAAGAGAAGGAAGGAGAGAGAGAGAGAGAGAGAGAGCGAGAGAGAGATAGATAGATAGAGAAAAGAATGAAAAAAAAGGTAGAGAGAAAGAGATAGAAAAAGAGAGCTAGAGAGAAAGAAGTAAAAGGATATGAAGGAGCAAGAAAATGGATAAACAAAGAGGAAGAGAGAAGATGAAAGTGAAGACTAGAGAGAGAAGAAAAAGATTAGAAAGAGAGAAGAGTAAAGAAAGAGCATGGCTAGTATACCTATCTTCATGAAAATGGACATAACTCTCTCATATGAAACCCAAATTGGATGGTTCCACTTGGTATGAAATGTAGACTCCAAGACCTTTCAAATGCATAGCTAGAACCTATCATTGGATAATTAGAAACCATTTGTAGAGATTATTTAATTCTCTACATACTTCTTCAAAGAGGTATGCTGCCCACTCACCTAGCCCCATTGTTTTGGCCACAACTTCCTCATAGAATATCCAAATCAAGAAGTGCAACTTGGTACAGATTCTAGACTTCAAGACCTTTCTTTCTAAAGGTCATATGAAATATTTGGACCATTGAAAGATATCTATACACAAGCTTTTTGATGGCTATTGACTAGTGAGAAACTCTTTTTGAGTGAATTGAGTGCTTAATTATGATAATTAGGAGTTCTTAATCATATTTTGAGCCATTTTGGATAGGAATGAACTGATTATCAAAAATTTTCATCATATGTTTTCTGTCAAATGAATTCATTTGAATACTTCTTGCATCAAAGTTTATAATTTTGCATTGTACTTTCTTCCAATGTTATGAAACTAACATGGGAATGTGCATGAAAGTTAGTTTGATATGAATTCATCTATGTTACATTAACTTATGATGATTCATAAAAGCATGCACAAGTTTTTTTTTGTGTGTTTCAAGATCTTTGTGCAGGTATTGGAGCAAGAAAAGAGCTTGTTATGAGGGCATGTAGTGCCCAACAACACATTTTGGAAAAGTTTCTTATTTGCAAGTTTTTGGAGTAAAGAAAGTGGTTAGCCCATCATACTCCAGCTGGTAGGTGATGAGTTCACTTCCCACAATTGGTACCAGAGCCTAGGAAGTAGACTTGGGCAAGGAAGGTGCATGCGTCGATTTCAAAGGTGAGGTTAACAAAGATTTGAGTGTATCTCCCAATCTATAGGTCAGATTTAGACGTGTAAGATATTGTTGGACTCTTGGAATGAGCGTTCCAATGGAAGAACTAGATTGAGGATCCAAGATACCTAACATGGGTGAGAACTAAGTTCAAGATACTGCGGTTGAGAAGAAGGGGCTCAAGAGACCAAGGTTGCGAACAAGGCAAGTCCGTAGGCAAGTGGCCAAGAAATGGAAAGGCAAGGTTCAAGAGACCAAGGTTGAGAGCCAGGGTTCAAGAGGCCAAGGTTGAGAGCTAGGATTCAAGAGACCAAGGTTGAGAACAAGAAGATTCAAGAGACTGTGCAAGATTGAGGACATCAATTCAAAGGGAGATCAAGGATTGATCATTGAAGACAATGATCTGTAGAAGGGGAAGAGAGTGTTAGACTCAAGAAATGATAGGCAGGAGATGGTTGAACCACACCCTAAGAGGGAGGGTTAGGAAGTAATATTCAACCATGGATTTTGGGGCAAGTGGTCAACCCATCATACTGCTAGTTGGTAGGTCATGAGTTCACTTCCCACAATTACCTCCGAAATAGCATCCAATCTTTCCATGCTCTCATACCAAATGTGAGGAGTGAAGAATGACATGCTTGGGACTCACCTGCTAGTCTATTTATAGCCCTTGCCTAGTCACCATCTAGATTTCTCTCTAAGGTCCCTCTACTCACCTAGCCATCATGAGTAGGTACCTCATATGAACTCTCTGGCTTTTGGCCTTGGCTATCCCCTGTGTTGGAGTTAGACGTCTGCGAAAGCACGCGAACAACACAAGGAAGAAGAAGAAGCTTGGAGCAAAACACACAATACTAAATGTATTACTAGAGAATGTACAAAGATAAGTAGCCCATTAGGGCAATAGGCGTATATACAAGCCGAGGGAAAAAAACCTCCTAAAGAGGGAAAAAAGTGCCCCGGCGGTCCTAGTGTGTTCACACACATCACTACCTAAATATATCAACAAATCCCCCCTGGGAGTGATGTGGTGAACAAGGAGCTGACACTCATGTATAAGGAAGTGCCAAGCTATGTGGAAATCACTCCACAAAAGGAAGTAAGCCCAAAGCTTTGCGGAAAGCTTGAAACTTCTCCCTAGGCAGAGCCTTCGTGAAAACTTCTGCAATGTTCTCCTGCGTGGGCACATATGCCAAGCTAATCTCCCCAGCAGAGAACCTCTCCCTGGCATAGTGATAATGCACCTCAATGTGCTTAGTGCGAGCATGGAACACAAGGTTCCTCGCAACTGCCAATGGGCTTTGACTGTCAGTGAAGATGGTGGTGGCAGAAGTCTGACCAACACCCAAATCAGCCATAAGGCGTCTAAGCCACACACACTCAACACTCGCTGTGAAAGCTGCCCTATACTCAGCCTCACAACTGGAAGGGGCCACAATAGGTTGCTTCTTGCTCAACCAAGATATACATGAGCTACCAAGCATGAAGCAAAAGCCACTAGTGGACACACGAGTGTCATAGCAACCAGCCCAATCAGAGTCAGAAAAAGCATGCAAATCTGGCGGTAGTGATCCCCCCTTGGGCCAAGTACCACTCAAGTAGCGAAAGATGCGCTTAACTGCCTGCCAATGCTTGACTCCTTGGCAATGCATAAACCTGCTCATCTGTGAGACAGCAAACTAAATATGTGGTGGAGTAATGCATAAGTAAATCAAGCATCCAACAGCCTGCTGATAGAGAACAACATCAAATGCATCTACAGCATCATGAAAACTCAATCGTAAACCTGTCTCCATAGGAGTGGCAATAGGCTTACATTCTTCAAGGCCAAAACGCTGCAATAATGTGTCAATATATTTCGTTTGACACAAGGCCATTCCACCATCAACTTGCATAAACTAAATGCCCAAATAGTGATGCAAATGCCCCAAATCAGACATCTCAAATGAGGCATGCAAATCAGCCTTAAAATCAGCAATATGCTTCTCAATAGGACCAGTGAGCAGCATGTCGTCAACATAGACAACAATGATCAGAAGCACATCATTAGCACGCTTAACATATAAGGTGCTTTCAGTTGGAGTGTTCTCAAAACCATGTGCAATCAGATAGGCATGTATCTTCTCATACCAAGCACGTGGTGCTTGTTTTAAACCATATAATGCCTTCTTTAACTTGCACACCTGGTTTTCATGCCCTTTCTGCACAAAGCCACGGGTCTCATCAAAATCAATGCCTCTTTCCTGTGCATAACCCTTTGCAACAAGCCTAGCCTTATACCTGTCAACTGTACCATCAGGTTTATGCTTCAGCTTGTATACCCACTTAGTGCCAATGGCCTTCTTGCCAGGTGGCAAGTCACATAAAGACCAAGTACCATTCTTCATTATTGCATCATGTTCAGATTGCATAGCAGCCATCCAATTTTTTGAATTTTATGCTTCATCAAACGAAATAGGCTCATTCTCATCACAGAGACTAGATGCACCCATAGCATAGCAATCTGATGCAAAAGATGCACTATGAGAGCCTGATCGAGTATGATATGACAAAAATGCATCTAATTTGCTGTCACGCAAGGTTTTCACCAGCCATTTTGGCATAGTTCTTGCCTGCTCAATATCAGCTCTCTCATCAATAAGTGCATCATGTATATCTGCATCAGAAATGGAATTATCTGCATCATCACATGAAACCTACAAAGGTTGATAAGTTGCCTCATTAGGACCAACACTAGATTTTCCACCTGTAAAAAGAGGCAACAAAGTATCATACATGTCTTTGGAGCTAACATATGTCTCCTTAGTACATGAAAGCAATGGCTGAATAGCATCTTCCACAAAAACAACATCAAGTGTAACCAAAATGCGTTTACTCTGTTGATGATACAGACGATATCCTTTACTTTCAAAACTGTACCCAACTAAAATACATTTTACTAATTTATCATCCAATTTCTGCGATGTTTTTCAGGCACTAATGCATATGCCAAACAACCAAAAACAGACAGATGAGCAAAACATGGCTTGCGGTCATGCCAAGCCTCATATGGAGTGATAGACTCCAGCGCTTTAGTGGGACACCTATTGAGTACATATGCTACACACATGATAGCCTCAAGCCAGAAACTATGTGGTAAAGCCTGACTCTTGACCATACACCTCACCCTCTCCATGAGTGACCCATTCTTTCGTTCAGCAACTCCATTTTGTTGAGTTGTATACGGCACTGTACACTGGTGTTTTATCCCATGTTCATCGAGAAATGCATTAAAATCAGAAGACATATATTCCCCCCCTCGATCAGAACGGAGGGTGCCCATTTTACATGCTGACAGATTTTCAACCAAAACCAAAAACTGTTTGAAGCACATGAACACTTCGGAATTTGCCTTCAATGGATATACCCATGCATGCTGGAAAAATCATCGATGAAAGTAATAAAGTAAAGATAATTCCCAAAAGGTGTCTACATAGGACCACAAACATCACTATGTACAAGCTGCAATTTCTGAGTAGCCCAAATTGAACCATCTTTTGGAAAGGATGAACGCTGCCTTTTGCCCAAAATACAGCCTTCACAAACATGTTTTCCAGGTTCCTCAAGTTTGGGCAAAGAGGACATCATTTCAGATTTTTGCAGGCATAGCAAAGTAGCAAAATTCAGATGAACAAAGCGTGCATGCCAAAGCTTTGCATCTAACATAGCTTGAGAGTCATTTACTGCACATGCCAAATCATTTACAGATCTTTCATAGTCTATGAGCCTATATAGCCCACGACATAAAAATGCCAGAAGCAATAATCACATCGCCATTTGATAGATCATGAACTGTACACATGTTATCAACAAATTTCACAACGAAGACAATCTTGGCTGATGCAGAAACTGATAACAGGTTCTCCTTAATCCCTGGCTTAAATAAAGCATCTGACAAAGGGAAAGAACTACCATCAGCAGTAGTCAAAATGATCTTACCAACTCCCATAACAGGATAAGAGGAGTTGTTGGCACATGTAACAGTAATCCCTATAGGGGCAGGCTCGAGTGAAGAGAAGAAACTGCGCTGCGAGGTAATATGTTTGGTCGCCCCACTGCCAAAGTACCAAACATCTGAGTCTACTGCATACATGCATTGCTCATGAGAAGATGGGTCAAAACTGCAAACAGTAGTAAATGCCCATTCTTCTTCCTGCACAAGATTAGCAGACTCCGTTTTTGGTGTAGAGGCTTCTGCAACAACCATTCCAGCCTCTTTCGTCTTTGCCTCTTTTGCAGCCAGTTTTGGACATATCTTTATGATATGATCATTCCCTTTACAGTACTTACAGAACAATTTTTGCTTTTCTGATTTTTTCTCATCTTTATCTTGGTTCTTCGAATGTGCAGCATTTGCAGATTTCTGCTTACTAGTAGAAGAGCTCCATTTTCCTTTGCCCTTCTGACTAGCCAAGAAGGCTTGATCTGCAACACGCATAATGGACCTATTTTGCCTGGACTGATCCTTCTGCAACAGAACAGAGACTAACTCCTCAAATGACAAGGCATTTGGATTGCCTTTCATCATCAATCGAAGAGTAGAAGCAAAACTCTGATATGAATCAGGAAGACCATTCAGAACAGTCTGCACAAGTGAGCTATCTGGTATAACCTCATCAGCAGAAATTAGTTGTTCCTTCAAGTCTTTTATCTTTGTTAGAAAACTATCCATGGAATCACCTTCATTTATGTGCTCACTCTCCAACTGTTTTTGGAGGTAAGCAATGTGAAGAGAGATGGTGGATGCAATCCAAAGATGAGTAGGTGCTGCTACAACCAGCTTCATAACTGAGACTTCAGAGTTGATTAGTAGACCCTTTGAGCTTCCTAAATCCACCAAAATATCAGCCAAGTACTTTGGAACATGTATCCCAAAAGTTTAAGTCAAGACAGACTAGTTGCGAAATGACTAGCTCCCAAAACTTGCTATTTTTGGACATACACCTGCTGGAAAAAATGAACAGTGCTCTCAACCTGGTAGGAATTAGAAAAATTTCTTTTGGGCATAGCAAATAGACTTAGCAAGCTTCCCAATCCAAGTTAAAACACTTCAAATGATGGACTGAGCACTGAGACCAAGTTTCATCAATTTCTAGAACATTCCCACAATTCTCGGGGCTCTGCAGAGATAGACCAGTGAGCAGTAAAATGGATATATCTCCCAAATTGGTAATCGAATGACCATGAAAATTTATACGTACAAACTAGACCGTAAGAGCTATCCAACGCATTTTAAAACACTGAAAAAGGATCCGTAGAACGCGAGATATGACCTTCTGAAGTTACTGCTCTGAGTGAGTATAGCAGAGAACAAAACAGAGAGGTAGATAGATGATAATAAATGTATAGATTCACATATGATTACAACCACATTGGCAATGAATCTTTGCACAATGGGAGTAGAATGATAGAGCTATGGAGTAAGCTCTTCAATCTCTACAAAATGACATGAAGTGGTCACGTACAAGGCTTGCTAATCGCCTCTTTCTTCTTGCTCTTTTTATAGCGATTCTTGGAGGGAGTTTTGAATTCCAATTCGAATGGCTCCACCTAAAAGTGATCCCCAAAGTTAGGAGAGATTCCCTCAGCTCAAAAATTCGTGATTTTGGTAGTTGGGGCCACGAATTTGCTTTTACATCATGGATGAGGTAAGCCATCCTTTTCCTTTTTTCTTTTTCCATTTACAAGAGATAAAAATGAACTCTTTTACAAGAGGTTTTCACATGACTACACATGTGACTTACAAATGAGGATAATATCAAATATATCAAGCATGTAGGCTTGGGTAAAATGCACCAACAGCTCCCTCTCAAGCCTAACATGCTTGGCCTTCAAATAAGTCTTCAATTGTCCTTGATTTCCTGCAAGCCAATCATCAACTTGAATCTACTTAATTTTGTACCATCAAGAGCTTTAGTCAACATGTCGGCACATTGCATATCTGTAGAGACATAGGATAGTTGAATATCCTTGCTCATTAGCTTCTCCCTTACGTAATGGTAGTGGACTTCAATATGCTTGGTTCTAGCATGGTATACCAGATTAGCTGCTAGATGTAGTGAGCTTGTGTTGTCACCAAAAATGTGAGGTGTTGAAGAATGAAGTCCAAGGTCTGTGTACAAAGACTTTAACCACATGATTTATTGAGTTGCATTAGCCAAACCTCTATATTCGGCTTCGGTAGAAGATAATGCCACGGTTGGTTGCTTCTTTGATGACCAAGAAATGATTTTTGAACCTGCAAATGATACATACCCTGATGTGCTTCTTCTATCATCTTTAGATCCGGCCCAATCTGCATCTGAGTAGACCTTTAGCTCAATATCTGAAGTAAATGAATAAAACAAACCTTCATTCATGGTCCCCTTTAGGTACTTGAGGACTCTCTTGGCCGCTTCCATATGTGGTCTTCTCGGCTTATGCATAAACTGACTCAATATGCTAACACTATAGCATATATCCACCCTTGTGAGTGTTGCATAGTTCAAACTTCCAACCAAGCTTTGATAGCTTGTGATGTCTTCAATTGGCTCTCCTTCATAAGCACTAAGCTTATGATTTTGCTCCATAGGTGTACCTGCACACTTGGTATTTTCCATCTTGAACTTGACGAGCATGTCATGGACATACTTCCTTTGTGTGATGTATATACCTGAATCTGTGTAGATCAACTCCAATCCAAGAAAATAAGTGAGTGGTCCGAGGTCACTTATTTTGAACTCCTCCTTCATTTGACTCTTTACCTGTTTGATTCCTTCAAGATCATTGCCTGTGATAATAATATCATCAACATACACACATAAATAGATCACTTCAGATCCATTCCTCTTTATGAACAAAGAGGTATCTGCCTTGCTAGTTTTGAATCCTTGGTCCTGCAAATAAGTCACCAATCTGAAATTCCAAGCTCTTGGAGCTTGCTTCAATCCATACAAAGCTTTCTTTAGTTTGCATACATAGTTAGGATGATGTACATCCTCATATCCAGGAGGTTGTGCCATATACACTTCCTCAGAAATCCATCCATTCAAGAAAGCATTCTTTACATCAAGTTGATAAAGATTCCAATTTCTAGATGCAGCAAGACTAATGAGAACCCTAATTGTAGGCATTTTTGCAACAAGAGAGAAAGTCTCCTCATAATCAATACCATGGGTTTGAGCAAACCCTTTAGCAACTAACCTTGCTTTGTGTCTATTTATACTTCCATCTGGATTCCTCTTGATTTTGTATATCCATCTAGATCCAATTATCTTCATAGATGGCTTGTTAGGTACAAGCTCCCAAGTGTCATTCTCCTTCAAGGCTTCCATTTCTTCATCCATTGCATCTCTCCAAGCTTTCTTGCTTTGTGCTTCTTCAAATGTGGTAGGTTCTTCATTGGTTGAATCCTTTGCAATGTAGATTGAGTGCTTGGTGACCAAAGAAGTATCATAACCAAACCTCTCTGGTTTCTTCTTCTCCCTTGAAGACCTTCTAAGTGGTTGATGTGAGCTCTCGGGTCCATATGTAGCATCCTGCATCTTTGCTTTACCTTTGTTCTTCCATAGCTTTAGTCTTTCCAAGTCTTCTAGGTCAATCTCCGAATCACTTTCTTCAAGCTGCTTTGGTTCCTTTGGTTGAAGTGATGGAAAATCTTCATCCAAGTCATATGGTAGCTTCACTTTCCTGTCATCATCAAACCATGATTTGTTTTCATCAAAAATTACATCTCTACTCACAGAAAATCCTTTATTGGTTGGATTGTACAATCTATATCCTTTTTGGTTTTGATCATAACCAATGAATACACACTTCTCTGCCTTGGGATCCAATTTCCCTCTTACTTGAGAAGGAATGTGAGCATAGGCTAAGCATCCAAAGATTTTGCAATGCTCTAGACTAGGTCTTCTTCCATTCCACACTTCATATGGAGTGGTTCCATCTAGTGACTTAGATGGAAGTCTATTTATGAGATATGTGGCTGTCGACACAGCCTCTGCCCATAGGTAGTTTGGCAATCCCTTTTCGTTGAGCATGGACCTTGCAGCTTCGACAATAGCTCTGTTCCTCCTCTCTACTACACCATTGAGTTCGGGTGTATACCTTGTAGTGACTTCCCTTTTAATGCCTCTTTCATGCAAGAAGGCATCAAATTCAGAAGAGAAGTATTCTCCTCCACCATCTGATCTGAGTCTTTTCAAAGTCCTACCTGTTTGATTTTCAACAAGAGCAATATACTTCTTAAAGCAATTAAACACTTCATCCTTGTGCTTCATGAAAAACAGAATGGTCCACCTGCTACAATCATCTATGAAAGACACATAATATCTTGAGCCTGATATAGATGGCTCCTTACTTGGACCCCACACATCCGTGTGCACTAGATCCAAAGGATTTTGATACATATATCCTTTCTTATTGAAAGGTTGTCTATGAGCCTTGCCGAGTTGACAAGCTTCACACTTATAAATCATGTGTTGCCTTGTGATATTAGGCAAACCAAGTACACTTTGGTCCCTGCAAATCTGTTTGAGTGTCCTCTCACCAATGTGAGCAAGCCTTTTGTGCCATATCTCCAACTCTGTAAGAGTTTGAGATCCATAGCTAAACAAAGCTATGTTCTTTGTATCTTCCACTTCAAAAGTGAAAAGCCTTCCTGTCTTTTCTCCTTTGGCAATCCTTCCAAAGCCTTGCCTTGGGTCTTCAACATATGCTCCAAATCGATTGAATCTAACCTGCAATCCTTTTTCAACAATCTGTCCAACACTTATTAAATTTTTGGTAATTGTAGGGACATACAAGACTTTGCTTAAGAGGTTCATATTCCCATCTGATGTCTTCACATTACCTATCTTCTCCACTGAGTGCTTTGTGTCATCTCCTGTCTACACTTCATGCTTATTATGAGGATCTTCCAAATCAAAAAGTAAAGCCACATTTCCTGCTACATGGTTCGAGCATCCCGAATCAATGTAAAATATGTGATCATCATCCTTACCCTTCTTCGCTGATAGATTCATAATCAATAATGAATCTTCTTGACTTTGGTCCTCTGCATAGTTATTGTAATCTCTTCTTCCTCTATGGCCACTTTGATAGTTGTTGTTGTTGTTGTAATTGTTGTTGTAGTAGTTGTTTTTGTTGTAGCCTCCATTGTATCTACCTCTATTTGATCCATAGCCACCTCTATTGAATCCTCTTCCTCTTGAGTTCCTCGGGTTCCTGAAACATTCTTCAGTAGTATGGTTAGATAAGCCACATATGTTGCAAGGTTGAGATGATTGGAATCTCCCCTTGCCTTGCTTTCCACCTCTGCCTCTTCCTCTAGCTCTTCCTCTACCTGTAAAGTTTGCTTGGAAAGAGCTTCCTTCATCTTCATTCTTCCTATTCTTTGACTTGTCCTTGACCTTAGCTTTATCAGAATATAAGGCAGAAGTTTGATTACCTCTTGAGGACTCACCACCTTTGCTAATCTTTGCTTCATGAGTGAGGAGTTGGCCCATGAGTGTGTTGAGGTCGGGTACATGCATATCCATGTATAAATCCATGGCTGTTGTGAATGACTCCCACTTGTCGTCTGCTTTGATTCCATTCATGATTTGTCTTATGATTTGCTCCTCTTCAATTACCTCTCCAATGCTTCCAAGTTGGTCGGAAATCTCCTTCATCTTTGTGAAATAATCAGTCACATTTTGCTTCGGGCTTTTCTTCATTGTTGTGAACTCCATCCACAATTGGTTCTTCCTTGCTCGAGTGTTGGAAGAGAAGAAAGAAGCAAGTGCATTCCAGGTTTCTCTTGATGTCTTGCATCCCTTGACATGAGGTAAAAGAAAATCAGAGATTGAGTTTAGAATATAGGACCTTGCAAGTGCATCCTTCGAACACCAATTCGAAAGTCCTTCCACTTCTTCATGTGATGGTTGCCCTTTGTTCCTCATGGTTGGCATTGCTTCATCTCCGGATATGAATCCATATAGATTCCTCCCTTGAAGGTAAGCCTCCATCGTTAGAGACCATGCCGGGTAGTTGTTTCGATCCAATTTGTCAATTGTTGATGGAAATCCATCTCCCATGTTGCTTGACTATGCTCTCATACCACTGTGAAGAGAGATGGTGGATGCAATCCAAAGATGAGTAGGTGCTGCTACAACCAGCTTCACACCAGCCAACTGAGACTTCAGAGTTGATTAGTAGACCCTTTGAGCTTCCTAAATCCACCAAAATATCAGCCAAGTACTTTGGAACATGTATCCCAAAAGTTTAAGTCAAGACAGACTAGTTGCGAAATGACTAGCTCCCAAAACTTGCTATTTTTGGACATACACCTGCTGGAAAAAATGAACAGTGCTCTCAACCTGGTAGGAATTAGAAACATTCCTTTTGGGCATAGCAAATAGACTTAGCAAGCTTCCCAATCCAAGTTAAAACACTTCAAATGATGGACTCAGCACTGAGAACAAGTTTCATCAATTTCTGGAACATTCCCACAATTCTCGGGGCTCTGCAGAGATAGACCAGTGAGCAGTAAAATGCATATATCTCCCAAACTATTAATCCAATGACCATGAACATTTATACGTACAAACTAGACAGTAAGAGCTATCCAACGCACTTTAAAACACTGAAAAAGGATCAGTAGAACTTGAGATATGACCTTCGGAAGTTACTGCTCTAAGTGAGTATAGCAGAGAACAAAACAGAGAGGTAGATGATAATAAATGTATAGATTCACATATGATTACAACCACATTGGCAATGAATCTTTGCACAATGGGAGTAGAATGATAGAGCTATGGAGTAAGCTCTTCAATCTCTACAAAATGACATGAAGTGGTCACGTACAAGGCTTGCGAATCGCCTCTTTCTTCTTGCTCTTTTTATAGCGATTCTTGGAGGGAGTTTTGAATTCGAATTCGAATGGCTCCACCTAAAAGTGATCCCCAAAGTTAGGAGAGATTCCCTCAGCTCAAAAATTCGTGATTTTGGTAGTTGGAGCCACAAATTTGCTTTTACATCATGGATGAGGTAAGCCATCCTTTTCCTTTTTTCTTTTTCCATTTACAAGAGATAAAAATGAACTCTTTTACAAGAGGTGTTCACATGACTACACATGTGACTTACAAATGAGGATAATATCAAATATATCAAGCATGTAGGCTTGGGTAAAATGCACCAACAAGCAACACGAGCCTCATTCCTAGCTTGATACAATGTGGTAAGAGTATCCCAAGCATCCTTAGTTGTTCTGCAAGAGCGTATGTGAGGAATGATGGCACGTTTGATAGACAAAGCTATCAATGCATGTGCCTGGGCATCTCTGCCATCCCAACAAATCTGCTCTGAAGTAGGTGCAGCAAAAACCATAGCACGAATAGGAATATGTAGAATATCATCATCTTCGACACCTTCTGCATCGGCTTCAGTACCTGCAGTTGTAACAGTTGCAGGTGTGATAGGACGTTTTTTCAACACCCTGCACAATGTTCCACATGTTGATATATTTAGGTAGTGATGTGTGTGAACACACTAGGACAGTCGGGGTACTTTTTTCCCTCTTTAGGAGGTTTTTTCCCCTGGCTTGTATATATGCCTATTGCCCTAATGGGCTACTTATCTTTGTACATTCTCTAGTAATACATTCAGTATTGTGTGTTGTGCTCCAAGCTTCTTCTTCTTCCTTGTGTTGTTCGCGTGCTTCCGCAGACGTCTAACTCCAACAATTGGTATCAGAGCAGGTTGTCGCTTCATCTAGGGTGCCGTCGACACTCCTCCATTTGCAGTCTCAGATTCGCACGAAATTTGGTAAGCATACCCAGGGTGTTTCAGAGATCAAAATGGCTTCGCTCTGTGGTGCCGAAATCGGGATCTGAGCTTGTTCCGGCCTCCGAACGCATTATCATCGCGCTTGTGCAGGCTATTTTGTCTTTTTGTGCCAAAGGTATATACCAGTTTTTGTTCGCCAGTATAAGCATCTCAAAGTCTGTTACAAGTCTAGCAGAATTCGTTGGGGTAGTTCTGTTCAACTTTTTGAGATACAACCAATTTTCTGCATCAAGGTATTTTAGTCACCGGCCATGGCTGAAAGCAGTGATGTATTCCGTATGTTGGCTGTTGAGGACAAGTTGGATGATACCAACTACCCATTATGGGCTTATATGATGTGACATGTATTGGTTGCAAAAGGATTGTGGAACATTGTGCAGGGTGTTGAAAGACGTCCTGTTACGCCTCTGACTACAGGTACAAGTGTTGGAGTTGATGAAGATGGTGTCCAAGATGATATTCCGCAGATTCCTGTTCGTGCTGTTGTTTCTGCTGCACCTACTATAGAGCAAATTCGTTGGGATGGTAGAGATGCCAGGCACATGCATTGATAGCTTTGTCTGTCAAACGTGCCATTATTCCTCATATTCGCTCTTGCAGAACAGCTAAGGATGCTTGGGATACACTTACCACATTGTACCAAGCTAGGAATGAGGCTCGTGTTCCTTACCTCTGAAAACAGTTGGAGAGTGAGCACATGAATGAAGGTGATTCTATGGACACTTTCCTAACAAAGATCAAAGACTTGAAGGAACAATTGATTTATGCTGATGAGGTTATACCAGATAGCTCACTTGTGCAGACCATTCTGAATGGTCTTCCTGATTCATATCCGAGTTTTGCTTCTACTCTTCGGTTGATGATGAAAGGCAATCCAAATGCCTTGTCATTTGAGGATTTAGTCTTTGTTCTGTTGCAGGAAGATCAGTCTAGGCAAAACAGGTCCATTATGCGAGTTGCATATCAAGCTTTCCTGGCTAGTCAAAAGGGCAATGGAAAATGGAGCTCTTCAACTAGTAAGCAGAAATCTGCTAATTCTGCATATTCGAAGAAGGAAGATAAAGATGAGAAGAAATTAGAAAAGCAAAAATTGTTTTGTAATTACTATAAAGGGAATGATCATATCATAAAGAACTGTCCAAAACTGGTTGCTAAAGAGGCAAAGAAGAAACAGGCTTGGAATGGTTGTTGCAGAAGCCTCTACACCAAAAACAGAGTCTCCTAATCTTGTGCAGGAAGAAGAATGGCGTTTACTACTGTCTGCAGTTTTGACCCATCTTCTCATGATCAGTGCATGTCTGTTGTAGACTCAGATGTTTGGTATTTTGATAGTGGGGCAACCAAACATATTACCTCACAGCGCAATTTCTTCTCTTCACTCGAGCCTGCCCCTACAGGGAATACTGTTACATGTGCCAATAACTCCTCTTATCTTGTTATGGGAGTTGGTAAGATCATTTTGACTATTGCTAATGGTAGTTCTTTCACTTTGTCAGATGCTTTATTTGTGCCAGGGATAAAAAAGAACCTGTTATCAGTTTCTGCATTAGCCAAGATTGGCTTGGTTGTGAAATTTGTTGATGGTAGGTGTACAGTTCATGATCTATCAAATGGCGATGTGATTATTGCTTCTCGCATTTTATGTCGTGGGTTGTATAAGCTCATAGACTATGAAAGATATGTGAATGATTTGGCATGTGCACTATGCCAAATGCAAAGCTTTGGCATGCACGCTTTGGTCATCTGAATTTTTCTAGTTTGCTATGCCTGCAGAAATCTGATATGGTGTCTTCTTTGCCCAAGCATGAGGCACCTGGAAAACATGTATGTGAAGGTTGTATTTTGGGCAAAATGCAGCGTTCCTCCTTTCCAAAAGATGGTTCAGTTCGGGCTACGCAGAAATTGCAGCTTATACATAGTGATGTCTGTGGTCCTATGCATACATAGTGATGTCTGTGGTCCTATGCAGACACTCTCTTTTGGAAATTACCTTTACTTCGTGACTTTCATTGATGATTTTTCTAGGCATGCATGGGTATATCCGCTCAAAACAAAGTCCGAAGTGTTCATGTGCTTTAAACAATTTTCGGTTTTGGCTGAAAATCTGTCAGCATGTAAAATGGGCACCCTCCGTTCTGATCGAGGGGGGGAATATATGTCTTCTGATTTTAATGCATTTTTGGTTGAACTTGGGATAAAACACCAGTGTACAGTGCCATATACACCTCAACAGAATTGAGTTGCTGAACGAAAGAACAGGTCACTCATGGAGATGGCGAGGTGCATGGTCAAGAGTCAGGCTTTACCACATAGTTTTTGGCTTGAGGCTGTCATGTGTGCAACATATGTACTGAATAGGTATCCCACTAAAGCACTGCAGTCTATCACTCCATATGAGGCTTGACATGACCGCAAGCCATCTGTTGCTCATCTACGTGTTTTTGGTTGTTTGGCATATGCACTAGTGCCTGAACAACATCGCAGAAAGTTGGATGATAAGGCAGTAAAATGTATTTTTGTTGGGTACAGTTCTGAAAGAAAAGGCTATCATCTGTATCATCCACAGACTAAACGCATTTTGGTTAGCCGTGATGTTGTCTTTGTGGAAGATGCTATTCAGCCATTGCTTTCATGTACTAAGGAGACATCTGTTAGCTCCAAAGACATGTATGATACTTTGATGCCTCTTTTTACAGGTGGACAATCTAGTGTTGGTCCTAATGAGGCAACTTATCAGCCTTTGCAGGTTTCATATGATGATGTAGATCATTCCATTTCTGATGCAGATTTACATGATGCACTTGTTGATGAGAGAGCTGATATTGAGCAGGCAAAAACTATGCCAAAATGGTTGGTGCAAACTTTGTGTGAGAGCAAATTAGATGCACCTTTGTCATATCGTACTCGTTTAGGCTCTCATAGTGCCTCCTTTGCATCAGATTTCTATGTTATGGCTGCGTCTAGTCTCTGTGATGAGAATGAGCCTGTTTCTTTTGATGAAGCAGAGAATTCAAAAAATTGGATGGCTGCTATGCAATCTCAATATGATGCTATAATGAAGAATGGTACATGGTCTTTATGTGACTTGCCTCTTGGCAAGAAGGCCATCGGCACTAAGTGGGTATACAAGTTGAAGCGTAAACCTGATGGTACAATTGATAGGTATAGGGCTAGGCTTGTTGCAAACGGTTATGCGCAGGAAAGAGGCATTGATTTTGATGAGACCTTTGCACCTACATGCCGTATGACTACTGTTCGGAGCATTTGTGCACTTGCAGCCCATCATGGTTGGAATGTACATAAGTTGGACATTAAAACAAAATTTCTGAATGGTGATTGCATGAAGAAGTGTATGTTTTTCAGCCCCGTGGCTTTGTGCAGAAAGGGCATGAAAACCAGGTGTGCAAATTAAAGAAGGTATTATATGGTTTAAAGCAAGCACCACGTGCTTGGTATGAGAAGATACATGACTTTCTGGTTGCACATGGTTTTGAGAACAGTCCAACTTAAAGCACCTTATATGTTTAGCGTTCTAATGATGTGCTTCTGATCATTGTTGTCTTTGTTGAGGACATGTTGCTCACTGGTCGTAGTGAGAAGCATATTGCTGATTTCAAGGCTGATTTGCATGCCTCATTTGAGATGTCTGATTTGGGGCATTTGCATCACTATTTGGGCATTCAATTTATGCAAGTTGATGGTGGAATGGCTTTGTGTCAAACAAAATATATTGACACATTATTGCAGTGTTTTGGACTTGAAGATTGTAAGCCTATTGCCACTCCTATGGAGACAGGTTTACGATTGAGTCTTCATGATGTTGGAGATGCATTTGATGTTGTTCTCTATGAGTAGGCTATTGGATGCTTGATTTACTTATGCATTACTCGGCCAGATACTCAGTTTGCGGTCTCACAGATGAGCAGGTTTATGCATTGCCTAGGAGTCATGCATTGGAAGGCGGTTAAGTGCATCTTTTGCTACTTGAGTGGTACTCGGCTACTTGGGTTGTTTTATCCCAAGGGGGGATCAGTACCGTCAGATTTGCATGCTTTTTCTGACTCAGATTGGGCTGGTTGCTATGACACTCGTGTGTCCACCAGTGGTTTTTGCTTCATGCTTGGTAGCTCATGTATATCGTGGTTGAGCAAGAAGCAGCCTAGTGTGGCCACTTCCAGTTGTGAGGCTGAGTATAGGGCAGCTTTCACAGCGACTATTGAGTGTGTGTGGCTCACACGCCTTATGGCTGATTTGGGTGTTGGCTAGTCTTCTGGCATCACCATCTTCACTGACAGTCAGAGCGCATTGGCAGTTGCGAGGAACCCTATGTTCCATGCTCGCACTAAGCACATTGAGGTGCATTATCACTATGTCAGGGAGAGGTTCTCTGCTGGGGAGATCAGCTTGGCATATGTGCCCACGTAGGAGAACATTGCAGACCTTTTCACAAAGGCTCTGCCTAGGGAGAAGTTTGAAGCTTTCCGCAAAGCTTTGGGCTTACTTCCTTTTGTGGAGTGATTTCCACATAGCTTGGCACTTCCTTATACATGAGTGCCAACTCCTTGTTCACTGCATCACTCCCAGGGGGGATTTGTTGATATATTTAGGTAGTGATGTGTGTGAACACACTAGGACCTTCGGGACACTTTTTTCCATCTTTAGGAGGTTTTTTCCTCCGGCTTGTGTATATGCCTATTGCCCTAATGGGCTACTTATCTTTGTACATTCTCTAGTAATACATTCAGTATTGTGTGTTGTGCTCCAAGCTTCTTCTTCTTCCTTGTGCTGTTTGCGTGCTTCCACAGCCGTCTAACTCCAACACCACAGTCCTTTTGCAACCAATACATGTCGCATCATATATGTTGAAGAATCACTCACGAATTTGACATACAGACAGACATAAAGACAAAGAAACATAAAGAGAAGCAGAATCAAAGTATTCAGAAAATCAAAGCCTTAGTGAAGGGACAAATTCACGACTGTAATGTATAGCGTAGAAACTTCCAAAATTAGAGTTTGTTACACCGGATCAAAAACTGTATATAAATGAGATAGGAAGAGAGAAAAACTGAGAGGAGAATGTATGTGAGTAGAGTGCGTCGTATGAATAGAGCGCATATAGAAATCAAGAATAGGTCTAGAAGACGCTAGAGATGGCGTATGTAAAAATGATAAAGAGAAATCTGAAATATCAGGTATTCATCTGAGAGAGATGGTAAGAAAAAACTATTCAGTATAGGAGAGTTTCTATAGCTTGAGCAAGAAGAGGCCAAGCTAGTTTTGTACACATCTTCTCTAATAGAAAACACATGTTCATGTGGAAGTTTGCGTGCATTCTTCGTATGTGAAGAAATCTGAGTATTTTCATGTTACGGTATAAAGTAAGTTAACAGTTATAGTTTTCTCAGTAAAACGTATTTTTTGGTCAGTTATAGTTTTCTCAGTAAACGTGTTTTCCGGTAGAACAATGAAGTAGATCTCGTAGAATAATGTAAAGTTTTGTATGAGAGATAGCTTATCTTGTAGCTAGACTTCTCTACTCTGAGTTCATCAAAGATTTTGGTGAAATGGATATGTACACACAGTACAAAGTCTGACCGGAAAGAGGCACTCAGAACTGGTGAAGTTTTTCCTTAAACTTCAAAAAGAGTTCATTCAGTGAAGGAAGTTCACGCGTCACTTCCTTACTTCATGTATATTCACTTGAAGTAATTACAAACAGAATTGCAGTTGATTCCGGTAAGATTTCGGTATAATGACGGTGACAGTCCGTTGACAGTTCGGTGAAGTTCTAGTGGAATTTTCAGTAAATTCAAAACACAGTCTTATATGTTTGAGTGATAGTAACTTTGCTAAGCTACTGCTGATTGTAGAGGTGTTCTAATATCACTCTAGCTTAGCCAACTTCAATGGCGTGGCGAATTTTGCAGGCTTGACAAGGTTCGAGTCTTTGCCGCATCATCAAGTGGTATCAGAGCAAAAAGATTCTGAAGAGCAGAAAGATTCTCAAAGAGCAAACGGAAGTGAAGATACAAGAGAATTCAAAAAAACTTTCATAAAGAAAGGTGAATGCTGAAGAGATCAACAGCAAACGATATCAAGAAGTATTCCGAAGTCATTTTCAAGGTAAAGGTTTACAAAAGGTAAAATTCTTTAACGATATACTCACCAAAAGAAACAGAAACAAGAAGATTATGGCAGATCATGTTTCAATTGACAAATTGGACAGATATAATTATCCTGCATGGGTAATGCGCATGGAAGCCTTACTTATGAGTAAGGACTTAATGATGTATGTGATCGGAGAAGAAAAGAAGCCGACTTTTGAAGACAGTAGACAACCAAAGGAAGAAGAATTAGAAGTCTTGAAGCTGTGGTAGAAGAAAGATGCAACAACAAGAGCTTACATTTATAATACCGTTACATATCATTTACTACCGCACATTAGAGGTCTGGAGAAAGCGGAGGACATATGGAGTGTGTTGGAAGATCATTTCCAAAATACTACGAAAGCTAGGAAGGCTAGCTTATGGTCCGAGTTCACAACGTTCAAAAAAAGGTCGAGTCAAAGTATTAATGACTATGTTACTAAGATGAAAGATCTAGCAGATAATCTTGGATCCATAAATGAAGATATCGAAATTCACAAATTGATAGCGCAAGTGCTCACAGGTTGAGAGGAGATGAAAGGTGGAAACCTTTCGTACTCTCAACTGAACTTTCTTTAAATCATTTTGTACCAGATTTAAATTAGTTGCTTGGTTTGATGTTCACATATGAGCAAGACCTGAAAGGAGATGGAGATAAAGGACAAAGTTCTGCAATGTACATGAAGAACAAGAAGAAAGATAAAGGTAAGTCAAAAGATGAAGAAGAGTTGAGTTCTCAGGCTTATTATGCAAGAGGTAAAGGCACTGGCAGAGGAAGAGCAAGAGTTTTTGGAAGAGGAAGAGGTAGTCAGAATATCAACAAGAAGGCTTGCGGGATTTGTGGATTAAGTAATCATCTGGCTCATGATTGTTGGAACAATCAACAAGGATCAAATCAAAATCAGAACAGTAATAGCAAAGGCAGAAGCGGAAGATATCAGAGTAATTTTCAAAGAGGTAGACAGAATCAAAGAGGAAGCTATGGTAGAGGTGGAACAAGGAGTTGGGGACAGAATCAATCCTACAACACCACCTACAACAACTACGCAAATGACACACAGAATGAAAGTCATACATCATTGATGATGAACTCAATCGGCACATCAAATAATGAAGATCTAAAGGTATTTTACATTGATTCTGGATGTTCTAATCATTTGTCAGGAAATATAGAATTGATGTCAGAATTGGAAAAAGGTAGCTCTAGTCATACAGTTCAAACATGTGACAATACGAGACATAGTGTACATTCAATTGGAAAAGTGACATGTAAGAGTGGAGCAGATTTGCTAACCAATGTTTTATATGTTCCGACAATACCTAAAAATTTGATTAGTGTGGGATAGATAGTTGAGAAAGGTTTTCAGGTCAGATTTACAAATAAAGGAGTATTTGTAGAAGATCCCAAGAATGGATATAATCAGATCATCTCTGGTAAGAAAGAAGGTAGACTCTTTACTTTAAGAGTACAAGGGAACATTGGTCAAGCGTTGCTCACACATGGTGAAAAGGTGATTACAGAACTTGATCTCTGGCATAAGAGATTAGGTCATTTTAATGAAAAAGGAATTAAAGCTATGATTTCAAATCAGTCAGTACTGGGATTACTGAATGTACAGAACCAACATATGATTCATAAGTGCGAAGCATGCCACGTGGGAAAAGCCCACAGGTTACCTTTCCAAAAGAAAGGATTCAAACATGATGGAGTACTTGAACTCATTCATACAGATGTATGGGGTCCAACAAAAGAAGGATCAATCAGTGGCTCAAGGTATTATGTTCTGTTTATTGATGATGCAACAAGATGGATAACTCTTTATGTTTTGAAGGAGAAATTAGAAGTGTTTGGAGCTTTCAGGCATTTTCATGTATATGCTGAAAGACTTACAGGACAGAAACTCAAAAGACTAAGGTCTGATGGAGGAGGAGAATATTTTTCTCGAGAGTTCAATGATTATCTTTGGAATGCAGGTATTAAGAGAGAAATAACCTGCAGGTATACACCACAACAAAATGGTGTAGCAGAAAGAAGAAACCGAACTTTAGTTGAGTTTGCACGAGCTATGCTCAAAGAAAAAGATTGTCCAAATTATCTTTGGACTGAAAGCTGTAAATATAGCTACATACTTGGTAAACAGATTACCGTGTACAGCTTTAGATGGAATGACAACTTATGAAGCTTGGTGGGGAAAGAAACCAACACTTGATCATTGCAAAGTGTTTGGATCAGTAGCTTATGCTTATGTACCATCACAACTCAGACATAAGCTTGAACCAAAAGCAGAGAAATATGTGTTCGTCGGATATGATGAAAAGCAGATGGGTTACAGGTTATGGAGTCCTCTAACAAAACAGTTTACTGTTTCCAGAGATGTTACATTTGAACAGAAAAGTTGATATGCAGATCAAAGTCATACAACTGAAGAATTTGAAGAAGAGGTAAGAAGAAAAGAGAAAGGGAAATCAATTGTGCAAGTGAATAGAGATGAAGACTATATGCAAGCAAGTACGTCCAGAAATGGATTAACAAGAAGGAATGAAGAAATTCCTATAGTTGATGAACAAGTGTATTCAGACACTTATGAAGAATGTGAACCAAGAAGGTCAAGCAGGACTAGAAGACAACCAGAAAGGTATTCTTATGATACTTCGTACATAACTCAGAAAAATTATGCATATATGGTCAAAGATGATGAAGAACCTCAAAACTATGATGAAGCTAAAGGCAAGAAGCAATGGGAAGAAGCAATGGAAGAAGAGTTCAGCGCACTGGAGGAGAACAAGACATGGGAACTTGTTCCTAAACCAAATGGTAAGAAAGTAATTGGAAATAAATGGGTTTTTAAAGTTAAGAAACTTGCAGATGGAAGGATAGCCAGATACAAAGCTAGACTGGTTGTCAAAGGCTATGCTCAGACGCATGGCATAGATTATGATGAGACGTTTAGTCCGGTGGCAAAGATGTGAACCATAAGGACAGTGATTGCTATAGCAGCATCAAAAGGATGGAAGCTAAGTCAGCTGGATATCAAGAATGCATTTCTGATTGGATATATATCAGATGAAGTTTACATGGAACAACCTGAAGGATTTGTAAGCTCCTGATACCCAAATTTTGTTTGCAGATGAAGAAAAGCACTTTATGGATTGAAGCAAGCTCCAAGAGCCTAGAATTACAGACTTGTGAAATATCTCAATGACCTTGGATACCAAAGTTCGAAGGCAGATGCAAGTCTACTCATCAAGAGAACAGAAGAAGGTATGATCTACATTTGTATTTATGTAGATGACATAATAATTATAGGAACCTTAGATGAAGGAATCAAAGAGGTAAAGAGACTGCTTGAAAAGGAGTTTAAGATCAGTGATCTAGGAAAGTTATCATACTTTCTTGGAATGGAAATCACATACACAGATCATGGTGTATATGTTTCGCAAGAAAGGTATCTCCTAAACTTACTAAAGAAGTTTAATATGGAGAATTGCAGGGAAGCTTCAACATAGCTTGAAGTAAATCATAAACTCAGTAAATATGATGGAGCAGAGTTTAAAGATATGAGAAAGTATCAGTCGTTAGTGGGAAGTCTAATTTATGCTACACTAACGAGATCGGATCTTAGTTATGCAGTGGGATTTCTCTCACAGTTCATGCATTGTCCGAAGGATCAACATTGGATTGCAGGACAAAGAGTTCTTAGATATATCAAAAGAACTATAAAGGAAGGATTATATTATCCTTTTACGTCAGATATAAAGCTAAGAGCATACAGTGACTCAGATTGGGCAGGAAGTCAAGATGACAGAAGATCAACACATGGGTATATGATATACCTAGGAGATAAGCTTGTAAGCTGGTGTTCGAAGAAACAACACACAGTAGCTTTATCGTCAACAGAAGCAGAATATAAAGGACTTGTAGAAGCAGCTAAAGAAGTGATATGGATGCAGACCTTGTTCAAAAGCATGGGTATTGATCAAGGTATACCTATCATACATGGAGATAATATGAGCTCGTTGTATCTTGCAGCAAATCCAGTATTTCATGCAAGAACAAAGCACATAGAGATTCAGTATCATTTCCTCAGAGAAAAGGTAATGGAGAAGGAGATAGAAATCGTATACACTCCAACAAAAGATCAGATTGCAAATATTTTGACAAAAAGCTTGGATGGAACAAAGACAAGCAGATTCAAAGAAATGGCAGGTATAAAAGAAAGGAAAATATATGAAAGATAGGAAGATTCAAATTAGTGATTGAGGGGGAGCTGTTGAAGAATCACTCACGAATTTGACATACAGACAGACATAAACACAAAGAAAGATAAAGAGAAGCAGAATCAAAGTATTCAGAAAATCAAAGCCTTAGTGAAGGGACAAATTCACGATTGTAATGTACAGCGTAGAAACTTCCAGAATTAGAGTTTGTTACACCGCATCAAAAACTGTATATAAATGAGATAGGAAGAGAGAAAAAGTGAGAGGAGAATGTATGTGAGTAGAGCGCGTCGTATGAATAGAGCGCATATAGAAATCAAGAATAGGTCTAGAAGATGCCAGAGATTGTGTATGTAAAGATGAATAACAGAAACTTGAAATGTCAGGTATTCATCTGAGAGAGATGGTAAGAAGAAACTACTCAGTATAGGAGAGTTTCTATAGCTTGAGCAAGAAGACGCCAAGCTAGATTTGTACACATCTTCTCTAATAGAAAACACATGTTCATGTGGAAGTTTGCGCGCATTCTTTGTATGTGAAGAAATATGAGTATTTTCATGTTACGGTATAAAGTTAGTTAACAGTTATAGTATTCTCAGTAAAACGTATTTTTCGGTCAGTTACAGTTTTCTCAGTAAACGTGTTTTCCAGTAGAACAATGAAGTAGATCTTGTAGAATAATGTAAAGTTTTGTATGAGAGATAGCTTATCTTGTAGCTAGACTTCTCTACTATCAGTTCATCAAAGATTTCGGTGAAATGGATATGTACACACAGTACAAAGTCTGACCAGAAAGAGGCACTCAGAACTGGTGAAGTTTTTCCTTAAACTTCAGAAAGATTTCATTCAGTGAAGGAAGTTCACGCATCACTTCCTTACTTCATGTATATTCACTTGAAGTAATTACAAACAGAACTGCAGTTGATTCCGGTAAGATTC
The DNA here is from genome assembly GCA_020310875.1 of Ceratopteris richardii. Lineage (NCBI taxonomy): Eukaryota > Viridiplantae > Streptophyta > Polypodiopsida > Polypodiales > Pteridaceae > Ceratopteris > Ceratopteris richardii. Next base: position 138,046,621 of record CM035410.1, on the reverse strand, counting down.
CAGTATAATTACGGTGAAAGTCCGGTGACAGTTCGATGAAGTTCCAGTGGAATTTTCAGTAAATTCAAAACACAATCTTATATGTTTGAGTGACAGTAACTTTTCTAAGCTACTGCTGATTGTAGAGGTGTTCTAATATCACTCTAGCTTAGCCAACTTCAATGGCACGCCGAATTCCGCAGGCTTGACAAGGTTCGAGTCTTTGCCGCGTCATCAACAATATAAGCCCACAACGGGTAGTTGGTATCATCCAACTTATCCTCAACAGCCAACATATGGAATACATCACTGCTTTCAGCCATGGCCAGTGACTAAAATACCTTGATGCAGAAAATTGACTGTATCTCAAAAAATTGAATGAAACTGCCCAAAGGAGTTCTGCTGAACCTGTAGCAGACTTCGAGACGCTTATACTAGCGAATAGAAACTCGTATATACCTTTGGCACAAAAACACAAAATAGCCTGCACAAGCACTATGATAGTGCATTCGAAGGCTGAAACGAGCTGAGATTACGATTTCAGCACCACATAGCGAAGCTGTTTTGATCTCGGAAACATGCTGAGTATGCTCAGAAAATTTCGTGCGATTTTGCGATTGCAAACAGAGGAGTGTCGACGGTGCCCTAGATGAAGCGACGACCTTCTTTGGTACTAATTGTTGGAGTTAGAAATCTATAGAAGCACGCAAACAGCACAAGGAAGAAGAAGAAGAAGCTTGGAGCACAACACACAATACTGAGTGTATTACTAGAGAATGTACAAAGATAAGTAGCCCATTAGGGCAATAGGCATATATACAAGCCAGGGGAAAAAACCTCCTAAAGAGGGAAAAAAGTGCCCCGGCAGTCCTAGTGTGTTCACACACATCACTGCCTAAATATATCAACACCCTGAGCAAGGAACTTCTCATCCCTCCAAGCATGTACATCTCTGAAACATAACAGTCACAAGGGAGTAGAATTATACAATTAAGGTTTAACGATTCTTGGATTAAAAAGACCAATTGATGATCAATATGAGAGGATTGATGTTCTAGAAAATCAAGTAAAAAATCTACAAGAATCTATGGATGCATATGAGAGAAGATATGGAAGACTCTCATAGGCATCATCATCTTTTGATTAGTTCATAACCGATGAATTATTCGATCAACAGAACACTGAATAGACAAGCTTATTTTTGTAATTAAAGACATCAGTATATTATAAAGTGTTGGTGCAATTAAGCCCTAGCGTACATATTTGATGATTTCACATAAGCTTGATGTATTGGCATTACATTTGGAAAGCTTCATATGTACAACCTCTTGTAACTTTGGATTATAATTAGCATTCTAAAAGGTCACTAAACCCACAAGGAATTAGGAAGCATATAATCTCAAAACGTTTGGTAGTTGACTCAAGAGAGGATCAATCCTATACTTTAGGATGCACTTTATTGGTAGAGATTTGAATTTGAATTCAAATAAAGCTGATTCTCTCTCTATTACAAGTGCAGATGGCTTTTGAGGATTCCAAAGCAACTGGTCAAGAAGAGGTGTTTAGAGTTTCCATTACAGAGTGTGACCAAAGCCTAAGGTCATTGGTTTTGAGAGGATCAACTTGCTCGAGATTATCTTTTTTTAGTGACAATAAAGATTACGGACATTGACCATTAGTTCCCAGTCATGTCTCAGGATTTTAAAGTCTTGCATGACATCCCATCAACCGTGGACATATTCAAAAAGGTACGTATTCAAAAATACATTGAGATACCAATTTACAAGCAAGACTTCCAATGATGCATGCAGGTGATGAATACCCTCCAACCGGCTCTACATGACCCATTAGTGCCAGAGGCAAGAGTTCTACATGCCATAGGGGAATGGGTAACTATCCAATTCTCCCATGATCTGATCAAAGAAGCATTTGGATGGGAAAAGGATGGCAATACCATTTTGAAAGATGAAAGCCGAGGAACCAAGACACGAACATTCATGGATATCAGTCGTATAGATATAGAAGAAGAAGTTTGTCTGATTCATCAACATTTTTGTTTTCCAAATATGCATCAATACACAACACCACAGAAAATCATAGTGTAGATGCTATCTCATGCTATATAACAAGTCGGTAATCAAGTGAACATGACGCCATACATCCAAGAGCATCTTTCTGAAGCTAAGAAGCAATGGAATCATAAAAAGTTCTTGAACGGAAGTGTCACACTAACCATAATGATCTACCATGCATTGGGTATCCAGGAACATTTGAAAGAAATGCCTTTAGCTGTAGAAATGGCTAAGTATGCTAAGTTAGCCACGGTCCCAAGAAAGAAGAAGGGAGTAAAAGTGGTAGAAGAAGTTGAAACCAGCTCACAACCAAGGATAGAAAACAACACATCCATTATTGAAGAGGAGCTAAAAAAAGCAATGGTGGCTACCCACCAATACGTGGAAGGTCAAGTCAATCTGAGAGTACAAGGGCATCATTACCATGAGTCTCATGAAGACATTGAGCAAAGAAAGAGGTTGAGTAAAGTCATCGATATAAAGAGTTGGGATTGACCAATTCTAGTTCATCTTCTGATACACAAGGAGAACAAGAACCATCTATGATGAATGTGGACATTAAAAGTGACTCAAAAGATGACGGTAATTGGGAGGAATTGAATCAAGTCATAGATGACTTTGGAGTGGCAGGTACAAAGATAAATCAAACTCTTGATAAAACCATCATTGACACAAGGCAAGAATCACCTAAAGAGGGGATTCATGTATTCAAAATGAATGAAGAGATGCACATTCAAATCACAGAGACTCATTTAGATGGGGAAGCCCCAGTAAAGCGACCAAAGGATGAGAAAGAGTAGGAGGATGTGGAGGAGCTCGAGCCATTCACGCCCATCAGGGTGGTAGCGGAGCCCTCTCCTTTGGATGTTACCTTTTAAGGAAGCGCTACAAAGTCAACCACGAATGATGAAGAGGAAAAAGAGAGAGAAGTGCCCCTTCAAATAACACAACCGCATAACGAAAATATACATGTGGAGTAAGGCAAAGGTGTATGAACGGAGGAAGAACCAAGTATCCCCAAAACATGGCTGAATGTGGATGTTGGTCAATTAAATCCTATAGTAAAGCAAATGATACAAACAACTATGGACACTCAACAACAAATGCTCGAAGTGAATGCAGACTATGACAACGCTATGAGAGAGAAAAGCCAATTCCAGGTAATAAGTGAAAACTTGTCTGCACAATTAATTGAAGCTCAACAAGCACTCTCAACTAAGCAATCAAAAGCCAAAGTAGCCAAGGCCAAATGCACCATGCTAACGACAGAAAACCAGAAGCTCCAAAATCAACTCAAAGAGCTACAAAGCAAATATGAAGCTGGTGAAGCAGAGAAAGCAAGAATGAATGCCATAAGTAAGATGCTTGAAACTCAAATTAAAGTATATATGCAGGAAGCAGACAATTTAAGAAATAGAAATAAAGAACTTATGACTGACATCCTGTGCAACCAACCCATAGAAGCACAAAAAGCGACAGCAACCGATACAAAAGCATTGGAAACTCGAATTGCGAAGTATGAAGATAAGCTAAGACAAGAGCAAACTATCTGAGAAGAATGGGAAAGAAAGTATATGCATGACATTAATGAACTTAGGAAAAGATGGAAGATGGTAGAGAATAAACACATTGAACAATGCAATGAGGATGCTAATTAAATGGCTTCCATAGGAGAAGAACTATTGAGGAATAAGGAGACCATCACACAAGTGGCCGAGACAATAAAAAAAAGATAAACTCATTGCAAAATTAAAAGCTCAAATAGAACAACAGGTAACAATGGGGATACCAGTAGTTCCAAGCTCCCAAGAAGCTACTGAGGAGATTGAGGTACATCCTCTTTCTCCCTCGATGCATCATTTACCTATAAGGGAGGAAGAAGAGCCAAACACTGAAATACATGATGGGGCTATTGCAGAACTAAGCCGACCTAAGAGGGCACTACTGGTGTCCTAGCTTATGTAACAATTTGAAGAACATGTGGTCAAGGTAATGAAAGAGGCAAACATTCAAAGTAAGAGCCTCGAATAGATTTTGAAGCCGTTCAATATACCTTACAGACTACTTAGAGAAGAGACACGATAGTATATAAAGAAGACCACCAATAAAGAACTAGATAGGGATTTGCAATTCAACCTGCAGATATTCATATGACAAGATGAATTTGATAAGGTATCTTGTCTCGAGATGCAAGTTTTTGGAGATGAATCCTACGCTAAGGGTACACTAGGAGTGAGCACCATATGTGCTTCAAGTGAATCCATCTTTTTGCCCAGTACCGAGAAGATGCTCTTGGATGTAATTTTGGGAAGCACAGTGCCAAGGTAGCTTAAATAACCAATGGCTAAACTATCCACTTCTACCTAGGCCACCTCGCAACTATCTACCAACAGAGGAATATATGGTGCAGACGATAGCATTTTGGCTATCTCGATATGCCGCAATACCGGACTTAGCCATCAAAATGACACATAAAATTCTGAGTATGCTACTTACAATATTAAAGGTATTTCAACATGTGCATTATACCTTTTTGAACTTCATCAGAATTAACCAGGGAGCAGATGCCCTAATTTTTTATCTATCTACTACCCCTAGTCACTTGACGATCATGGAAATATACTCGAGACTTATGTTTCTATCGAGTCCATACATGCAAACATTTGAAGAAGCATTCTTTACAGGGTTTTTTGAGATGGACTTGGAGATATTTGTGAAAATGTATTCCAACTTAAATGCATGACTGGTGGCCTACGAACTAAGCTTTTTTGCAGACCATAGAGAGGCACCAGAGGATGGAGTTAAGTCAAACTAATGGAAGGAACTGATGATATCTCAAGCCAATTTGCTTAATCATAGAGAGCAAAAAGTCATACAAACTTATACACGTCGCCACAAAAAGCCTGTTGGGGATGACATAGTTCAGTAGGAGGGATGTGTTGAGGGAGAGTCAAGCAAGAAGACAAGAGGAAGAAGGCCAAAGAATAAAGCAGCTCATGAAGGAAGAACCACCCATTGCCCAAATCCCTGCACGTGCATGCATCAAGCTATAATGCAAAAGGACTAGGCCCCGAAGAGTGGAAATAAAGAACAACATCCAGGACCTTTTAAGGGAACTTGCACACAGATTTCTCATCCACAAGATGTGTGCATCTGAACCTCTAAGGCCTCTACGAAGAGCATGCAATATAAAGAGTCAAGAGGCTAGTGAAAGAAACTTGGAGAAGCTTGTCGAAGGTAGAAAAGTGCGTTTCGAAGCGATGAAGTTTGGTCAAGCCAACCGGCACAAGACCAGCCCTTGAGCTTATGGAGACTCAAATAGACCTTATAGGCATGCTATAAGTGCAAAGAAACACACTATGTACCTTGGAGCATCAAGGAGAATGAGTCGATACAAAACAGATAGGTTCGTGGGTCGACTAGCTCAAAAAACTTACTATCTATGGAAGAGACAATGAACTTCAAATGCTCATAGCGACCAGTGTGATTACAATTAGAAAAAATCCTTTTACGGGAGTGATACACATAGGGTTGAGTGTATGGAATGCACAAAAATATTTGGAATAAGCAAAATATGCTATAGGAATGAATGCGACATTCACCGGTGGTACTTCCTATTTTTCAGGAATACGTAGAGATTGACCCCGAGGCAGAAAAACTAAGAGTTCTCCAAATCTGCTGAACCAAATGCTTTGAAAATGTACAGGCATAAACTAGACACTAATACCTTTCCAATGAGTCCTCTTGCACTCAATTTGGAGCTCTGAGGAGAGAGCAGCAGCCTCTGCAAGATTACTGTTGGCGAAGAAGATGATGCAGAAAATTGAAGGAGCAAGACAATGATGGTCACAAGTGTATGTATATTGCTTCCATGTAATGTACAAGTGATTTCAACTCCTTATATAGCCTCTAGGAGTGTTCCACGACTTTTACAACTTGAATTTGAATTCAAATGAAGGTGGGAATGGTTGTTGGAGGGAATCAATTCACTTCCCTACAATCTAGGAAAAGTGAAGATCTTGATTGATCTACTTTTAGGTGATTGATTGCTTGATTGAATGCAACTTCAACCACCAAAATTTCGTGGGATTTTGGCTCTATATTTCTACCTTTACATGTGTCAAGCTCAAGGCTTTTACAACGGTAAATGAGCCATCAAAATATTCTCAAAAAATACAATAAATGAGCATATGAAAAAGAACTCTCCAACAGATATTCTTTCGACGCGATAGCCTTTGATGTAGATCAAATCCACCTCAAGCATAGTGTAAGCTTGATGTTCCAACAGCCAAAACAATACAATAGGGTCAAAGTTGTGAAGACAAAGACATATCACAGGACCAAGAGTTAGAAAGGGGAGAGGCTAAGAAGTTGAAATGGGTGACTAAGAATATCACATTCTTAGCCACTAATGGCATGCGTGGAAGCCCACATTCATCCTCTGACAATCCTTATCGCTTCTTCGACCACTGGGTGCGTGTACTAAGGAGTTATAGACAAGTTGCAGACAAAACGCAAAGCCTATCAAGGGACAACAAAGACAAAGAGGGGGAGAGTGTTGGAGAGAAAATAGAGCACTAAAGAGGAGCCCCAAAATTTTCAAAATTATGGGCACAATTTTTCTTCTTCAAATGCTTACGGAAATCTCATGAAAACCATGTAAATGCACTAGAGGAGTCCTCTAGATGCAGAAGCCCCAAATCCTTGTAACATAACTCCTGTAAAATAGTAGGAAATTAGAGATTAGTCAATAAAGTGCCAGTCTCGTGTGAATGGACCATTTTTAGGGCACATGTATATACGTCACTTTGTGATTCTTGTAAAAAACTTCTTGCCATTGTGAAGAACTGGAGAAGAAATTTCAAATTTGCTTCTTTGCTGCTAATTTCCTCCTCCTCTATGATCTTTTGTGTGTGTGTAATGCTTGGAATGTGTGTGTAGGATTGTTATCTATCCCTTCTCATTGCTTTTGAACTACTATAGTGTGTGTGTGTGAGGCATTACGAGTTGTGGAGCGAATGGTGGTGTTTCCCACCATCCATTATTTTGCTCATAACTTGAAGAGCGTTTGTCAGATTTGAGTGAAAATAGATCAATAGATGCGTCTGGTCGAGAGCTTTGAAAGAACCTACGATTCGCCATATTTTGAGTTCGGAGCTAGGATAAAAGTTCGAATTTGTGCTTACTGCTGCAAATGGTATCGCAACATGCATTTTCAGAGGATTAGTGAGTTAAAAAGGTAGCTAAGTCTTTTTGCATGCATTGTAGCTTAGCCACTTCATGTTCCATCATGTGTGCACACATTTTCATACACTTGATTCATATGGTCCCTTGGATTGATAATTAAATGTGTATTGTTCCACCACTATATGCGCTTGTGGGGCGATTAGTCTAATCAACACAAGTCCCTAAGGCTTCATGACTTAGGTACACACAAACTTTGCATGACAACAAATTAGATGCACCTCTGTCATACTGTACTCACTCAGGCTCTCATACTGCATTTTTTGCATCAAATTGTTATGCTATGGCTGCTTGTAGTATTTGTGATGAGACTGAGCCTGCTTTGTTTGATGAAGCACAAACTTCTGAACATTGGATGGCTACAATGCAATTTAAATATGATGCTATCATGAAAAATGGTACTTGGTCTTTATGTGACTTGCAGCCGGGCAAGAAGACCATTGGCACTAAGTGGGTATACAAGTTTAAGCATAAGCCTAATGGAGCAGTTGACAGGTATAAGGCTAGGCTTGTTGCAAAGGGTTATGCTCACGAAAGAGGCATTCATTTTGATGAGACCTTTGTTCCTACTTGCCGAATGACTATTGTTCATAGCATATGTGCACTTGTAGCTCATCATGGTTGGAATGTACATTAGTTGGACATTAAAATAGCATTTTTGAAGGGTGACTTGCATGAAGAAGTGTGTGTTTTTTAGACCCATGGCTTTGTGTAGAAAGGGCATGAAAACCAAGTGTGCAGGTTAAAGAAGGCATGATATGGTTTAAAGAAAGCACAACGTGCTTGGTATGAAAAGATACATGCCTATCTAATCGCACATGGTTTTGAGAATAGTCCAATTGACAACACCTTATATGTTAAGTGTGCTACTAATGTACTTTTGATCATTGTTGTGTATGTTGATGACATGGTGCTCATTAGTCCTCATGAGAAGAACATTGTTGATTTTACGGCTGATTTGCATGCCTCATTTGAGATGTGTGATTTGGGTCATTTGCATCATTATTTGGGCATTCAAGTTATGCACGTTGATGGTGGAATGACTTTGTGTCAAACGAAATATATTGACATATTATTGCAATGTTTTGGCCTTGAAGACTATAAACCTATTGCCAATCCTATGGAGATAGTTCTATGATTTTTGTTTTTTTTTTTTAGAGTAGAATGAATTGGAATACACACTCACACACCCAACCTCTTAAGGTAGAGGCACCCCTCATGAAAGACTCATGGACATGTCTGGCCAGGACTTGAACGCAGGACATCCTCCTACAGCTTCAAGGCATCAGCCACTAGGCTACGGGGGCTGATGCTGGAGATGTATTTGATGTTGTTCTCTATCAACAGGCTGTTGGATGCTAGATTTACTTGTGCATTACTCAGCCAGATATTCAGTTCATTGTCTCACAGTTGAGGAGGTTTATGCATTGCCTAGGAGTCAAGTGTTGGCATGAAGTTAAGTGCATCTTTTGCTACTTCACTGGTACCCAGCTACTTGGATTGTTTTATCCCAAGGGGGGATCACTACCACCACATTTATATGTTTTTTTTATCTTTGATTGGGCTAGTTGTTATGACACTCATGTGTCCACTAGTGGTTTTTGCTTCATGCTTGGTAGCCCATGCATATCTTCGTTGAGTAAGAAGCAGCCTACTATGGCCACTTCCAGTTGTGAGGCTCAGTATAGGGTAGCTTTCATAATGATTGTTGAGTGTGAGTGGCTCAGATACCTTATGGCTGATTTGGGTGTTGGTCAGTCTCCTGTCACCACCATCTTCACTAACAGTCAGAGCGCATTGGTAGTTGCAAGGAACCCTGTGTTCCATGCTCGCACTAAGCACATTGAGGTGTGTGGAAGGGGAATCAAACAAGAAGAGAAGAAGAAGAAGATCAAAGTCCAAAACTACTCAATAAAAAATGAAGATCATAAAGCAAAAGAACCATCCTCTGCCCAAACCCCCGTAGGGGCACGTATCAGGCAACAATGCCAAACATCCAGGTCCTGAGGAATGGAATTAAAGAACAATCAAAACCAGGACATTTCATGGGAAGGATGGACAAGGGCCAGGAAGTATCCATGAAGAAGTGCAAGACAATACTTGGCAGGTAATAATCCTCCCGCTGATAGCGTGCAGTGGAAAGAAAATAAACAGGCTTAAAGCAATGCAATAGGGTCAGATGTGTGAAGACAAAGACATATTAGAAGATCAAAAGCTAGAAATGGCAGAGGTTGAGAAGTTGAAGTGGGTGACTAAGAATACCACATTCTTACTCACTGGTGGCGTGTGCGGCAGCCTGACTGAATGCAGCAACCCAGATTTGTGATGTACGGAATACCAAGGGGAAAACAGAAGCAAAGGACATACCTCGGATAAGATAACCAATTGTCTGACAGTCCTTGTTGCTGCTTCGACCACTAGGTGCGTGTATTCAAAACTCTTAGACGAGCTACAAACGAGAAGCAAAATCCTGTCAAGGGACGACAGAGACAAAGAGGGGGAGAGTGTTGCAGAGCAAAGAGGCACGAGAAAGGAGAGCCCCAAAATTTTCAAATTAATGGACATATTTTTCTTCTTCAAAGTCTTAGGAAATTCCCTCAAGCCATGTAAATGCACTAGAGGAGTCCTCTAGATGCATAATCCCAACCTATTGTAATATATCCCTTGTAAATTAGTAGGAAATTCACTTTTTAGTAATAAAGTGCCGGTCTCTTGTGTGAAAGGACCAATTTTAGGGCACATGTATATAAGTCACTTTGTGACTCTTTGTAGACACTTTTCGCCATTGTGAAGAAGGAGAGCTCCTGATTTTCGAATTTGCTTCTTTCTTGCAGATTTTCATCTTCTCTTTGATCTTCTATGTGTGTGTAATGATTGGAATGTGTGTGTAGGACTGTTGTCTACCCCTCTCCACTGTTTTTGAGCTACTGTAGTGTGTGTGTGAGCTTGTAGGAGTTGTGGAGTGAGTGTGGGTCTTTCTCGCCATTCACTATTTTGGTCATAACTTGAAGCACGGTTATCAGAATCGAGTGAAACCACTTCCATCGTCGAGAGCTTCGAAATGAACTCACTATTCGCCATATTTGGAGTTCGGAGCTAAGAGAAATCCTCGATTTACTGAAAACTGGTGTAAGTGGTATCATGACAAACACTTCCAGTATTTCAGTGAGTTTGAGACGTGGATTAGTCTTTTCTCATGCATATAAGCTGAACCACTTCATTTTCCATCACGTGTGCACATGTCCGCATATACTTGGTTAGGTCGTTTGATCGGATTGACAAATAAGCGTGTGTCAATTTCCCACTATACGTACTTGTGTGGCAAATGAGGTTTAGTCTCTTTGGCACAAGTCCTTAAGTCTACTTGACTTAGGTACACATAGACATTGAGAACTTGACTGATCAAATTCATTGAAATAATGAGATAGCAATAGACATAGATTAACTTGCACTAATAACTCAAAATGTATATGATTATGAATGTATGATACAAGAGAGATGAATCAGACATACTAATACATATGTGAGCTAAGTATAAGCTCAACCTTGAGGCTTAATGGCTCATTCTTCTCTGTCCTTCCCTGCGACTAAGAGTCACCCATATTTATACTCATAAATGAATTTAAATTTTGAAATTCTTTGACCTAAAAGTGTTGCTATATTTTTGGGTGATGATTGATTTGATTGCAACCATTACGTAGTTGTGATACATGACTCTTAATGCCATGAGATTCAATCAATCACTTTCTTTTACTTTTATATCAAGAGTTAAAGTCTATGACTTTTAAAAGGGGTGTTCATGTATACTTTAAGAGTGATAAAAAATGGATATGTGAGAAATCCTTGTTATTTGGACAAGCATCAAGGCTTGCCAAATGTGGCATCACAATTGTGGATATTTATGTTGATGACTTGATTATAGGAGGTGACAATGAAGCAATCATTAAAGAGGTAAAACAACTCCTTATGCACGAATCTGACATGAAAGATCTTGGTGTGTTGTGCTACTTCTTGGACATTCAATTTATACATAGAGAAATAGGTATATGGATATCACAAAGGAAATATGCCTTGAATATGCTGCAAAAGTATGGTATGGCTGATTGTAAGCCGATTTCTATGCCATTAGATTAGAATTTGAAGTTGGATACTACATCAAGTGAAGCATCGGAAAATGCTACTATGTATATGAAAATTGTGGGAAGTTTGATATATCTCACAATTACAAGGCCTGACCTAAGCTACACTATTGGACTTGAGGGTCAATTTATGCATGTTCCTAGGAAGCCACATTTAGATGCTCTAAGGTGCACTCTATGTTATGTGCATGCTACTTTGGATTATGCATTGTTTTATGAAGCTAGTGTAGATTTGTGGTTCATCGATACACTGATCGCGATTAGGCTGGTAGCATTCCAAATAGAAGATCTACTAGTGGCTTTCTATTCTCACTTGGTTGTGCATATATTACATGAAGCATTAAGAAGTATATATGTGTGTGTGTGTATGTGTGTATAGGTATGTCTTTAGCACACATACATATAGATATTCATGTATAGATTCAAAAACACACACATTATTAGTCAAAAAAATACAAACACACAAACATGTAAACACATAGACACTATTCATTCTTACCCATGCATCCAACATCAATGCATATGCATGTACATGGGCACGTACTCAATTATACCAGGTAGACACATACATAAACACATGCACAAGGTTAAATGCTCTTTCTCATAGGATACTCTTTACAAAATCATGTGGTACCCTACACACATCACATAAGTGCCTAGGGTATGCTCACATTCTCTTAGGTTCATCTCCATATCTACATACGTGCCCCTAGAATACCTAAGCTTCTAGACACTCACATATGCATATATAGATATTCACACATATGGAACACATACAAAGATCAATGACTATCCATACACACATGTATGGATACAAATTAATTCACAATAACTTAATTGCTCACATACACACAAGGTAACTCATATGTAGGGTTTTCCATCTTTGGGACTCATAAGAACATAAAGAAAGAAATACATTTACCTAAAGCTGAAGTACACACTTAGGGTTTTCTCATTTATACATATATAAAAGTTTATTCTTAGAGAGTGTAAATAAAGATAAAGTGAAAGGTTCCAATGAAGTTTCAATGATCTCCTCCTATTTTGATGAAGGCATATATTCAACTTCTTCAGTTTGTAGGCACTAAAGGGTGAGATTAGTCAATTAAATAATTCATATCAAAAAGATTTTAAGATTTTAGAGATGACCACTTTGGAAGAAAATTTTTTATTTTTCTAAATGCCAGTCGGAGTGATAAAATCCTTCTGCTAGTGTGTGCACATATACCTTCATAAATTAGAGGGAAGCTTGAACCCAAGAAAGAGAATGTGTGTTCACAAGCTATGAACTAAATCAAAAGGGTTATAGGCTATGAAAGCCTAGCACTAACATATTTATTGTAAGTCATAATGTAGTATTTGAAAAAAATAAATCTTATTTTGAAGATGATTGCAAGAAAGTCAAAGTGTTGTATGAATTAGAAGATGATTTCCCAACTCTATCAAACAAAGCTCCAATACATATGTAGTATTGATTAATTCAAAGGGACTAAAACACACACTAGAAGGGATATCAAGTCATCTAAGTCTAAAGGTGAAGCCGAATTGCAATAATTATGAGATGTAGTAGAATCATCTCAACAAACAATTAGAGGGTCTACAAGAGAAAAGAAGAAGCCAGAATGGTATGAATATGACACCTCATTGGTCACTAAACACTCTATATATACGCCTCAAGGCACAAATTCTAAGGAAACCTCATTTTATGAGGAAACCATGGAGAAAACATAGTGGAAGCATGCCATGCAACAAGAGATGGAAGCATTACAAGAGAACAACACTTAGGACCTAGTCCCCAAGACGTCAAATATGAAGGTCACTATATCTTGATGGATCTACAAGGTAAAAGAAGGAATATGATGGAACCATAAATAGATACAAGGCTAGATTAGTATCCAAAGGGTATTCTTAGACTCAAGGCATTGATTATGAGGACACCTTTTCTCCTATAACAAAGATTCCTACAAGTAGAATACTCATGAGTATTACAACTACCAAGAACTGGAAAATATACCAGATGGTTTTCAATAATTATTTCTTGAAAGGATGGATCTCAAAAGAGGTAAACTTGGCTCAAACTCCTAGTTTTGAAGACATATAGTATACTGAATATGTTTGTAGCTTAAAAATAGCACCATATGGAATAAAGCAAACTCCAAGAGCTTGTAATCACAAATTAGTTACTTATCTATAAGACAAAGGATTTGTGGTGAGCAAGGGATATCATTCTTCTTTTATCAAAAGAGCACATGGAGAAGTCATATACCTATGTATACATTTAGATGATATCATTGTATCAGGTAATGATATTGAACGTATAAGGGAAAAAAAGCATCAAATGAAGGAAGAATTCAAGATAAGTCATTTGGCATAGTTGACATACGTCCTTGGATTGGAAGTCATATATATAGAGCATGGTATGTATGGTACTGAGAGAAAGTACATCATAGATATGCTTAGAAAGTTCAAGATGGAAATACAAAGCCTATAGGTACACCTATGGAAGTGAATTCCAACTTAGTGCACATAAAGGAAAAATCATTGAAGATGTGACAAGCTATCAAAGCCGTGTTGGAAGTCTTAACTATGCTATTCTCACAAGAGTAGATATCAGCTATAATTTGAGTGGTTTGATTCAATTTATGCACTCATCTAGGAAGCCACACACCAAAAGAATAATTAGATATCTCAAGGGGATAAATAATGAAGGATTACTATATTCTTATACCTTTGGTATTGATATAAAGACCTTTTATGATGCAGATTAGGTAGGATCAAGAGATGATGGGAGAAGAACATCAAGTTACCTTTCATTTGCAAGTTCCAAGTTTATTCCTTGTTCATCAAAGAAGAAACCTATTGTTGCTTTATCATCTACAAAAGATGAATAAAAATGATAAGCCAATGCTGCCCAATTAGTTATGATTAGGAAACCATATGTTGATTTAGGAAACCATATGTTGAATAAAAATGATAAGACAATGCTACTCAATTAATTATGATTTAGGAAACCATATGTTGATTTGCAAGTTCCAAGTTTATTCCTTGTTCATCAAAGAAGAAACCTAGGCGCAAGGGGAAGGGGAGGGGGGTTGTAATATATATTTCCCTTCTAATGTCATGAAGTTGACTATGAACTTTTATGTGTCGCTATTGTTATGTGAATAGGCATGTACACATGTCCAAATTGGGACGAAGGATTGGTTTGTTTGTTTTGAAGGTTCCACCTTATGTGAAACTCACTTAAGGATGAATTCAGAGTGATCCTGCAAAACTAAGCATATTTTCTCTTAAAAAGCAATGCCTCCACACTTTCCATTTACACAAGTGATGGTGTAAATCTATGATTAAATGATCAAGTTTGTTAGATTTGGAGACATACTTTTCATAATCGTAGGATTGATGTGTTGCACCAGCAATACTTATGTTCGGAGGAGCAAAAACCAGAAAAATCCTCTATGTGACCTTCATTTCCATATGTGATAGGCCCACTCATGCACTACACCACTTATAGGGCATGAACATTTTCGTTTCTACGAGAAGTTGGGATGCATCTCAAGGATAGCATAAAGTCATTGTACTAAAGTTTTTAACATCTTAAAAACTATAGGCATTCCTTTGACTATGGTACTATCACGAATATAAAGATTGCCATATGTTCCATATTACCAAGTCCAAGTTATTACATTCTCCCAAAGGATTTCCTTATAAGAAAAGAGGAGGGGATGATGGTTTATTGTTATTGACCTTCTTCAAGGGTCATTTGTAAAAATAAGAAGTTTTTTTTAATATAAAGGAAGTTCGGCAATAGCCTACTCTCCCGGGCTTGAATTAAATAAAGAAAAGTACAAGAGAAGGGGACTAGTGCCCACGGGACCCCCCAAATCCCACAAAGCAGGGGAAGCTTTTACAGATCTTAGATGGCATTACAAAGAAGGTTAATCACCCTCTCATCACCCTCATGTGGGGCCCACTTGGGTTTAAGCTTGTTATTGATCAAAAGGAGTACTTGATGATGCCTGAAGGGGGGGGGGGGATTTCTTATAGTTGACAATCCTTTTGCCAAGGAGGAACAATGATTTCTCAATTGACCACTCTTTGGGGGAGTCACCGAAGCTGAAAGCACATCTTTCCCGCCAGATTTTCCATAGGACCTCCCCTCTGAGGCATTCCAGAGAGTCGCGGAGCAGCCGATCGCTTCTCCCAACAGGGCTTGCTGCCAACTGAGATGTTTCTGAAGTCTAATTTTCTTTCCAATCGTCTGCCAGATTCTGTTGGAGTTGGGGCAAGTAAAGAAGATGTGTGAAACATCTTCGATAGACCGGTAGCAATGTTTGCACCAGGGAGGAAACCCACAAAACTTGCTAGCCTTAAGGTTGGTCCTGATTCCATGATGAAGAATTTTCCATAAGAGGACAGACTTTTTGATTTCTATGAGGGGGTGCCAGATAGCCATGAACTTCATGTCCCACCGAAGTCGCATCCATGACAGGCACCACTTCTTGTTGAGATTAACCTGATACTCAATCGTTTCTTTGATGTTTGGAATTTTTGATAGGCTATTCCCATTGTGCCATTTGAGACCAAGCGAGCTCCACGTGTCATGTCCCATGAGAAGGCAGACTTGGAGTCGGTCCCAAGCGAGACATCTGCTTTGCAAAGTGTTCCATTCTTCGTACGAAATGTTGACGCAAGGGTCAATATCCTCGAAGTTGATCCAGTGGTTGATGTCATGTTTCCAGAGATGTTTCCATTTTTTGAAGCCTTTGTTCCATAGCTTCTTGGCATTTTGAACGTTCCAAGATTCCACACTCCGGATGCCATGGATCGGAAACCAGATAGAGTTGTTTTGTCTGATACTGGCTACCCACTTCCAATCTTCACTTACTCTTGTGTAGCTTTTGACTTTGTTCCAACTCTTCCATAGGGAGCACACGAGATTAGAGCCTTTCGGGAAGACGAGAATCGAGGAAAACAGCAAGGTCAAGATGTCAAGATTCTTCCAATTTGGGAAACCCATGAGAGCCAACTCATTCTTGTTTCTAAAGATCAACTTGGCCCACAAGGCCTCCCTATTGCACCAAGCCTTAATCATCCATTTGGCCACCAGTTTGTTAGCCATGCACCCAATGTCCAGGATACCAAGACCCCCACTATCTCTATAGCTGGTGCAGATGGACCATTTGATTTTAGGCACCCCCCTTCTATTGTGGTCGCCCGTCCAAAGGAAGTTTCTACAAATACTATCCAGCTTGGACAGATCTTGCTCTTTCCGTCTCCAACAAGAAAGGAAATAAATGGTAGAAGATAAGAGGAACGTGTTGATAACCATAGCATGACCAGCAAGATTGATTTTCATACCTCTCCAATAGTTAAGCTGGTTTTCGAGTTTGGCCAGCACCCAGTTCCACCGATGTTCCATAGAGACACCAAACCCCAAGGGAATCCCAAGCAGCCGAAAAATATGGCCCTGCGGAATGATTTGACAGCCATGATCAATGAGAAGGTCGGGTTGTGACCCAACAATAGCTCTAAAGACAGTCTTAGAGTGGTTGATTGTGGATCCAGAGGCTTCACAAAAGGTAGCCAGACACCTCTAGAACGTCTCTAGGCTAGTATTATCATTGTGAATAAACGCGTTCATATCATCGGCAAAAAGTCTCATGGTGATCTGACTATGGTCATGAGGCAAACGGAGGCCTTTGATATTACCAGCTTCCACCTGATGCGCCACCAGCTTGCTAAGCCCTTTCGTGGCAATGGCAAAGAGAAGGGGAGCCAATGGGCACCCTTGTCTAATAGATCTTCTAAGTTTGATCACCTTCGAAAGTTTTCCATTAATGTTAATTTGGGTCGATGCGTTTCCGAGAAGGGTCGCGATCATCTTGGTGAATTTCAGACTACAACCAAGATCTTGGAGCGACTGCAGAATATAGTCCCATTCCAGCCTATCGTAGGCTTTATCAAAGTCGATCTTGAGGAAGACCATTTCTTGTTTAGACTCATTTGCAAACTCAAGACCTTCCCAGATATCTATAATGGTTTCCAAAATTGACCTGCCTTTGACGAAACCTTTTTGGTCCTCGCTTAACCACGCTCTCAAGTGGTAAGAGATTCTGTTGGCAATGACTTTGGCGATGATCTTGTACCCTGTTTGGAGCATCGTAATAGGACGCCAGTTCTCTATTTTGTTCTTTTCCCCTTTTTTGTGTATTAACTTGATAATGCCATTGTTGAGACAAGATGGAAGCGCGCCAAACTTGAGTGCCTCTTGCCAAACCAGACAGAGAGGGGTGGCAACCACCAACTTGAAGGATTTAAAGAACTCATTAGTGAGCCCGTCAAGTCCCGGGCTTTTACCAAAAGGGAGGGCATCAATGACCTCAATGATTTCTGCTTCAGAGATAGGGGCATGAAGCAGGGAGCGAAGGTTGAGTGGTATCCTGTGGGGGGAAACCCTAGATATGGCTGCTATGCGGTCCCTTCTATGGTGGTAGAGGGGGTTCGAGGTCCCCAGGAGTCTCGTGAAGTGCTCTTCAATGATCCCAAAGTTGTCTTCTTCTGTATTGCATACATTGCCATTTAATTCTAGCAGGAAGGGGATCGATTCTCTGTTGTGTTTCCTTTTAAGGATACGGCACATCTCTTTGGTGAGTTTGTGCTTTGCCAACCCACCACTCCTTGAAGAAAATTTGCAAATTTTTCCTTTGTATTTCCTCCTCGTATCTCAGCAGTGTTCTCATTTTTTGAAGACCTTTCTGGGCTTGAGATTTTCCTTTGTTCACTTCCTCCTCGAGCCTCCAGAGTCTATGATATAGAGCTTCTCTACGAGCCACCACACAGTCTCGAGTGTCTTCCTAGATCTGATCATGATCTGTCCTGACTTATCGACCGCACTTCTCCAGCACTTGGCTAGGGACAAGCCGGAGGCGAATGCCTCCTTCTAGACACCAGCAATTTCTTGATGGACAGAGGGGAGAGAGAAGGAGGGCGCCTTATGGATCTTGGTGGAAGGTTGGAAAGCAATAATAATCGGGTAGTGATCAGAGATGGTGAGGTCGATGCGTTGTGTTGACGTTGTAGCATCACAACTCATACTTGTCAAACCAGGAAGCATCTCATGAGACCCAAATGTTTGCGTAGAAGCACTCAGCAGACGTAATGGCGCTTCGTCAACATATGATTAACAACGTTATCAACAAGAAGATACAACATAAGCATCGCGAATGATACACCTAATCGTAATCACAAGTATAATAACGACGTAATCATACATCAACGTGTCACAAGCGTTAGACAAGAAGAGAACAAGCATGCATGCACATCATGACGATGAGAGGGCAAGAGTCTATCTACAAACTAGCATAATCTCATTACTTCTCAAAGAGCTCTCTCTAAAGAAGAGGTGGAGACCTCTTTATATACAAAATAGCAAAAAAGCATGCTATGTGGGATTTCTCAACTGAAAGGAGAATGAATCTCACTTATTCTCTAGTGTGGCACTCACACACACCTATACAAGAGTGCTTTATTAACTGAATGAAAGGTAGAAAAAGGTACAAACGATGATGAAAATGAAGTGGATCCAAGAAATACATGTTGTATCTTCAACACTCCCCCCCTCCTTGACTTTGTCGTCCTCGACAAAGCTTTTGCAAGTATGGAGCTTTTGTGGAAGAGCGTGTAGGAGTTCCTTTCAATTTGCATGATCTTTGCACCATTGGAGTGCTTTGCTTTATTGCTTTTTGTCATCTTGCTTTTTGTTTGGAGTCGAGTGCCTTAACTTGGTGCGTTTGCCTCATATAGATGGGAATGAATATGCTAGATTTTTTTTTTTTTTTTTTTCGGTAATGGATGGATGATGTATGAGAATGATACGACAAAATGAAGATGATATATACAAATAGATGAATTTAATTCATCTCTTCTTAGTCCCTATGCATGAGTGGGGACTAAGGGTGCATGGGCGGAAAACAAAAAAGTGTCTATGCACGGTCTTGTAATGTGACCCTATCTTATGCATACTCTAAAAATGCATACAAAAAACAATGGTGCAAAAATGATGGATCTTGAGCAAAGTGCTCAAGGGTTTAGGTGATGATGAGGCTTCCTCCAAATCTCCAACACCAAGAACATTCTCTTTTCCATCACCCATTTGAAATGGATGATACCTTTGTCCACCATCCTGAAAAAAGAAAAATAAAAAGCAAATTTTTGAAATCTATGTACATGTGCCCTCTTTGTGTCTGGGTTAAACTAAGTGTGCCTAATGCTTGGCCTTTGGATGAGGCCCTATTCATGTGCATACTTGATGTGCATCTTAAACATATGCTGTGCATTGGGCAAGGTTGGGTCCGACACCCATGGATGCTGCACGAAGAGGTTTTAGGCCGCCAATATGTCTTCGCTTTGTTGGTCTTAGCCTTGGGGTTTCTCCTTGGATCCTTTCTAAGTGTTGGCTTTATTGCTTTGGATCCCTTGGTCAAAAGTGGTCGTTCTTGATGATAAGGCATGGTGAATCTAGACCGAAGATTATGAAGTTTAGTGTGAGAGGGTTGAGTTTGTGTAAGAGCTTTCTTTGGTACCCATATCAATGTGCGATTTGTTTGGGCACTAAGTAAGTTCTTGGCCACCCAAATTTGCTTTACATTACAAGGGAAATGTGACTTCTTCTTGATGTATGGGTCTTTTGGGCCTTCTATGTGAGTCTTTAGAAAAAACGCATCTTTACATGGGGAGTTCAACAAAGGTTGGGTTTCTTTACATATATCATGCTCATGTGATGGATCATAAGGTTGTGTGGTTTGAGATTGATCTAGAGATTCAGCAATGGATTTATTTGTGTTACACATAGAATCTCTAGAGATCACTTTATCTTCCATAGAACTCATACAAAATTCGTGAGAAGATTCCAAACTTAGAGGAAGGGAGGGCCCTTCCATATCCCCCAAGCACTTGGAGTCCTCCATTTTTCCATTTGCCAAGGTTTCCTGCCGCTTACTCAAAGAAAGATTAGATACAAAAGCATGAGTGGAAAGATAATTTTGTGGATTTAAAGCACAATCTTTGAATAAATGATCATATCCACAATCCTTACAATGAGGATAATTATTAGGATTTCCAAAAGACTCACTAGTGGGGATGGACATAGTAGATGGACAAGATGCTTCAAACCCCTGATGTTCAAAAAACCTTTGAGTGCCTATGACTAAGTCTTCGTCTATACCTTCCATAACAAAAAATGTTTCAAAAAATTCCATACCATTCACCACAATAGGCAACATAACTTGACCCATGCAATCATAAGTTTCACCATTCATGAGGATAGAGGAATGAGTGGTTAGTTGAATGTTATCCAAAATAATTGTCACTAAATCAATATGAATTAAATTCCACTCACAATGAGGGTTAATAAAAACACTCATATTTCTACGTTCATGACCAATTAGTACATCCAAAAAAGTGTTACTATATTCCTTGTTTGCAACAATGGATCCCACCCCTTTAGAAATTCCACCAATTTCCTCTACCCCTTGCAAATTTTCTCTATTTGTTTCACCTTGATCATGTGTGATTAATGCATGCATCTCATCTTTTTCTTCCTTCTTTTGTGCAACCTTTTCCCCCTTCCTTCTTTCTTTTGCCTTTTTCTTTCCCATGTTTTGTTGAAACAATTTTTGGTTTTTTGAGTGTTTTTAATATTTGTTTGGTATTTTAGGAGTTTTTAGAATTTGTTTTGGGTTTTTGTGTGTTTTTTGAATGTTTTCTGAGATGTGTAAATAAGTTTTAATGGGGTTCTTCTAGCAAGAAACAAAGACTTTTCACAAAATGATACATATGATACATTTTACTTTGAAAGAAGAAACTTACTTCTCCCTTAAGTTCAATCCAAATAAGTGAAATCATTCAAGACAATAGAGCACCGAAAAATATGTTGATAAACTTATGAACGTTAAGAATTTGAATCAAACTTTGAGATCCATGTTAGGGGCATCAACTCAAGTATCACTTGCATTAGTCTGTTCTTTTCTTTTTTTTTTTCTTTTTTTTTTTTTTTAATTTCTTTCATCGTGTTGTGTAGACATCGCTCAATTCTCTTAGAAATGAAGCATACCACAAAAAATTTCTAGGTGCTTAGGCCTCGAGAAGAACATACTTCCTTACAAAACTTTGCCCTTTTTGCCTACTTACAACCTCATTATAGCACAAAGAAAACACTAGATGGAGAGTAGTGAGAAGCAATTATATTTCCCAAGTGTGGTTCACCATTATGGATTATAAGCATGCAAATCATTAGTGTGGTTATTCGTTGAGAATTAGAAATTTCCCCTGTTCCTAGTCAAACAACCCTTAATATCCTCAAAAAATTAAACACATTCTAGACATAGAGGAAATGGAGCCAATTAAGTATGGGTAATCCCTTGTTTTACCTTTTGCAAGCCCCTAGGTACTTACGCTCAAGGGGGATCATGGAAAGTAGCACCCGCATTTTTCAAATTCTCACACAATTAGAGAAATATCCATTAAATATCTCAATTCATACACTTTTCCCGAGAGTAAACTAAAAAGCCTTTTGCGTGGATTAAGCCTATAACTAACGTTATAAAAATTGCACACATTCCTTCCTACGCAATGTCGTCATCCTCCATTTCAACTCGAGTGTCTTAATTTATGTCTGAAGGTGCTTCCATGGTCATTTAGAATGAGTTCCCTAAGTTTCAACTTCCACATCAAGCGGCTAATTCCTCGTACCTTAGGCTCTTTCCTTTTTTTTTTTTTTTTTTTTTAATGAGAAATACTCACTCCATAGTATGATTATTTGCTGTTTATATTTTCTGCCATTTTTTAGCAGCCTTGTGCCGCTATGTGTCTCTCATCACTATTTCCTACTGTACTTTTGTGCAATCTTGACAGCGAATCTTTCTTCACTCATGATTTAGTATGATTCCCAGTCGATCAATTGATTCAGACCTTTTGCAGCGCAATCCGAGGATTAACCTACTTTACGCGCTCTCGAAATTTTTGGTGTTGACAAAAGCTTTCATCTACATTCACTGAATCTTTCAGATCCGAAGACTTTGGCAGGAGAAGAATGTAGGCGAGATTTGCGTTCCTGACACTGTGCACATGACAAGCCTTCTTGCAAGTGGTTGTTCTCTGCTTGGGCTCTGGCATAATAGTCCCGGCACTGTAATGTTCAAAGCGTTTCCATTTGGAGGCTGATCATTCATACACAAGGGCACACAAGCTACTAGAGATAGATAATGTGAACATCGTTGTTCGCCAGAGCCCACCTCTGGTATCATCGGAAAAGACCCGTAGATGCATCCATATGCATCATTCTTGTTTCTGCAAGAGATGCTCTGGCAACAAGAATCTGTAGATGCATCCATATGCATCATTCTGAGTTTGGTGTTGGGCCACATAATACATCCCTCCCCCTTTTTTTGTTCGCACATTAAAATCCAAATGACGCTATATTGATCATTACGAATCTCTCTCTCTCTCTCTCTCTCTCTCTCTCACGTGTGTTGAATATTTGACCCCTGCCTCTAGAGACTGCAGGATGTCAGAAAATTGTGGAGCACGCTGCGCCATGGGCAGCCTATGTGCAGCGTGTCAGTAGCGATTCCTACTTCCTCTCCCGAAATCACAATCACCTATGAGGATCATTCTTAACTTCTTAAGGCGCGCAAAGCCCTCGGCCTCGAGGATTGCTCTCAATTTCGAGATCGATTACCAGATGCCTGCCCAGAGTTCCTTTTCCAGGATCTTCGTAGATTCTTCTCCTCTATAGGTGCCACATCAGAAAGGCCGTGCTCCTTGCAACCTAACTTGCAGAAATTCCAAAATCCTTGCCGAACTAGCACTGATTATGCACCAAAT
The DNA here is from genome assembly GCA_020310875.1 of Ceratopteris richardii. Lineage (NCBI taxonomy): Eukaryota > Viridiplantae > Streptophyta > Polypodiopsida > Polypodiales > Pteridaceae > Ceratopteris > Ceratopteris richardii. The sequence goes on along the minus strand of CM035410.1, from coordinate 138,023,301 downwards.
TGATCGGCGGCACAAATCTGTAATAGCCTTGCTGCGAGCATGACATCTCCAGCAAATCCTGATTAGGAACAACAACACTATGCAATGAAATGCATCGCATGTGCTGTGGGGTTTGAGCATCAGAATTTTGCAGGCTAATTCAGGAAAATTTTAGAGTGTATAGCAGAAAGTATTGCGCATTATATTCTTATGACGTTTGCCAAATGTAAAGTGATCAGCTTCTGTTTTGTTTGTCCCTTAATTCTGGGAAGCTCATAATAGCATATGATGCACGTCTGTCGTTGGCTTCATATGGCTAGCACGCTAAGGTGACCTAGAGAAGTAATTTTCATTACATTAACCCACTGCCTTTCCAGGAGATGTATTTTCATGCAGATCGGTATCACTTTTGTATGACTGCATAGATACCCATTATGTCACGAATGGCAGTGCGATCCTTCACCGATTGAGGTATTGGGGACCACATTCGGTGAGTCAGTCCTAAGTCATGATGGCACAATGACATTTGTCTAGAGTTTCCCAAGGGTTCAAAGAAAAGGTTCAAGTCTTGAAGGCGCTACTGATAACAGTATACTCTCGGACTTCATTAGTCGATCCCTTCCCTTCTACCCGCTTTTTAAGAATACTATGGAGCTCCTTACAGAATGGATGAGCCTTCAACACTAGGACTTGCTATTTTTGCAGTGAACTTTGGTATCTCATGGCCTTTGAGTACTGTAGATTGAATATTCATTATCCAAGCATGGAGCTTCGCTTGTGCAACCCTGATCGACATCAAATGGATAATCATTCATGATGAGAACTCCACGCTGGGGCCAATCTTTGCGTTATCATGCCTCCAGTTCATCCTTTCGAGCACCTCCTATCTGATCATATTGCCATCGAGCATCGACTACAGCATCATAGAATGTAGTAGCTACTGAGTTGTCCCTGCCAGCCACCATATCAACAAATGTCTTTTCCAGAACCCCCTTAAGAGTTCATGCACGAATCCATACACGTTCTGATCACTTTGACATTCACCTTGAAAGGCGACTGGCAACCGTAGACACATAGGTAGCTGAGAAAGTCACAACATTCAGCGTTTACCCCAAGCCTTCACTCCTCAAACACTTTTACAGCTATAAGAACATCCTTGCAACTCGCCTCTCTCAGATTGCCACTAATGGAAGAAAATCCCTCCTCGCGTGCAAGTCCAGTATTTTCACTGAAAAATTGACTTGGGAAGCTGCTATAGGCAAGAGCTGTGAGTGCAAGATACACTGGCAATGCAGCAGATGGGTCTATTCCCACTGTGTCATCCTAATGCCTTTTTGAAAGATGAAAATCCAAAGGAATCCCCACAATGTTCTCATGTAGCCCAGATTGAAGTATTAATTTGCAAACGGGCATGGTTATAAACACTTGCCACCGCACGCCCTTATAGTGCTCACTGTGTTGATGCCAGCTGGATCATCAACAATCACAGATACCCTTTCGAACTGCATATTTTAGGCCTAACTCCAGGAGGTATACTGCTCCTTCAAATGTCCAAGCCGATCATACCATTGACAAAAATGCCTTGCATTCTCAAAATCAATCAGATTGACTCCATATCCTAAGGGATCCTTTCCTTGTTTGCCCACAGACCCCACACTTACTCACTGAGATGCAGTTGCACACGAGAAACTCTGAGGAGCATTCGAAGTACAGCTTCCTGTCATGCTGCGATTCTCGTGCAACTCTTCTTGCTTTACACCATCTCCCGATCTAATCTCTTGAACCAGTTCAGAACCTGTTGCCCTGCCCATTGTCCTAGAATGCACATAATCGGGATTATCCTTTCCTCCACAACCTTTACCGTTGAGGGTTAGGCTAACCTCTTGCATTAGGGTCTAAGCTCTGCCAAGATGTCTTCCTGAGTTCAATGCAGAGCTTTAGCATTTAGTCTTTTGCATTCGGTGAAAAGATCATGCTGACAAAATTATCATCCACCTAGAAATCGCCAGGTGAGGGCGACCTGCCCTTTTTGAGTATATTCCATGTACTTCTCCACCTCGAGATAATTTGAGTGCAATCTGTCCTTTCAGCCGATGTTTTTTTTTTTTTCTTTTTTTTTTCCTTACAACACCTCTCTCTGTGGCATTACCATGCTGCACTTGTTGTCTTCTTCTTGAGTCATTCTCAGAGAAAAAAACTTCTTTCAAATACTTCAATATATGAGAGAAAACACTAGAACTTGGAAATCTTTTCCTAAGCCTGAGGTCTTAGAGATAGAAACCTCAAGGAATAACTTGAATAAGGAGTTCTTGAGCGTCGATAGCTGTATTACCCTACCGTATGAATTCTTCTATGTCTCTTATAGGAGCCTTCGTAAACTCTTTCTGTTGCATTAAAACATGATCCTTCCCAGCAGTAAACCAATATGTACTTCGAAGCTTTTCAGCGTTGCACCATAAGTATCCTTCTGCAGAGATATGAGAAAAATGAGGGCCCCCAGCTTGCGACCCGGAACAATCATATCTTTGATCCTCCAAACTAGAGCAGTTCCTCAGCCACGTCCACAAAAAAAGATATCTCACCCTGCCAGCTCTTCTTTAAATTTTTCACAAGCCTTTTGGCAGCTGTTGCACTAAGGATGAAATCATCCATCAGAATCCATAGCAAGGTGAACCTCTTTAATCTCAACTGCTTTGTTGAATCTCTCACAACATCCTCATTTATACCAATTTTTCTCCCATCTTCATCATCAACCGCCCTCTGAAGGGAAGAGACAAGCAAGAGCAGAGAGGGAGTGCATGAAGCGCTTTGTTCGAAGACAATGAAAGAGGAGGGAAAGCTTGTTGCTGGTTGGGGAGGCCTACAGGTGGAGTGACTGCAATTGCGATCGCCATGCTACATTGTCTTGCTTGGGTGAAAGTGCATCTAGAGCTATTCTTTGATAGCGCATGGAAATGGGAATAGGCGAAGTGTGAGAAATTGCCACCCTCTTGACCAATGAGCCCAAGAAGCGTAGTGGACGAATGTTCATGGACATCACGCTGATGGTAATGAATAGGTTTCTACAAGAAGCTCTTTAGCATTCCACAGTCGTCGGCAAATGATGGTGCAGAGTTCCATTGCCGAAGTCCTCTCAAACTGTCAAAAAACCTTGGTTGTCAGAAAACCTTGGCTGTCAGAAAACCTTGGTTGATGAAGATAATGATCTCATAAACTCTTTGAAACTTACAGAAGAACCCCAAAACAAAGTTAATTACACATGATTAGAGAAATCTCAACAAAGTCAATAGAAAAATCAACATAATGACAAAAAGATTTCTAAAAACTACTCCTATCCTACTCGTGACTTGAAGAATCACCACACATGGTGGACTAATCACCCAAAAAGGGGATCCTCATCACACCAAAAATGGCTCATCTCAACAAGTTATTATGAATCTTGCAAGCCGCAAATGCTCATAAGAGCGTAAAAAAAATGAAGAACTCAACAAATCGTCATGAAAAACTTGCATACACGTCTCTTTCACGCCAAAAACCATCACGTAAGTGACAAGAGAATGTTCCCCGGCAACGGCGCCAAAAATTGTTGACGTTGTAGCATCACAACTCATACTTGTCAAACCAGGAAGCATCTCATGAGACCCAAATGTTTGCGTAGAAGCACTCAGCAGACGTAATGGCGCTTCGTCAACATATGATTAACAACGTTATCAACAAGAAGATACAACATAAGCATCGCGAATGATACACCTAATCGTAATCACAAGTATAATAACGACGTAATCATACATCAACGTGTCACAAGCGTTAGACAAGAAGAGAACAAGCATGCATGCACATCATGACGATGAGAGGGCAAGAGTCTATCTACAAACTAGCATAATCTCATTACTTCTCAAAGAGCTCTCTCTAAAGAAGAGGTGGAGACCTCTTTATATACAAAATAGCAAAAAAGCATGCTATGTGGGATTTCTCAATTGAAAGGAGAATGAATCCCACTTATTCTCCAGTGTGGCACTCACACACACCTATACAAGAGTGCTTTATTAACTGAATGAAAGGTAGAAAAAGGTACAAACGATGATGAAAATGAAGTGGATCCAAGAAATACATGTTGTATCTTCAACACGTTGCGAGAGGGAAGGGTGGCCCCACTGATGAATAAAACTCTGAGAAATGTAGCATCTATCAAGTCTAGCTTTCCTCAGGTCCTCGCCCAATTGGAGATTTGACCAAGAAAAGCCATTCGAATCTTTGAATTCGACCAAATCCAAGTGTAGTTTGAGGCTGTCATTAAAAAAAGTCAATCAATTTGGTGTAGAATCAAGACACTTAAGTTTCCTAGGATAGAACTAATGTATATCATATCCATCTCAATTTGCAACATATTTTGATCATCCACAAGAAAATCTTTCACCATGTCAATCTACTTTGCTGTTTTTCCAATGCAAGAAATATTGATTGCGTACAAGTTTGCTTAGTCCCTAGGAACCATAAATTTTCCATCGTTTTCTATATCCACCAATCCTTAATACCATATTTGTAGAATTTGTGATCTCTAGTGTTTGATTTCTTCATGGTAACAAAGGATTGCTAGTTGGGAAAAATAGAATCCTATGAAAAAAGAATAATACTATTAGTTGGGTTGCTGCGTTCTTTAATGGAGTCCTTGACTTGATACGACCTAAGAATGACTATCCATATGTCTTATTTCAACACCCAAGGATGTTGTTCTGACTCATTGATATCATCAATGACATCATCATTTGAAACATCCCTTTAGAGCCACCCTATCAAACCACCCTTCAAACCCTATATAAGGTGACTTGGCCATAGAAATCCTCAATCTTACTAGTTCTAGTCTTGGGAGCTCAAGGATTCATGATCTCCATATAAGTACTTTTCAAGGTCTACTTCTTGTTCTTGCCTAGTTCCATGTTCTAGTATTGTCTAGTCTAATTGCCAGTTGTGGGTTCTTTTCATCATGTAATCTTAGAGTATAAGATCTAGTATAGTTTTATCTTGTATCTTGTTCATCTCCATTAAGGGAGATCTTGTAATTTTGATATGATGTTTCATGCATATGGTCCTGGGCTATACGATCTCTTGCATCTTCTCTAACCTAGTTATTTATACTTATTAGTCTTCAATTGTGGGACTTCCTATTCCAAGTTTATATACTTTTATTGTGTAACCTTGTGTGAGTTATCTTGTAATCAAATGCATATCCTAGTAATGGTGTGTCTGGTATAGTCTCCAAGATCACACTCTAGGGCTCCCTTGACATTTTTTTCAAGACTACATTCTATAAAGGCTAGGCACCATGGAAATTATTCATGAATAAATATTTTTTGCACTTCAATTATTCAGCACTAAGTTTAGAAGATATGAGAAAATTAAAAGGATTCAAGATCAAAATATTCAAGATGTAATCAAAGATCTTTGAAGGCAAATTGAAGAGTTGCAAATCATAGTACAACAACCTTCTTCAAGTATCCCAATGATATCTAACACAAACAAAAGTCCAAAAGTTAGCATTCTTGAGGAATTTGATTGAATGAGATTAAAATTTTTAAGGGTTTCTATAATAGATGATGGTCTTTATTAGAATCCAACATCACAGGTACCGAGATGATACTTCTCAAGTATGCCTCATAGGAACTTTTGCAGCCTTTCTCTTTCATGGTTTGCACATATCCTTGAGACAAACATTGACATTTTGTATGTTTTCAAGGCATTTGTTCCTAAAGACCCGTTTTCTTTTGGAGATACTAATTATTCATGTGTTGTTGAAAGAAAGATTAATGAAGCTACATCAAGAAAATAGGCATGCTTCTATGTATGCATCAAATTTTATACAAATAATTTGCGATGCCATATGGCATGAGGATTATTTATCAATCAATTTTGATGGGCATTATGTGATGATGTCAAGGATCTCATAGGACCAAACCAACATTTCACTAATTTCTTTCTTGCTTCATAATGTGAGTCAAATGAGCTATGATATAACTAGAAACCAATTGCCTTCTTGAATCTTCTTAGTCCATAGTCAATGTCATTTATCAAAGTAGATATTGTTCTTGATTCTTCATACTTTTAGCTTTTCTTTTGCTTCCTCCAATTGTTCTTGTCCCTTCTCTAATTGTTGCAATCTCAAACATTACAATTCCTCTCTCAACATGTTAGTAGTTCAAGATAAATAAAACCATATCAACACATTTCTTTCAATTGGAAATATTGGTTTTAGTGCATACATTAATTCCACAAAGCATATATCCAGTCATGTGTGCAAGTCATGCGATCAGCCCACAAAGCAAACCAAAAATATATTGGCCATTGATTAATTTTTCTTTCAAAAGCTTTTGCTAAAGCTTTCACTATCAGTGAATGACCTCTTTCAATTTTCCCATTTTTGGGATTATATATTTTGGTTAATGCTAATCGGATTCCATGCTTTTGGAAAAAATATCTTGCTTCTTATGCATCAAGTTTTCCAAGATCAATTACAACCTTCTCCACATAACCTTCTCGAGATCATTCCAAGAAGTTTGTGCATTGATTCTACAAAGATAATATCCAATATCAAACCATTGTTCATCATAACTTGCTTCATTAAAAAATTAATGTACAAAAGATTTGACTTCACAACCAAAATGTTTAATTGCAATAATTTGCTCTAATTTACCTTCCTCATATCATGCTCTAGATAGCATATCTACAACAACATTATTTTATGTGAAATATGAAAAAAATCTAGATTCATAAATTAAAATATATGCAATCCATCATAACATAGCTATATTTGGAGTTGAACAATTCACGATCATGCCAAGCAAGGGTAAAAAATTAGCTTTAACAATTATATTAGCACCAATAAAATAGTTTCGGTCACACTTGAGAGCAAAAACTACTCCCCAAAGTTCCCTTTTTATTTGTGTGTATTTACATTTACATTCTTGTAAAATCTTTGCCCCGAAAGCATACCTGTTCCCTTTTTCATCCTCTTGTCCTGATGGGGGATCATTCTGACACCCCAATGCAACAATGAAAGATGGATGCCCTCCACTAACTCCACAAGTAGTGATATGAGCTCACTACTTTGAATTTTTCTCTGAATCTCTAAAAAGAATTAAAAAGAAACTTTGCAAACTTAGAATGCACTGTAGGAGCTCTCAAACAAGGTTTAAACCATCCTAAAGGGATATTCCAGTAGAGAAAATCATCCACTACAAAACAGGGTACCTGTTTGCAACACTCTCTGCCTATGTGCAGAGATATAACTTCAGAAACATAGCAGTTTCTCACAACTCACTCACACAAAGAACTTGACACTTTGGCACACTTTGGGGCACTGAATGAGAGACCAAATGAAGCTTGAAATCAATTAAAATGGAATTGATCATAGCTAGAATAGAGATCTCCCATTGAATAAATAGCATCTCCTGCAAATGCTTCTACAAATTCATCAACAATTGGTCCAACACCAACATTTCTAATGGTTAGTTTATTAAATAGTTGAAGATCTTGAATAAATCAAAGTTTTCCATTCTTCTTTGGCATGGTGAACCAACGTTTGGAATAAGGTGTAAATGAGGACTCAATAATATGCATACTTATCTTTTCTTTGACCAATCGCATCAACTCAGGAAGATGAGCTCTAGGTACAAGAATAGGATGCAAATTCCAAGGTATGTGTGGAATCGTGAAAATGATCAATGGAGGGATAATTCTAGGATTTGCATAGCCTATTTGTGAGGCTCTAAAGTGAAACCTTTTCCATGTTTTTGTATGATCTTTAGAGAATGTTCTTTTTTTGTAGAAAGAAGAAAGCTACTAGAATCTATTTAGAATACTTTGTGTTTCCTCAGTAAATTCATGGCCAATTTTGATGGATCTCGAAGAACTAGATCATGAATTACTTTTCTAATGATCTCATTACTAAATTTGGGAAGTGTTTGAGCTATTGGCTTTACTTTCTTATGTACAGTTTTGTAATTTGTATCTATCTTTGGTTCAAATCTATCAAAGTAATGATGCTCATTAACCCATGCATGTAAAATTGCATACATTTCCAAAGATGATATCTTATTGCTTGTTTTTTCCTCAAGAATGTTTCTATTTCTTCTATGATATCAATACATGAGACATAATCAAATAACCCACATATTATTTCATTGTTCGCAATCAAACCATCAATTTTCAGTTGACTTTAATGTTTTCTAAGTTTTTTGTTTATTTTTGTTTGTAAGAACTGGATATCTATAAAATAAATTTGACCAAAAGAAAAAAATCAAGAAAGAAGATTCAGAATGTGTGAAATCAAGGACATACGTACCATTATTCCCTGTGTAATAATCGTACTTACTTAAAATCCTGTTCAAAGTACATGAGAGGATACTTTTTAAAAATATGATGATTTCTTAGATGATTAACACAAAACGCCATGAACTGAACTGAGTGCAACCCATCATGTGAATGAATTCTTGCAAAGGCACTACCATCATCTAAGACTTTAGTTTCCATGCATTGTTAACAAATGAAAGTTTGTCCTAGAATAATTGGATAAGATCAATCTTCATGCACAAAGAGGTGATGCTCTTCTTTCACATCACCAATACAAAGGGTTACATTAGCACAAGCACCTAGAAGATGAATTTGAGCATCATTAGCTGCTTTCATTAGCCATCCATGGTCTCTATCTATAGGCCACCTACCTTCTTCATAAAGTTCTTTTGAGACTACATTGATTTCTGAGCCAAAATCTATCAAGACAAGATATGGCTTGGGATTGTTTGGGAGTTTTACCATAGTCTCTGTGGTTCCCCTTGCCTAATTTTTATGAGTAAATGGCTTTTAAGATTTCCATTAGACTTATCTATATTCCCAAGCATAGGTCCTAAATAGTTTTTATGCCCAAACTTATCATCCATTTCATGTTCATTTACTTTTAGAGTGGTTACCTTTGGCTCATCCATCTCTACATCTTTCTCTTTGTTTCTTATTGGCTCTGTTCTTCTCCTTATCATATTAATTACTTCTTCCTTTACATTTGATCTTGACATTACTAAAACTTCCTCTACACAAAGAGTAACTTTGGCTTTAAGAATCTTCTCATTGCTGACTCTTTTGATATCAATAATCTTCTCTAATTGAGAAATTAATTTAAAAGATGGAGGTTTCTTTGTTGGATTTTCTCCCTTTTCCTCAATTTTCTCTCCTTCTCTCACCTCTTTTGTTTCAATTTCTTGTTTTTGAGTTTCACCTTAAGATGGTCACCCTTCTCATTTCCTAGGGCTCTCTTTAGGCTCTTGAGTTTGTTCATTAGGTGTTTGCTTATGCGCTTCCTTCCTAGATCTAGTCACTCTCATATTTTGTTCTTCTTTCTCCTCATCTCTCTTTGGTTTCTCTTCTACATTTATTTCCTATGCATATACTAAAAGAAGGCCAACAAGTTAATTCCAATGAGGTTTTGCACGTATATTAGAGCTACATTCCTTAAGTGTTTTTTCATTCAATTTACCCTACAAGAAGCATCATACACATTTGTCCAAAAATGATCATCATTCTCATCAAGGTTCAATTATCAGAGTAGGAATTTTGCTTGTAGAAGCTTCGTAGAACTTCTTCAAACCTCCTTTGCCAAAGTTTCTTCCTAGAGGAAGTTTCATGGTAAAGTCGGAAAGTTGTCTATCAATTTTCAAAACTAAATTTCTCTCTTTTGCTTCTCGTAGAGATGTACATGTCCAACAAGGGTGGTCTAGCTCGCACACCATACACATCTCCTTTGTTGGTTAGAAGACTTTTTAATTGGTTCTTGAATTGTGGATGTCACTTCCTATCCTTGCAAAGTTTTTAAGAGAACAATTTTAGTTAGCAATGTTTCAATGTTTTTGTCACGAGAACCTACTTTAGATTCTAATTGAATGTAAGCTCTACATATGGCCTAGGCAAAACCCTTTTTTGTGATCCATCCCTATCACTTATGCAATTCAAATGCTTTCTTGTCATTGTGCTAGGCAATGAACCTCCACCTTTACTATCTCCCAATTAACAGCTAACCCATTGGCTATATCTACATCTTCATATCATAGTTCTAACTATTTTTGTTGGATCTTCTCAAACATATCTAAGAAGATTTGTAGCTTATCAGGTTCTAAGGCCGTCCTATCTCTCTGGGTAATTGATTAAATTTAACTTCAAACTCAGTCAAACATTGCGTGATATGCATGTCATTTTTAAAAGAATCTATCCATTTTAAAAACATTGCCCTATTATTTTTACTATAGTCTTCATATGCAAATTCAATTAAGAGCTGTTTCTTAAAAATTCAATTACGATGGCCAAATTAGGTTGCTCAAGAAAGAATGAGAATTTTTAGGTTGTTTATTACCATTTAATCCATGTTCACACCAATTTGTTTTTAAATGAACCTTTTAACAATGATCTTAAGACATATGAAAAATACTTTCAACTTGCAAAGGAAATTTTCTTTCATGCCCGAAGTATGAACCAAGCTGTTTCACTACATGCACAATCTATAAAGCATCACTCCAATCTTGGGTTCAAACAACTAAGTGTGCTCTTGAAGAAAATATATCATAACCTAGTGGTTCGACTTGAAGGCAAATGAAGCTTCCGGTTTGAGAGGCTGAAAAATTTATCTACCTTTCACTTTTACATTTAATGGAGGCAGTTTTAAAAGGCATAGTTTCATATCAAACCAATTCTTATTTGACAACAAACATTTCAATTGTTTTGTAGAGCTTGCGCAAAGGGAGTGTTTATATTACTTACTACACATTGCGAAAGATTTGTCTCTGTGCGACCCTGCTCATGACTAGAGCCTGCAATAGTGCCATCGTTTATGCCAATTTAGAGTGGGTTGGGATAAATTTAGAGTGAGTTGGGATAAAATAGTGATATGGAAAAAAAGCTTCGTGCATGATCAACACTCTTTGTTGGCGCAAACACTGCCCGTTGGACAACCCATCTTTTACTCATGTGCCCATATGGATGATCGTCGTTTTTCCTCGTCATCCTTATTGTCTTCAGTTCAGGCCAAGCAGATGGTATAAAAATAAAACAACTTTATAAATAATAGCCGACAAATTTCATGACAAAGAAATGAGTTGTAAAGCGTATTTTTGTTTTTTTTTTTTATTTGTATGAAGATTTTAATGAAATTTTGAATCGCCCAAAGAAATAGACCACATGATGACCTGTGATTCGACCTCCTCCTTCTGTTCTTTAGCTCAAGCTATGGATACTTCTCTCTATAAACCTGTTCAACTTTATCAAAAGGTGAAAAGATTTATGTATTTTTGTGTGTCACCATAAATTTTTCCAATGTTGTCGTTTGAATGACGCCACGATCACTTCATGGTTCCAGTTATTCTCTGATTGCACCATAATCTTCATCATATATTGCATTGGTGCCTTAGAGTCTTGGCTCATTATCTTTTTTTCTTTCAGTCCCTCATCTATATCTGACGAATCTCTTCAAGTAGTTGTAGCATGCACGGATGATAACTTGATTTTTTATTGAGGCAGGCTCTCAAGATTAGGTTGGCATAAGTACAACAAAAAGTAATGTTCGAATTCTCTATGACAACGTTGAAGATGACAATCTTCAAATTCTTGTCTGTGCTACGGTTCATGTTGCATGCACTACAAAGACACGTTGTTGGGTTGGCAGAGATGCTTAGACACATGCATTGCATTGATAGCTTTTTCTATCAAACATTCCATTATCCCTTGCATTCTCTCTTGCAAGGGATAATGACATGTTTGATAGAAAAATCTCTACAATGCATGTGTCTAAGCATCAAAGGATACTTGGAATACACTTATCACTTTATATCAGGCAAGAAATGAGGCTTGTGTTGCTTATCTCCGAGAACAGTTGGAGATTGAGCATATGAATGAAGGAGATTCTATGGATAGTTTTTTTATTAAGATCAAAGATTTGAAGGAGCAATTGATTTCTGCTGACAAAGTCTTACCAAATAGTTCACTTATGGAGACAGAATTAGATCTCTGGCATAAGAGGTTAGGACATTTTAATGAAAAGGGAATCAAAATGATGGTGGAGAACAGTCTGTACGAGGATTACCGAATATGAAGAATCAACATATGATTCAAAAATGTGAAGCCTGTCAGATGGGAAAAGCCCACAGGTTACCATTTCAGAAGAATGGTTACAAACACGATGGTTTGCTAGAGCTCATACATACAGATGTATGGGGACCAACAAAAGAAGGATCTATCAGTGGGTCAAGGTATTATGTTCTTTTTATTGATGATGCAACAAGATGGATAACTCTTTATGTTTTGAAAGAGAAGTCAGAAGTATTTGGAGCTTTGAGACATTTTCATGCATATGCTGAAAGACTTACAGGACAAAAACTCAAAAGACTAAGGTCTGATGGAGGAGGAGAATATTTTTCTCGAGAATTCAATGATTATCTGTGGAATGCAGGTATCAAAAGAGAAATAACTTGCAGGTATACATCGCAACAAAATGGAGTAGCAGAAAGGAGAAATCAAACTCTGGTTGAGTTTGCAAGAGCAATGTTAAAGGAGAAGAATTTTCCAAATTATCTTTGGGTTGAGGCTGTAAATACAGCAACATATCTTGTAAACAGATTACCATGTACACCTTTAAATGGAATGACCCCTTATGAAGCTTGGTGGGGTGAGAAACCAACACTTGATCACTGCAAAGTGTTTGGATCAGTTGCTTATGATTATGTACCATCACAACTTAGACATAAGCTTGAACCAAAAGCTGATACGTGTTCATCGGATATGATGAAAAATAGATCGGTTATAGGTTATGGAGTCCTCTAACCAAAGAGTTTATTGTTTCCAGAGATGTGACATTTGATGAAGGAAAGAGCTGGTATACAGATAAAGAAGATAATGATGAAACAATTGAAGAAGAGGTAAGAATAATTGAAAAAGGTAAATCACATATGCATGTAAATGGAGATGAAGATCATATGCAGGCAAGTACGTCCAGGATCGGATCAACTATGAGAAATGAAGATGGATCGATATTTGATGAAGATGTGTATTCAGATACACATGAAGAATATGAGCCAAGAAGGTCAAATAGAGTAAGGAAACAACCAACAAGGTATTCCTATGATACTTCTTATTTGACTCAGAAAAACTATGCTTACTTAGTAAAGGAAGACGAAGAGCCTCAGAATTACAGTGAAGCAAAAGGTAAGGAAAAATGGGAAGAAGCAATGAAGGAGGAGTTCAATGCACTTGAGGAGAACAGGACTTGGGAACTTGTTCCAAAAATGGTAAGAAAGTGATTGGAAATAAATGGGTTTACAAAGTTAAGAAACTTGCAGATGGAAGAATAGCCAGATACAAAGCTAGATTGGTAGTCAAAGGCTATGCTCAGATGCATGGCATAGATTATGATGAGACGTTTAGTCCGGTAGCAAAGATGTCAACCGTAATGACATTGATTGCTATCGCAGCATCAAAAGGATGGAAGCTAAGTCAGCTAGATATAAAGAATGCATTTCTGAATGGATATATATCAGATGAAGTCTACATGGAACAACCTAAAGGGTTTGTAAGTTCCAGATACCCAAATCATGTTTGCAGATTAAGAAGAGCTCTCTATGGATTGAAGCAAGCTCCAAGAGCTTGGAATTACAGACTTGTGAAGTATCTCAATGACCTTGGATACCAAAGTTCAAAGGCAGATGCAAGTCTACTCATCAAAAGAACAGATGAAGGTATGATCTACATTTGTATTTATGTAGATGACATAATAATCACAGGAACCTCAAATGAAGGAATTAAAGAGGTAAAGAGATTGCTTGAAAAAGAGTTCAAGATCAGTGATCTAGGAAAGTTATCATACTTTCTTGGAATGGAAGTTACATATACAGATCATGGTGTATATGTTTCACAAGAAAGGTATCTCCTAAACTTACTGAAGAAGTTTAACATGGAGAATTGCAGAGAAGCTTCAACACCGCTTGAAGTAAATCATAAACTCAGCAAATATGATGGTGCAGAGTTTAAAGATATGAGAAAGTATCAATCTTTAGTGGGAAGCTTGATTTATGCTACACTAACAAGACCTGATCTTAGTTATGCCATGGGAGTTCTCTCATACTTCATGCATTGTCCGAAGGATCAACATTGGGTTGCAGGACAAAGAGTTCTTAGATATATTAAAAGAACTATAAAGGAAGGATTATATTATCCTTTTACATCGGATATAAAGCTGAGAGCATATAGTGACTCAGATTGGGCAGGAAGTCAAGATGACAGAAGGTCAACGCATGGGTATATGATATACCTAGGAGATAAGCTTGTCAGCTGGTGTTCAAAGAAGTAGCATACAGTGGATTTATCGTCAATTGAAGCTGAATATAAAGGACTTGTGGATACAGCTAAAGAAGTGATATGGATGCATACCTTGTTCAAAAGCATGGGTATTGATCAAGGTATACCTATCATACATGGAGATAATATGAGTTCGTTGTATCTTGCAGCAAATCCAGTATTTCATGCAAGAACAAAGCACATAGAGATTCAATATCATTTCTTGAGGGAAAAGGTAATGGAGAAGGAGATTGAAATAGTATACACTCCTACGAAAGATCAGATTGCAGATATTCTAACAAAGAGCTTGGATGGAGTAAAGACAAGCAGATTCAAAGAAATGGTAGGAATAAAAGAAAAGAATAATATATGAAAGATCAGAAGATACCAATTAGTGATTGAGTGGAGCTGTTGGAGATTCACTCACAAATTAGGCATAACAACATAAAGACGAAGAGAAGCAAAAATAAAGCATTCAGAAAAATCAAAGCCTTAGTGAAGGGACAAATTCACGCCTGTAATATACAGCGTAGAAACTTCCAGAATTACGAGTTTTGAATCTGGGAACAAAATGTATATATGAGGTAGAAGATCATAATAATGAGAGCGAAGAAGGGAGCTGAGAGAGCGTATAGAACCGGAATAGAATAGCGCATATAGAAACTGAGGATAATGATATAGAAGACGCTAGAGATTGCGTATGTAGAGATGAATAATAGAACCTGAACTGCCCAGTATTCATCTGAGAGAGATGGTAAGGAATAACTACTCAGAGTAGGAGAGTTTTCCATAGCTATGAGCAAAGTGACGCCGAGCTATTTTTGTCCACATCTTCTCTAATAGAAAACACATGTTCATGTGGAAGTTTGAGCGCATTCTTCGTGTTGAAGAAATTTGAGTGATTTCATGTTAATGTGAAAGTTAGTTAACAGTTATAGTTTTCTCAGTAAATGTTTTTTGGTACATCTACAAGTTAGATCTCGCAACATAGTGTAAAGTTTTTCATGAGAGATAGCTCATCTTGAAGCCAGTAGTCTCAACTATAAGTTGATCAAAAGACTTCTATGAAACGGGACAAGTACGCACAATACTATGTTTGAAAGTAACGACATCTAGAACTGGTGAAGTTTTTTCTTAAACTTCAGATAGTGTGCATTCAGTGAAGGAAGCTCAAGTATTACTTCCTTACTTCATCAACAGTCATTTGAAGTAACTACAAACAAAATTGCAGTTGATTCCGATAACATTCTGGCACAATTACGGTGAGATTCCGGTGACAGTTCGGTAATAGGCCGGTGAAGTTCCGGTGATATTCCGTATTGAAGCTTGAAGAAAAGATGAAGTTTCCTGTAAAGTGAATTTTTGGAGTTCACTAAATACAGTTATAAATTTTTTCAGTTTCAGAAGGTTGCTAAGTTATTGATGATTATAGAGGTGTTCTAACATCACTTTAGCTTAGTTCTAGTTGAGGTGTGGCAATTTTCCGCAGTCTTGTTAGTGAACAAGCTTTTGCCGCAACATCACATAACCTCAACACTGTTCACCAATTTCCTTCGAGCTTCATATTGTGTATCCAATGAGGTATCATAGACAAGTAACCAATCCCCTTGATTCAACTTTTTGGATCTTAACGTATGGGACTTGTCAAATGCAATCTTATTTCTCTCTCTAGATGCTGTGAGCTTAACTGCAGCTTCTTCTACCAGATTTCTTCCTTTCTCCAACCAAAGAATCCACAGTGCTAGAAGATCTTCTCTTGTCATCGCATCCTCTCAAGGCAAAGAAGCCCATGCTAGGGCATGTGACTCCATCAGTAAAATAGGTTTCTGAAAATAGATTAGTTCCACTGGCATGTATCCACTAGTCCTAGTGCATGTCATCCTGTCTTCCCATAGGGCAAAGGGAAGGTATTTTGGCCAGTTCTTTATCTTTCCCTCACAAGCCTTAGCCAAAGCTTTAATAATCGAGGGATTTCCATGCTCAATTTTCTCACTGGCTTCAAGATTGTAAGTAGTGGTGAGCGATAGTCAAATTCCATATTTTTCAAAGAAGTCTTTGGCTTCCTGAGCATTGAGCTCACGTCTTTCTTTGACTATTTTCTCAACATAGTCAAATCTACTAAACATGTCTTCTAGTAGAACTTGCATACATTGCTCATAGTTTTTGTCCTCATAGCTCTTCCTTCAACATGATTTGTTAGGTCCTCTCTTGCCAGCACAATATATCTCATCTGTTGCACCCTGAATGGCATTGTAACCAGATCGACAACCCACTTATAGTGGATATTAAGAGGATATGTTGGATGTAACTCATCACTGTGTTTAACATTCGAGTACATTTGGAAAGTCCTACAAGTGGCCACATATTTCTGGTATCTACATATATGTCGAGTCACCGATACCTTTCCTTTATTGTTTCATAAGTCCCTTGGAAGCCTTTATGATCGGCCCATAGTGAACTATGCATTTCACACATAATCTTATTTCTCACTTCATTGCAACCTACAACTTGCTGAGGTATCTTGCCTATTCCAATCTTTTTCTTCCAAAGTAATCCATCCTTTAGAAAATAATTGTTTGACTTTCTCCGAATGGTACGGAACTTTTCTTTACTCCAACTAGGATCAGAAGACTTTATGCTTAAGTATCTTCCGATTTCCTTCCACTCATTTTCATAATCATCCTCATTAAATCTTTTTGTTATTCCTATCCGAATTTCGTAAGTTTCTTCTTCTCTTCTCCAATTTCCTTTATCGCTTCCTAAGCTCTTTCGAATTCCTTCTCTTGAAGACTCAATACTAGCCTCAAGTTTCTCATTCTGATGAGTAGGCTCTTTTCTATTCAGTTTTGTAGATGCTTTGTCTAAGCTCGAAGTATGTACATGCAAAGCATAATAATCCAAACCTATCTCTTCATCATTAGAAATCATCAAGTCTTCATTTTTGTATATAGCTCGTGATAACATATCAGCTACCACATTATTCCTCTCGACTATATGAACAAACTTGGGGTTTAGCGACTTGATGTATGCTATGCTTCTTAACATGGTGATACCTGCAGTGGAATAGTTCACAATCATTCCCAATAATGGTAAGCAGTATGTTTCCACCACTACATTTGCCCTGATTAAATATTCTTTATCATTCTTGAATGCAGTCATTATTCCCCAGAGCTCTTGCTTAATCTGAGGGTAGCCTCTCTAGTAAACTGTTGGAACTGAAGGACTCACAAGGCAAGGAAGCTTACGAAGGGAGTCAGAGAGAAGAGAAAGTACAAGCAGACAGAGCAGTCAACGACGATCTGGCAAGTAGGCCAATATTTTTTCAGGACACTAAATCATATCGAAGAGGTGGACACACAAGGAGAAGGAGCAAGTAGGGAGCTCGAAGATATGTATGTCAAATTGTTAGAAGAAATCCCTACAACAATAGTGATTTTCATCACTAAAAACCATTGTAAATACCATTTCATATTTTTGTAGCTCCATTTTGTGCAAGCCAACGATTCCTTGAGCTTGAGGAGCTTTAGAAGTACCTACCTGTCAGTTTTCAAATTTTTTAGACTTCATTTGAGCCTTCAAATAGGACCCAGAACCTAATTTTTAACTAGGCCGGACACTAGGTCTAGACACGGCCAAAACCTAGTCAAAAACTATAAATAGGGCTAGAGAGATCATTTTTGAGGTTAGCTTGTAATTGATTTGAACTTGTAAGAGCTTTTTGGAAGTAATCTAAAGGACTTCATTGCTTCTCACTCTTTGTCTTACCTTGTGTGCGCGTGTGCATGTGTATGTGTGTGCATGTTAGTGTGCTTCTCACTCACGCACTTGTTCCTTCACTTGCTTGAGGTCATCATACCATCCTCACATCTTCCCAGATTGACATTAAAGGAGGTGCTACTCATCACTGAGCTACACCATGGCGCCATTGCCGGGGATCGAGCTTTGAGGACGAGTGTGTGATGGTAAGACGTAGATTTGAGACATTGGCATTGTAGGTAATTTCTTTACTCTTCCTTATTTTTCTCTTGTTTACTTCATCATCATCACCATCATCATCCTCACCATATCCGATCTCCATCTCCATCATCGCGAAAAAAATTTCAGTTTTTTTATCATATCACCTTCTCCACCTCATTTCCCTCATTCCACTTGTGAGAGAGAGAGAGCGACTTGTGTGCTGTGCTTTTGCATGTTTTTTTGAGCTTTCTTGCAGGTACTTGCTACATCATCATCTCCAGCACTCCGTGCAGGTACGAAACATAATGGAACTGTCTCTGTGTCGCTGACCTCTGTCGATCGCGATCGACAAAAAAATCGCCCATTTGGTAAAACAAAGTGCACCACCATAATCTACATCATGAGCACATTCTAAATCACTAAAAACAGTTGAAAAATTCCGTGTTTCTCTGTCAATCGCGACCGACAGACCCTGTCAATCGCGACCGACAGACCTGTCGATCGCGATCGACAGACCCCACGACCGACTGACTGCCACGTAGGACCCTGTCAATCGCAATTGACACCGTCGATCGCGATCGACAGCCACGACCGACACCTCTGTTGATCGCGATTGACACCGTTGATCGCGACCGACTGAATTTCAACGATTGATTGACTTTTTCGCGTAGCCACATGTCCATCGCGACGGACACAACCCCGATCGACTGAATTCATGGCGAAAAACCCAGAAAAATTGTCGATCGCGATTGACACCATCGATCGCGATTGACAGGACCCACGATCGACTCTGTCGATCGCGATTGACACTGTCGATCGGGATTGACGTGTTGCTCGCGATCGACAGGCCCCGACGGACACCTCTGTCAATCGCGATTGACAGGCTTTTCGGCCAAAAAATTATGGGTTTTTTATTCTAAGCTTTGGGGATAGTTTTTGGGCATATTGGTCTAGCAATTAGTGATTTGTGAGGTCCCTACACATGTATTTTTGAGAAAAATCCTGAGAACAGTTAGCCTGTTTGAACCCTGTTTTAGTCCCAAAACCCTGAACTGTCATAACTTTCTCATACGAAATCCGTTTGCTGTGATTCTTGTTTTGTTGGAAAGCATAGGAAGTTGACCATACCTAGGGGGAACACAATTCAGGGATCTCTAGAATTGTTTTCCAAAAAATCACAGTGCAAATTGGTGTTTGTGTTACATGAATGAAAGTGATTGGTTCTGTCTTTGGAATTTAAGTCTTGAGCTAACTTTGGAACTCTTATGGATCTATTGAGAGCATCGAACGGCATTCTAAGCAAGAGTAAGTGCAAGCTTGGGAACACGCTTCTTGGGCACTCAAGGGCAACCAAGAAGGAAACAAAAGGTTTGAAACCCTCAACTCCCTCTGTCAATTCCTAGCTTAAGCTAAGAACGACTAGTGATAGGAGTAGGCCAGGGTGGCGATAGGCATTTATCAAGTTGAAGACCACCTAAATACTCAAGTTCAAGCTAACGACATAATCTTTGTACGGTCGAGAACTTTAAAGGAAAAGAACTTAACGTGGAACGATGAACTTCAAGTGCGGAAATACACTCAAATATACCTGACGACGTGATATCAGACAAGACCATAAACACGGTAATCAACTAAAAAAGAATCAAGTAATTGGTACAAAAGAACTTAGCAACGAGGTTGTACTGTGGGCAAATTTGGGCTATTCAATTAGGCTTATGAACCTTAGATCAGGACGGCATCTAGTAAGGGATAGGCAAAGTCTTAGGTCTTCAGAGGCTAGCGTTAATCATCCTGCTAGGTCTTGGGCCCAGCAGCTGAGCCACCACTCGCATTACCCTAGCTCTGAGACTAGTGAATCAGAGATGTCTCAAGGCATGGACCGACCTACGGGAAGTTCAGGAGTGCCATATCTGTATAGGGTGGAAGGCCCCTACAAGACGCAGTTGGAATACATTAGGACCAACCGATTAGGTGCTAGCATCTATGAGGACGCCTAGGAAGATCCGTGATCCAGATTAAAAACCCTGACCAATCCATAGGACGAGAGCACCCAGCTATCAAGTTTGAAAACGGAGCATACCTAGACAAGGAAGGGACAATATATGTAGTCACCAGTCACCGAGATAGGACAAATGAATTTGGGAATGTGATCTTAGAAGCGGATTTAGATGACTTGGAGCAAGGAAACATGGGTGTAGAACCTAGAACCCCCCGAGGCAAATCTGTTCTCACTAGGATTATCACACTAGAGTGGATTCCTCAGGACAACAAGAGTATAGATCTGCTTCTGAACCGAGAGACTGACGAAGCCTTTTGGAGGTATAAATCTGATCGGCCAAATGATATAGGAACAATCATGATCTATGAGTTTAAAGATCTAGATAGCCCAGGCAGAGTGACCTACCTAGATCACGCTTCAGAGAGGATCTTTGTGGTTACAAAACATGATAGACATGCTTCCACTTGGAAGGGTGAATTCGTTTTCCCCCAACGAAGATCGAATGTGTCCTATGGTCACCCTGGAGCTAGAACATCCCAAGCTCATGGAACTCAAAGAGACCGAAGTAGAGATAGGCCAGAAGTAAGCTTTGCCAACCCAAGGGGCAGAGAAAGAATGAGGACGGAAACAAATAGAGTAGAACCTGAGGTACTTAGAGCTCCCAGGAATCAAAGAAATGCGGATGAGTTCCCTCTACCACGACCTAGAGAGCACACAAGGACTTTGAGGCCGACTCAGCTAGTTAAGTCCATGAAGAACTACTTCGATGGCAGTGGAGATCCATACGATCATGTGGCTGAGTTTAGGCAAGTCTTGAGAGCTGAACAAGTTGAAGATCTGTTCACACAGTACAATGCCTTTGGTCTAACCCTTAGGAACACTGCCTTGACATGGTTTCAGCCACTAAACGAGAGGCAGTTCAGGAGCATAGACCAACTCCTAGAGGCTTTCATTATTGAATTCTCTAAGAGTGGCATAAGGCATAATACCTCCTCATTGATTCACAGCTTCAAGCAAACCCCTCAAGAGATCGTGAGACTTGCAGGAAGAAGATTTAGGCAATACCTAGAGAGATGCCATGTCCCTGAGTTACCCACACCAGCTAAGCAAGTGGCTTTATTCTTGGATGGATTGCTAAGTACCAAATTGAGATCTTATGTGTACTTGAAGGACCCTAGGACCATAGAAGAGTGTGTACGCATGTGCATTGACATCGAGGATAACCTAGGGGAGGAGTTAGAGCTTTCCAAGATATACAAAGATTTAGATAGTGCCTCTAGCCTCTCTTCCATGCAATCCACATCAATTGAGGAACTTGCAGAGAAAGTAGCTCAGAAACTAGGTGTCTCTAGCAAACAAATCCCAAGGTTTGCCCCTGTGAAAAGATGCTATACTTGTGGAGGCGACCATATGGCGAATGTCTATCCCATTATGGCTCAACCCCAAGTTAATCCTAGTCGCCAATACTGCACCATAGAACGAAGATACACCAATCACACCGCGCAAGATTGCCCCTACAGTAAGCAAGCAGTTAGGCAGACGTACCCTCAGCCATACCCTCAACAAGGCAGATACCGGAGTCAATACCCACCACAACAGTATCCTAGGCCTCAGCAAAATTACCAACTACAATATCAAGCCCAACTAAGACCCCAGCCAGTGCTAGCACAACAACCATCTGCTCCTACTAATGTGATCCCTGTAAAGTATGCAGCTGCAGAAGAAAACCTGAATAGGGCCATAGTGCCAGTAACCCCATTGCTATCAGAAAGTGACCCTAGTGACCATAGTTTCGATTCTACACATATTGATAGCCCCCAGGCCTACTACATGCAGTCTCCTGAACATGATGAGTCCTATTACAGTGAGGAACCAAATGAACCTAGTTGGGAGTCAGATTACACAAACGTCATGTATGCAAACCCCAACCCTAGACCTCAACCTAGGCAAGTAAGAACCCCATTCCCTAGAGGACCATGCTACAGATGTCAGGGAGACCATCTCATTCGTGATTGTCCCATGCCTCCACCTACACAACCCCAATCAGTGACGATCCAGGGCTTTTGTCAAGAATGTGGAAAGGAGCATCTCTTACGAGATTGTCCAAAGAATCCCAGCAATATGCCAAAAATCACTCCCATTAACGTTATTGGGTTAGTGGTAGATTCCATAGGAAGTGTCACTTCCACTGCACCCATACAAGTGGTCACTAGAGCCCAAGCACAAGCCTCACAGTAGAACCCAAGTGTAGGCGAGGAAAAGAGCCCTGAGGTGAGTGAAACAGCGAGCATGACCAAGAAGAGGACTAGAGTTTGGAGAGATAGTCGTGAAAGAATGAAAAGGCAATGGGCAAAAAAGATGAGTGAACTCGAGGAAAGCCTTAGAGAAACAAAGGCCAGGATAACTGAACTCACAACTCAAACTCCCTCTCACACTACCCCACCACCACCATTCCCATCTCCATCCGACCTGCCACCTTCCAACCCACCTCACACAATTCCACCACCCCCAAGAGTAGGATCAGTCCTAGCAGATCCCACTCCCGAGGACCTTAATATGATGCTTAAAGCATATCAGGCCAGAATCCAAGAAGGGCCAAACATAATTGATCATGAAAAGTGTTACCCTCGAGCAGAACTAGAGCTAGAACGAACTAAAATTTGTGCTAAGATGGTGGAATTGGCTCAGACCATGTTTGAAGCCAGTCGCCTATTTAACATCTCTAGTTCAGCGAAGACACAGTTGCACTTTGATGGACTGTTAGAAAGAATAGAGAAGCTAATTGCACAATCAGAAAAGGAACCCGTCTCTCAACACAAGGACAAGGCAAGTGAAAGGGCAGGTCTTCCTGCCCAGGAAGCCTATGTGCCTAACTCTACAGAGCCAGACACATCATCTTCTATGAATCGGTTCACACCAGAATTCCTACGCGAGATTCAAGAAGACAAATGGGCTAAAGAGAGTGAAGTCCCTCCTCCCATTGAACTTGTGGATGATGCACATGACCAATTCCCACAAGACATCCCATCCATTTATGAGGAGCAAGAGAGCACCCAGTCTCAAGAGAGATTAGATTTTGAGTCTAATTCTTTGCATGAATTACCCCACTTCACAGGCCCATGGGAAGCTAAGTCCACGTGCATGAGAGCACCCACAGTCATGGTACGAAATGAAGACTCGGTCATACCTAGGAACACGGAGGTAGTAAAGAATACTAAAGTGCAGTGCAACCTCGCCTTAGAAGAGCTACTCAAAGTTAGGCCAGAGCTATGGAAACATGTAGCCAAACAAGTACCAGAGATAGCAAAACCCCGTTCCCAGGCAGGATCCCAGAGAACAGTGCCAGAAATACCATTGGACAAGATAGGAGACATGAGTGAGGGCGAAGAGGGAAACACATATCTTCCTATCACCCATCAAGGATACACCACCAGGGCCATTCTAGACTCAGGTGCAGGAGTTGCAATTGCTACCACTTCCCTATGGAAGCGTTGGGGCAAGCCAGCACTCAGGCCCACGAGGATGAAATTGCAAATGGTTGATGGTCATCTAGAGAGACCCTTAGGGCTGTTAGAAGGAGTAACTCTCATTACTTGTGGTGTTGAGTTTGAGCACACTTTCGCCATATGTGACTTTAGCAAGAACCATGCTTATGAGATGATTTTGGGAAGACCATTTATGCGACAGTTGCAAGTGGTACAGGACTGGGGAACCAACTCCTTGTACTTGCAACACTTAGGTGTTACGACCAAAGTAAATCTCAAAGATTACTCTCATAGAGATGTCCCTCCTATCCAATGGAATCCCATCCATAGAGCCAAAGATGATACAGAGTCTGTGCATTCCATAGGATCAGGATCCTCATGGATGCATGAAGACACCCACTTATGGATGTGCAAAGTAGCAGTAGAAGAAGAGAAGAGAGAAGAAGCCAGAGAAATAGGTGCAAAAGAAACACATAGATCAATTCAAGACCCAGCCTATGCACCTGTAGTCTTTCCTGATGAAGAATTTGAACCCCACGGCTGGGCAGAAATCCTAGCAACAATGGATGGAGCCATCAATGAAGAACAATGGACACCTCACTGTGATGAAGATGGCTATGACATTTCAGTCTTCTCCATAGAGCCAATCATGGGAGAGACAGTGTTAGAAGAGTGTGAACCTAGCCCTGATGCATTTGAGGATGCAAGTGACTCCGATCTAGAGTCAATCATTATGGACCCACCTTTTGCATTAGATGAAGAATACTTCTATGAAGTAGAATTTCAACCCCAGAGGCATGGAGAGCTTACAAATGATGTAAGGCTAGCCACACATGTGACTCCGAAGGAAGAAGGGAAGAAAAGAAAGAAGAGAGAAGTCACACCAGAAGAGGAAGAATCTTTGTTTGAGGTCCCGAAAAAGTTTAAGAAGTATGAGATAGATGACAGGAGAGTCATGATCAGAATGCCTAGACGAGAGGCGCAATCGGGGGAGGCCTATGATAAAAAAGAAACCACCAAGAAAATAGTGGTAGTTGTGGAAGAAGGAGAAGAGAGATGCACGTACATAGGCCACGACCTGATGGAAGACGAAGAGCACAAATTGATAGCCTTGCTAAGAGAATACAGAGATGTATTCGCTTGGAGTTACAAGGACCTGAAAGGTGTAGACCCTGACATATGCTCACACACTATCCCCATGACCTCGGATGCCAAACCTTCTAAGCAAAAGCCATACACATATAATGATAATTATGCTGCTAAGATCAAGAGGAGATAGATAGACTGGTTGAAGCTGGATTCATCTATGAAATTGAGCATACTGAGTGGGTATCCCCCATCGTAGTGGTGCCCAAGAAAAATGGAAAGCTGCGGGTATGCATTAACTTGAAGAAGGTCAATGCAGCCACAATTCGAGATAACTATCCACTTCCTATCACAGAACATCTCTTAGAAAGAGTAGCAGGCAAGGAAGTGTACAACTTCCTTGATGGATTTTCGGGCTACAATCAAGTAGCCATAGCTCCAGAAGATCAGCATAAGACGGCTTTTGCCACTAAATGGGGCATTTTTGCCTTTAGAGTAATGCCATTTGGGCTTACCAATGCACCCGCTACCTTCCAGAGGAAGAACTTAGAAGTCTATGTTGATGATCTTTGTGCTCATTCCAACCTTAGGCAAACCCATATTCCTGAACTCAGACAAATCTTTGACAAATGTAGAGAATATCAAGTCTGCCTGAACCCAGAAAAGTGCGTTTTTATGGTCAGGCAAGGCAAGATTCTAGGACACATAGTGTCAAAGAATGGCATATCCACTGATGAAGAGAAAGTGACAGCCATAGCCGAGTTACCTAGGCCAAAGAATGTCAAGGAAGTACAAGCTTTCATGGGGCATTGTGGTTATTACCGACGGTTTATACACATGTATGCCATCATAGCAAAGCCTCTGTATGGACTTTTGACTAACTTTGAGTGGACTAATGAATGTGAGAATTCTTTCAATGAGCTTAAACGGCGATTATGTTCAGCACCAATCTTAACCACACCAGATTGGAATAAGCCTTTCCATGTTCATGTGGATGCATCCAATTATTGGGTGTGTACTCGTGCAACCTACCGGTGAAGGTAATATGGATCTTCCAATTGCCTATGCTAGTAGACAATTGAATGCAGCCGAACGAAATTATAACACTACGGAGAGAGAAGGATTAGGCATGGTATATGCGGTTAAAAAGTTTAGACATTACTTGCTTGCAAATAAGTTTAAATTTTTTACTGACCATCAGGCACTGCTATATCTCGTGAACAAGCCATGCAATACAGGAAGATTAGTAAGATGGTTTCTCTTGCTAATGGAATATGATTTCGAGGTTGTGGTAAGGAAAGGGAAGACTCATTTGAGAGCTAATCATCTATCTAGGCTCACATCGGGAGAAGCCCCACAAGGAGTGTCAGATGACCTTCCTGATGCTTACTTGTTTAATTTGGAAGTGGTGCCGCAGTGGGCTAAGCCATTAGTGCCAGTATTGACATACGGGCCTAACCATCCAGTAATAAACACACAGGATAGAGAGGTAGTAAAAGCCCAAAAGTATCACATCATGGCAGGAAGTATGTACAAGCACACAGATCAAGGGATCTTGGCTTGTTGCGTGGAAGAGGATGAGTATGCTAAATGGTTGCAATTAGCACATGTAGGTGCATTAGAGCAACACTACTCAAAGCAACGAACCCTACAGACACTAAGGAGACTCGGAGTGCATTGGCCGACGATGGAAGCTGATGTCCAAAAGTTGTGCAAGGAATGCCCAATCTGTTGCACTAAACCACCTGTGGAACATGCCACTCTTTATCAAGTGTCCATAGTGCCAGATTGGAGTGAACCACTAGTATCCTTCCTGAGGACGAAAACATTCCCTCCAGACATGACTCTGGCTAGGAAAAGGAGTTTAGAACAAGAAGCCCAGGATTACTCACTCATTGGTGATAATCTATACAAGCTTGGTAAAGATGGTTACCTGAGACTATGTGTCCATGAAAGTGAATATCTCAAGATCTTGGAAACTGCTCACCAAGGTGTAGCAGGAGGACACTTTGGACCAGATCGAGTGATCAAAGCAATACTATTTGCGGGCTTCTGGTGGTCGACCCTTCACATGGATGCACATACCTATGTGAAACGGTGTGATGTTTGTCAGAGAACTCAGTACCCTATACGCAAAGATGAGATGCCACTGAAACCTATGATGGGTGGACGTGCATTCTCTAAGTGGGGAATAGACTTCGTAGGTCCTATTAATCCCCCTAGCTAAAGGTTCCCATGCAGAATATATCATTGTTGCCACGGACTATCTAACCAAGTGGGTAGAGGTAAAAGCCACAACGAAGAACGATGCTCAAACAACAGCTAAGTTTTTATTTGAGAATGTGTTCACCAGATATGGGTTACCTATAGAGCTAGTTAGCGATAGAGGCACTCACTTCTTGAATGAAGTTATTGAAAATCTGCTCCAAGAATTCTTGGTAGTACATAAGAAGTCTGCCCCCTATCACCCTCAAGCTAATGGCCAGGCTGAGAGCACCAATAAGATCCTATGCAATGTACTGACGAAATTAGTGAACAATAAATGCTCTGATTGGGACAAACAGCTACACCATGCTGTTTGGGCATACCGAGTTGCCTACAAAACGGTACTCCAAGCCACCCCCTTTCAGATGGTATTTGGCCAAAACGCAGTGCTACCCTTGGACTTCTTAATACCTACATTGAAAGTAGCACAAGAGCATGAATGGACAGGTCATGAACTCTCCTCTAGACTTTTTGACCTTGAACGATTAGGAGAAACAAGACTGAGAGCGGTTGCAGGGATATATGCAGCTAAGAAACGACAGAAGGCATACTTTGATGCCCACGTGAAGGATAAAGGCTTGAAGGTTGGAGACTTAGTTTTAGTCTACACATTGACGCAACATGTGAGAAAATTAGAGAAGCGTGGCTATTGACCCATGATCATTAATA
This sequence comes from Ceratopteris richardii, assembly GCA_020310875.1. Classification (NCBI taxonomy): domain Eukaryota; kingdom Viridiplantae; phylum Streptophyta; class Polypodiopsida; order Polypodiales; family Pteridaceae; genus Ceratopteris; species Ceratopteris richardii. Next base: position 137,995,500 of record CM035410.1, on the reverse strand, counting down.
GAATCTCAACAAGTGGAGCAGTGCAACTAGCCACATTAGAAGGCGATATTCTCCCGAGCTACATAAGCGGATGCAGAGTCAAGTTATATCAGGAACCTCTGACGAAAGATATGCTAAGTCTACTCAACACTGCTAAGAAACGCAAAGAAGAAGAAAGAAGAATTCGAGAAGAAGCTCAAGCAAAAGCATTAGAACACATCCGGAGAATGAAGTTGAGAAGACAGGGTAGGGAGCAACCTAGGACAGATGCATATGCAGATTAGGATATCATGTGGCTATGTGTGAAGTTTCAGGTATCAACGCTCAAAGGATAATTGATCGACGTCCTTTTATAACCTTAGAGATAGGACAAGGAAAGGGTGCAAGGACTGTAAGAGCCTTGATTGACTCAGGGGCAGCCACTAGTGCTGTTAAATTGTCTTACTGTCACGAGTTGAAATTAACTGTCAATCCTATAGAAGCATATCTCATAGGATTGGGAGGTGTGGAAACCCCTTGCATGGGCAAGGTGGAACTTCCCCTCTATATTCAAGACGAAGTAATGACAATCAAAGTACTAGTGTGTCATGATCATGCAGTCAACCTAAACCTAAGGAGTGGACTTCTTCAGGAATGGGTAAATCATAGTCGAATTACAGTTGAATTGGAAAATGAGGCACTCAAGGAACTAGGTAATGAAGTTGACAATGCTATTCTTGACCAAAACTGTGTGATGCAGAAAGAGGATTGTCTCAACAACGGAGTCAAGGATAAGACGGCACTCCCTTCTGTCCCAAAGGCCAGAAGGATGCAGCAACCAACGGCAGATCAAATACAGAGGAAGCACAATACCACCTATACTGGAGGCCAAAAACACATGCGAAGCAGAATGTCTCGGCCGTTGAAACAAGTGTGGGTGCGGAAAGGCGAACACCCTGTTGCAACCATGCCAACCCCACGGCCAAAACCTCTTATTAGTAGTCAACAACACGACACTAATAAGAAGTCTTTCACAAATTCTTCTGCAAAAGTAAAGTCTATTTGGATACCCAAGAAGTCGATGAAGGCCAGCCCACAATCACGACAAATCTGGGTGCCTAAGGCTTGCTTGTGGGCTCAAATAGCTACACCAAGGCCACACCCGGTACAACATGTTTCACTCACTCAAACATCTGATGCCCAGTCTTACACATCACGCACGGACACATATTCTTCCATGCGCACAAGTAGAATCACTTGTAAATGGGTCCCTAAAAAGTCTCATTTTCAAGTAGATACCCCTATCAAACTCTTCAGAGTCTCCACAAAATCAAGATCAAAGCCCATCCACTGCATTTGGCAACCTAAAACTTGTAATAAACCCCCTGACCCCAGTTGTAAATCCATGCCCACCTACTAACTACATCACTCTCTCACTACATCACTCTCTCACTACATCATTCCAGTTAGCTTCTAGGTCTACCCAATTCCTAACTACATGCACAAGCACCGAGCACTTAATAGCCTACTAATCTCTCCCGAACCTCATGTTAATATTGTAATGGGGACAAAAACGGTTCTATCTTGTCCTTTACAATGTTAACACATGTTTCTATATTCTCACAGAATCAGGAGGCAAGAAGTAACATGGCAGATACGGCAGGAACTAGTTCCCAGGCAGGCACCAGCCCCCAAGTCGTGGACATTGAAAGTCTTCCCGTTGAGGAGGAATTGAAGGAACGACCATTAGCATTGAGGGCATTACATGCCATACCAGTTCAGAATTCTCCACAGGAGCACACAATGCCGGTCAGCAAAAACTCACATTGGTTCAGTGATGTGGCAGGACCCCTGGGTGAAGGCACTTACATGTGGGAGGCCGAGATAGAATTCAATGGGCGCTGGGGCAGATGTCACTTTTTCACCAGGGAATTTGAGAGATTGCAGAATAATGAAGGACTGAAACCTATATGGAAGAAGGCGAGACTCTACGATTACTTCAAATTCCAATTTCCAAAGCCCGATTTTCTAAGGTGCTCTTATTTGATTAGCACCCTCACTCCGAGCAAAGACAAGAAGGGATACAGCTCCTTTGTCCTCCCATCTCTCACAAGGGGCAATGAACTGAAGCGTTTCAGGTTGACTATCAATTTGGTAAGGGAAGCTCTAGACATGAAAGGTATGCACATTCCTACGGAGAAAGAGACTATGGTCCCTGACAATATGAAGAACAGGAATCTGACGAAATTAAAGGACATGGTGGCAATGACGCCTACAATTGCCATTCACTTGCGAATGGTCATGCAGCATTTTGCATTTCCCGCTCAAGAGAGGTTCACAATGCCACCTAAGAAGATATGGTTTAGTCTATACTTGGTGGATGCCTTTGATTTGACAATCAACATGCCCCACTAGATTATCGACCAAATCCACTTGGCTCATCAAAGGTGGTATAAGAAACAAAAGTCTGTACTGTATGGATGCTGTGCTCTCACCAGGATTGTGTATAGATGTTTGGCTTATGATGTGCCAGTGCAGAGGGCATTAAATTGGACCAGGGTACATGAATTCCAATGTAGACTATCAACCGAAGGACCGCCATCTAAGAAAATGAGAGGCGCAGTTCAGATGCCCTGTGCACAACCCCGCGGTGCGACATTGACACCAGAGACAACTCCACGACTTCCAAGGCGGGTACAACCCTTCACTATCAGATTACCAAGACACAGCACTGATGGACCAAATCTAGTGTTTCCACCTGTACCAACCGACCTAGAGTTCCCTCACGGATTCACTTTAGAAGACCTAACTGATGAGGAGGTAACCAGAATCATAGAGGCTATTAACGCGGAAGTCGAGGCAGAGCAAGCTAGTGGACAACAAACTGCTACAGACCAACCCCATCCCAGACAACCAGATGTCGTCGATGTGGAGGGTGAATTAGAAGAAGAACAAGAGGAGGAACATGAGGGACAATCCGAGGAAGAAGAGCAAGAATATGATTAGGAAGCTCTGTAGGTACTTGAAGGTGCTCCAGCTTATACGAAGGCATTGGAAAAGCTCTATGATACCATGAACAGAGTTCAAGAGCAACATAGACTGTCCCTAGCAGTAGGCAAGGCCCTCATGAATCAAATCCTTGAGGAGGAAGGCGTAGACGAGCAATACCGCGCCACTCTTGACATGATATCTGAGGCCTTAGGAGTACCTGAGATGGTGCATACCGCCCTTGCACAAGCACGAAGAACGGAGCGAAGATACAGCAGACATCCCCCTCGATCAGGAAAGCAGATGAATGTATTAGTATCAGAACCACAAGGCACATCCACAACCACAGGCACTGCACACACTGTCCATGATACTGAGGAAACCCATGTATCAAGTGCACCTCCGTCACCCCCTTTGCCACCCCTGCCTCCAACTCCACCACATTCACCTTCCACTACCAGTGTAACCACTACTGTCACCGCCTCCGAGTCCACTACCCATACCGAAGCACAGACCGTCAGTCAACCCACACAACCCACACACCCTATCTCCACCTCTTTTGTCTATACAGCCACTGAAACAGTTATTCTAACCGCAGCCACAGAAAATCTCGTTCCCCCAATCACACTTCCGGGCAGTTCGTATTCACAATTGCACATACCACTGTACACTTTCACCACTATCACCGCACCCACAATTCCAATATTCACAATCACTCCCACTACTACATCCACCATTGATCTTATGGACATATAACCCACCTCCGCACCTCTCCCTCCCCCCATACACCCACCATCTCCCATTCCCCCACCTCCCACTTCACCATTTTCCAGCACCGCATCCACACTTCCATTCCCCTTCCCCTTTCCCTTCCCTTCTGCATTCAACACCCTTCTCGCATCCACCCCTATTAATAATGTATTTAATAATATGTATCAGTGTATGTCGCAACTACAACATCACTACCAGCATCTTGATAACCAACATACGCGACTCTTTCAAAGCCATGAGGAACTTCAACTACGATTCATTGATCTCGAAAGGGAAAAGCGGATACTACAACAACAGCATGCCACTTTACAGGAACAACATGAACAGTTAGTAGACAATCCACCCTAGTCAGATGCAGAAGAAAGGCAACATATGGATGAATTGCTACACTCCCAAATAACGGAGAACCTCAAGCTCAGATGCAATCTGGCCCTCCTCCGAAAACACATGTCTACAGCACTCGAAGAGAATAAACGACTGCAGAAACAGAATGAAGAGAACTTGGAAGCAACAATGGAGGGTTCCTCGTAGGAAATTGACCCAGAAAAATTCAAGGCCATTCCCTCCGAGAATATGCAAATTGTGTTAGAAACCCATGCCGACCTTCTGGAGGCCCATGCAGCATTAGAACGAGAAAGAGATGACCTACTCAAACATCTGGCAACTCAACAGGAGTCACCAAGCAAAGTCCCAGCCGCAGTCGACACATCGGAAGAAGTTGCAAAACTAAAAGCAGAACTCGAAGAATTACGTAATAAAGTCATGCAATACGAGCGTCAACCCTCTCCCCTGGTAGAGCCCAAGCCTGAAGATTTAGTGCCGATTGAAATAGAGGAAACATTCGAAGATCCATACGTTCCCATGCCTGCACCAGGGGGCAAGCAAAGAGAAGAGGGCATGGACACCATCGAGATCGAGGCTCCTGAATGGATGCAGAGGTTAGAGAAAGTGGCCACAACCCACGATGATAGAGTGGCAGTCCAGATAGCGTCAATGTCACGTTTGGAAGAGGTAGTTATAAAATCGGAGTACTTTCGAAACCTCTCCCATCATAGGTGGATCGGCACATCCGACGATTTGTATGTTCCTTTTTGTGTCCTAATGGCGGACTACAATGCCGAAATCAAGCACCACACCTCAAAAGAACCAACCTCGGCTACACAGTTTGCACCGGACGACATCCCAGCAAGTGCCAAGCAGGGCAATATACATCAACCGACGTGGAGGATTCGTCTACTAGAAACCTACCCAGAGATGGTAAGAACATGGAATAACATGCCTTTGTACATCAAATACAACCCATGCTACTGCCCTGTATTTGAAGAAGGTCATGACCGGAATACACAAAAACTGTGCTGACAACCAAAGGATGCAAGAAATGGCTCAATTATGTCTACTTAGCACCACCTAAAGGTCAACCTACCATAGGATATATGATCTCGATGATTCGGCATTGGGGGGTCAGGTTTAAAAATGTACCAGATGTCATGGCCCAAATGTGCCTTAAAATTTTTGAACTCATGTTGATCACCTTTAGGACTTTCAAAAATGTCAAGGAACCTCATCTATCAGCTCTTGGATTTAATGAAGGTAATCAGGACCTTGTATACGACATGAGCGCAACACCATCTATTAATGTTGTATATGCATGGCACGCGCGTATCAAGTATCTACCAGCCTGCTTCAAACAGACGTTTGAAGAAATGTTTGTCACGGGATTCTGGGAATATCATTCAGAGATATTCATTCCCAGACCATCACATTTATTGCAGTTGTTTGCAGTGGAACAAGCTCTCCATTCCGAAAAGTTACGTATACCACATCCAGAGGTTCCCGGGCCGGTAGATTGGGATGCTCTACTCACAGACTTGGCCAAAGGGTTGCGGATTGCAGAACATCACTTAGCACAAGACGTTGTTGAGTACTACATCCAACGACCCACCCAACAAGGGTCTGTCAGGGACGACAGACACGAGAGAGGGGGGGTGTTGGAACTGAAGGACTCACAAGGCAAGGAAGCTTACGAAGGGAGTCAGAGAGAAGAGAAAGTACAAGCAGACAGAGCAGTCAACGACGATTTGGCAAGTAGGCCAATATTTTTTCAGGACACTAAATCATATCAAAGAGGTGGACACACAAGGAGAAGGAGCAAGTAGGGAGCTCGAAGATATGTATGTCAAATCGTTAGAAGAAATCCCTACAACAATAGTGATTTTCATCACTAAAAACCATTGTAAATACCATTTCATATTTTTGTAGCTCCATTTTGTGCAAGCCAAGGAGTGCTTGAGCTTGAGGAGCTTTAGAAGTACCTACCTGTCAGTTTTCACATTTTTTAGACTTCGTTTGAGCCTTCAAATAGGACCCATAACCTAATTTTTAACTAGGCTGGACACTAGGTCTGGACACGGCCAAAACCTAGTCAAAAACTATAAATAGGGCTAGAGAGCTCATTTTTGAGGTTATCTTGTAATTGATTTGAACTTGTAAGAGCTTTTTGGAAGTAATCTAAAGGACTCCATTGCTTCTCACTCTTTGTCTTACCTTGTGTGCGCGTGTGCATGTGTATGTGTGTGCATGTTAGTGTGCTTCTCACTCATGCACTTGTGCCTTCACTTGCTTGAGGTCATCATACCATCCTCACGTCTTCCCGGATTGACATTAAAGGAGGTGCTACTCATCACTGAGCTACACAAACATTTAATACTTTGGATCCAAATCAAATTGCATACCTTTGTCTGTCATCATCCTCTTGGCCAATCGCCCAGCCTATACCCGTCAGACTCATATCTATGGTAATGTGGATTTTTTTATTATAATTGTAATCGGCTTTTCTAATCGCCGTGGTTTTGTAAGTGCCTTCTTTAATTTCCTCACAGCTTGAGTATGGATGTCCTTCCATTGAAATCTTTTCTCTTTTCGAAGCAATTGATAGAGTGGGTCTGCAACATGGGCAAAATGAGGAATCCATACAACATAAAAAACAAATGCCCCAAGAAATCTCCTCACCTCAATGATCGAGGGCAGACCTCTTTCATGTGTTGAATGGTGTCTACTTTCTTCGAACACCACTTTCTTCCTTTCATGTATCCCTCCTCCTTCCTTCCAACAGCTATTCTTGATAGGGGTCATCCCTCCTCTACTCTATCCCCTTCCACCTCATGCACATCTGCAAAAGGTCTGGTTTTCTCGAAAGGAAAAGCTCACAAAATCTGGTCATGTTTCCCCTCTTGAAATGAGTGCCCCCTCTATGTGATGACTACAAAGGCCTTTCCTTCTGGAATAGAAGTCTCAAGGTTCCCCCTCCCCTGAGACAGGCTAGACTTCTCGTTTTCTCCTCTTCTTTGTATGTTGTTGGCCTCTTTTCTTCTCGATTCATTCTATCACCAGAAGACTGCTAATTTGGGTCGATGGCCCATGAAGAGAATCCATGCATGGATATCAAGTGGCATTTCCTCCCTAATATTTAACAACACCAAGCTCTCAATCAAATTGCATCACACCATAATGCTAAGAAAGAGTTCGACCATAGCATATAGTGGCTATATATGAATTTTTGACCACTTCCCTTTAACATGCGAAATAGGAAGAGCTAAAGTGTCTAGAGTTTCTTGAGTCTTATCTAAGCATTTTGTGCTTCGTAATAGATCTATTATGCAATTTTGATGTTCCATATTTGGTTTTAGACCTTACTTGTGCTCCATCGTTAAAAGAAGCTAACTAGCTTCGTCAAAAAGGCCAGTATGACTGCATACAAAAAGTGTGCTGACAAAGGTAGTGCATTAAGAGCGGCACTTTAAACCAACATAGTAGAAAGCAATTGCAATACAATTTTTCCTTCGTCATTTTGGGCATATGTAGTAGATTCAGATAGAAAGAACACTTAATATAAGAGGCCTTTTCTAGCAGCAAACCTTCCTATTGGTTTTGCTTATAAACCTGAAGAGAAACTCTTCAAACTCCCGTGGTTTTTACACATGTTAAGCAGAGTAGTAGTAAGAAAAACATGCTTCTTCAATCCTTTACGTGAGCTTTCAAATGTTGCTTCCAGTTCGGTTTGCTATCTTGATTCCCATATCACGACCACAACGGGCGGTGGCTACCCACGCTCTACCACCCATGTATAGCCGTCCATGGAAGGTTGCCCATTATCCTATATATACATGACTTGTGCACTATGTGAGATATCAAATTGAGCCAACATATCTCTACCTTGTAACTCCCTATCTAGAGTTGTCTAGATCTCCATTTAAGCTCTACCTTGAGAGCACACGGGTGGACAATGCCATCATCTTTGTACTTGCTGTTAGCAAAAGAAATTTTGAGATTCTCCTATATCTGTTATCTTCTCTATTGTTCCTGTGTTATATTGTGTAACTATTGTCTTACACATAGTAGGTTGCTTCTTGCTCAACCAAGATATACATGACCTACCAAGCATGAAGCAAAAGCCACTACTGGACACATGAGTGTCATAGCAACTAGCCCTGTCAAAGTTAGAAAAAGCATGTAAATCTGGTGGTAGTGATCCCCCCCTTTGGATAAAACAATCTAGTTAGGTACCATTCAAGTAGCGAAAGATGCACTTAACGACCTACCAATGCTTGACACGTGGGAAATGCATAAATCTGCTCATCTATGAGACAACAAATTGAATATATGGTCGAGTAATGCATAAGTAAATCAAGCATCCAATAGCCTGCTGATAGAGAACAACATCAAATGCATCTCCAACATCATGAAGACTCAATCGTAAACCTATCTCCATAGGAGTGGCAATAGGTTTACAATCTTCAAGGCCAAAATGCTGCAATAATGTTTCAATATATTTTGTTTGACACACAACCATTCCATTTGCATAAAATGAATGCCCAAATAATGATGCAAATGCCCCAAATCAGATATTTCAAATGAGGCATGCAAATCAGCTTTAAAATCAGCAATATGCCTATCATGAGGGCCAGTGAGTAGCATATCATCAACATACACAACAATGATCAGAAGCACATCATTAGCAAACTTAACATATAAAGGTGCTCTCAGTTGGACTGTTCTCAAAACCATGTGTAATCAGATATGCACGTATCTTTTCATACCCATATAATGCATTTTTCAATCTGCACACTTGGTTTTCATGCCTTTTTGCACAAAGCCACGGGCTCAAAAACATATACTTCAAGTCATCGTTCAGAAATGTAGTTTTAATGTCCAACTGATGTACATTCCAACCATGATGAGCTGCAAGTGCACAGATGCTATGAACAGTAGTCATTCGGCATGTAGGAGCAGAGGCTTCATCAAAATCAATGCCTCTTTCCTGTGCATAACCCTTTCCAACAAGCCTAGACTTATACCTATCAATTGTTCCATCAGGCTTGTGTTTTAGCTTGTATACTCGCTTAGTACCAATGGCCTTCTTGCTAAGAGGCAACTCATATAAATTCTAGGTACCATATTCTGATTGTTCCATCAGGCTTGCGTTTGATCTTGTATACCCGCTTAGTTCCAATGGCCTTCTTGCTAGGAGGTATCATATTCTGATTGCATAGCAGCCATCCAATTTTAAGAATTTTGTGCTTCATCAAACGAAATAGGCTTATTCTCATCACAGAGACTAGAGGCAACCATAGCATAGCAATCTCATGCAAAAGAGGCACTATGAGAGCCTGAACAAATATGGTATGATAGAGGTGCATCTAATTTGCTATCATGCAAAGTCTGCACCAACCATTTTGGCATAGTTTTTGCCTCCTCAATATGAGCTTTCTCATCAACAACTGCATCATGTAAATTTGCATAAAAAATGGATTGATTTGCATCATCTCATGAAACATGCAAAGGTTGAGAAGTTGCCTCATTAGGACTAGCACTAGACTGTCCACCTGGAAAAAGAGGCAGGAAAGTATCATACATGTCTTTAGAGCTAACATATGTCTCCTTTGTACATGAAAGTAAAGGTTGAATAGCACCTTCCAAAAAAGCAACATCATGGATAACCAAAATGCATTTAGTCTATGGACAATATAGACGATAACCTTTGCTTTCAGAATTGTACCCAACATAAATACATTTTATTGCTTTATCATCCAATTTTCTACGTTGTTGTTCAGGCACCAATGCATATGCCAAACAACCAAAAACACGTAGCTGAGCAGCAGATGGCTTGCGACCATGCCAAGCCTCATAAGCAGTGATAGACTGCAGCACTTTAGTGGGACGCTTGTTAAGTACATATGCTGCACACATAATAGCCTCAAGCCATAAACTATGTGGTAAAGCCTTACTCTTCACCATACACCTCGCCATCTCCATGAGTGACGTGTTCTTCCATTCAGAAACTCCATTTTGTTGAGGTATATATGGCACTGTACACTGATGTTTTATCCCATGTTGAGCTAGAAATGCATTAAAGTCAAAAGACATATACCCCCCCCCCTCAATCTAGAACGGAGGATGCCCAATTTATATGCCCAAAAGAGGGTGTCTGCATAGGACCATAGACATCACTATGTACAATCTGCAATTTCAGAGTAGCTCAAATTGAACCATCTTTTGGGAAGGATGAACATTGCATTTTGCCTAGAATATAGTCTTCACAAACATGTTTATCGGGTGCCTCAAGTTTGGGGAAAGAGGATACCATTTTCAGATTTCTACAGGCATAGCAAACTAGCAAAATTCCGATGACCAAAGCATGCATGTCAAAGCTTTGCATTGCATCTGACATAGCCTAAGAATCATGTACTACACAAGTTGAATCATTCACATATTTTTCATAGTCTATGAGCTTATATAGTCCACGACATAAAAAGGCAGAAGCAATAATCATGTCGCCATTTGACAGATCATGAATTGTACAGCTATCATCAACAAATTTCACAACCAAGCCAATCTTGTATAATGCAGATGCTAATAACAGATTTTTCTTGATCTCTGACATAAATAAAGCATCCGACAATGTGAAAGAACTACCATTAGCAGTAGTCAAAATGACCTTACCAACTCCCATGATAGCATAAGAGGATTTATTGGTGCATGTGACAGTATTTCCTGTAGGGGCAGACTCCAGTGAAGTGAAGAAACTACGCTGTGAGGTAATATGTTTGGTTGCCCCACTATCAAAGTACCAAACATATGATTTTACTATAGACATACACTATTCAGGAGAGGATGGGTCAAAACTGCAAACAATAATAAACACCAATTCTTCATTCTACACTAGATTAGCAGACTATGTTTCGGGGTAGAGGCCTCTAAAACAACCACTCAAGCCTCTTTTTTCCTTGCCTCTTTTGCAACTAGTTTTGGAAAATTCTTTATGAAATGATTAGTTGCATTATAGTACTTGCAAAACAATTTCTACTTTTTTATTTTCTTCTCTTCTCTATCTTCCTTCTTTGATTGTGCAGAATTAGCAAATTTCTGCTTATCAATAGAAGAGCTCCATTTACCTTTGCCCTTATGACTAGCTAGGAAAAATTGATCTGCAACACGCATAATGGACCTGTTCTACCTAGATTGATCTTCCTCCAATAGAACAAAGACGAACTCCTCAAATGTTAAGGCATTTGGATTGACTTTCATCATGAAATGAAGAGTAGAAGAAAAAATCTAGTATGAATTAGGAAGACCATTTAGAACACTCTGCACAAGTGAACTATCAGACAAGACTTCATCAGTAGAAATTAAATGTTCCTTCAAATCTTTGATCTTTGTTAGAAAATTGTCCATAGAATCATCTTCATTCATATGCTCACTCTCCAATTGTTTTTAGAGGTAAGCAACACGAGCCTCATTCCTAGCCTGGTACAATGTGGTAAGTGTATCCTAAGCATCCTTAGCTGTTCTACAAGAGTGAATGTGAGGAATAATGGCACGTTTGATAGAAAAGGCTATCAATGCATGTGCCTCAGCATCTTTGCCATCCCAATAAATTTTCTCTACAATAGGTGTAGCAGAAACCATAGCACAAACAGGAATCTACAAAATATCACTATCTTCGACGCCATCTGCATCAGCTTCAGTACATATATTTGCAGGTGTAATAGGACGTTTTTCAACATCCTACACAATATTCCACAATCCTTTTGTGACCAATACATGATGCATTATATAATCCCACAATGGGTAATTCGTACCATCCAACTTATCATGAATAGCCAACATACGAAATACATCACTGCTTTCAACCATGGCCACTAACTAAAATACCCTGATGGAGAAAAATGATTGTATCTGAAAAAGTTGAACAGAACTACCCTGTGAGTTCTGCTAAACCTGTAGCAGACTTCGAAGTGCTTATACTGATGAACCGAAACCTATATATATGTTTGGCAAAAAAAGATAAAATAGCTTGCATAAGCAATGCGATAGTGCATTCGGAGGCCGAAATGAGCTCAGATCGCGATTTTCGCACCAGACAACAAAGCCATTTTGATCTCCTAATCACCTTGATTATGCTCACCAAATTTCGTGCGATTTTGAGATCGTGACGAGAGAGGTGTTGACCACGCCCTAGATGAAGCGGCAACATGCTTTGATACCAGTTGTTGGAGTTTGAGGTCTCCAGAAGCATGCAAACAACACAAGGAAGAAGAAGAAGCTTGGGGCACAACACACAACACTAAATGTATTACCACTAGAATGTACAAAGATCTATGACACGTTAGGGCAAATAGGCATATATACAAGCCGGGGAAGAAAACCCCCTAAAGAGGGAAAAAAAGTGCCGTAGTGGTCATAGTGTGTTCAAACACATCATTGCTTAAATATATCAACAGTCTTGGGTTCAACCCCCATGGAGAGCACTGTTGGGGATTGAGTTTTGTTGAAAGACCTCTAGAGCTTTCTAGAAGCATCCACATGAGTAAACTCAAGTTAACTAGGACACTTGGCACACATGCAATTACATGGCCAACACATGGGATGGTTAGAATCCACCTGCCCAAGAAGGTAGTCCCTTGGAGAGAGCTATATAGAGGCATATGGTTGGTAGGAGAGTCATCTCTCTAGCACGTGGTGGTCATAATCATCAATCTCTTGTAGTCACTTTCTCTTCTCATTTCCTAAGAGCACTTCTACTTAGCAATGCCTCAACAAGTTTCTTTCATTGCCAAATCAAGTTAATAAGAAACAAGTTGTGCTTCTGGAAGTGATCGGGTGCTCTTTGGATCTATGGAAGATTTGGAAGAAAGATATGTGATCAACTTCGATAAACCACCCAAAAAGTAGTCTATCGAGGATGCCTAGGTAAGAGGATCCATGATTGTAAGTCTCCCCCTTTTTAGACACTAATGGTTTTAATTATAAAGAAACAACAAACTTCAACACAAGTGGATGCCCATAAAATCCAGCGGGTGTGGTTTAGTGGATGTGCCTTGTACTCTTAGGCAGATGGCCAGGGTTCAAGTCCCACCTAGGGCAGGATGCTTCAGAGTTCCCCAAGATGGGTGCCTCTACCTTATGAGGTCGGGTGTGTGTGTCTTTCCAATTCATTGTACTATCAAAAAAAAAAGTGGATGCCCACAAAGGTACAAAAAGGTTATGAACTTTTTTTGTAATTCTCATTAACTTTCTTGTAAACTTTCCTTCTTTTTAATTTAAAGGTCGATTTGTCAAGAAAACTTTCTACAAGCCAACATATAGTCAGGACGCAGGAATCTCCTCTTCGGACCCTACACAACTGAGAGACATGCCAATTTCCAACTTCCGAGTTCCGCGTGCTTTTTTTTCGTGAAGCCTGCCATCCAGGGTCAAACCTAAGACCTGAGTCACCATGCGGACTGGTCCAATGTACGACGCCCTTCTCAGGTCGGCTAATCACAAAGAAAACTTCTGGAACATGATAGTGTGTAGATGCCAAGCCAACACTCCCAAGGCTTCAAATATAGTGGAGAAAACAAGACTCACAAGCTCAGAGGTTGCGATGGCATCGGTGAAGGTTACAGGGCGGCATGTAGTCAAGCCCGTTCGGCCGTCGCCTCAGAAGACGCTATTTCTCTCGGCCATGGACATCATGTGTGCTTGCAATCCTCATAACCGTCGACTCTTATTTTACAAGGTACCCATTGGCAGAAGTGTCGACTATTCAGAAAGAGTAGGTCGGCTGAAGGCGGCGCTGGCAGAGGCGCTCGCCCATTTTTGGCCTCTGGCTGGGCGAATCCGTCCGCCCTCTTCATCGTCTCCCGTCTACTCTCCTACATCAAAGGATGAATTTACAGAGCCTGGGTGCCGCATGTCGCTAGAATGTAACGACGAGGGCGCCGAGCTGCTGGAGGCACGTGTCGAGGGCATAACATTTGAGGAGATCGAGATCACAGGATTCCGTGATACTTATCCTTTTTTCAATGATCTGGTTCCGTGGGTCGACCCCGCTCACTACGCCATTGCCCCTCCTTTATGCATTCAGGTAAATCATCTCTCTCTCTCTCTCTCTGTGTTCCATAATGATCGTCTGCTAGGTTCACTAATCTGAAGTGAAAGGGACACGCAAGCCACATATAAGTACAGTGCCTAAGGATTTGATGTATGACATGGGTACAAGCCTAGTGTCTAAGGATCCGCCTTATGTCATGGATCAAGGCAGGTTACTACTAATCAGAGACGTGGGTTTGAAGTCTTAACAAGTTTCTACTACCTGTGTGATCAAACGGTTACATTAAGTACTTGGGACGGCATAAGATTTTTTTTTTATAGATGTCTTCTTTACACGTTCACTGTAGTATATGGTTGAGAGATGACCGATTCAAAGTCATCATCCTACATTCGATGCACTAAAGAATCCACTCTGTAGCATGCTTAGTATTGCAATTTCACTATATGAACATGACAATTCATAGAGATGCATGGCGTCATGCTCTTTCACTAGCATTCCTTCCACATCATTAAGTTCTCTGTTTAGAAAAGATTGGGGTGAACGACATAAGTCATTTGTCCCCCAAGCGTATTATAAGATTCTTACCATGATGTCCTAATTCACAAAACTCCGATCAACAGCACTGAGAAACATACAATGAGGTGTTTTAAATGGCAACATTGTGTTTTCAACGATCCAAATTGGTTTATCAAATTTATGCAATATCGACTGAATAAGGAAGATTAATATTGTAGAAAAAACGGTTTTGTAATCATTGGAAGTAACCAGAGACGCTGACTTGATTGGATCTAGTATGTATGTATGCCGCCAAATGTGTCTAAATGGTGTCCCGGAAGAGGGAGAGATTAAGCAAATTGTGGAATTGAAGAAACAGCATATACTATAAGAAAATTCGCTAATGCACACTCCACTTATCATCGCAAATCTCTGTGATTCAATTGGTTTCCACATCTTGGCTACGCTAATCTCATTTTCTGTGTAATTTGTTGTTTGGATTGTTGATTTTGAAGCGCAGATTTCAAGCTTTGAATGCGGAAGTTTTACTATCGGCATAGCCATTAGCCATGTTGTATGTGACGGTACATCTCTTTGGCATTTTCTAACATCGTGGGCTGAAATAGCGAGGGGCGAGAAGCTTTCATTAGAGCCTGTCCATTTGCGCACCTTATTGAAGGTAGACAATCCATCTGCAGAGAAAGCTTTTCTTCTTGCAGAGAATGTGCAAGACGAGAAACATGCTATGGCCCCAGGAAGCAACGATCTCAGAGTCTTCCAATTCAACAAAGAAGCAGTCAAAAGGCTGAAGAATAGAGCAGGCCGAGAATACAGCTCCTATGAAGCACTCTGCACGCATATATGGAGGTACACAAGCCTGGCACGAAGGCATTTGCCTGATCAGAAGCTTGCCTTCATCCATATCGTCAACACTAGGAATAGGGCGAACCCCCCGCTTCCGTTGGGCTACTTCGGAAATGCGATCATGTGGGTGGCTACAGTGGCAACTGCGGGCGAGCTGGCTGAGGAGAGCTTCGCTGCGACGGCAAAGCGGATTCATGACACCTTGGAGGAATGCAACGAGGCGGCACTTCTAGGATGGCTGCATTGGCTGGAAGTTCATGGCAGGAATGAGATTATCACAAACTGTATGGCTATCAATGGTGCTCGCATTCGAGCATCGAGCTCCACCAGGTTTAACGTCTCCGCTGTTGATTTTGGGTGGGGTTCTCCGGCAGCAGTGCGCTGCCCCTGCATTGAGATCCCCGGCAAAATTATATTCTTTCCAGGCTCTGAGGGCATCGGGAGCATTGACATGACCATAGCTCTTCCCTCTTTGGTCATGCAGCGGCTTGAACATGAGCCAGACTTCATGAAGCCTTGATAAGCTTTCAAGTATTTGCATAATAGATGTTTCTACAAAACACGCCAGATTGCGCAAAAACAGTGGAGCAGGTAGTTGACCATTTGAGATCCTTGATCAATTTCTAGTCTCCGATTAAGCTGAATTAGTAACGAGAAATCCACAGAACATGAGTGTACAAAAAGGATAAGGATAAATATGTAATAACCTGAGGTTGGGAGCATAGAATAAAGCGACGGCGAAACGGATAAGAATGCAATTGTTGCCTTCATCGATGCACTCTTTCCATTGTATTTCCAATGGCTTCAATGACATTAGTTTGACACAACTTGGAAGAGATTGAATTGTGGTATGTTTGAGAAGTTCATAAAAATCGTAGTATGTAGAAAGATCAACACATTCCAAGACAATTGGAATGTGGTATAATTGGAATATGTTCTTGGTTGAAGAAACTCTCTATAGATACTTAAATCGGATATAATTGTTGGGATGCAAAGCTAATATTTGGAACACGTCACTTGATTTGGATGCAAAAATCCCATGCCTTAGAATGAAAAAGACAAAATAATGTTGCTTTTCCATGTATTTAATATAAAAAGAAGTATGTAGAATGTACACTTGTCTGATTTGAGATTTGGCTTTGATAGAGAAGGCCAATTGCATATCATTTATCCAATGTTAGTATTTGGTTTCTTTTCCCTCTGCAAGTGGTCCCAATCATTTCATGTTAAGTGTTGATCTTTCCTTTGTCCCTCTTCACGAACTACAAGACATACTTGGTGAATCGGATGCGAAAGGAGGGGTGAGTAAAAAATCAAGCTTACGAATGTAAAGTTTTGACTTTTGTTTCAATATGGTCAATAGTCTACCACAACTTTTGCAATTTCAACAAGAGGATAGATGATGAAATCATATTGAATCTCTTCATAAGCTACCAATGAAGCGATGTGGATTTTTCAATGGAAAAAAAATGTATAGAAGAGTTGCAAAGAATATGAACTCAAGTCAAAGTACCTAGATGTTGGCCTTCTATCTATGATACACCAAGATCTCCCTGAAAAAACGTTTGTTACATGCTTGAATTTGACTTGCAAGATTAGCTCATGTGAATGAAACAATTGAAATGGGCTAAATATAAACCAACACTCCTCAAGTTGCTCATGCTAGAGCTAGATAAAGTGTTGCAGACATAGTTTCTAAAGTGGTTCCATAGACTTAAAAAAAAGTTGATTTTAGATATAAAAAGGGACTTTGAGTAACAACTCAACGACTTGTTAGAACATGATAAAAGGAAAATAAGACATGAAAAAGTGCCATTGCTCTTTGCGTAATAAGTGTTAAAACGTGAGAGGAATTGATTCCATTCTTGCAAGATATGAATTCCAAATCAGAACTTAGAGAAGATTAGACACTTTTCCATGAAGTTGTGAAGAGATACATGAAGAAAAAGCAAACTATGGAAAAAAATATTAATGATTGGAGAACAGATCTTCATGCACATGATAAAGATGTACATATTCCTTGCCTTTCAACAACAGGGAAAACTCTAGAAGGCTACAATGTAAAGGGGGTAATAAAATATGTGCCTTGTGCACGACTTTACAATGTAGCCCTACGCCTGTGTACTTTAGAGTGCATTGAAAGAATTCTGGTGCAAAAGGTGGGTCTTGAGCTAGGTCCTCAAGGGCATAGTAATGATGAGGTTTCCTAAATCTAAAGATATGAATCATTCATCTAAGGTTAAATATGTATCAATCTTTAGTTTGAGCTTGGTAGTTGGAAATCCGTCCTTGTCATTGATATTTGGCTTTGCTTTTATGTGGATGACTTTCCTTTTTTATAGTTGATCTTGAAGCTTTTTCGTGATAAGAAACTTAGAACACAAAAAGACTTGCATTAGCATTGGCTAGTTTTAGTTTTATATATTTATTTGTTTAAAAAAAAGAGAGAAGGTTAGTACACATGAAATATAATACATATGTACAATGGTGCTTCAAGTGCATGGGATTCACAACTTTGTGTCTACATGACCAGATAGTGGGTCCCTATAACTTATGCATACTTCAAAAGTGCATGACTTGAATATTGCAAAAGAGAGAGTTGTGAGATTGGCACATGGTTTTCACACATTGAGGCTTCGTATGGAGCTACTACTACTTGAAGAAGCCAAAGTAAGCTCTATTTGGAGATATCTTTTGGATCTTAAGATGACTCAATCACTCGATGATCGAGTGATAGCTGGTCAATCTTATTCATAGGCATTCCTTTTTTGATATTGTTCTGCTTGTTATGAGTCGATGTTTTCCTCTTTGTCTTTTGGTGATGCTTTTGATGGTGCATCCCTCGTGGTTCGCTCTTTGATTCCATGGGATCCATTGGTGTCTTTGGCTTCCAAATCCACTTCATTATTGACTATTTTGAGTTTCTTGCTATTGTAGGTGAAGTGCATTCAATTGCCTTTGACCTCTTTGCTTTTCTCTTACCCTTGCTCTTTCTTTGGTTTCTTTTGTTGAGATTGACTTTTCCAATCACATGGTTTGATGTATATAAATTTTTTTTTGGCACTCCATATCTGCAACCTTCCTTGTTGAGTTGCAATGGATTTCTTAGGCAACCAAACTTGTCACATTTGTTTAGTTGGGCTTGTGCCTAATCAGAGCTTAGGCTTTTTGGTTAGCCTTGGTTTTGCCCTATCTTGTTGTTTAGGTACCCATATTTGTGATTCCCATTTGTTCACTTGAAGCAGAACCTTAGGGATTTAGAATTATCGAATCTTTGTGGGTGCAGTTGGTTTGCATCTGGTGGAGGATAACTGTTATCATTCTATTGGTCTTCCTTTTGTGTAATGTCCAAGATCTTTGTGGAAGATTTTGGCTAATCTATTGACATCTCGTCACTAGGTGATTGATACTGGTCCTCATTATTGATGTATATAACATCACAAGAACTAACCTAATATGATATAAGAAGCCCTCTAGAACCATCAATAGCTCAGAAATACTTCAAATTCTAAAATCTTTGCCACAATATGCAAGGAATGTGATCACTTACTCTCTCTCGATATGCACCTTTTTCTTTTATAAGTTTAACTTCACTTTTGTCTTTGATTTCTTAAGAATCCTCAAGATTCTTATGCATAATGACTAATAGACGTTGTCTCATATAGTAAGTGAATAATTACCAACATTTCTTTGAAGTATTACCTAAAAAATAACTTCATTTATGCTCAGAAGTTGAACTATGTATGAAACCACCTTCAATTTCCTTTGAGTTTACATACCTATAATGTTAAGCTTGGTTCTCTGAGCACACATACCATTTTCCAAAGATGCTTTGGCCAAATTTAGTTGAGGATCATAGCTTTCAAATGAGATATTACTCATTAAAGTCTTTACATCGTACTTTGAGATCTAAAACTAAGAATTTCATGAGTTTTTGCACCTAATCCTCGTAACTACTAATTGTCATACATACAATTACAAATTGACTTTGATTTCTTCACACATTGAGAATTGGCTCGATCCCCTCTACACAAAGAAGATGTATACTAAGTGGTTTGGCTTACTTCTACTCATAACCATAGAAAAGACTCTATCAATAAACAACTTTTCATCACAATCTATCACCCTTAAAGTCTTGAATTTTTTGACATAAATTTAGAACTTACATTAAGTAAGGTGACTCTCTATCATATATTTTTATGATCGAAATCAACTTATATACATTTAGGTCTTATGCTTCCACATCTCAAACTTGTAATTTTGAAACTTCTAGAACTATTATGGATCCAACTTCTAAGTACATGTTACACATGTGAATCTGTCCCTTCACATAGGCATGATGTTTAATGTTCAAGCTTCATAATCTTTTTTATCTTCTTTTCTTCACTTATTTCTTCATCATCTCTCTTCATATGCTTTATGTTTCATGCTTAATTAGTGAGTGAAGCTCCAAGAACTCCCCGTGAATCACTAATTGATATTTTCTAAGTTTTCATATGTTTTACTTCTCTTTTATCTTTGCCATTCCTTTGAATCTGCTTGTCTTCGCACCATCTAAGATTTTGGTCATGATATATGCGATTTGATCTTCTGTAAGAGTATACACTACTTCAAGTTCCTTCTTCATTACCTTTTCTCTCAATTAATCATATTGATTTTCTATGTGCTTTGTTCTTGCTTGAAATACTAGATTTGCTACAAGATAAAGTGAACTCACATTATTTGCATTTTGAATTGCATTAAACTCTTTCTTCATTGCTTCTTCCCATTGTTTCTTTTCTTATAGTTCATCATAATTCTAAGATCCTTCATCATCTTTGACCATAGAAGCATAGATTTTCTTATTCATATAAGAACTATCATAAGAATACCTTGTTCGTTGTCTCCTTATTCTGATTGACCTTCTTGGTTCATCCACTTCATGTGTATATGAATATGTTTCTTAATCAAACCTAGAAATATCTTCATTTCTTCTTGATGATCCCACCCTAGATGTAATAGCTTGCCTATTATCTTTATCTTCATACAACTGCACTTTTGATTTACCTTTTTCACTTCCTCTTACCTCTTTTTAAAATTCCTCAATTGTTTGAATTTGTTTTGCATACCAAATTTTTTGTTCATCAAACGTTGCATCTCTAGAAAAAAGAATTTTTTTGGTTAAAGGATTCCATAACCTATAATACATTTGCTTCTCATCATATCCAATGAATAGATACTTTTCTGCCTTTGGTTCTAGCTTATGACTAAGTTGAGATGGTACATAAGCATAGGCAATTGATCCAAATACTTTACAATGATTCAATGTTTGTTTCTTACACCACCAAGCTTCATAGAGAGTCATTCCATGAAGAGATATACAGGGAAACCAATTCACAAGATAAGTAGTTGTATTCACACTCTCAACCCATAGATAATTTTGGCAATTCTTTTATTTAAGCATGGCCCTAGCAAACTCAACTAGGGTCCCATCCCATTTTGTTAAGGTGTATATCTTCAAGTTATCTCTCTTTTGATACGTGCATTCCAAAGATAATAATTTAATTCTTGGGAGAGGTATTCTCCCCCCCATCAAACCTTAACCTCTTTAAATTTTGACATATTACTCTTTTTGCATATGCATGGAAAAGCTTGAAGGATCCAAATACTTCTAACCTTTCCTTAAAAACATAAAGATTTATCCATCTTGTAGCATCATGAATGAGAAAAACATAATACCTAAAGCCCCTTCTTTTTGTTGGCCCCCATACATCTGTATGGATGAGCTCTAGTATTCGATCATGCTTGAATCCTTTGTTCTAAAATGATAATCTATGTGCCTTTCTCATTTGGCATGCTTTATATTTATAAACCATATGTTGATTCTCCACATAAGGTAGACCTAGAATAGATTGATTTGCCACCATAGCTTTGATTCCTCTTTCATTGAAGTGTTTGAACCTCCCGAAGATCTAATTCTGTAATCATCTCCTCACCATGTGTGAGCAAAGATCCACCAATATTCCCTTGCAATTTCAAGGTAAAGAGTCTAGCTTCCTTCTTACCATAAACAATTTGATTGTATCCTTTGTTTGGATCTTCCACAAAAGCTCATTCATTTGTAAATATGACTTGAAAACCTTTTTCAGCTATTTTTCCCACAGTAATCAAATTCTTAGGTATTGCGCGAACATATAAAACATTGGTAATCAATTTTTCTCCATACTTGCACTTAAATTTTCAAATTGAATTTACATTGTGCCTTGTGTTATCATGTGTTTGAATTGTATGATAAGGAATGCCTTCTTCTAATTCTAACATGAACTCTGTTTTTTGATAAATGATTAGAGAAACTAGAGTCAATCTAAAGTACATTGAGTCTTCTTTCTCTGATTTGCTAATCGATTTCATCATCAATGTTATGTGGTTCTCATTCTATGTATCATTATCATAGTTTTAGTAGATAGTGTTGTAGGATTGGTTTCTGTCCCTGATTTCTTCCTCAACCTCTACCGTAGCTTTGACTCCTTCTTCCTCTTTGAAAATGATTTTTATACCTTCCACATTTGTCTCTAGGATTGTTGTTCTGATTTTGATTTAAGCTTTGTTGATTATGCCAACAATCATATGCCAAATGATTGGTCAAGCCACATCTACATGTCTTCTTGTTATTACTCTAATAAACTCTTCCTCTTCTGTTTCCTCTAACTTTACCTTTGGCAATACCTATTCCTTTTAAAGAATTGGCTTGAGAATTGGATTCTTCATACTCCTTTGCTTTACCTTTATCTCCTTTCTTTTTAGTCTTTGCATACAAAGTAGAGCTTTGTCCTTCATCTCCATCTAACTTCAAGTCTTGCTCAAATGTGAGCATCAATCCAAGCAATTGATTTCGATATGGTACAAAATGATTTATTGAAGGCTCAGTTGATAATGTCAAAGGTTTCCACTTTTCATCTCCTCTCAAAACCTATAAGAAATTGTGAAATTAACCTATTATCTTCAATGTCTTCATCTATAGACCCAACCCTATCTGCCAAGTCTTTCATCGTAGTGACATAATCACTAGTGCTTTGACTCTACTTCTTCTTTGATGCAGAAAAATTCAACCATAAGCTAGCTTTCCTAGCTTTATTATTGTTTGGGAAATGATCTTCCAATGCATTCCATATGTCTTCTATTGTTTCCAAGCCTCTTATGTATGGCAACAAGTCATCTAAGATTGTGTTGTAGATATAAGCTCTTGTACTTGCATCCTTCTTTTGGCTTAACTCTAAAACTTCTAACTCTTCCTTTGTTGGTTGAATATCATCTTCAAACATAGGATTTTCTTCCTCACATGTTACATAAACCATGAAATCCTTACTCATAATTAAGGCTTCCGTTCTCATTACCCAAGCATGATAATTATCTATGTCCAATTTATCAATGGATATATGATCTGTCATGAACTCCTCGCTTCTGCTGCAACCTTTATGTTTAAATTTAAACATTTTTAGATTCTTTAGATCTTTACAATCAATAAAAATTTTGAAATAATCCTCTAATGCGTTTTAATGTTAAATGCTTCAACCTTCAACTTCTCAATGAAAAACGTCCAAGATCTTGTACGTCTGCAGCTCCTTCTGTGCTTTCTAAGACCTTTCACTCTGATACCACTTGTTAATGTATAAAACATCACAAAAACTTAGCTAATATGATACTATAAGCCCTTTAAAACCATCATTAGCTCAAAAATACTTCAAACTCTGAAATATTTACAACATTACAGAAGGAATGCTCTCTCTGAATATGCACCTTTTTCTATCAAAAGATGAGCTTCTGTTTTGTCTCTGATTTATTATTAATGTTCAACATTCTTATGCATAATGAATAATATAATTTGTTTCATAAAATAAGTGAATAATTCCAAACAATACTTTGAAGTATTACCTCAAAGATAACCTGATTTCTACTCAAAAGTTGAACTATGTTTGAAATTGCCTTCAATTTTCTTCACGTTTACATACCTGTAATGTTAAACTTCATTTTTTGATACACATCCCGTTTCGCAAATATATCTTGAACAAATTTAGTTGAGAACTCTAGCTTTCAAATGAACTATTACTGATAAAAAACTTTACGTAGTACTAACAGATCTGACACTAAGAAGTTCATGAATTTTTGCACCTAATCCGCATAACTGTTAACTCTTATACATACATTTGACCTCTTCACATATTGAGAGTTGTCTCAATTCCTTCTATAAAAATGTTTTTTTACCATTAGGGAAGATGTGTACAAACTAGTTTGTCTTACTTCTTCTCATAACCACAGAAAAGACTCTATCAGTAAAGAGCTTTTCATCACAACCTATCACCGTGAGAGTCCCAAATTTTTCTACATTAGTTTAGAACTTACATTCAGTAAGATGAATTTATTCTATATTTTTATGATCGAAATTGACTTATTTACATTCATATCGTATGGTTCTACAAATCAAACTCATAATTTTGAAACTTCTAGAACTATTTTGGATCCAACTTTTAAGTATATGTTACACATGTGAATTTCCAAGCTTCATAATCGTTTTGCTCTTCCTTTCTTCACTTACGTATTCATCATTTCTCTTCATATGCTTTATGCATTCATGCTGAATTAGTGAGTGAAGCTCCAAAACTAACATTCACTATTGATGGAAAGATCATCACAAGATGTGTCCATTGGAAGCTTATAAGAATGCGAATCATGTGGTGCAATCAAGAATTTAGTTTTAAGTGTGCAATATCGTGGATTAAAAAATGACAACATTCCGTCCATATGTCCATTATCAAGGAGCACGTGGATTAAAAAATGACAAAGTTCCGTCCATATGTCCATTATCAAGGAGCATGCATCCTAAAGGTAATTCAACCATTGTAAAATGTGTATGTAACCAATCTTTTCCTAGTATTGTTAGCTCTTCCATATGCAATTTGTCAACAATAAAGAATTCTTCTAAGGAAACTAACCATGAAATATTTATTGTTACAAATGGATCATGTCCTCTTTTTGACATTTATCTTTAATGTGTGCATCATACTAAGTTTTTTGTCTTCTTTTAGCAGCATAATTGCCAGTTGCAATGCCTAGTCATGTTTCTTGTGATTCCTTTAGCAAGTCCATATGGTTGGATAGCTCATGACTTTTCCACTCATACGTTTCTACCACTCTTAGTATAGAAATATGAAATTCCATGGGTAATAGAGCATTTTGTCCATACACGAAATTAAATGGCGTTGTTCCTAGAATTGTTTTCTATGCAAATCAATAGCCTCAAACTATGTGATTCAATTGTTGATCCCCATCATATCACTCATTATTCACTAGTTTTGTGAGTACTGTACATAGCATTTTGTTATTACTCTTGGCTTGGCCATTTGCATGAGGATGATAGGGGGTAGAATTCTTGGGGCATATTAGAAAATCTTCTGGTAGGTGTTCAATAACATAAATTTATAAAATGATCCCATTTGGTATGTTCAATTTCATAAATGAAACCTAGCTCTAAGAGTTTGTCTATTTCCTCTATAGTATTGGTTGAATATACATCTACATCATTTTAAATGTATGGCCCTTTTTTAGAGGGTTTTGCACAAGGTTCCATAGGCATTATATGGGCACAAATATGCGGGCCAAAACCCTTTAATTTCTATTTCAGAAAGCAAATATATCTCTATACTGCTAGAACAATTCTTTCAATTGAGCCTCTTCCATTTCGGATACATCACTCCTAATGTTTTTACACTTCGCTTCTCGTTCTTCTATCATGAAAATCACCTACATCTTAATTTCTTGGTTTCATAAGACGTTCCTATCTTAAACCCTCTCTTGGGTCTCAAAACTATTACTTTTTGAATCTTTACTTTTAGAGGTTCAAAGTCATCTGATGTTCTCTATTGCATAGTACCTTCTTCATCAGGTTCCTTAACTCTGTATAGGATACATGTAGTGGATAGGATCCCTAATACAATCATCAACATGAATGTTTTTTGGGAGCTCCTTTTTATAATCAAAACCAGATTCCATATAAAAAAAGCCAATTCATTATCATCCAAACTCTCATCTTGAACCAATAATAAATCTCCTTCCTCAAATTTCTCAAGAACCAAAAGCATAAATAGTCCATTAAGACCATATCCTTCAACATCACAATGCTATGTTAAAGTATTATCATTAACAAAAATTTCCATGGCGGCTAGGATTTTCATCCATCCATGAGAATCAAATTCTTTTCCATTGAAGAGTGAAGGAATATAAACTAGATCTTCAACTGATGTGTCTTAAGTTACTAATTTTATAGGATCTCTTCATGATAATTGTTGCTTTTCTTTGTGAGCTTTCTTAAAAGCAAGAAGTTCATGTCCACATACATCCAAGACTTAGATTTTGATGATTTATCGAAGGTCATTTGTATCTTTTTGTACATTATTCCACTAGAAAGAGGAAGGTCTCGATGTTCAAATGTGTGGAAAGTGTTTGTAGTTGTAATCCCCAAGTATTGCAAGTATAGAGCATTGGTACCCCAGTCTTGCACCACTTTCAATTGTGCCATAAATGTTCTACCTAGAATTTTTGGGTAATTACTTGCTTAGGTAAAATTACAAATGGCTAGAGTGTGGTTGAAATCCACTCCACTGTTGGAGTTTGAGGTTTGTGGAAGCACACGAATAACACAAGGAAGAAGAAGAATCTTGGAGCACAATACACAATATTGAATGCATTATCAAGTGAATATGAAGGTAAGTGACTCCTTAGGATTATAAGCATACATAAAAGCCAGGGGAAAAAACATCCTAAAGAGGGAAAAAAGTGTCCCAATGATCCTAGTGTGTTAACACACATCACTACCAAAATATATCAACAAATCCCCTCGGGAGTGATGCGATGAATAAGGAGCTTCCACTCATGTATAAGGAAGTGCCAAGCTATGTGGAATCAATCCACAAAAGGAAGTACGCCCAAAGCCTTGCAGAAACCTTCAAAATTCTCAATAGGGAGAGCCTTTGTGAAAAGGTTTGCAATGTTCTCGTGTGTGGGCACATATGCCAAACTGATCTCTTAGTAGAGAACCTCTCCTTGAAATAATGATAGTGCACCTTGATGTGCTTAGTGCGAGCATGGAACACAGGTTCCCCTGCAACTGCCAATGCACTCTCACTGTTAGTGAAGATGGTGGTGGCAAAAGACTGACCAATGCCCAAATTAGCCATAACATGTCTAAACCACACACACTCAATAGTTGCTATGAAAGTTTCCCTATACTCATCATCACAACTAGAATGGCCATAATAGGCTACTTCTTGCTCAACCAAGATATGCATGAGCTAACAAGCATGAAGCATAAACCATTGGGGAACACATGACTGTCATAGCAACAACCTAGTTAGAGTAAAAAAAAGGGCATATAAATTTAGCAGTAGTAATCCCTCCTTGGGGTAAAACAATCCAAGTAGTTGGGTACCACTCAAGTACTAGAAGATGCACTTAACCACCTGCCAATGCTTGATGCCTAGGAAATGCATAAACTTGCTCATCCGTGAGACATCAAATTAAATATCAGGCTAAGTTATATATAAGTAGATCAAGCATCCAATAGCATGCTGAAAGAGAACAACATCAAATGCATCTTGAGCATCATGAAGGCTCAACCATAAACGTGTTTCCATTTGAGTGGAAATAGGTTTGCCATCTTCAAGGACAAAATGTTGCAATAATGTTTCAATATATTTTGTTTGATAGAAATCTATTCTGCCATCAACTTCAATAAAACTAAATGCCCAAATAATGATGCAAATGCCCCAAATCTCACACCTCAAATGAGGCATGAAAATCATCCTTAAAATCAATAGGATGCTTCTCATTAGGACTAGTAGCAACATGTCATCAACATAGAGAACAATGATGAGAAGCACATCATTGGCACGCTTAACATACAAGGTGCTCTCAGTTGGACTGTTGTCAAAACCAATTGCAATCAAGTAGGCATGTATCTTTACATACCAAGCACGTGGTGCTTGTTTCAAACCGTATAATGCCTTTTTCAACCTGCACATTTTGTTTTCATGCCCTTTCTGCACAAAACCACGGGGCTAAAAAACATACACTTCTTCATCTAAGTGACCATTCAAAGAAGTTTTTTCAATGTCCAACTAATGTACATTCCAACCATGGTGAGCTACAAGTGCACAGATGCTATGAGAAATAGTCATTCGCCATGCTAAAGCAAAGGTCTCATCAAAATCAATGCCTCCTTGAGCATAGCCTTTTGTAACAAGCTTATCTTTATACCTGTCAATTTTTCCATTGGTCTTATGCTTCAACTTATATACCCGCTTAGTGCCAATGGCCTTCTTGCCAGAAGGAAAATCACATAAAGGATAGGTACCATTCTTCATAATAGCATCATATTCTAATTGCATAGTGGGCATCCACTTTTTTGAGTTTTGTTCTTCATCGAATCAAATAGGCTCATTTTCATCACAAAGAATAGAGGCAGCCATAGCATAGCAATCTCATACAAAAGAAGCGCTATGAGAGCCTGAATGAGCATGATATAATAGAGGTGCATCTAATTTGCTATCTCAAAAAGTTTTCACTAGCCATTTTGGCATATTTTTTGCCTCCTCTATATCAACCCTCTCATCAACAAGTGCATCATGTAAATCTACATCCAAAATAGAATTATCTGCATCATCATGTGGAACCTATAAAGGTCGATAAATTACATCAATTCGACTAGCACTAGACTATCCACGTCTAAAAGGAGGCAGCAAAGTGTCATACACATCTTTGGATGTCTCTTTAGTACATAAAAGTAATGGTTAAATTGCATCTTCCACAAAAAAAACATCATAGTTAACCAAAATGCATTTAGTATGTGGATCATACAAATGATAGCCTTTGATTTTATAACCGTACCCAACAAAAATACATTTCACTAATTTATCATCCAATTTCCTGCATTGTTTTTCAGGCACTAATGCATATGCAAGACAACTAAAGACATGTATATGAGAAACAGATGGCTCACAACCATGCCAGGCCTCATAAGGAGTGATAGAGTGCAATGATCTAGTGGGATACCTGCTAAGTACATATGTGGCACACATAACAACCTCAAGTCAGAAACTATGTGGTAAAGCCTAGCTCTTGACCATATACCTCGCCATTTTCATGAGTGGCCTATTCTTCCTTTCAACAACTCCATTCTGTTGAGGTGTATATGGCACTGCACACTGATGTTTTATCCCATGTTCACCTAGAGATATGTTAAAATAAGAAGACACATATCCCTCCCCCCCCTCGATTAGAAATTTCCTTGAGTATGCTTACCAATTTTCTTGTGATTTTGAGAATGTGATATGAGGGGTGTCACCGATGCCCTAGATGAAGCAGCAACGTGCTCTGATACCAATTGTTGGAGTTTGAGATCTACGGAAGCATGAAAAGAGCACAAGGAAGAAGAAGAAGCTTGGAGCACAACACACAATACTGAATGTATTACCAAGTGAATATACAAAGATAAGTGACTAGTTAGGGCTATAGGCATACATACAAGCTGGGGGAAACAACCTCCTAAAGAGGGATGAAAGTGCCCCAGTGGCCCTATTGTGCTCATACATCACTACCAAAATATATCAACATCCAAAAGTGTTCAACTTAATTTTCTCTGGAGGGGCTCTCAATACATCCATCAAACAATTGTAACTATAGATGAGTGGGTTATAATGGAGGTTTTCCCCACTTCTCCCACAGGGATTTAGGGACTAATACTACTTCTAATACATTCTAAAATTTCTTTCATAGTCTTTCCATTGAATGAGATAGGTAGAGAAGTATTGCCCTTATCTTCTTTGCCATATTCTTCTACATTTTCCACTGGAATCTATTTAACACTCAAACTATTCAATTTAGGTTTATACTTTCCAAGTTTAATTTTAAGTGAAGTTTGGATCCACATGTTTGGCAATTTTTTCCCATAAGTATGGATTTTGTGCAATAGTTCCTCTATTTTTAAGGTGCATTTCACCTAGATAACCTTTACTAACTCCATGCTCGGTTAGCTCTTTGTTGGTTTACTCATGGGAAACCAAATGGAAGTTGTTGTTTTTAACTATGGAGTCTCTTTCAAATTCTCTTGGTTATTGTCCAAAATCCATGAGATCTCATGTCCCATTCTTCTTATGTTGAGAGATCAATCCATGAGGCACTTTGATTCAAGGGGAAATTAAGGAATTAAGACTTCAAGATCTTGAATCTCTTTCAATGGTGGTTGTTATGTAAGTGAGTACACATCCAAAGTACTTTGCAAGTTCAATATGGAGGGTGGGAAGGCATTGAGTACAGCTTTGCCTAAATATGTGATGTGGAACAATGATGATTGGCCCAAATTAGATGAGGAAAAGGAATTCATGACCATAATTCTTGATTAGCCTGTTGTTGGTAGTCTCATGTATGCTATGGTGGCGACAAGAAAAGTCATTGGATTTGCAGTGGGAATTGTGAGTAGATATATGTCTAATCTTGGCAAGAAGCATTGGGAAGCGGTTAAGATGATTTTCAGATATCTGAGTGACACTAAGGAGAATGATCTATGCTAAGGTAGAGGAAAGGCATCCATTATTGGTTACACATATTTTGATTATGTTGCTTGTGTAGAAAATCAAAATTCTACATCAACATATATTGTTTACTTTATTTGAGGTGCTATCTCTTGGAGATCACATCTTCAAGAATATATATGTGTTTCCACTGTAGAAGCAGAGTATGTTGTAGATAGTGAGGCATGTAAGGAAGCACTGTGGCTTTCTTTTCTTGCTTCTGATATGGGTATACATCAACATGTACCTCATTTGCTTAGAGATAGTCAAAGTTCCATTGCTTTGGCTAAGAATCAGTTTCATCATGCAAAGACCAAGCACATTAAGGTGAGGTATTACTTCACTAGATATTGCTTAGCCACTAATTTCATTATTCTTGAGAAGGCTTATAATCAAGTTAATGTTCTAGATTCTTTGTCGTAAGCTCTACCAAAGGATAGCTTTCCACATTGTTGTCACTTGATGGGGGTTACTTGACTCATAATATTGCACCATTATGTGTACACTGTGTAACATGCCCATCAAGTGGGAGGTATAATTTGTATTACGCTCAGGTATCCTTTATCATTTTTTATTTTTGTTGTTCACATAGTTCACTTTGGCCATATTGGCCTTTAGTGGTAGATTTTTATTATTAATTTCCATGTGAAAGGGAAAATTTACATTGGAAATTTCTGCATATGTTGTTTAATGAAACATACAATGTCTTAGTCAGCCCTCCACAATAAGTTTGACCATATTTTGTAAAATCTAGAAAATTTGTGTTTTGTAGGGTTTTCATATTCGATAGGTCTATGCAGAGTAGAATGCATATCATCTAGAGCTTAGTTTTCTACTTTGAGAGCACCATAATAAAATTTGCTTAAAGGAGAATCCACCATGTTGCATTTCCATCACACCAGTTCACTCTCCCTTGGAATCTATTTGGAAGTGCCCTTGGGAATATGAATTTTAATTCCACATCAGTATTATCAAGTGGAAACTCAAAAGGAGTCATGCTTGTCATATACCTGCCTCTTGTATTTTGATGATTATATCCCTCAAGTCGTAAACTATTTCCAAAATGTTTTGGGTTAGGAGTATCAAAGGACCTCCCAGATAAGTCTTCATCCCCCATGCCAACTAGAATCATCACTTCATCCTCCTCATTGTTGTGTTCGGGATCAGACATGAGAAGATATACATTTCCCTATTTATCTTCCTAAATGTATTACAAAAGTTGACTATCGGATGTCTATCAGATGCCTAACTACTTGTTGATTAAGATAGTATAAATAAATTCCTATCAAATGGGCATTCAATTTCTAGAATTTTATGATCATTCGATAGTCTTTTCTAGATGGTCCTTTGTTATCGGGATTCATAGGGTGTGTATGCATGTCCTTTGAAGCTTCCATGTGATCCCAAATCACTCTAGATTGACCACTAAAAGAAAGTTTGTGCTTATGGCTAGGGGATACATGAATACTTCAAATTGATGAAACATGACTTTTGACTAATTTTCAATGGCCTAATGTTTACCCATTCTCAGATGCATACACAAAATATGAAAGAAATTGTTTCTCAATGTCGTAGAGGGTTAATCTGTATGTGTGCATATCATTTTCAAACAAAAAATAATATTAACAAGATGCAAATTTTTTTTTCTACTAGTTTGTAATTTTTTTGATCTTTCTACGAGCTACACAACCCAAGTTGAAGCAGATTTTCTAGCTCAAGTTATGGATCAATTACTAATAAAAAAATAGAAATTCTCAATCATGGAAATTGAGCACCTTTTTTTCACTTGAGGAAAAATAATTGAGCTTTCACACTTGCTGCAAAATTGTAAAATATTTTTCTAGCTACACAACTTAAGGTGAATCATGCCAATTGGATATTTCTATATCAGGTTATGATTCAAATACTCGTTAGGGGTAGCGTCTTTACTCAAGGTGATTGAGCATGTTTTCTCACTCAAAGGGATTGGATTGTGGTTTTTATTCTCTTAAAAATTCAAAGCTTATTTTAAGCTACACAACTCAAGTTTAATCGCATCAATTGGATATCTCTAGTTCAAATTATGATACAAATATTGATCAAGGGTAGATGTTTTATGTAGGGTGATTCATCATATTTTCTCATTCAATGAGAGTGGAATGAGATTTTGCATTGTCCTACAAAATTTTAAACTTTTACTATGCTACAAAGGCCAAGTTGAATTACCTCAATCTGATACTTATAGCTCAGGCTATGAGAAAAATACTGATCAAGAGTAGTTTGTTTTCTTTAATCAAACTATACCCAAGCGCAAAAGAAATTATGAAGGAAAGAAATGAATGAAAAAAGAAAGGAACAATACGTGAAAGAAGTCGACCGTCAGCCCCACCAATAAGAAACTCAAAAAAGTATATACCATTTCCAACCTCACCACTTTCAATGTTTAATCCTACCCCTAAAGATATGAACATTAAAAGTGGTACGTTTTGCATTGGAATAGACTTAGGAAAAAAGGATTTACAAGCACACGGTGATGTACTTGCAAGTTTTAGAAGGGCCATCACATAAAATTATCTAGGCACAAAAATTGCTCTCTTCGACAATAACACCAAAAAGCATCAACAAGCAGTACATGGCACACTCATACACCTTAGCATTGTCAAATCTGCAAGGAGTAG
This sequence comes from Ceratopteris richardii, assembly GCA_020310875.1. Classification (NCBI taxonomy): domain Eukaryota; kingdom Viridiplantae; phylum Streptophyta; class Polypodiopsida; order Polypodiales; family Pteridaceae; genus Ceratopteris; species Ceratopteris richardii. The sequence continues at coordinate 137,962,792 of CM035410.1, read as the reverse complement.
ACCTCATCCTAATTGCATTTGGAGCAAATCTGCAAGGAGTAGACCTCATCCTAATTGCATTTGGAGCCATAAGCAGACTGGATGGATAGATGTCGTGCCAAGCTCCTTGTGTTGAAACGTCCACTTCCTTGATATCCAAAGATGAGACCCCAACCAAAGTGAAAATTCATCAATTTGATCAAGACAATTGACAAGCCACCTCTCTAATCGAGGCAATCGACAAAGCCACCCCTCTAATCAAGGCGATGTGCAAACCAAAAATTCAATAGAGCTGATTGGAAAATGACTTGCGATCACGATGATGTGAAATTCTTTCTATTTTCATCTTTATGTGTCTTATGTGTCTAGTATCATTAGCCTAAGTGGTTTTTCTCTATTCTCACGATTACAAGTTGTTTTGTGCTAACTTCTCATGTCTAGTTATAGGTCAATATATTTTTGGCTTTATATAGAGCTATAGATCTAGCTTTTTATCTAGTTTTGAGTGATGTAGTTTGTAGATATTCGTGTTAGCTTTAAAACAAACCAATCATCCACTCAGTCGGGAAAAATAACGAGGGTGGTATGGCCATTTTTTTTTACTATCTAACTTATTTAGATCAACTGTGTGAGCCTGATCTTGAGGATGAAGATGACGATGGAGAAGGGAAATTCTTGTTGATCACCATGATCATATTGGTGTTTTGCTAATTGCCTTGATCAAATAGTGGCTAGCTGATTGCCATGATGGGATTGAGGCACACATTAGAACTAATGCAAGGGGAAGTCATCAAGAAGCCATAAAAGCTTGTGAATGAATTTTGCAAGAAGAAGATTTCCCTTAATCATACTAGCAAAAAATCTTTTACAAATGAGTTCTTGGACTTTTTATAGAAATTTCTCAAGATCACTCCTAAACACTAAGTCATGACAAATGAGAACAGAGACATGTTCTCTTCTTTATTTGAGAAAAAATGCATAAAATGTTTGAAAAATGGCTCATTTTCCTATTCCACAATGAAAAACATTATTTCATTTTCAATAAGTACCATGAAAAACCACCATTGAGGCATTAGATTCAGAAGCTTAATAGATTATTTTAATGTCAGAAAAGGCCATCGAATGATCTAGCACCTCATGTCATAGTTTCCAATTGCAAAATGTAGTGGCAATCATGTGAAAAACAAAGAAAGTCAATCTCTTGATGTAGCACTTGGCACTCTTGATGTGAGATTTATGTTCTCATTCTTATTAAGAATTTGAGGTAACCTACATGGAGAAATAAAATACACTTTTCAAGGGTATATATAAACATCACATCATTTGACATTGGACGAGCTTTTCTGCATAAACATTGGAGGAGCTCTTTTGCATACTTCTATTCTAACCCATCAAGCTCTTCCAATTACCACTTCAACAACATGATCTTCATGAGTCATAAATGTAAAGAAAACCACAGACCAATCCAACACAAATGCATAGCATGTGAAATGGGCTAAGCTCAAAGAACAAAAACATTGATCCTTATATCCCAATAATCAAATCATTACAAAATCATATGTTTACAAAGTTCAAGAACCCTTTTACAATAGAAAGATCATATAAATGCTCGACCTCTTGGATAGCAACATCTTCAGGGACTTGAGAAGGTTCCGAGGGCTTTTCTTGCTCTAGAACTGGCTCCTCAAGGTTAGCCATATCTCCTGGCTCATCTTCCAATGGTAGCACATGCTCCCTTGATGCAGGCTGGAATCTCTCTATGTGAGCTATATGTTTATTCCCAACCTCCTTCTCCTTATCTGGGCATTCATTCAAGCCATTAATCCGCATCCTAATGAAGCTGACTTGGGCTTCATCCTTCTCCATAACAATGTAGTGCCTAAACATTTTGAGGGCACATGTGAGTGTCGTCCCTGAAAACAAACAAATCAATTACACGTGATGCTGCAAAGAGTGTCAATCAGTAAGATTGCAATTAGAAGTACTTGTGCCATAAAACAAGTCCAAGATCCAATTATCATCATTCGAGAACAATTGGATTAGCCTCATTATAAGCTTTTGGGGCAATTGATAAGGATTAACCAATGTCTTGTCTCCTACCACATGACCAAGCTTCTTTGTAACTGTAGAAAACATTAGCACATTTGAAAATCCGTTCTCATTAAAATCTTCCCTAACCCTTCTTTTACTAACTTCATCATAGTACCCAACTGTAAGGCACTCGGTAGCACTAATGAACCTATGTCTGTCCTTTTCAGCACTCGCAATGAAAAAAAGGCAATGCTAAGAACATTGTCCCTGCAATAAGATCATTCCCAATAGGAATGACAATCAGTGCTATTTCCTTCTCCTAGCACAAATTATATCTATCTGGGATCTATTGTCTCATACACAAAACAAGCGCCACCAAACAACTATGTCCACTGTAGGTGGAACTAACACATATCCCTTTAAGGATCGATACGACAAACTAGGGGAGCAAGTGGTAGATGCAAAATCTCTTTTCAATCTAACTAAGGTCGTTTGAAAATCAATGAAAGATTATTTTCATGGAAATATAGCCAATGCAGGTGACTTCATTTCTTCAAACTTGCAGAGGTTCAACAAGACAACTATCCACAATGATAATAATAATGAACTTATGGATTTGACTACTCTTGCAAGGCAAGTTGCAATTTCAGTGTTGCACCTAGATTACAAACCTAGCTTGTTCCTATGGATAGCAAGCTAAAGAAAATGAAAGCCATGGATACACAAGGAGGAGATCAAGGATCATTGTGCAGATTGTTTGAGGTGAACCATGGTTGATGAAGGATGTAATTATTCAGATCAAATAGCTGCCATATGAACTAATAATCTAGGCGCAACTGACAGCAAGTTTGCCATAAAGTACTTATGGAGGGTAGAGCCAGATTCATGGATTGGCTAGTCCAAAGCATGCACAAGCAATGGCATTGTTTCTAAAATGCAACATGTAGCTAAAATGTTGGCTACAAATGATGGTTTTTGCTGCACATAATTTATGTGTAGAAAAAGATCATATATCCTGTGATGCTCACTCCTCAAGCACAATGTGGACACACTGAACACAAGATCAAAATAGAGGATAACAAAAGACACAAAATGTATGTACAGGTGATGGTTCAAAAGAGAAGGAGAACATGTGTGCATGGTCGCCATATAGGCACTAATTCGAAGCTTGTGGGTATCATATTTTAAAAGAGAACATTACTAGAGTGAAGCTTTCCTCAGAGCAATGAAGAAATGATGTCATCACAGGTCTCGATACACGCAGAGAGTGGTAGAAATTGGATATTCCATAGGATCAATATAATTCAATGATGCCAATATTTTGGTTCATTGAACTATACAAAGATCTACACAACACCATAAGAGGGTGATACAACAAAAGTGTATATGAGAAAAGTCTCTGGATGTTGGTGACATAATCAATGGTGTCATAGAGAACATAGAGTAAACATTTTTCCTAAACTTTGCGTTCTCATGTGCATTGAAAAGAACAAATATACTTTTGTTCTTTTTCACTGATAAAAAAAACAACGATTCATGCTTACTTTTGAAACTTAGCTCGATTTGATACATGCATGGTGTATCTTGCAGCTACTCTAGAGTCGAGTTTGTTTTTCACTTCAAAGATAAATATAAAGGGGATGTACACCTACGTGTTCAAAAATCTACACGTAAGTTGAATCAATCCTTGAATTGTGTGCATTTAGTCCATTATGTTAGACCACTTCAAGACTATGAACACATATGGCCTTTTATATGGGATTAGACACTGCTCTCATGGAGAATAAGACCTTTCCTATAGTTTCCGTCAACACATGAATCACATATGGCCCCTTGTAGTGGGATTAGACACTATCATGCATAGACATGGTAGGACCTTCCCAATGCCATCATATGAGTAATTTTGCTAGCTCAAGATTATGGCATTGAGGCTTAAGGAATACAAGGCTTCTATAACAATGAAAGGCAACCACAAAAGGAGCTAAGGAATAAAGCTTGAAGGATCCCAACGAGAAGGCAAAAGGAGTATAGAAAAAGAAAAATCAAATGGATCAATAAAAGACACCACCTACCTATGTTGTAAACCCTTTATATATCTAGGGATCCCATATGTCCCTAGATCCCCAAAAACCACTTGGATGTCAAATGTCCAAGTATATGTCTTGGGATCCATATGTCCCAGGATCCCAAGGATGCTATATGTCCCACATACCATGGATCCCATATGTCGAGGGACACAAAAACCACATGATGCCATATGTCCATGAAAACCAAGGGATGCCATATGTCCCACATTGGATGCCACATGTCCAAGTTATTTCTAAGGATCCGATATTTCCTTAGATCTTAAAAACCCAATGGACTAAGTGATGCCATATATCACTAGTTCCCCCATATTAAAAACAAAAGGGTCATGACATGGAGCGGAGGGTGTTGAGAGTTCTATGCTACACCCTTTTGTCCAAATCTGGGATCACTCTCATTCAATCTCATTTATCCCACATGCAAGGAGATTTTTCCTCAACTCCACATAAGGGTGTCCTCAATTCACTCCTCACAAGCTCATTCACTCAAGAGTGCCCACACTCTCCTCATGGAGTCTCCATGCTCATAGACCATTGTATGTAAGTCATTTGTATTTTAATTGATTTCATCATGTTTTCATATCTTTCATTTCTTCCTCCATAGTTATTTATTGTGTGTTTGCTAGTAGATAAGGTGTAGGTTCTCTCTTAGATTTATTGATAACATTGGACACAAATGCTATGAGATGAATGAAGTTCCAATTGATTCAAATGTATGTGCCAAAGAATAAAGAGGCATTTATGCAAGAAATAACATTCAGAGAGATGCATGAAGAGCACGGTGCATGCATATCTTTTGAGAAGAATGAAGAAGTATTGGTGGAGATAGATAAAGTATCCTATGATTCTGTTTTGAATGAAGAAAGGGATTTGAGCTCAATTCACAAGTACATTCCTTGAAAAGATCATGATGATATGAACGAATGTAGAGATTCTGATAAATCTAACTTGCAAAGGCAAGAATCAAATGGTTTTCATGACCAAAATGTTTTCTAAATATGATGATATGGATTCCCTTCATGATGAAGGAGAAATGACTATGGAACAAAGCAATGATGATGAGTTTTTTGAAAGGTTGGAAATAGATATAGATTCTATAATTGCTGGTTCTCAAATAGAAAGAAATCATAGATTGGATGATAAATATGAGTATATTTCTATTTGATGTGGAAATCTTATGAATCTATCCAAAACCACCATTCTTATGAACATGGAATTTTGATTAATAGTAATGAAAATTATGAAATTCACTCAAATGATTTCAACATTGAATTTATCAAAATGCATGCACGAAGATAACTTTTGATACTAGATTAAGTACATTAAACCATAAGTGCTCTAAGTTCATCAAGTGTATCTCCATATGATGCATTTGAAAGGGTTATGAACAAAAGAAACTATGCTCAAATGACAACATCATGTATTTTTAAGTTGTTTAAATCTTATGTATGCCAATCAAGCATCTAAGGGATGGACAAGAAAACGAGATGGCATGTCCACATATCTAATCTATCCATGATTTTTTTTATGGATGCACTGAAGAGGTGGCTTCTTCAGGATTATGTATTCTACATATGGCTAACGAAAATGGTCTTCAAAATGGAAAGCTAATCAATTATGATTCGATAATGCTTAAAGTGATTTTATAAATATAAATTTATATATTCATGTTTGTGTTTTGATTCTAACAGAGTTTTAAGAAAAACAAAAAAATAAAGAGTGGAAGGCAAGGATTAGGCATGCGAATATTAAATATTATCAATGCAAACTATCATAGGGTTTCCTAGAAAGGAGGGTGAAAAGATATAATGGTCTCGACTTAGAGAAGCTTGAGGGCACCCAACTGAGTAGAGAATCAACATGGAACATTTGATAACATGAAGCATCAATATGACCATTTTATGTTTTTGCATGTGCCAATATATTCATGGTGCACTTAAGCATCTTTTTCTATGCGACAAGTTATAAGTCCACATGGGACAACTTATCTAGAAGGGGAAGTAATATAGCAAGAGAGCTTGCTTGCACATGTGCTCGACATCCCCCCCATCGCCTTTGTGTTTGCTGCCCCACCATCCCTTACCTAGTCTCCTCCTCCTTGTGCCTCTACCTCTGCCAGCCCTCCTCAAGTGTAGCCCCCCATCAACCATGCCTTGCCACCAACTTCCAACCCTTCCCCTTTTGCCTACTCTTCCCCTCCGTGTGCCCCCCCCCCCCCCCCCCCCCGATGTTGTTTTGGCATCCCTCCTACCCCCTTGGGTTTCTCTCTCTCTCTCTCTCTCTCTCTGTCTGTCTCTCTCCCTCCTTCCTTGTGTGGCTTGGAGCATTGGCTGAACTCAGGAAAAAGGAAAAGGGAAGAAGGTAGAGAACGAAAAGAAGCTAAAGAAGATAGAAGAAAGGTTTTGACCTTGCTCTAAGCAAAATCATTGATCCGATGGGCCAAGAGAGATTTTTCCCACTAGGAACCATTTCAATGCTCTTTAGAGAACTATCTTAGGGACCTTCGCATGGTTTTGATGCCTCTGGCTTGTGATACTACTTTGAGGGCCCCCTTATGGCCCTAGACCTCAATTCCTACTCCTGAGCATTCCTCTTCTCGGCCATCCATTTCTAATCGATCTCTTTAGCCACGAGGTTCATCACCCCCCTAGTCCTTGACAGTCCCTTGACAATGAATTCGAGGTGACTCGGTGATCCACAAGGCTCCGTCTCCTTTGCACCCTCCTCTTTCTGAGGCACGTCTCCCTTGAGTGTTATTCCTCTAGGCTTGGTGAGCTTCAACTACCATCTGTGGGGGGAGAGGTTTGGTTATGAGTTCCTAAGATTCTTCAGTGGATGGGAGGACTTGCTCACCATGCCTACTCGTAGCCTGATTGGGGAGGCACTACATTTTATCTCAGCACAAGTCATGGAGTTCTCTAACCACCTTGGGGATCTTGACCAAAATACTTTGTTTATGAGGGTGAACTCTACTCAGTTTATCTTCATTTATGGTGTTAAGGAGAGCTGCCTCATTTCATATGTGATTGTAGACTCTTAAAATTCAACTCACTATATGTATATCCATGAGTAGGAGCTTGGTCAAGAGCAAGCGCAGGAGGTAGGTGAGTCCACTTGGCTCACTTTGTGCAAGATGGTACTGGAGTAGTTGGTTGCCTATCAAGGACATTTGGACTCGGAATACTCCCCATCTAAACCAGTCTCGAAGCTGGCTAGCGTCACTATTGCGCTAGCATCTTGGTTTGCCCCATCACCATAAGGGTTCTCTCATGGAATGTTGAGTGATTGGGTGGACTTCATTTCTTGTGGTATAGGGCTTGCCCTTGTCGAGAGCTCTGCTAGTGCTTGCTTGGTGGGTCCATTTATGTCCTTATGCTTTAAGAGCATCATCTTTCCTTGGGCCATACTCAGTAGTGTAGGCAGCTTTTGAAGGGCCATGAGGAGGTCTTTTAGTTTGCTTGGTATGGGCCCAATGGCTCACAATTTGATGTATGCATTTTTGTGAGGTAATCCTAGCAGTTTGTAATTTCAGATAGAGGGGAGATTATCCCAAGTAGGGCAATTTTGCTTATCTTACAACATGATGGCGTGTGATATGGATTTATGACTTTACATGCATCGAACAGAGTGCTTGTGCCATTTTATGGTCCCAGATCATTGGGGCTATTCCTCGTGCTGATACTTGGTGTGTTGTGGGAGACTTCAACATGATTGAGGCTCTTGAGGATCACAAGGCAGGTAGTCAGACTATTGTGCATGGCTCTAAGTTTGCGGCTTGGGAGAAACTTTGTATGACCTTGAGGTTGCGTGATGTATGGCACACTAAGGGCTTTATCCATAAAAGGGCAGCCTTCACTTATCTCCCTCTGATAGGAGGATTGGTGGGATAAACATCTCCAGGATTGATCACATGTATGTCAGTAATGTACAGGCTGATTCGGGTGGTAGGACATGTATTTTGGTGGGTTCCTATTTTTTGGATCATACCTTACTACGAATTTCAGGCATATGTACCTCTTTTGAGATACATCCATTCAAGAACGAATTCTTGACATCCACCTAGTATATTTTCCAATTCTTGGTAGTTGTAATACTCATGAGTATTCTACCTATAGGAACCTTTGTTATTGGAGAAAAGGTATCCTCATAATCAATGCCTTTAGTCTAAGAATACCCTTTGGCTACTAATCAAGCCTTTTGCCTATTTATGGTTCCATCATATTCCTTCTTTTACCTTGTAGATCCATCAAGATATAGTGATCTTCGTATTTGATGTCTTGGGGACTAGGTGTCAAGTGTCGGTCTCTTGTAATGCTTCCATCTCTTGTTCCATGGCATGCTTCCACTACATTTTCTTCTTGGTTTCCTCATAAGATGAAGTTTCCTTATAATCTTTTCCCTGATTCATATATATAGAGTGTTTATTGACCAATGAGGTGCCATATTCATACCTTTTTGGATTCTTCTTTTCCCTTGTAGACCTTCTCATTGTTTATTGAGATGATTCTGCCACATCTCCTAATTCCTGCAATTTGGATTTACCTTTGGGCTTACATGACTTGAAATCCCTTCTAGGTGTGTTTTAATAGTCCCTTTGATTAAACCAATACTTCAAATGTATTGGAGCTTTGCTTGATAGAGTTGGGAAGTCATCTTCTAAGTCATAGGGGACTTTGACTTTCTTGCAATCATCTTCAAAATAAGATTTATTTTTATCAAATACTACATTATGAATTACAATAAATACTTTAGTGCTAGGATTTTATATCCTATAACCATTTTGATTTAGTTCATAGCTTGTGAACACATTCTCTTCCTTGGATTCAAGCTTCCCTCTAATTTATAAAGGTATGTGTGCACACACAATGCATCCAAATATCTTATGGTGATCCAAGCTTGTTTTTCTACCATTCCAAGCTTCATAAGGTTTCATTCCTCTCAAGGAATTTGATGGTAATCTATTGATGAAATTTGTGGTAGTGGATACTACTTCTACCCATAGATAATATGGTAGCTTCTTCTCATTGAGCATTGACCTACCTGCTTCCTTAATTGTTCTATTCCTTGTTTTTTATATGCCATTTTGCTATGATGTATATGTAGTTGTAATCTCTCTTTTGATCCCTCTTTATTTTAAGAAAAATTCAGTCTCATGGGAGAAATACTCTCCCCTTCCATCAGGCCCATGTCTCTTAAAAGTTTTTTTCACAAGTGCAACATATTTCTTGAAACAAAAAAAAATACTTCATCTTTATGCTTCATGAAATATAATACAATCCATCTACTATAATCATCAATGAAATATACATAATACCTTGACCCTAAGATTTATGATTCCTTGCTTGGTCCCCAAAAATGTGTAAGGATGAGCCCCAAAATGTCTCCACGTATGTACCCCTTCTTGGTGAAAGGTAGCCTATGAAACTTACCAAATTGACATGCACCGCATTTGTAAATCAGACATTGTTTTGTAATACTTGGTAGTACAATTATACTTTATCTTTTATAATTTTTTTAAATTGCTCTCTCCAATATGAGCTAACATTTTGTGCCAAACTTCTAACTATGATAAAGTTAGTTTACCATAGTTGAACAATGCTATGTTCCTTGTGTCTTGGAGTTCAAAGGTGAATGGTCCACCTACCTTTTCTCCTATGGAAATCTTCTTGAAACCTTGGTATGGATCTTCCACATAACCTCCATACCTTGTAAACCTCACTTGTGATGCTTTCTCCACAATATGTCCTACAGTTATCAAATTTTTGGTAATTCTAGGTACATAGAGAACTCAATTCTCCATGTGAAATTTTCCATATATGCAACCTCACAAGTAGAATTGGCCACAATAGGTTGCTTCTTTCTCAACCAAGATATGCATGAGCTACGAAGCATGAAGAAAAAACCACCCGTGGACACACAAGTCTTATAGCAACTAGCCCAATCTGAGTCGAAAAAAGCATGTAAATTTGGTGGTAATGATCCCCTCTTGAGATAAAACAATCCAAGTAGTTGGGTATCACTCAAGTATCCAAAGATGCATTTAACTTATTTCCAAAGCCTGAAACTTGGGTGATGCATAAACCTGCTCATCTAAGAGACAACAAACTGAGTATCAAGTCATGCTATGCTTAAGTAAATCATGCATCCAACAACATGCTGATAGAGAACAACATGAAATGAATCTCCAACATCATGAAAACTCAACCATAAATGTGTTTTCCTAGTAATGGAAATAGGTTTGAAATCTACAAGTACAAAAAATTGCAATAACGTCTCACTATGTTTTGTTTGACACAAAGCTATTCCACATCAACTTGCATAAATTGAATGCCCAAATAATGATGCAAATGCCCCAAATCTAACATCTCAAAAGAGGCATGCAAATAAGCATTAAATTCAAGAATGTACTTCTCATTACGATGAATGAGCAGCACATCATCAACATACACAACAATGATCAAAAGTACATCATCTGCATACTTAACATATAAGGTGCTTTCAGTTGGATTATTCTCAAAACCATGTGCAATCAAGTAGGCATGTATCTTTTCATACCAAAGACATGGTGCTTGCTTCAAACCATACAACTCGCACACTTTGTTTTCATGCCCTTTTTTCACAAAACCATGGGGTTGACATACATATGCTTCTTCATGTAAGTCACTATTCAAAAATGCAGTTTTAATGTCCAACTGATGTATATTCCAACCATGTTGAGATGCAAGTGCACAGATGCTATGAAAATTGGTCGCTCCAAAGTGGGTGCAAAGGTCTCATAAAAAACAATGCCTTTCTCTTGAGCATAACCATTTGCAACAAGCCTAGCCTTATACCTTTCAACTATTCCATCATTTTATGTTTTAGCTTGTATACCCATTAAGTGCCAATAGACTTTTTGCCTGGAGGAAAATCACAAAAAGACCATGCACTATTCTTCATTATATCATCATATCTTGAGTTTATAACAGCCATCCAATTTTTTGAATTTTTTATTTCATCAAAAGAAATAGGCTCATTCACACCCCAAAGACTAGAGGCAGACATTGCACAACAATCTGATGCAATAGAAGCACTATGAGAGCTTGATTGTGCGATACGATAGAGGTGCATCTAATTTGCTATCTCTCAAAGTGCACAACAACCATTCCGACATAGTGTTAGCCTCTTTTATGCTATCCCTCTCATCAACAAGTGCATGATGTAAATCTACATCATAAAATGAATGATCTACATCATCATGTGAAACTTGTAAAGGTTGTAAAATTTGCTCATTTGGACCAGCACTTGATTGTCCACGTGTAAAAAGAGGGAACAAAATATCATACACATCTATCGAGCTAATTGATGTGTCTACTTAATACATGAAAGCAATGGTTCAATTGCATCTTCCACAAAAACAACATTACAAATAACCTAAATATGTTTAGAATGTGAATGATATTGATGATGGCTTTTGCTTTCAGAACTCTACCCAAGAAAAATACATTTCACGACTTTATCATCCAATTTCTTGCATTGTTTTTCAAGTAGTAATGCATATGCTAGACAAGGAAAGACATGTAGATGAGCAATAGATGGCTTACAACTATGGCAAGCCTCATATGGAGTGATTGATTGTAGTGCTTTGGTGGGATGCTTGTTAAGTACATATGCTCCACACATAACATCCTCAAGCTACAAGATATGTAGCTGACTTTTGACCATAAACCTCGCCATCTCCGTGAGAGACTTATTCTTTCTTTGAGCAACTGCATTTTGTTGAGGTGCATACAACATTGTACTATGATGTTTTATCCTACACTCAACCATAAATGCATTAAAATCAAAGTCATGTATTCTCCCCCGTGATCTAAATGAAGGATGCCCAATTTACATGATAACATATTTTCAGCTATACAAAAAAAAATTTTGAAGCATATAAACACTTCGGACTTTGCTTTGAATGGATATGTGCAGGCATGCTTGGAAAAATCATCAATAAAACTCATGAAGTAAAGGTTTTTTTGGGAAGAAGGTTTTTTCATATGACCACATACACAATTAAGAACAAGCTGCAATTTATGAGCAACTCAAACTAAACCATCTTTGTGGAAGCAAGAACCTTGCATTTTGCCCAGAATATAACCTTCATAAGCATGTTTACAAGGTTCTTCAAGTTTGGGCATAAAGGACACCATTTTAGATTTCTATAGGCATAGCAAACTAAAATAATTCATATGATCAAAGCTTTACATGAGACATCATGAGAACCTTGAATTGCACATGCCCAATCATTCACAGATTTTGCATACTCTATGAGCTTATCATCTCATGACATACAAAATGCAAGAAGCAATAACACGTCCTCATTTGAGAGATCATGAACTATATATCTATTAGCAACATATTTGAAAACCAAGCCAATCTTTTCTAGTGCGGAAACTGACAATAGATTTTTCTTGATTTGTGCCATATACAAAGCATTTGACAATGTGAAAGAAATACCATCGACGGTAGTTAGAATGATCTTACCAACTCCCATTACAGGATAAGAGGAGATGTTAGCGATGTAACAGAATTCCTACTAGGGGAAGACTCAAGCGAACAAGCATTGCGAGGTAATATCTTTGGTTGCCCCACTATCAAAGTATCAAACATCTCAGTCTACTGTAAACATACACTATTCATGAGAAGATGGTTTATAGCTGCATATAGTATTAAATAACCATTATTCATTCTAAACAAGATTAGCAAACTTTCTTTTAGGTATAGAGGCCTTTGCAACAACCATTCTAGCCTCTTTCTTCTTTGCCTCTTTTGTGGATAGTTTTGGAGAACTCTTTATGACATGATTAGTTCCCTTACAATATTTGCAGAACTTTTTTTGCTTTTTTGTTTTCTTCTCATCTTTATCTTCCTTATTGAATTGTGCAACATTAGCAGATTTCACCTTACTAGTAGATGAGCTCCAATCACATTTGCTTTTGATTAGCTACAAAAGCTTGATCTGCAACACTCATAATAGACACATTCTACCCGAATTGATCTTCCTTAAACAAAACATAGGCTAAATCCTCAAATATTAAGGCACCAAGATTGTCTTTCATCATTAATCAAAGAGCAAAAGCAAAACTCTTATATGAATCTGGAAGACCATTAAGAACAGGTTGCACAAGTGAACTATCTGGTAAAACTTCATAAGTAGAGATCAATTGCTCCTTCAAATCTTTGATATTTTTCAAAAGATTGTCCATGGAATCTACTTCATTGAGATAAGAAACATGAGCCTCATTTCCTACCTCGTATAAGATTGTAAGTGTATCGCAACCATCCTTTGCTATCTTGCAAGGATGAATGTGAGCGATAATTGCATGTTTAACAGAAAAAGATATTAATGTATGTGCTTGAGCATCTCTACCATCCCAACTTAGCTTCTTTGTAGTATGTGTAGCAGGTGTTCAAGAACCAATCACAAATTGGACATAAAGTCGAAGGACAAAGTATAAGAAGAAAAGCACATGCCTATGTGAAGGGACAATTTCACACATGTACTATAATTGTAAAGTTAGACTTAACTTTAGTTCTAGAATTTTTAAAAGTCATGAGATTAAGAAAATCTATATAAGTTAGTTTGTATCAACTGATGCGGAGAGAGAGAACGAGGAAGTGATAGAGAGAAAGAGAGATTTTGTATGACTGAGTATAGTCAGGCTTCTAAGTGAGAAAGCACCTGTAAACTTCTCAGTTTTCATAGTTATGCGAAGAACCAAGTAAAGTTCAGTGTATGAGACTCCTTCCTCCATCTCCATGCTTTGCCTACTATGTAATGATCTCAAAAGTTGAAGTTTCCAAGCAACTCCATGCATGGCATTGCGTTTGAGCTAATAAGTTTGAATTTTCTTATCTGAGTTTTAACAACTATTAAATCTTCTTGAAAACATGAGGTTTCTAGAGCAACTCGATGCCTCGCATCGAGTTTCAGCATGAAGTCGATACTTGGCATCAAATTATTACATAAAAGTTATTTCCTTTGTGCATGTGGTTCACGGGGGGTAGTTTAGGTGCGTGGCCTAAAACACATGAAGTTGATGCCTGGCATCGAATTCTTGTTGCAAGTCGATGCTAGGCATTGAATTTTCATCACAGGGACATATTTCTTACTTAAACAGGCAAGATTTCCAGTTTTTGTTGCTCAAACATAGTCATCTTGTGAAGGCCATAACTTCATGTGTAGTGCTCCTTTTTAGTAAATAATAGCTTATTGGAAATCTCTTTTCTTCTACTTTCATTATCAAAAGATGTTGGAGAAATAATATTTGTGCTAAGAGAAATAAGCAAAAAAGTGAAGGTATGTCATTTTAGTGACTATACATTTTTGAAGAAGCAAAGTTCTTAGTTTAAGCAATCATTTCTCAAAGTTTGGAGAAGCATTAAGTTAATGGTGACCACAAAGATGTTTTAGTGTCACATTAACTCATCTCTTGTGATGTTTCACACATCAACAAGTGTTATCAAAGCAGAAAGCTTCTAGAACGTAGAAGGCATCAAAGGTATGAGACGTTTTTGGAAACTTTTTCATTAAAGGTTGAAAGCTAAAGCATTCAAAGACACAAGGCATCAAAAGGTTACTTAAAAGTATATTCATACACAAAGAACTCCAAAATGTATTATTCTTTAGCCTTTAAACTCACAAGTTGAAGCAGAAGCAAAAAATTATGGCAGATCATATCTCCATTGACAAAATGGATAGAGATGATTATCCTACATGGGTAATGAGAATGGAAGCCTTACTTATGAGTAAGGATCACATGGTGTACATAATAGGTGAAGAAGAGAAGCCAGTATTTGAAGATGAAAGCCGATTAAAGAAAGAGGAACTAGATGCTTTAAAGCATCGGTAGAAGAAGGATGCAAGTGCAAAGCCTTACATCTATAATACAATCTCAGATCATTTGCTACCACACATCAGAGGATTGGAATCAGCTAATATATGGAATGCATTGGAATATCATTTCCAAAGTACTATCAAAGCAAGGAAAGCAAGTCTATGGTCATAGTTTACTACATTCAAGAAGAAGACAAGTCAAAGTATTAGTGATTATGTCATTAAGATGAAGGATCTAGTAGATAGTCTTGGATCCATAGATGAAGATATTGAAGATCACAAATTGATTGCTCAACTACTTGAATTATACATGAAGGAGTATTTGTTGAAGATCTAGAGAATGTATATAATCAGATTGCTTGTGGTAAGAAAGAAGGTAGACTCTTTACTTTAAGAGTCCAAGGGAACATTGGTCAAGCTTTGCTCACACATGGTGAAGCAGTGATTACAGAACTTGATCTCTGGCATAAGAGATTAGGTCATTTCAATGAAAGAGGAATTAACGCTATGGTTGCAAATCAGTTTGTACTAGGATTACCAAATGTGCAAAGCCAACATATGATTTATAAATGTGAAGCATGTCAGATGGGAAAGGCACACATGTTACCATTTGAAAAGAAACGATTTAAACATGATGGAGTACTAGAGCTCATTCATATAGATGTATGGCGACCAACAAAAGAAGGATCTAATAGTGGCCCAAGGTATTATGTTCTTTTCATTGATGATGCTAAAAGATGGATAACTTTATATGTTTTGAAGGAAAGATCAGAAGTGTTTGGAGCCTTCAATCATTTTCATGCATATGTAGAGAGAGTCAGAGGTCAAAATATTAAGAGACTGAGGTCTGATGAAGGGGGAGAATACTTCTCCCAAGAGTTCAATGATTATCTTTGGAATGAAGGTATTAAGAGAGATATAACCTGCAGGTATACACCACAAGAAAATGGTGTAGTAGAAAGAAGAAACAGGACTTTGGTTCAGTTTGCTAGAGCTATGCTAAAGGAGAAGAATTCTCCAAATTATCTTTGGGATGAGGTTGTAAACATAGCCACATATCTTGTGAATAGATTACCATGTACAACTCTAAATGGAATGACTCCATATGAAGCTTGGTGGGATAAGAAACCAACACTAGATCATTGTAAAGTGTTTGGATCTTTTACCTATGCTTATGTGCCATCACAACTTAGACATAAACTTGAACCAAAGGCACAAAAATATGTGTTCATTGGTTACAATGAAAAGCAGATGGGTTATAGGTTGTGGAATCCTCTAACCAAACAATTTCTTGTTTCTAGAGATGTTACATTTGATGAACAAAAAAGTTGGTATGAAGATCAAAGTCATACAGCTGAAGAATTTGAAGAAGAGGTAAGAAGATGTGAGAAAGGAAAATCAATTGTGCAGGTAAATGAAGATGAAGACTATATGCAAGCAAGTACATCCAGAAGTGGATTAACAAGAAGGAATGAAGAAGTATATTTGATGAAGAGGTGTATCCAGACACATATGAAGAATGTGAACCAATGAGGTCAAGTAGGACAAGAAGACAACCAGAAAGGTATTCTTATGATACTTCTTACATAACTCAGAAGAACTATACATATATGGTCAAAGATCATGAAGAACGTCAGAACTATGATGAAGCAAAAGGTAAGAAACAATGGGAAGAAGCAATGAAGGAAGAATTCAATGCACTAGAGGAGAACAAGACTTGGGAAGTTATTCCTAAACCAAATGTTAAAAAGGTAATTGGAAATAAATGGGTTTATAAAGTGAAGAAGCTTGCAGATGGAAGTATCGCCAGATGCAAAGCTAGACTAGTGGTGAAAGGCTATGCCCAAAACTATGGCATAGATTATGATGAGACATTTAGTCTTGTAGCTAAGATGTCAACTATAAGGACAATCATTGCTATTGCAGCTTCAAAAGGATGGACTTTGAGTCAACTAGATATAAAGAATGCATTCTTGAATGGATACATATCAGATGAGGTATACATGGAACAACCTCAAGGGTTTATAGATTCTAGGTATCCAAATTTTGTTTACAAGTTGAGAAGAGCACTCTATGGAAGCAAGCTCCAAGAGCATGGAGCTATAGACTAGTGAAGCATCTCAATGATCTTGGATATCAAAGTTCAAAAGGAGATCCAAGTCTACTCATCAAAAGAAGAGAGGAAGGTACAATCTACATTTGTATTTATGTAGATGACATTATAATCACAGGTACTTGATGTTGGGAAAGATGGATGGATGATCCAAGAGACTGAGTAGATACTGCTAAACCTGCTTTGTACCAGCCCTCTTTAGCTTCAGACTTGATTAGTAGACTTCCATAGCATTCCAATGACACCAAGAAATGGCCTATGTCCTTTGGAACTGATATGTGCAATGATTGAATCAAAACAGATAACTTTGGAAATCATAAACTCAAGAAAACCTTCTATATATGTCTTGACACCTGCTGAATGTTTTGCTCAGTGTGACCAACACAGTAGCAATTGATAAAATTCCTTCTAGGGGTATTTAATTAGCTGAGTAAGCTACCATTTTCAAGTGGAATGATGTAAAAAGATAAACTATGCTAAGAGAAATCAATTTAGCAAGATTAGCTATACCCCCAACTTTTTAGGACTGTAGCAGAAATAGACCAGTGAGCACCTCGACGCAGATTTCTCTGAATTGGCTGAATAGAATATCTTCAAATTTTGATAGCATGTATTAGGCTTCAAGCTGAATCCAACAAGCTTTGAATCACTGAATTGGGTGGTGTATTGACCGAGATATGCCCTTGACAAGTTGACAGACTTTTGAGTAGACTAGCAGAGAACATAGAGATGAATGATGTAAATGTATCTATAAATTAACACTTGTGTACAATCCCATTGGCATGAATAACATTGCCTAATGGTGTACCCGCGACTTTTTCATATCCATTTTTATAGGAAATGACTAAAAATGTGAATTCAAATTCAAACTTTTGGCTCCCTATGATCAGGCTCCTAAATGCTTGGAGATATTCTCTCAATCAAGTGAGTTACTTTTTCCACGAATTACTTAGGTAGGTGATCACAAAAGATTCTAAGTCAATTTGACTTTTACAATGAGATAAAGTGGTAATTAACCACTAGCATATGTTCCTATGATTCTTCATGTATGTAGAGTCTTCATGATATCTTCCAAGCCAAATGTGTAGGCTTGTGATTTACACCAACAGCTCCCCCTCAAGGCAAACATTTTGGCTTAAGTCTTCATCTTCATTCTTCAAGTATATCCTGCAATCCAATCATGGATTTGAAACTGCAAAGTTTTGTTCCATCCAAAGCTTTAGTCAGCAAATCTGCACATTGCATGTTGGTTGACAGATAGGTAAGTTGAATATCCTTGCTTAGCAACTTTTCTCTCACATAATGATAATGAACTTCTATGTGTTTTGTCCTAGCATGATAGATAGGATTAGTTGCGAGGTGAAGGGAACTTGTATTATCTCCAAAGATAATTGGAGGCCTAGTATATAATCCCAATTCTGTATACAAAAGCTTAATCCAAATTGCTTCTTGAGTGGCATTAGCTAGCCCTCTATACTCTGCTTCTGTAGAAGACAATGCAACAGTTGGTTGCTTCTTTGCAGACCATGAAATTGGTTTGCCACCTGCAAAAGAAATATATCTAGAAGTGCTTCTCCTATCATCCTTGCATCCTGCCCAATCTGCATCTGAATAGACTTTTATGTCAATATTTGAAGTGAAAGGAAAATACAAACCATGGTTCTGTGTACCCTTGAGATACTTCAAGATTCTCTTGGCAGCCTCTAAGTGAGGTATCCTTGGCTTGTGCATAAATTGACTTAGCACACTAACTCTGCAATATCAATTCTTGTAAGAGTAGCATAGTTCAAGCTACCCACCATACTCTAATAACGTGTAATGTCCTTGACTTCATCACCTTCATGGGCACTTAGCTTTAGGTTCACCTCCATTGGAGTGCTTGCTATCCTGCAAGTGAAACTTCTTCAACATATCTTGTACATACTTTTTCTGAGTAATGTATATCCCTGAATTAGTGTAAACTAATTCAAGCCCTAGAAAATACTTCAATAAGCCAAGATCATTGATCTTGAACTCCTTCATCATCTGGTTTTTGATATATCTGATTCCATTGACATCATTACCTGTAATGATGATGTCATCAACATAAACACAGAGATATATTACCTCTGAATTACTTCTCTTAATGAATAGGGAAGTATCTGCTTTGCTCATAACAAATCCTTGGTCTTGGAGGTATGTAGTTAGCCTGTAATTCCATGCCCTAGGTGCCTGCTTCAATCCATATAAAGCCTTCTTTAATTTGCAAACATAAGTTACCTTCTTAGGGTCTTCATAGCCAGGAGGTTGTGACATATAAACTTCTTCTGAAATCCATCCATTCAAGAAAGCATTCTTGACATCCAATTGGTACATGTTCCAATTTTTTGATGCAGCCACACTTACCAACACTCTGATTGTTGGCATCTTGGCCACAAAAGAAAATGTCTCTTCATAGTCAATGCCTTGGGTTTGTGCAAAACCCTTGGCTACCAATCTGGCTTTGTACCTATTAATTGTTCCATCAGAATTTCTTTTCAACTTATAGATCCATCTAGATCCTATTACCTTCATATAATCCTTCTTGGGTACTAACTCCCATGTGTCACTCTCCTTGAGTGCTTCAATCTTCTCATCCATAGCTTTTTTCCATTCTGATTTGGTTATTGCTTCTTCATATGAACCTGGTTCTTCATTTGACAAATCTTTGGCAAGATAAACTAAATGTTTAGTAACAAGAGATGTATCATACCCATATCTGATAGGTTTCTTGCTTTCTCTTTGAGATCTTCTGATTGATTGAGTTGATGATTCCGGTATGTCTTCAAGCTTCTTCATCTTCATTTTGCCCTTGGACTTCCATGCTTTGAATTCTTCAAGGTTGATAGTGTCTTCATCATCTGAACTTGAGTCTTCATTCTGAGTAGGTTCCTCCTTTGCAAGTTTTGGAAATTCCTCTTCCAAATCATAGGGTAGTTTGACCTTCCTACATTCATTCTCATACCAAGAATCATTTTCATCAAAGATCACATCTCTGCTTACCATAAATCCCTTGTTGGTAGAATTATAAAACCTGTAACCTTTTTTATTTAAATCATACCAATGAAAATGCATTTTTCAGCCTTTGGGTCTAGCTTACCTCTTATCTGAGAAGGAATGTGCACATATGCTACACATCCAAATATTTTGCAGTGATCCAATGATGGTCTCTTACCATGCCATGCTTCATAGGGTGTCATACCATCAAGTGACTTAGATGGTAACCTCTTTTTGAGGTAAGTGGCAGTAGAAACACTCTCTACCCATAGATAGTTAGGTAATTTCTTCTCATTAAGCATAGATCTAGCTGTCTCAACAATTAACCTATTTCTTCTCTCAGCTACCCCATTCTGTTCAGGAGAATACCTTGTGGTTATCTCTCTTTTGATGCCTCTGTCCTGCAAGAAGTCTTCAAATTCATTGGAGAAGTACTCACCTCCTCCATCTGACCTTAGCCTCTTCAAATTCCTTCCTTTCTGGTTTTCAACTAATGCAAGATATTTCTTAAAACAATTAAATACCTCATCCTTGTGCTTCATGAAGTATAATACAAACCATCTGCTATAATCATCAATGAAAGACACATAGTACCTTGAACCTGAGACTGAGGGGTCTATGCTAGGTCCCCATACATCTGTGTGTACCAGCTCTAGGTAGTCTTCATGTATATATCCTTTCCTTGAGAAGGGTAACCTGTGAGACTTACCAAATTGACAAGCACCACACTTGTAAATCATATGTTGCTTGGATACATTAGGTATCCCAAGCACACATTGGTCCTTGCACATTTGTTCAAGGTTCTTTCTCCTATGTGCCCTAACCTTTTGTGCCAAATCTCAAGCTCTGAAAGTGTTTGATCCTTATAACTGTATAGTGCAATATTCTTTGTGTCTTCTAGCTCAAAAGTGAAAAGTCTACCTGATTTTTCTCCTTTAGCTATCCTTTTGAATCCATGTCTTGGGTCCTCCACAAATGCTCCATATTGATTGAATCTGACCTGCAAACCTCTCTCTACAATCTGACCAACACTCATTAAGTTCTTTCTAATTGTTGGTACATAAAGTACCTTGCTCAACAAATTCTGATTACCATCACAAGTCTTCACATTTCCAACTTTAACCACAGAATGCTTTGTATCATCACCTGTTTGGACTTGGTGTTTACCTTTTGGTTCCTCAAGATCAGAGAGTAGTGCCACATTACTAGCGACATGATTTGAACACCCTAAATCAATGTAAAATAAGTGATCATCATCTGTACCTATCTTTGAAGTCATGTTCATGATCAGAAGAGAGTCATCCTGCTCTTCTGTGTACTTGTTGTATTCCCTTCTAGTTTTGAATCCTCCTTGGTAGTTGCTATTGTAATTGTTGTTGTAATTGTTGTTGTAATTGTTGTTGTGGCCTTGGTGATTGTTGAACCTTCCTCTTGACTGTGAGTATCCACCTCTTTGGTAGCCTCTTCCTCTCTGATTATTGTAATTCCTGAAACACTCATATGGGGTATGATTTGATAAACCACAAATGCTACATGGTGATGAATTATAGGGTCTCCCCCTACCTTGCTTACCTCCTCTGCCCCTTCCTCTTGAAGATCTACCTCTCCCTGCATAGTTGGCTTGGGAGGTAGAGCCTTCATCTTCCACCTTTTTAGTCTTGCCTTTATCCTTAGATTTCTTATCAGTGTATAGGGCAGAAGAGTTGTTACCTTTAGATGTATCTCCACTCTTGGTGAGCTTTGCTTCATGTGTAAGTAGTTGACCCATGAGAGTTGTAAGATCTGGAGTGTGCATGTCCATGTAGAGATCCATTGCAGTGGTGAAGCTTTCCCACTTGTCATCAGCCTTGATTCCATTGATTACCTGGCTCACAATTTGTTCTTCTTCAATCTCTTCTCCTATGCTTGCTAACTGATCTGCAACATCTTTGATCTTGGTCACAAATTCTGAAACAACTTGCTTAGGTTGCTTCCTTAGTGTTGTGAATTCAATCCACAACTGATTTTTCCTAGCCCTTGTATTGGAGGAAAAATATGATGACAGAGTTTCCCAAGTCTCTTGGGAAGTCTTGCAATTTTTGATATGTGGCAAAATAAAATCAGATATAGAGTTGAGTAAATAAGACCTTGCCAATGCATCCTTTGCACACCATGTGTTGAGATTTTCTTGTTCTTCCTTGGTTGGCAATCCTCTTGCTTTGAATGAGGGCAATTCCTCATCTCCTGAGATGTATCCATAGAGACTCCTTCCTTGTAGGTAGGTATTCATTCTTAGAGACCAAGCTTGATAGTTGTTCCTGTCCAATTTATCAATAAATGAAGGAAACCCATCTCCCATTTTACCTTATTTGCTCTGATACCACTGTTGGGAAAGATGGATGGATGATCCAAGAGACTGAGTAGATACTGCTAAACCTGCTTTGTACCAGCCCTCTTTAGCTTCAAACTTGATTAGTAGACTTCCATAGCATTCCAATGATACCAAGAAATGGCCTATGTCCTTTGTAAATGATATGTGCAATGATTGAATCAAAACAGATAACTTTGGAAATCACAAACTCAAGAAAACCTTCTATTTATGTCTTGACACCTGCTCAATGTTTTGCTCAGTGTGACCAGCACAGTAGCAATTGATAAAATTCCTTCTAGGGGTATTTAATTAGCTTACTAGGCTACCATTTGCAAGTGGAATGATGTAAAAAGATAAACTATGCTAAGAGAAATCAATTTAGCAAGATTAGCTATACCCCCGACTTTTTAGGACTGTAGCAGAAATAGAACAGCGAGCACCTTGACACCGATTTCTCTGACTTGGCTGAATAGAATGTCTTCAAATTTTGATAGCATGTATTAGGCTTCAAGTTAAATCCAACAAGCTTTGAATCACTGAATTTGGTGGAGTATTGACCGAGATATGCCCTTGACAAGTTGACATACTTTTGAGTAGACTAACAGAGAACATAGAGATGAACGATGTGAATGTATCTATAAATTAACACTTGTGCACAATCCCATTGGCATGAATAACATTTCCTAATGGTGTAGAGAGGTGTAGGCTATGGTATAGTCCTCACACACACTCAATTACAGTAGAATGAAGCTCGGGAGTGAAGTGATCTACCCGCGACTTTTTCATATCCATTTTTATAGGAAATGACTAAAAATTTGAATTCAAATTCAAACTTTTGGCTCCCTATGATCAAGCTCCTAAATGCTTGGAGATATTCTCTCAATCAAGTGAGTTACGTTTTCCACGAATTACTTAGGTAGGTGATCACAAAAGATTCTAAGTCAATTTGACTTTTACAATGGGATAAAGTGGTAATTAACCACTATCATATGTTCCTATGATTCTTCATGTATGTAGAGTCTTCATGATATCTTCCAAGCCAAATGTGTAGGCTTGTGATTTACACCAACACTTGAGATGAAGGAATCAAGGAGGTAAAGAGATTACTTGAAAAAGAATTTAAGATCAGTGATCTAGGAAAGTTATCATACTTTCTTGGTATGGAAGTCACCTATATAGATCATGGCATATATGTATCACAAGAAAGGTATCTTCTGAATCTATTGAAGAAGTTTGGTACGGAAAATTGGAGAAAAGCTTCAACTCCACTTGAAGTTAATCACAAACTCAGTAAATATGATGGTGCAAAATACAAAGATATGAGGAAATATCAATCCCTTGTGGGTAGTTTGATTTATGCTACACTAACAAGACCTGATCTTAGTTATGCAGTGGGAGTTCTATCATAATTCATGCATTGTCCAAAGGATCCTCATTGGATTGCAGGTCAAAGAGTTCTCACATATATCAAAGATAAAGGAAGGATTATATTATCCTTTTACTTCAGATTTGAAGTTGAGAGCCTATAGTGACTCTAACTGGGCCTATAGAAGATCAACTCATGGTTACATTATATATATTCGTGATAAGCTTGTAACTTAGTGTTCAAAGAAACAACATACAGTAGCATTATCATCAATTGAAGCTGAGTACAAAGGACTTGTAGAAGCAGCTAAGGAAGTCATATGGATGCAAACATTGTTCAAAAGTTTGGGCATTAATCAAGGTATAGCTACAATACATGGAGATAAAATGAGTTCACTTTATCTTGCAGCAAATCCAGTATTTCATGCAAGAACCAAATATATAGAGATACAATATCAGTTCCTCAGAGAAAAGGTAATGGAGAAAGAAATTGAAGTGGAGTACAGTTCTACAAAGGATCAGATAGCACGTATAATGACAAAGAGCTTGGATGGTGTGAAGACCAACAGATTCAAAAGCATGGCAAGAAGAAAAAGAAAAGAAGATGATATGAAGAAATAGAGAATGTCAATTAGTGATTGAGGGGGAGCTCTTGGAGAACCAATCACAAATTGGACATAAAATTGAAGGTCAAAGTATAAGAAGAAGAGCACATGCCTATGTGAAGGGACAATTTCACACATGTACTATAATTGTAAAGTTAGACTTAACTTTAGTTCTAGAATTTTCAAAAGTCATGAGATTGAGGAAATCTATATAAGTTAGATTGTATCAATAGACGTAGAGAGAGAGAATGAGGAAGTGATAGAGAGAAAGAGAGATTTTGTATGACTCAGTATAGTCACGCTTCTCTAAATGAGAAAGCACCTGTAAACTTCTGAGTTTTTCATAGTTATGAGAAGAACTAAGAAAAGTTCTGTGTATGAGGCTCTCTCCTCCATCATGCTTTTCCTTTTGTGTAATGATCTCAAAAGTTGAAATTTTCCAAGCAACTGGATGCCTCGTATCGAGTTTGAGCTAATAAGTTCTAATTTCCTTCTCTGAGTTTTAACTACTATTACATCTTCTTGAAAGCATGAGGTTTGTGAAGCAAATCGATGCCTGGCATTGAGTTTCAGCATGAAGTCGATACTTAGCATCGAATTTCTACATAAAGTTCTTTTCTTCATGCCTGTGGTTCACGAGGGTAGTTTACGTGCTAAAAACGTGGCCTAAAACACATGAATTTGATGTTTGGCATTGAATTCTTGTTGCAAGTCGATGTTAGGCATTGAATCTTCATTATAGGGACATATTTCTTACTTAAACAGGCAATATTTCTAGTTTTCGCAACTCATACAGAGTCATCTTGTGAAGGCCATAACTTGATGTGTATTGCTCCATTTTACTACCAAACTTTGTGGAAAGATATCAATCCACAAAAGAAATTAAGCCCAAAAAATTATGAAAAACATCAAACTTCTCCCTAGACAATGTCACAGGAGCACTAGATTTCACCCTCTAACTTATGTAGAAAAGGTTTTGGAGCTATAATTTTGATTTCAAGATCACCCACATAGGATATCGAACTATTACAAGAAGTCCCACAACCCAATACTCATAGATATGGACTTGACTAGTGTTTATATAGGAGATCTCACAATACAAGAACATAGGTATGAAGCAAGATATCTGGGTTATAAGAAATCGCTTTTGGGAGATCAACTAGATATAAGAAATAACTTGATGGGATCTTGTACTATGAGATTACAACAAGACAAGGCATGATTTCCACGATAAGAAACTCGATAAGACTAGAACAAAGAACAAGACTAGAACAAAGAACAAGACTAGCACAAACAACAAGACTAGAACTTGAACTAGAACTTGGGGAGTACTTACTTGGAGATCATGATTCCTTGAGCTCTCAAGAGTGGCATTGGAAAGACTAAGGATGTATGGGGCCAAGACCTCCTTATATAGGTGTTAAGTGGTGGTTATCAAAGGGGAGGTTATGATTGATGATGTCAACATTCCAAAATAAGACATCAAGATGTCATAATCTAGTGAGTAGATTGTTGATCTTAAGGTTTTCACATGTTTTGGATGCAATGGAAGCATTAGTTTTTTCGAATTCCCAACCAAGCATGAGATATATAAGGTCATGTGAAATCCTGGATTTAGGATAATTTTCTTTGTCTGTAACATCACCTTCCCCTCAAATCGACGAGTTCAATGAGGAGCAGCCATATTCTTGGGTCTCAATTTCATTGGATTTTTCTTATAAAATTATTGAACCTTGATTGGTGCTCTCTAAAGGTCTTGTGCACGTTCCCAAATACAATCGCTGATGTCATACCCTTTCCAATGAAGAATGTACTCTAATCTTTCTCAAGATATTCTCGAATCCAGGACATGCTCGACTTTGAATTCTTCATGATCTCGAATCTTGATAGTTGGCAAAGGACTAGGTCTCTCCCCCTCATTGGTGAAATTTGATATGGTTCCAACATGAACACATGGAAAATAGGATGTATTCTCATGGTGCTTGGTAAATGGAGCTTGAAAGTGAATAGACTAATCTCAATGAAGATGGTGGAAGAACCAAATATCCGATGGTCTCGCTTTACACAAGGCCTTAAAGTTTGAAAATTATTTATGAGTAACCACACTTTATCCCCAATGTGATAGGATGGATTTTGAACATGATGTTGATCTACATAAACTTAAATTTTTCTTGAGTTTTATGGATCTCTTCCTTGAGTTCTTTGTGAATATCCATGAGCTCCCAGGCCTTATCTCTTGTAGTTGGGTTCTTGAGATGATTTGAAATTTGTATATCCATCCTTGGATGTTGTCCATAATTTGCAAAGAAAGGAGTGAGCTTGGTAGATGTCTCAATAATGTTGTTATAGGAAAACTTTCCAAAGGCTAAAAGCTCAAACCAATCATTTTGATGATATTTGATGGTGCAATAGAGATGTTGTTCTAGGACTTGATTCACTCGTTCTATTTATCCATTAGTCTATGGATGATTGGTTGTAGACAATTTAACTTGAGCACCAAGGAGCTTGCAAAGACTATTCCAAAAGTTGGATATGAGTTGTGGACCTTGATCAATGAAAAATCATCAAACAGTCCATGAAGCCTAAAGATGTATATGAGAAAAATTCTAACAGTGGTTGCACTTGTGATTGCCTTGGTACTTGGAATGAAGTGTGCCATCTTTGTAAATCTATCGACTTTAACAAGAATGACATCATACTTATCCGACCTTGGAAGATCTATGATGAAATCTATAGATAATGAATCCCATGGCCTTTTTGGAATAGGTAAAGGTTGCAAGAGGCCATGAGGTTTATGTCAAGTACCTTATATCTATTTCAAGTGTCACAAGTTCTCATATATTCTTTGACTTTCTTCCATGTTTGAGGCCACCAAAAATCCCTTGATATGAGTTCTATTGTTTTATTCACTCCAAAATGTCTTGTTGCAAGGTTTTCATGACGTTTTTGAAGTACTTGGATATTGGGCTTTCCTAGAGGGACATATAATAGTTTCTTATAGAATAGTAACCCATCCTTTTCCTAGAACTAATTTACTTCTTGAAATTTTCCTTCTTGATTTTTTTTTTATGTTACAAAAAATTCATCATGTGGTAGAGTCTCATGAATGAAATGAGTCAAGACTAAATGTTCATGATGACTTGAACAGATAGTTGTTAACTGGAGATGTTTAGGCTTGAGTAATACACTCTCTTGTTGATCAGAGGCCTCCTCGCCTTTCTTTGGTACAAGGTAAGATCTTCTTGACAAGACATGTGACTGACATTGCTAGCATCATAGACGGTATCTGATGACAAAGTCGAACCTAGATAGAAAGTTACTCCATCAAGATTAGCTTCTATTGCGAATGCAGGTAGTCATAAAATGCTTGAAATTCGTATGATTTGTATACACAATAAATTTATGAGTTCTTCCTTCTCGATGGTGATACCACGTATTAAACGCATACAATATCATAGAAAGTTCTTTATCATGGATTTCCTAATTTATCTATGGAGAGGAGAATTTGCTTGAATGATATGCATCTGGCTAATGTATGTGTCCATCATCTCCATTCTGGGATAGAATGGCTCCTAAGGCAAATTCTAATGCATCTCTCTCTAGGAAGAAAGGCTTGGTAGAATCAAGATGAACTAGAATTAAAGGAGTGGTGAATGCTGATTTCAAGGTCTAGAAATCTTTTTTTGCTTCTTCACTCCATGAGAATTTTGCATTTCTTGTAAGCTTTGTAAGAGGTGTCACTATTTTGGAGTAATCTCTAATGAATATGCCATAAAAAATGGAAAATCCTAGAAAACATTGTACATCTTGAGCACACGAAGGTGATTTCCAATCAAGGATTGTCGTCATCTTCTAAGGATCCATAGATAATGTATCCTAAAAACTCCACTTCTGTCTGATGGAAAGAGCACTTCTCCAATTTAGCATACAAACTTGCTCTTAACTATCTTTATCAATTCTCTAGATTTTTGGATAATATCAAGATATCATCTAAATATCAAGCATGTTTAGATGATTTTTGGATCTTTACATGATATTTGTGATTCTCTAGATTTTTGGATACTAGCACAAAATCATCTAAATACTTTTGAAAGATATCATTCATTGTATGTTGAAAGATAGTTGGAGCTTTTGTAATATTGAATGGCTTAACTACATATTCAAAATGCATGTATCTTGTTTAAAATTTTATCTTCCCTTGTCTCCTTCTCTGATCTTGAAAAAATTGTAAGCTCTTCGAAGATCAATCTTTGTGAAGAACGTTTCTTTTCCAAGGAATCTTAAGAGTTCTAATATAAGTGGTAGAGGATATCTATTTTATATAGTGACTTTATTCAATCCACAATATTCTACACACACTCACATAGTCCCATTCTTCTGCTTGACCGGTAGAATAAGGGCTCCTACTAGAGACTTTGAGTGTCTCATAAACCCCTTTGCTAGATTCTCATCAATATTCTTGCATAATTCAGTAAGCTCCTCTCATGAGTCTATAGATTGTTCCAAAGATTGGTTGTGCTCCCTCTTGAAGTTCTACGGTGTCATGGACAAAGGAAACCATCTTGAACCTCAAATTACATGTTACTTCTATATCTCATGATTGCTTCAAAATCTAGAGAAACCAATGCTTTTATTGCATTCGAAACAAAGATCCATTGTCTACTTGATAAAATGACATCCAGAGGTCCTGTTTGGATTGCTATCATCATTGATGATATCATCAACTCGTAACTGTCATTGATGAACCACCCTTGAAAATCTATATGAGGGGTTGGCCTCATACATACTCACTCTTTCCAATACTACTCTTGGAGCTCAAGGAGCCATGACAGCCAAGTAAGTACTCTCCAAGTTCGAGTTCCAATTCTTGTCTTGTTCCTTGTTCTAGTCTTGTCTAGTCTATCTGGATCATCTCCTTGAAGGGAGTTCTTGTCACCTAGAGATCTTGCTTCAAACCTATTAATCACTAGTTGTCGGATGTCTTACATCATCTTGGCTCCATTTATTCATACCTATTAGTCCCGGGTTGTGGCATGTCTTGTATCAGTTCCATATTCTTGTATCATTTTCTCTAGATGGGTGTTCTTGTAATCAAAAGTGTATTTCCAAAATCTTTTCTATTGTACTCAGAGAGTGCAATCTAGTACTCCCTTGACATTTTGGCAGGACTAGCTTCTACCCAAGACTAGGCATCATGGAGAATGCTTATGAATAGATTGTAGAATCACTTCAAAGTCTCCAACAACAAGTCGAAGACCTAACTCATCATATGAAAAAAGTTGAGATGGGACATTCAATGCATGTAGGGGCACTCCTCCACGAATTACAAGAACGAATCGGGAATATTTAAGAAAATCAAGGGAGTATTCAAGTGAATCAATAGCATAGTACATCCTTCATGAAGGAACCCAAGATTTGCATGCTAGAAAAGCTCGATGGGGATCGCACAAACTTTCACAGATTCCTCCAGCAAGTTAAATTG
Source organism: Ceratopteris richardii (assembly GCA_020310875.1). Taxonomy (NCBI): domain Eukaryota; kingdom Viridiplantae; phylum Streptophyta; class Polypodiopsida; order Polypodiales; family Pteridaceae; genus Ceratopteris; species Ceratopteris richardii. The sequence goes on along the minus strand of CM035410.1, from coordinate 137,932,904 downwards.
TACATATGTAAGAGCCAAAGCCTTCATACATGTAGTAAGGAAGGAACCGACATATATGATCTATGTCATACCACCTCAAAAGCCCAAGAAAGATGATTCAATGAAGCTATCCGACCAATACCATGGTTTTGAAGATGTTTTTGAAAAGAAGAAATCAGATATCCTCCCACAACATATACCTTATGATTGCCATAGAACTTCAAGAGGGAGCACAATCACCCTTCCGATCAATCTATAGATTATCCCTAGAGCAACCTACAGAATTATGTAAGAATATTGATGAGAATCTAGCCAAGGGGTTTATCAAACACTCGAAGTCTCCTGTAGGAGCCCCTATCCTATTTATAAAGAAGAAGGATAAAAATCTCTAAATGTCTGTAGACTATGGTGGGTTGAATAAAGTCACAATAAAGAACACATATGCTCTACCACTAATATCACAACTATTGGAATGCCTCGAAAAAACAATGTTCTTCACAAAGATTGACCTTCGAGGATCTTACAATCTTGTCACGATCAAAGAAGGAGACGAATGTAAGACATCATTTCAAACAAGGTATAGGCATTTTGAATATGTAGTTATGCCATTTGATCTCACAAATGCTCCAATTGTCTTTCAACATATGATGAATGATATCTTTTGAGATTATTTAGATGATTTTGTGGTAATGTATCTCGATGATATCTTGATATTCTCCAAAAATCTAGAGGATCATGAATATCACACAAATATAGTCCTAGAGAAACTAAAGAAAAAGGTTTATATGAAAAAAATGGAGAAGTGCTCTTTCCATCAGATAGAAGTAGAGTTTTTAGGGTACATTGTATCAGAGAAGGGAATCTTTATGGACCCTAAGAAGATCGAGACAATCCTTGATTGCCAAAAACCTTCATGTGTTCAAGATGTATAATGTTTTCTAGGGTTTGCCAATTTTTATAGGATATTCATAAGAGATTACTCCAAGGTAGTGACACCTCTTACCAAGCTTAAAGAAAACTCAAAACTCTCATGGACCGAAGAAGTAGAAAAAGCCTTTCAGACCTTGAAATCAGCATTCACTATTGCTCCAATTCCAGTTCATCCTAATTCCAGCAAGCCCTTCTTCCTAGAGATAGATGCATCAGACTTTGCCCTAAGGGCCATTCAATCCCAATATGGAGATGATGGACACCTACATCCAGTTGCATATCATTCAAGGAAATTTTCTCCTCTAGAGATTAATTATGAGATGCATGATAAAGAACTCCTTGCCATAATGGACACATTTGATACTTGGCATCACCATCTAGAAGGAGCAGCTCATAAAGTTACTATGTACATAGATCACAAGAAGTTAGAGTATTTTATGACCACCCGTATCCTCAATAGAATGCAATCTTGATGGAGTAACTTTTTATCCAGATTTAACTTTATCATCGCATACTCTCTAGGAAGTCAACGATGCTAGTTAGATGCCTTGTCCAGAATATCTTACCTTGCACCAAAGAAGGGTGAACAGGCCTTTGATCAACTAGAGGGTGTATTACGCAAGCCTGAGCATCTCTAGTTAGGAGCTATCTCTTCAAGCCATCATGAAGATTCAGCCTTGAATCATTTGATCCATGAGAATCTACCACAAAATGAATTATTTTGTAATGTTAAGATGAAAAATCAAGAAGGAAAAGTCCAAGACATAAATGAATTTCAAGAAAAGGATGGGCTACTATTCTATAAAAACATATTTTACGTCCCTCCAGGAAAGCCCAGGATCCAAGTTCTTCAACAACATCATGACAATCTTGCAGCATGACATTTTGGAGTGAATAAAACAATAGAACTCATATCAAGGGATTTTTGGGATTTTGGCACATTCCAATCGTGATGGAAGTAATAGATTCTCCAAATTCTGAATCAATCATGACATATAAAATGTCACATTGAATCTATGTTTTAGGATGGTTTTCTTTGTGTCCATGGCATCACCTCCTCCTCAAGCAACGAGTTCCATGAGGAGCATCCCTGTTCTCTAGATTGGGTTTCATTAGATTCTTCCTATAGAATTCATGAACCTTGATTGCTAATCTCTAAAGATTTTATTTAGGTTCCCATGTACGATCACTAATTTCATACCTTTTCCAATAAATTAGGTATTCCAATATTTCTCAAGAGATTCTTGAATCTAAGACATGAGCAACCTCAAATTCTTTATAATCCTCAATCTTGATAGGTGGTGAAGGACTAGGTCTCCCTTGAGCTTCCTTAGGTTCTTCACTAGATAGATCCTTTGAGCTTCTAGTGGTATATTGTGGTGTTTTTCAAGATCTTTGATGGAGAGCCTTGAGTAAGCACACCTCCTTGATTGAACATGAACTCCTCCTTGTTCTTTAAATTTTTTTTCTTCATAATATATATACTCCAAATCATTTGTAATGACTTCTTGGGCTTTCACAATTCTTAATTTTGATTATTGAGGAATAGTGTCTTGATTATTCAACACTTGTAGCTCTTTGACTTGGATTTCTTTGAACAACTGATTCTCACACTAAACTGTTTGATTGATAGCCTTATCTAAAGTATTTATCTAAGATATAGAGAGTATATGATCTTTTATTTCATCTATGAGACAACTATGAAGTTGATCAACTATATAGTCTTTTTGATATGTGGATCATTGACATAAATGTTTGAAGTTTGATGCAAATTCGACAACTGTGCAATGACCTTATCATAACCTCCTTTCAAAAGCTTCAACTTTTTTATGTATATCTCTCAAAATAAATTGGCTATTTTGAGTATGGATATGAAATCCATCATTCTTGACATGGACTTCATGTGGATAGTCTTGCCAAAATGTCAGGTAAGCATTAGATTGTGCCCTCTGACTAGATTAGACAAGATTTTGGAATTACATTTTCGATCACAAGATCACCTAGACAATCCATCTTGGGGTTTTGGCACATTTTAGACGTGATGGAAGCAATAGATTCTCTAAATTCTGAATCAATCATGAGATATATAAAGTCACATTGAATCTAAGGTTCAAGATGGTTTTCCTTGTGTACATGACAATTATGAATAATGGTACTTGTTCTTTTGATTTGCCTCCATGAGAAAACATGATTGGCACTAGATGGGTATACAAGCTGAAATGTAAGCATGATGGAAGAGTTGATAGGTATAAGGCTAGGCTTGTTGCCAAAGGTTATGCTCAAGCAAGAGGCATTGATTTTGATGAGACCTTTGCTTCTACATGCTGAATGACCACTCTTCATAGCATTTGTGCACTTCTAGATCATTATGGTTGGAATGTATATCAGTTTCACATTAAAACTTCATTTCTAAATGGTGACTTACATGAAGAAGTGTATGTATATCAACCATGTGGTTTTGTGTAGAAAGGTGATGAAAAAATATTGTGCATGTTGAAGAAAGGCATTATATGGATTGAAGCACACACCACATGCTTGGTATGAAAAGATACATGTCTAATTGATTGCACATGGTTTTGAGAGCCATCCATCTGAGAGAACCATATATATATTAGGCATCCGGATGATGTACTTATGATCACCATTTTATATTATGATGTCATGATGCTTACTAGTCCTAATGAGAAGCATATTGCTGAAATGTCAAATTTGGGAAATTTGCATCATTACTTGGGCATTCAATTTGTGCAAGTTGATGGGGGAAAACCTTTGTCTCAAACAAAATATATTGACAGATCATTGTAACCTTTTGGCCTTGAAGATTGCAAAGCTATTGCCACTCCTATGGAAACAGATCAACAATTAAGTCTTTATGATGTTGGAGATGCATTTGATGTTGTTCTTTATCAGTAGGCTATTGGATGCTTGATTTACTTATGCATAACTTGGAGTTATATTCAATTTGTTCTCTCTCAAATGAGCATGTTTATGCATTTCACAGGTGTCAAGCATTGGCAGGTGATTAAGTGCATCTTTTGTTACTTGAGTGGTGCCCAACTACTTGGATTGTTTTATCCCAAGGGGGATCATTGCGACCAGATTTACATGCTTTTTTTGATGCAAACTAGGTTGGTTGCTATGATGCTCATGTTTCCACTAGTGTTTTTTGCTTCATGCTTGGTAGCTCATGCATATCGTGGTTGATCAAGAAGTAGCCAACTATGGCCACTTCTAGTTGGGATGCTGAGTATAGGGCAACTTTCATAGCAACTATTGAGTGTGTGTGACTTAGATCCTTTTAGTTGATTTGGGTGTTGGTTAGTCTTTTGTCACCACCATCTTCATTGATAGTCACAGTGAAATAGTAGTTGCAAGGAACCTTTTGTTCCATGCTTGCACAAAGCACATTGAGGTGCACTATCATTATGCCAGGGAGAGGTTCTCTACTGGAGAGATGATTTGGCCTATGTTCCCACATAGGATAATGTTGTAGACCTTTTCACAAAGGCTCCACCTAGGGATAATTTTGAAGCTTTTTGGAAAGCTTTGGGCTTAATTCCTTTTGTGGATTTATCTCTTTCCACATAGCTTGACGTTTCCTTATACATGAGTTCCAACTCCTTGTTCTCTGCATCGCTCCTAGGGGGGATTTATCGATATATTTTGGTAGTGTTTTGTGTGAACACCATTAGGACCATTGAGGCACTTTCTTCCCTCTTTAGGATGTTTTCCCCCACCTTGTATATATTCCTATAACCCCAATGGGATGACTTATCTTTGTACATTCACTTGGTAATACATTTTGTATTGTGTTGTGCTCCAAGTTTCTTCTTCTTCTTTATGATGTTTCATGTGCTTCCAGAGACCTCGAGCTACAATGTAAAAGATAGTGAAAGTTAAGAGTTAATCTACTACCATTTAAAATTTTTTATGTAGTGAAGATTCTTGAAAGGAAAAGTTTTTCCACATGTTATCTATGACATTGTTTGAAATGGTGTGATCACCATGGGCTGGCCATGTGTGTTTATTGATGATTGCTTTGTGATGGACATTCTTAGTTGGGCAGAGGAAACTCGGTTGGGATTTTTAAAGATATATATAGTGCCATGAGAACATGTAACAAGAGAAATTTAGTGGTTGTTATCATTTCATGTGTAATGGATTGAGACAAGCTACATCAGTTCCCATATTTTGTGAGTAACTGTTTGATGCAAGACACATCCTTCAAAACTATAGTTGCATTGATTACCATTTCTCATTTCTCAACCCTTGATGAGTTTATGCTACATATAATTATGAGCAATAGAGTCATAGGAATGGCTCTGTTTGTTTAGTAGAGGGAAGAGACACTTCTCAAAAACTTTATGATTTCATAGTTATTAGTTATGGTTGTGAGTACTCACCTCTTTGTTCTTTTCATGCTGAGAGAAGTGTTCAACTTTAGTCTCATACACACATCTATGTGGGGTATAAAGTTTGGCATTATGCACTACAAGGAATATGGGGGCATATCGACAATTGATGCAACACAATTTCATCAATTTGTGATTGTGCATTCTATCGCATTGAGCATTGGGCATGCACCATTTTTTAAATGATGCTAATATCGACACTACATTCGAGGCTATTATGAATGGTAATTCAAGTGTCACATATCTGAGAGTTGCATATGCAACACATTTAGAGCATCACATATGCGACACCTTTTAGTGTTACATATGCAATGCTCAGTAATATTGCATATGTGATGGTTCAAAGGATTGCAAAAATAAAAAAAATTATGGCTCTTTGCTCTTCATTTTGCATGCACTTGATTGAAGAGTGATCCAATGTTCATATCTGCACTGTGCATATGAGCTCGAGATCTCTCTTTCTCTATCTGTCTCTCTTCTACTCTCTATCTCTCTCTTTGTTTCTCTGTCTCTTTCTCTCTCTCTCTCTCTCCCCTCTTTCTTTCTATTTCTCTTTCAATCTCTCTCTCTCTCTCTCTCTCTCTTAAGTGCAGGTTATTCAAGAAGTTCACTAAGCATAATATATGGATAATTATTGTAAGCGCAATTTTCATTGTTTGTATCTAATTTAAATTGTTTTGTTTTTATATGTAACATACTCCCACTTACACATTCACATGCACATATACATATATACATGCACATGCATGCTCACACATGCACATAAACATACACACACATACACATACTTATATACATACACATACACATACACATGCACATACACACATATACACACACATCCACATATACACAAATGTACGCACATACACTTACACAGACACATACACATACACACATGCATATGCACAAACATATCTACATGCACATACACATACACACATAAACACATACTTATACACATACACATACATATGCACATACACACACCTGCACATATATATACACATGCACATGCACATGCACATGCACATGCACATGCACATGCATGCACATACATGTATACATGCATATACACAGGTACACATAGACATGCATATACACACATCACATACACACACATTGTGTGTGTGTCTATGTGTGTATGTATACATGTGTGTATGTGTATATGTGCATATGTGTATATTTTTTTGTATTTTTATCTATGTATGTATGTGTATGTGTACATGTATGTGTGTCTTTGTGTGTGTATTTACATGTGTGTATGTGTATATATGTGTGTGTATATGTGTATGTGTCTGCATGTATGTGTCTCTATGCATATGTGTGTGTATATGTGTGTGTGTATATGTGTGTGTATGTATGTGTATGCATGTGTCTATGTATGCATGCATATGCATGTGTATGCATCTATGTGTATGTATGCATGTGAGTGTACGTGTGTGTATATGTGTATGTGTGTGTATGTATATATATATGTGTATGTGTGTGTATGTATATGTGTGTATGTATATGTGTGTGCATGTATATGTGTGCGTATGCATGTGTAGTATGTGTGTATGTGAGTGTATGTGTGTGCATATGTATGTGTGTGTATGTATGCATGTGAGTGTATGTGAGTGTGTCTATATGTATGTATATATATATGTGTGTATATATGTGTGTATGTGTGTGTATGAGTATGTATGTGTTTGTGTATATGTGGCTATGCATGTGTATGTTGTGGTAAAGAAGCAAAGCCCAAGCTCACGAACCATTACAAGGGATCGAATCACTTCAAGTGGAAAGATATCAATATGTTAAAAACAATCATGGTAATCTCTATCCTTGGGTCTCTCATACAAAGCATATTGCATCAAAACATCTTATACAACAATGTGTGTATGTGCTCATATTTTAGCATGTATAATCATGATTGCATTTGAAGAGGAGGTTGGACATCCAATTTGAGAGATTATATGTGGAGTTCATGCTTTAGATATCCTAGAAACCACTAATTCTACCTACATAGATTCATTTACATCAGCATGATTGTGCCAAGGTTGAAAGTGAATGCGTGTCAAACAAACGTGAATGTGTCTACACTGAATGTATGCATGTACATGCATACACATTTATGTGTAATGTTTGTGCTTCTAAATGTGGATTCAAGAGTGTGTATGTATCTTGCACTAGGATAGATGTGATATGGATGATGTGTATATGCTCAATGGGGAACACACCTATTGAGCATCCATGACTATATTCACGAGCTCCTATGTGGTATTAATGACTAGTAGGGGTATGTAATCTTGTGTATCGGAAATCATATGTATGTATGTGTATCACATGTGTATGTTTATGAGAGCATATGTGCATGTATTTGTGCAGGATGTTGTATATGCGTTGCATGTGCTTATGTTGGCATGGGTTTATGATGTGCATGTTTTTGCATGCATATTTGCAGAATATATTATGCAAATGTATGTGCATAGAAGTGTTCATGTATATTTGTGGGTATATATTATGCAATCATATTTGCGATTGTGTGTGAGTTTCCACATAAATATATATGTACAAATACATACATATACATGCATATAAATATACGTGCATGAATAGGAAAGGAAAGTAGACCTCAAAAATGGTTTTATGCACACATTATGGACAATAGTTTTTTCTTTGCTTTTTTGGGGCTTTGAGAAAAAGAGGGAGAGGTGTCTACTCCTAAGGATGGAGAATGGAAAGCACATTGTCAAGACAATGATGCACAGTTGATGAATGAGTTCAACTGTCAAGTCCAATGGTGCATGCAGGGTGCTTCAAGCAAGCTCAGGTGGTGGAATGGAGACTCAAAGAGACAAATAAACTCAATGGAAATTGATTAGATCACTTACACAACATATCATAATATGTGAGAAAGAAATTGATTCATGATAAGTGTTTATACAATTATAATTGAAAATAATGAAAAAATACATGTTAGGAATTCATCATAGATCATAAAGTTGGTTCATAATGTTGGTTCCTAATGTCCAACAATCCTTCATCATGTGTGTAGAGCTATCTCCATCATGTCCATGTCCTTCAAATAGAGAAAGCTTCCCCTCCAAGTGTAGAGCGCTAGAATCACTCCTACAAAATTTGTGTGTAGCCTCCATGTCATAAAAATGAACCTCCATGTCTTCATTTCCTTCCAGAGAGTATTACACCTCCTCCTAGAGGACTTCTTGAATGATCTTCACAAGATTGGCTTGTTGGCTGATCATTCAAGAAGCCGTCTAGGAGGAGGTGTAATATTCTCTTGAAGGAATTGAAGACATGGAGGTTCAATTTTATGACATGGAGGTTACACACATATTTTTAAGGAGGGATTCTAGTGCTCTACACTTGGAGGAGAAGCTCTCTCTATTTGAAGGACATGAAGGACATGCTGGAGGTAGCTCTACACACATGATGAAGGATTGATGGACATTACAAACCAACATTATGAACCAAATTTATGATCTATGATGAATTTCTAACATGTATTTTTTCATTATTTTCAATTAGAATTGTATAAACACTTATTTCGAATCAATTCTTTCTCCCATACGGTGGTATGTTGTGTAAGTGATCTGATCAATTTCCATTGAGTTTATTTGTCTCTTTGAGTCTCCATTCCACCACCTGAGATTGCTTGAAGCACTTGCATGCACAGTTGGACTTGGCAATGGAGCTGATCCACCAACAATGCACCATCTTTCGGACACTTGAACCTAAGGTGAAAAATGACACTGCAACTCAGGTACGCATAATTTATATTTTCTTGCATATGCATTGACGAAGTTAGCAAATAGTTGTGGGATTCTTCTTTCTTATGAGAGACATCTTGATTCCTAAACCTTGCACTTTCATGGGTGCTGAGGGCTGATCATATTTGTTCTAAGCACCTCCATGGAAATTGGCAAGTGGTTATCCTCTTCTGGCCACCCCTCTCATTGACATTTAAAGCAAAGACATTCAAACATTCATTCACTAGATATTTGATGTATTAGAATTTTATCAAAACAAATTTTATAAAGTTTGCACATTCATATTTACAAAGAACCTCTTCTTCAAGCGATTCCAAGTATTTATACTTGTATTCTCCTTGCTTGCAATATACATATGAAGATGAAATCTAATTTTGAAAACTTCTTCATGATATGGAGTCACGAATAATTGCATCTATGGATGGAAAACATTACTCAAAGATTGACTCATTAACTTCATGTATTTCATTCTTCACTAATGCAATATCGGAAATTCTAGAAGTTGTTAAATCATTAAATGCACAATTTAATCAAGAGTTTGAGAATTCAAAAGAAATTATTCACTATGAACCTTCAAGTTTGAAAGAAAGTATGGATAATCTTTCAAATCATGTGAGAGAAATTACAACATGCAAAATTATTGGCGATGACATTTCAAGTGTGAAAGAAAGTATTGAAAGTCTATCAAATGAAGTAAAGGAAATTGCAACATGTAAATGTAAATATGATCATCAAGTTCAAGTTCAAAATATATCTACACATTCTATTGAACAAAACCCTTTACTGACCATAGAGGATTCACTCCTAGCACTTTACATAGAAGAAAAAATAGAGTCCATAATCGAACTATTAGATGTTTTTGGTGTGATCAAATTAGTCATTTATATGGGAATTGTATTGCATATGAGAATGCATGCACACAAAAGTTGGTACTTGAAATTGAACATAAAATATGTAATTATCATGATAGTTTACCTTTACACGTGAATTTAGGAATAGGTGGTACGAAAGCATATTTTGACCACTCAAGACATAGACCAAGATCATTTTATAGATTGAAGAAGCAATGGATGCAAAAAAACGTAATAGTAATCAATCTAATGATCATGAAAGAAGTTGATCAACTAAAAATCAAGAAACCTCCATAAGTGTGAACCAAGATGAATCATTACACATAGATATAGAAAGATTTGAGATATTTTTGAATGAACTATTACAATCAAATAAACAAGAGCATGAAAAATCAATTCAAGTAAAAAGTAAGGAAGATGTCACAATGTCCAACTTGATGCAAAGTTTTTGTATAATGATAAGATTTTTTATCGTAAAAGGCTTGATTGTTTTATGGAACAAAAATACAATCATATTCTAAACAAAATTCAAGATGACATTGAAGAACAAGAAGATGATGGAAATATAAGCATAGAAAATGATGAACATAATGATTCAAATCATGATCAAGAAAAGAGAGTAATCGCACAAATAGTTGATAAAATCATGAAGCAAAGAGAGAGCCATTTTCCAGATTCTTTTGTTCCTTTGGATATGAAAAATAAAAATAGCAAGTTAATATTAAAAGAAACTTTTGATGAGAAAGAAAAGCCTTTTGTTAAGTTTCGAAACGCCCACTAATGTGTTTTGAGAGTCTATTTAGTAGGTATGTAAGATGATGATGAATTAATCCAATTAAATAATATGATTATATGTGGGATTCATAGGGAGACTTACATATTGATAAATTATTTGCCCTAAATTTTGATATTGTCGAAAAACGACTAGTTGATGATGAGAATGAAGATGACGATATGATTGTAGTAGAACCCAATTAACTAGGTGTTGATTATTGAAAATGAACCACGAAGAGATCCATAGATAGAATATTATGAGAGAACCTGTAGTGAGGAAGCTATGTAAAAAAATGTATTTGTTTGGTACTAATGCTTGATGATTCTATGAAACAGGAAAAACTCTTGGAGGACCTTCTTCACAAATCTATCTCTAAAGATAGAGCAAATCTGTAGAGTTTGTGAGATTTGAAGCAAGAATTCAGTATAAACTTTAGCGCATTTTTAGTCCTTTTTTCTGCTCTCCATTATTTGCAACATATTGATTATATTTTGCATTTAGAGTATGCATAAACCAATGTATATACACATATGTTTATTTATTTCGCTTGCACAATCTACTTGCACATGTATAAAAAACATCCAATTTAAAAAGAGAAATAAAAAATTTTGAAGTATCTCATCATCGACATCCTCTTACCCCTTTTGCACCATGATTTTTCAAAAAATGCACCTAAAGTATGCATGATAGGGTCTCCCTACACGACCTTGCATCAAGGCATGTTTTGAGCTTTACCTATGCAGTTTGAGTGACAGAAAGGATTGCTGTATATACAGATTGATATGTATGTGAGTAATCGCACAAGCTTCATCATCAAATGCCTTTTACCCTAATATTTGCACCATATCTTTTCTGATGCATTTCCAAAGAATGCATGATAGGATCTCACTACACCACCTTGCATCAAGGCACATTTTGAGCTTTACTTATGCACTTTGAGGGACAGAAAGGATTGATGTATATGCACATTGAAATGTATGAAAGTAGGCGCACATGCTTTGTTTACAAATGCCAAATACATTATCTTTTGCACAATATTTTGACCATGCATTTTCAAAGTATGCAATTGATAGGGCTACATCATATAGCTTTGCATAGGCACATTACTTATCTTTCCATGCACTTGTCAAATGATTTCAAGATTCAATGATCACATGAAATGTCAATTTATCTTTGATGTAGAAAGGTGATTTCAGGATTGGCCCATCGAGGATGATATGCATGTTTAGTAGGGGTGAGTGTCATAGAGATTCCATCTCTACAATACTTTGAAACCAAACCTATACAAATATTTTCATGATGTGATCCAGGAACTTTATGGTGGAATGAATACCCCATGTATTTCTGAACACTATATATGTGTGCAACATATTTCCCATAGGATGTTCATGATTCAAGATTTTCACATACATGATCTCCATCCAACCCTAAAATTTCTAATATGAACCCATAAACAATATGTGTAAACAGTACATATAAAAGATCCCGCCTTTTATCCATACAACCATGTGAACCTCATACTTGCTTTATCCATGTGAACTTCAAACTTAAAAGTTGTAGTGTGAAAACACTACATATGAAACCCATATATTATCCATTTATTTACCTTAACCATCTCAACCTTATACTCCATAGTGTGAAACCAACTTTATGAAGCAAAAGTATTAAATCAATATAAAAAGTAAAACATAACTTCAAAACATTAAAACAAAAAACGTAGCAAATAAAGAGTACGTAAACGCAAAAGAAAACCCTCTTTACACATCTACACATCCAGAGCTGAACATCTTCATTCATCCACGATTGGTCACTATATCTTGCACTATGGATGGACAAATCATCTTCTTTGTTGTGGACTGGGTGCCATTGTAATGGGGGTACATCCATATACGAAAAGGTGTGTAAATGTATCTTCATAGTTGTCCCTTGGTGTTGCAAATACAAGGCATCTCTTCCCCATTCTTGTACTACTCTGAGTTGTCTTATGAATGGAGGTTCTAAAATCATTTCATAATTATTGGCTTTTCCTAATTGACATATAGATAGAGTATGTTCGAACTCTACTCCATAAGTGGTCAACTTAATTTTTTCTAGTATTCCTAATGGCCTCTCCATGACCATCTGCTAGTTGAAGTTTCATGTGTGTTGGTCGTAGGGTAGGTTTTTCCCATTTTTCCTGAATTTCTTTCTGTGGCTATGGCTACACCAACTCCGATGTCTAGGCTGGCTTTCATCATATATCCATTAAAAATGATGGGGAGGCACATATTTCCTTCATCTCCCTCGCTAAATTCTCCAACTTTATTGATTGGGATTTGAATGGTTGAAGGAGCTTTAGCTTCTTTCTTCTCCTTCGTAGGTTCTCTAGTTTCTAATCTCAAGTGTCCACCTAATTGCTTCGACAATTGTGGCTTGGCTCGTAGTAATTATTATATTGTCAATAAGCATTGTATCTTAGTTTTCTTGAGCTCCAATAAGTTGTGTGATGTCTTATCTTGTGACTTTTCTTCATTGCCCCGGATCCTGGAGGCATGGAATACTACTGACCTTCTCTCAAATTTTCCCATATAATTTGGTAGCATGGAAATGTTGTTCGATTCCTCCCTGTTTCGGTCTAAAATGGACACTTCTTCATATGCTTCCTCTAAATTTGGCATAGGTTGATTTTCCCAAGTGTTTAGTTCTTCGAAAGGTGGTGGTGCGTTCTGATTCTTTTTCCACCGTTCCTCTTGAACCCTGACCCACAAGTCTTGTGGCCAATTGTCTTCTAGTTCTAGGACTACAGATATCCGTTCTTCCTTGTTACTCTGTTGGTCTCTTTCACTACTCTCCTCTTGTTGTGTCTTTATTGATTTTCAATTGCTGGCTTCTAGGCACTCGTTGAACTGGCTTTCACGTATCCTCATCTCTGAAAGGATTGAAACAGTACGTTCTAGAGTGGTTTGAGCTATTTCTATGAGTTTCCTGCATATTTCCAATCTCTCCTTCTCTAGCTCTCCTTGTGGATAGAGTTTCTCATGTTGCTCTATGCTTGGTCCGGTCGTGATTCTCGATTGGTAAGCCTTTATCCATATATCCGAGTCTTTTGGCATTGGGTCTGCTAGAATTGATGTTGGTTCGACTAATCTTGATGCTTGAATAGTCAGTTGGGCATTTCCTTGCACTTCTAGCTCCTCAGGCTTCTTACTTTCCTTCATTGATTTCTCATTCTCGTCACTCTTCTTCTTCAGCCATTTATTCTTGAGTTTTTCTCTTACTAGTCTTCCACCTTTGCATCTTCCTTGTTTTGTTAGTTTCTCCTTGGTCTTCTGAATCCTCCACTATCTGGATCTTAGGTCCTCATCACTTTTTTCTTACGCTTTAACCACTCATCATTTAGCCATATGATACAATCCGGTATATCCGAAGGAGGAACTTTCTCATGACAGGAAGTTCATCATAATTTCATATTTCCAAATGAACAAAGTTGTTCATGTTTTTTTACCCGTACAAACACCCTTAGCGCACAAACAAAGTTGTGAGTGTTTCCATGATTTTTGGATGTATTAAATATAAAACACAAATACAGTGATGCCGTTTACATAGGATGTCGTGCATGTTCAAATAGAAAAATACAAAGAAAATGAGTTCTCTGTTTCACACATTTTACTAGTCTTCTTATAAGCCTGTTCATATAAATGATTTCCTTTAAATTTTAAAGTCTAGGAAATGTCAAATGGGCTGCAATATGATTATGCTGAGAAGTGAATCGTACTGATCATATCAAGACGTAAGCACATTATTTTCCTAAACTATATTAACAAAGATGAAAGAGATAATTCATATGTTCAGCACAGAGATTTCTGCTCATTTTAGACTCAGACTAATTCATCATAGTGTTAGCCGCTTGCACATTTAAAACGTACATGTATTGAATGAAGCTATGCACATGCACATGCGCTCGTAACTTTTTGGAAATTCACAAAACTACATAGTCTATGTGAGCACAAAGTTGATCAAGATAGGCAAACATTTACGTTAAGCAGCGCTGCTGTTTGATGAAATCACTTCAATTTAGATAAAAATGTATCTGATTCTTTCTTGTCAAATGAAAACTATATTTAAAAAGCATTGAAAATCACTCCGCACTATAGAGTTTTGTGCTCATGCTTCAATAAGCATTAGAGAGAGGGGACAAAAAATAAAGGAAATGATAGGCAATCTAAATAGGTATATGCAAAATGTCCTTCGTACCTTGTTTTTCCATTCTTACTCCAGATTAGAGTATCTCGTTCTCTGTAACAGCTCTTCGTTTTCCTTCAATCAGATGGAAATGGAAGCTCTCCGGGTAAAGAATTTGCCATTCATCTTGACAAAAAAAACTATTTTGTTGCTTTTTAACATTCATTCCTTAATTATGTTGCACACATCTCTGAACAGTACATCTGCATCATCTTCTATTTCTTCTTTTATATTAAAAAGAGACGCAACTATTTTGGTCCAAGCATCAATGGCCTTTGTCTTTTCTAGCAGGAAGAATGACAGAGCCCTCTGCAGCTCTCAATAGGACACCTTTAATCGTTGAGAGTGTACCACATTGTCCTCTGGCGGCACTTTGGATTCAAGCTCTGGTATTTGGATAGCAGTCGATTCAGACTTCACCAGCATGAATGTGCCCAAAAGGAGCCCCAATCTTGTGAGGAGAGATGATTGCATGGAATCCTCTTTGCGCAGGTATCCTTTGTTGGAGTTAGACATCTGCGGAAGCATGTGAACAATACAAGGAAGAAGAAGAAGCTTGGAGCACAACACACAATACTGAATGTATTACTAGAGAATGTACAAAGATAAGTAGCCCATTAGGGCAATAGGCGTATATACAAGCCGGGGCAAAAAACCTCCTAAAGTGGGAGAAAAGTGCCCCGACGGTCCTAGTGTATTCACACACATCACTACCTAAATATATCAACAAATCCCCCCTGGGAGTGATGCGGTGAGCAAGGAGTTGGCACTCATGTATAAGGACGTGCCAAGCTATGTGGAATCAATCCACAAAAGGAAGTAAGCCCAAAGCTTTGCGGAAAGCTTCAAACTTCTCCCTAGGCAGAGCCTTCCTGAAAAGGTCTCCAATCTTCTCTTGCATGGGCACATATGCCAAGATGATCTCCTTAGCAGAGAACCTCTCCCTGAGATAATGATAATGCACCTCAATGTGCTTAGTGCGAGCATGGAGCACAGGGTTCCTCGCAACTGCCAATGCGCTCTGACTGTCAATGAAGATGGTGGTGGCAGAAGACTGACCAACACCCAAATCAGCCATAAGGCGTCTAAGCCACATACAATCAATAGTAGCCATGAAACGTGCCCTATACTCAGCCTCACAACTGGAAGTGGCCACAATAGGCTGCTTCTTGCTCAACCAAGATATACATGAGCTACCAAGCATGAAGCAAAAGCCACTAGTGGACACACGAGTGTCATAGCAACCAACCCAATCAGAGTCAAAAAAAGCATGCAAATCTGGCGATAGTGATCCCACCTTGGGATAAAATAACCCATGAGCCGAGTACCACTCAAGTAGCAAAAGATGCGCTTAACCGCCTGCCAATGCTTAACACTTGGGCAATGTGTATACCTGCTCATCTATGAGACAGCAAACTGAATATCTGGCCAAGTAATGCATAAGTAAATCAAGCATCGAACACCCTGCTGATATAGAACAACATCAAATGCATCTCCAGCATCCTGAAGACTCAATCATAAACTTGTCTACATAGGAGCAGCAATAGGCTTACAGTCTTCAAGGTCAAAATGCTGCAATAATGTGTCAATATATTTCATTTGACACAAATCCATTCCACCATACAATGTGCATAAACTGAATGCCCAAATAGTGATGCAAATGCCCCAAATCAGACATCTCAAATGAGGCATGTAAATCAGCCTTAAAATCAGCCATATGCCTCTCATGAGGACCATGTAAGACAATAGTTACGCAATATAACACAGGAGCAATAGCAGAGAAGATAACAGATATAGGAGAATCTCAACAATTTTCTACTAGCAACAAGTACAAAGATGATGGCGTTGTCCACCCGTGCGCTCTCAAGGTAGAGCTTAAATGGTGATCTAGACAACTCTAGATAGGGAGATACAAGGTAGAGGTATGCTAGCTCAACTCGGTGTCTTAGGTAGTGCAGAAGTCATGTATATATAGGATCATGGGTGGCCTGCCATGGACGGCAATACATGGGCGGCAGAGCGTGGGCGGCCACCGCCCGCGTAATTGCCATACACGGCTTAGACTGGTTGAACCGACCTAACAAATATAAATGTTTTCTGACTCCGACAGGGAATATTCCATGGAATATTCCCTTTACCGTCGCGCCGGGGGCGCTGCCCCCGGACCCCCACCAGGGGGCTCGCTGGCCCCCTGGGACCCCCCAGCCAGGGGGCCCGCTGGCCCCCTTGGACCCCCCAGCCGGGGCTGCTCACCGCTGCCCCGGACCCCACAATTGGGGACCCTGGTAACTCCCTTTCCTTATAATATCTTACATGGTCCAATATGACCTTCATCCAACATTCAAGTTGGGATTCCCATCAATTGGGTAATGCACGCTTGGCTTCTCCTCATAAAGGGGGCCTTACAAAATGTGCATACAATCATGAGGGGTAGACATTGATCATATACTAACAGACCAATGAGTAGCATGTCATCAACATAAACCACAATGATCAGAAGTACATCATTAGCACACTTAACATATAGGGTGCGTTTAGTTGGATAGTTCTCAAAACCATGTGCAATCAAATAGGCATGTATCTTTTCATACCAAGCACGTGGTGCTTGCTTTAGGCCATATAATGCCTTCTTTAACCTGCACACCTGGTTCTCATGCCCTTTCTGCACAAAGCCACGAGACTAAAACACATACACTGCTTAATGCAAGTCGCCATTCAAATTTGTTGTTTTGATATCCAACTCATGTACATTCCAACCATGATGAGCTGCAAGTGCACAGATGCTACAAACAGTAGCAAAGGTCTCATCAAAATCAATGCCTCTTTCCTGCACATAACCCTTTGCAACAAGCCTAGTGTTATACCTATCAACTATACCATTAGGCTTATGCTTCAGCTTGTATACCCACTTAGTCCCAATGGCCGTCTTGCTAGGAGGCAAGTCACATAAAAACCAAGTACCATTCTTCATTATAGCATCATATTCAGATTGCATAGCAGCCATCCAATTTTTTAAATTTTGTGCTTCATCAAACAAAACAGACTCATTCTCATCACAAAGATTAGATGCAGCCATAGCATAGGAATCTGATGCAAAAGAGGCAGTATGAGAGCCTGAACGAGTACGATATGATAGAGCTGCATCTAATTTGCTATGAGGCAAAGTCTGCACGAGCCATTTTGGCATAGTTTTACCTATTCAATATCATCTCTCTCATCAACAAGTGCATCATGTAAATCTGCATTAGAAATGGGATGATCTACATCATCACATGAAACCTGCAAAGGCTAAGAAGTTTTCTCATTAGGACCAGCACTCGATTATCCACCTACAAAAAGAGGCAACAAAGTATCATACATGTCTTTAGAGCTAACAGATGTCTCCTTAGTACATGAAAGAAATGGCTTAATAGCATCTTCCATGAAAACAACATCATAGCTAACTAGAATGCGATTAGTCTATGGATGATACAAATGATAGCCTTTACTTTCAGAACTGTATCCAACAAAAATACATTTTACTACTTTATCATCCAAGTTTCTACAATGTTATTCATGCACTAATGCCTATGCCATACAACCAAAAACATACAGATGAGCAATAGATGGCTTGCGATCATGCCAAACCTCATATGGAGTGATAGACTGCAGTGCTTTAGTGGGAAACCTATTAAGTACATATGTTGCACACATGACAACCTTAAACCAGAAACTATGTGGTAAAGCCTGACTCTTGACCATACAGCTCGCCGTCTCCATGAGTGACTTGTTCTTTCGTTCAACAACTCCATTCTGTTGAGGTGTATACAGCAATGTACACTAGTGTTTTATCCCACATTCAGCTAGAAATGCATTAAGATCAGAAGACATATATTCCCCCCCTCGATGAGAACGGAGGGTGCCCATTTTACATGCTGATAGATTTTCAGCCAAAACCAAAAACTATTTGAAGCACATGAACACTTATGACTTTTCCTTCAATGGATATACCCATGCATGCCTGGAAAAATCGTCGATGAAAGTCCCGAAGTAAAGGTAATTTCCAAAAGAAGGTGTTTGCATAGGACCATAGACATCACTATGTACAAGCTTCAATTTTTGAGTAGTCCGAACTGAACCATCTTTTGGAAATGAGGAACACTGCATTTTTCCCAAAATACAGCCTTCAAAAACATGTTTTCCAGGTACCCCAAGTTTGGGCAAAGAGGACATCATTTCTGATTGCTACAGGCATACGAAACTAGCAAAATTCAGATGACCAAAGCGTGCATGCCAAAGCTTTGGATCTGACATAGCTTGGTACTGCACATGCCGAATCATTCACAGATCTTTCATAGTATATGATCTTATACAGCCCACGACATAAAGTGCCAGAAGCAATAATCACATCACCATTTGACAGATCATGAACTATAAACCTGTCATCAACAACTTTCACAACCAAGCCAATCTTGGCTAAAGCTGAAACTGATAACATATTCTTCTTGATCTGTGGCGCTCACTTATGCATACCATCTTTAATGGTCTTCCTGATTCATATCTTTGTTTGATGATGAACGGCAATCCAAATGCCTTGTTATTTGAGGAGTTAGTCTCTATTCTATTGCAGGAAGATCAGTCTAGGCAGAATAGGTCCATTATGCATGTTGCAGATCAATCTTTCCTGGCTAGTCAGAAGGGCAAATGAAAAATGGAGCTCTTCAATTAGTAAGCAAAAATCTGCTAATTCTGCACAATCAAAGAGGGAAGACAAAGATGAAAAGAAATCAGAAAAGAAAAAATTGTTTTGCAAGTACTATAAAGGAAATGATCATATCATAAAGAACTGTCCAAAACTTGCTACTAAAGAGGCAAAGAAGAAAGAGGCTAGAATGGTTGTTGCAGAGGCCTCTACACAAAAAACAAAGTCTACTAATCTCATGTAGGAAGAAGAATGGGCGTTTACTACTGTTTGCAATTTTGACCCATCTTCTCATAGCAGTGCATGTCTAGAATAGACTCAAATGTTTGGTGCTCTCGCAGCGTAGTTTCTTTACTTCACTCGAGCCTGCCCCTATAGGGAATATTGTCACATGTGCCAAAAACTCCTCTTATCCTATAATGGGAGTCGATAAGATCATTTTGACTATAGCTGATGGTAGTTCTTTCACTTCGTCAGATGCTCCTTCGTCAGTAGAAATTAACTATTCCTTCATGTCTTTGATCTTTGTTAGAAAATTGTCCATAGAATCATCTTCGTTCATGTGCTTACTCTCCAATTAATTTCGGAGGTATGCAACACGAGCCTCATTCCTAGCTTGGTACAATGTGGTAAGTGTATCCCAAGCATCCTTAGCTGTTCTGTAAGAGCAAATGTGAGGAATAATGGCACATTTGACAGACAAAGCTATCAATGCATCTTCCTGGGTGTCTCTTCCATCCCAATGAATTTGCTCTACAGTAGGAGCAGTAGAAATCGCAGCACGAACAAGAATATGCAGAATACCATCATCTGCTCTACAGTTGTAACAGTTGCAGGTGTGATAGGACATTTTTCAACACCCTGCACAATGTTCCACAGTCCTTTTGCAACCAATACATGTCTCATCATATAAGCCCATAATGGGTAGTTGGTACCATCCAACTTATCCTCAACGGCCAACACACGAAATACATCACTACTTTCAGCCTTGGCCGATGACTAAAATACCTTGATGTAGAAAATTGATTGTGTCTCAAAAAGTTGAACAGAATTGCCCTGAGAAATTCTTCTAGACCTGTAGCAGACTTTGAGACGCTTACACTGGCGAACTGAAACCCGTATATGTCTTTGACACAAAAAGATGAAATAGCCTACATAAGTGCTGTGATAGTGCATTCGGAGGCCAAAATGAGCTTAGATCGTGATTTCGGAACCACACAGCAAAGCTGTTTTGGTCTATGAAACACCCTGAGTAAAGGTACCAAATTTCGTGAGATTCTTAGACTGTGATCGAAGGGGTGTCGACGATGCCCTATATGAAGCGACGATCGGTTCTGATACCAATTGTTGGAGTTAGATGTCTGTGGAAGCACGCAAATAGCACAAGGGAGAAGAAGAAGCGTGTATATACAAGCTAGGGGAAAAAACCTCCTAAAGAGGGAAAAAAGTGTCCCCACAGTCCTAGTGTGTTCACACGCATCACTACCTAAATATATCAACATCCCTCCTCCTTCCTTCTAGCAAATCTTCTTGATATGGGTCATCCCTCCTCTGCTTTATCCCCTTTCACCTCGTGCATGTCTGCAAAATGTCTAGTTTTCCTAAAGGGAAAAGCTCCCAAAATCTAGCCATGTTCCCCCTCCTGAAACTAGTCCCACCTCTATGTGATGACTGCAAAGGCCTTTCGTTCTGGAATAGAAGTCTCGAGGTCTCCCCCCCCACGTGAGACTGGCCAAACTTCCCATTTTCTCCTCTTCTCTGTAGGCTGCTGGCCTCATTTCTTCTCGATTCATTCTACCACCAGAAGACTACTAATTTCGACTCGATGGCCTGTGAAGAGAATCCACACATGGATCTCAAGTGGCATTTCCCGCCTGATATTTAACAACACCAAGCTTCGGATCAAATTCCATCACACCATAATGCGAAGAAACATTTCAACCATAGCATATAGTGGGTATATATGAATTCTTTGACCACTTCCCCTTAACATGTGAACTAGGAAGAGTTGAAGTGTCTAGAGTTTCTTGACTCTCATCTAAGCATTTTGTCCTTCCTAAGAGATCTATTATGCAATTTTGATGTTCCATATCTCATTTCAGACCTTACTTTTGGTCCATCGATAGAAGAAGCTAACTAGCTTCATAAAAAAGTCTAGCATGATCGCATACAGAAAGTATGCTGACAAAGGTAACTACATTAAGAGCGGCGCTTTAAACCTCCATAGTAGAAAGCAATTGCAGTACAATTTTTTGTTGGCCATTTTGGGAATATGTAGCAGATTCAAAAAGTACCCCATACTTTGGACAAGTAGAAAGAACACTTAATATAAGAGGCCTTTTCTAGCTGCAAACCTTCCTATTGCATTTGCTCATAAACCTAAAGAGAAACTCTTCAAACTCCCATGGTTCTTACACATGTTAAGCAGAGCAGTAGTAAGAACAACATGCTTCTCTAATCCTTTACGTGAGCTTTCAATTGTTGCTTCCAGTTCCGTTTCCTAGCTTGATTCCCATATCATGACCACATCCATCCCCTCCAAACCTGTGCATCCAAGCATCAAGTAGTCACGGTAGATAAAACAACTTAAAGAAAATTTAACGAAATGCATGAAATTCAACTTGACATAAATTAAGAGAAGAATGTAGACACAAGCATTGTGTACAACATATGAAGATACAGTAAATCATTCAGACTAGCAATCACATCAGCAAATAGAAAACTTCTTCCCTCTTTTTGTTAACTTAATCCAGTTAGATCTGGTATCCCATCGTAAGCATATGCATATACCAGTCCTTAGTAACTCGATTTATGAAACTACAATGATGCTTACGTGTTGATCTCCCATCGTCGAGACCCCCATCAGAACTTTTCTTATTTTTCTTTTACTTTTATTTTGTTTTCCTTTGCTTTAGTTCTTCATCCCAACTCAGCCTTTTTATTTTTGTTTTTATTTTTATTCATTTTATTCTTTATTTACACATGTCGGCCTATGCCGAGATTGGGTGCAACTCATGGAGCTATCCACCCAACCAAGTTTACCCCACTTGTCTATCGACCCGACATAGCGCATGACACACAATGTCAGCCTCATAAGAAATCAACTTTAGGTCGTGACTCTAACCATCTGGTCAGAGTGACTCCACCCACCTATCAACCCATATGAGCACATGAAAACATATAAGTCAGGCCATATGACACAACTAGCATCAGCTCGTGGCCCTGGTCACCCGAGCAGGGTAGTTCCACCTGCCTACTAGCTCATCGTAGCACCTAACAACACATATACATATAGAAAGTTGACTGGTATATGAAATGTTTTTCTGAGATATAATTTGTTTGAAGGTTGGATGAGACGAGAGATCAAACGTAGAAGTCAAAGCGTCTCACTCATCAAGTATTCATGAATGCTAGTATATACATGTGCTCAATCTAGGTTTTTCCTTCACCTCCCTAGGTCTTGTCCTCGAAAGTTCTAGTCCATTTTCTAATCCTACTCGCATAATTGTGGTCCTTATACATCACATGTAATCTCAATAGTCGTACGAGATCTTTGGTCTACTTAATTTTCTTATGTATGCATTCCTTTATGTATCATATGCTCAAGTCATGCAATCTTTTTATATAGACATATATGCATATATACACATATATACAAGAAAAGAAAATCAGAAGCAATAACATCTCACTAGTATGAAGTCAGGAGTTGCTCGAATTTTACACCTCCGATCACCTCTTCTTCCTTCATTTCGAGTTGATATCTTTCATTTATTGATCAGATTCCTATTTCTTCTTAAAAACTTGATGAAAACCATTAGACACTTTATTCTATTATGTACAACTTACTTTCTTTGCTCAATTCTCATATAGAACTATTTTTTGGAGCTGAATGTTGAAACAAAACATGATCATGAAACACACATACATACACACTTGAGACCATAAGCTTAGAATATATTATTCACTTTTATTTATGTACAATAGCAAACTCTGACTCCTAATTCATAATCCTTTGATCTTATTCAATTTAACTCTTATGGACGCCTATATATCAAAGCTCTTGTTTGCTCCACTGATTTAGAAAATAAGTACTCACAAATAAAGGCATCAATTTCTTCTTCACTTAATGGATCATCTTCACTTTGTTCTCGAAGCATTTCATGATATATTCTTGCTAGAACTCTTTCTTCTTCTTCTCGAATATGTACAGGCATAGGGAATAGATAGGTGGACAAGAAAACTTAGTACGTGGATGGGTCTAAAGGCACACTCCTCGCTCGAGCCAGTTCTCTATTTCTGGCCTAATCTAAAGGTCTAACCCTAAGTCGAGTTGGACGTGTATCCTTGATTTGATTTCAAGCTATTCTAGTTGATGGTCCTTCCTCAATCACTGTTCTGTGTGCTAAGGGATCTATAGGCATGGGGAGTAAGTGCTCAAAAATAAAGGCATCATCCAGAGATTGTACTAAAGATGTATTTTCTAGCTGAATTTAAATTTGCATTTGTATTTCAAACTGAATTCCTCCGAGATGATGTCTCTGCCTCATCAGATAAATTCCTTTCCATGGTTGAATCACAATTCTTTATGTGTAACTACAACTGCACAAGCAAAGTAAGATACATTAGAAATGATTATGCATGTAATCTTTATTTATGTACACTAACATGCATTCATGTTAACAGACTTTTATTATTTAATGTATAGTCTTACCTTTTGGACACACACATTGTTTCATATCCAGTTATTCTTCTTATTTATTTACACTTTTAATATTTATATACACATATTTATATTCTTTGGTTTCCATTTTTATTTATCTCTCTTCTCCATCTTGAATCTTTTCAATAAGCTCGTCATTTTCTTCGTCTTCTTCTTTCTCTTCTTCTTCTATCACTGTTTCATATTCCTCATTCTCTCTTCTTTTAAATAGTTTAACTCTTTTCCCAGCAATCAGTTCCTTTAATTTGGTTCCATCTAGTTCCATGAGTGAGTATGTATCATTCTTGAACACTTTACATATCACATAGGGACCAAACCATCTCTTCACCTTCCTTCGAGCTTCATACTGTGTATCCAATGAGCTATCATAGACAAGTACCCAATCCCCTTCATTCAACTTTTTGGGTCTTAACCTATGGGACTTGTCAAATGCATACTTATTTCTCTCTCTAGATGTTCTAAGCTTAACTGCAACTTCTTTCTACGAGATTTCTTCCTTTCTCCAACCGAAGAATCTACACTGCTAGAAGATCTTCTCTTGACATCTCATCCTCCCAAGGCAAAGAACTCCATGCTAGAGCATGTGACTCCATCGGTAAAATAGGTTTCTGACAATACATTAGTTATGTTGGCATGTATCCAGTAGTCCTAGTGCATGTCATCCTGTCTAGCCATAGGGCAAATTGAATGTATTTTGGCCAGTTCTTTATCTTTCCCTCACAAGCCTTAGCCAAAGCTTTAATAATCGGGGGATGTCCATGCTCAATTTTCCCGTTGGCTTCAGGTCTGTAAGCAGTGGTGAGTGATAGCCGAATTCCATATTTTTCAAAGAATTCTTTGGCTTCCTGAGCATCGAGCTCACCTTTGTCTGCGACTATTTTCTCAACATAGCCAAATCTACTAAACACGTCTTCTAGTAAAAACTTGCATATATTGCTCATAGTTTTCATCCTTAGAGCTCTTCCTTTAACATGATTTGTTAGGTCCTCTCTTGCCAGCACAATATATCTCATCTGTTGCACCCCGAATGGCATTGTAACTAGATCGACAACCCACTTATAGTGGATATTAAGAGGATATGTCAGATGCAACTCATCTCTGTGTTTAACATTCGAGTACACCTAGTAAGCCTTGCAAGTGGCCACATATTTGTGGAGATCTACATACATCTCCGGCCACCAATATCTTTCATTTATCTTTTCATAAGTCCCTTAGAAGCCTTTATGTCCGGCCCATAGTGAACTATGCATTTCACACATAATCTTATTTCTCACTTCATTGCAACCTACAACTCGTTGAGGTATCTTGCCTATTCCAATTGTTTGCTTCCAAAGTAATCCATCCTTTAGAAAATAATTGTTTGACTTTCTCTAAATGGTACGGAACTTTTCTTTACTCCAACTAGGATGAGGAGAATTCATGCTTAAGTATCTTTCGATTTCCTTCCACTCATTTTCATATTCATCTTCATTAAATATTTTTGTTATTCCTATCTAAATTTTGTGAGTTTCTTCTTCTGTTCTCCGATTTCCTTTCTTGCTTCTTAAGCTCTTTCAAATTCCTTCTCTTGAAGACTCAATACTAGCCTCAAGTTTCTCATTCTGATGAGTAGGCTCTTTTCTATGCATTCCTGTAGATGCTTCATCTAAGCTCGAAGTATGTACATGCAAAGCATAAAAATCCAAACCCATCTCTTCATCATTAGAAATCATCGATTCTTCATTTTGTTGGGGCTGTAAGGATCATGTGACCTTACCCCCCTATTCATATATATACATCATATATAGAGCATTGCCTCAAGAGAGTCTCTCCTCTCCTCTCTCTCTCCCTCCATCTCCTCCTTGCTCCTCTTGTTCTCCACACCAAATCCCTTCATTGGTATGAGAGCATGCTAAAGGCTTGTGTGCAAAAAGTTTCAATGGAAGCTTAGGTCACAAGAGGTGAAAGTGCAGGTCGGCATCTCTCAATAGCACTTCCGTATTTCGGCCATAACTCAAGCTAGGTAGCTCTAATTGATGTGTTTTAAAGTTTTGTGCATAGCTAAAATAAAGGCCTATAAATGGCAGAGGGCATAGAACCTGATTCGGAGTTTTAGACTGTGAAAAATTCAAAAAATGCAGACTGATGTAGAAGATGAATATATAATCACTTGAACAATAGGTTAGTGTTTTGGCTATAAGTTGAGTTTTACAAATCGGAATGAGACAATTCAACTTGCTATGCGTGGCTTAAAATAGACTCCACAACGTTGTAGAAGAACATAGATCTAGATTTTGAGCGCATGGTCACCGGAATTACAAAATACAGAGAAGTAGTGTTGCAGGTGAAGGTGAAATTGACAACTGATGCTTATTTTGTGCATATCTTGAGCTACACACCTCTGATTAAGGTCTTCTTTATCCCCTTATGTGGGCAAGAAAAATTTCTTGAAGTTTGTTGAAGAGAAAAAGTTTAGACTCAAAGGTTATCAACTCTGAAACAACAAAACACGGAGCAACATAGTTTCACCAAAACAACCCTACTTGCTTTTGGAGTTTAATTTTAGTTTGGAACTTCTTTGAGAGAGATTTTTTGTTGTGCAAGCTCTTATTTTGAGAGTTTCAAGGATTGTACATGTATGATCACTGTGGTAGCTCCTCCATATGAGAGTAGAGCATGATCTTGTCACGTGTTTGACATGTACGATCACATTGTGGTATTTGAGGTTTATGTCATCTTGAGTTCGGTCATGTATGTATATTGGCATTGTGGTCTATATCTTGCTTATGCCATTTGGTTATGGATTTAGTTACCGGTTGCACACACTTATCTCCATTCATTTGTACTTGGTCACAGGTTATCAATGACGGGTTGGACCATCTTGCAGAATTCATTCTTGAGTACCTCCGCTTTATGGTCTTCTTTAGCGCAAGACAAGACCATTGTATTGGCATGTATTGCTATCAGTCTTTAGGCATGTGTGTTTGCCATTATCTTTGATTGGATCAGAGAAATATTGTGATAGGTTACTCATTGTTCTTTTGATATTGTTTATCTTGTTTGATTGCTCAATTTACACGGGATACTCTGTCGAATTTTTCAGGATTCTTTCACGTTTACTTGGTCACTTTGGAGACTTGTTGAGCAAGATTCTGTTCGTGGTTTTATATGCATGTGTAGCTCAAGCGTAAGCACCACCTCCTTTACTTGTCAATCCACAGAGACGTGAGGACCGGTATGAAGACCACGAGCAAGTGAAGGCACAAGTGAGTGAGTGAAAGCACACAAACATGCACACACATACACACACACACGCACAAGGTAAGATCAAAGAGAGGAACAATGGAAAGCTTCGACTGCAAAAGAGTTCTCTTACAAAAGCTCTATTCTCTAACAAGCTAACCCCAAAAATGAGCTCTCTAGCTCTTTTTATAGTTTTTTGAGTAGTTTTGGCCTTGTCCAGACCTAGTGTCCGGCCTAGTTAAAAATTAGGTTCTAGGGCTTATTTGAGGGCTCAAACGAAGTCTAAAAATTATGAAAATTGGTACGATGGTACTTCTAATACTCCTCAAGCTTGAGGACTCCTCGGCTTGAACAAAATGGAGTTGTAAAAATAGAGAATAGTATTTACAATGGTTTTTAGTGATGAAAATCACTATTTTTGTAGGGATTTCTTCTGAAAATTTGACATACACTTCTTGGAGCTCCCTACTTGCTCCTTCTTCTTGTGTGTCCACCTCTTTGATGTGCTCCTGTGCTTTGTCCTTGACCTTCAGCTTCAACACTCCCCCCCCCCTCTCGAGTCTGTCATCCCTGACAGACCCTTGTTGTAGTGGTTGTTCCAAGTAGTGCTTTGAGAGGGAGTGTCCCTTCACAAAAGTCGTCTGGCTTCCAGATGTGGCAGGGTTGGTTGTCCGGTTCTTCATCTGTCACTGCGAGCCTTTGCAAGTTGTAGTGCCTTGGTATGTACTTCTTAGTTGGATTCCAGCAGGACTGTGTCGTTGTGAGTCTCCGTTGATGTCCTCTAGATCATGGAGAAGGTCGATCGATGTTCATCTCTTCGTGTTGTACACTTGGCCTTTGGGATGGAACTGATTTGTTGATGAATGTCCATGTTGATGGTCCACTGATGAGATCTCTTGAATGGTTGATCCTGTCTCCTCTTTTCAAAGCATCATTTGCCAAATACAGAGAATTGAATTTCTTTATATTCCTTGACAAACAACATTCGATAACTACACCAATCTTAGTTTCACATATTCTCTCTAGCTCACCATGAGCAGGAGTCTTCTCATCCAGTATACATACAATGATTTGCAGGGTACTAGAACTACCCCGTGCAGATATCTCCCTGGATGCTCTCATACATGCAGTAGTTAAGCATCACTCAAGTTGCGGACCTTCAAGCTCTTTACTCCTACCATGTTAAGAGGAAACCATAGTTGTGGATGCCCTGCTCATGCCAAGTTCTTGACATCTACCAGATAAGGGAGCAATTATATCATCTGCTAGCTGAGACACACTTCTATCCAAACTGATAAATGCCCAGTAATCAAAAGTTCAATCTTCAACTGAGCATGACTCATTCATGTTTCATGAGCGAAACCTAGGAACAAGTTTTTTTTATTTATTTTTTTTTTGAGAGGAACAATGTCACAAAACAAGAAGACAAAGATTAGTATCAAAAAATGGTTTACATGTGTCAATGTGCTCTCGTGCATGGGACTCTCAATTGTGTCTATCCACGGCCATGTAATGTGGCCCTATATTAATGCATACTTTGGAAATGCATGACCTGAATAGTGCAAAAGACAAGGTTGTGCAAGGAGCACATGGTTGTCGCTCGTCAAGGCTTTCGATGTTATTTGCGGAGGTTGATGCCGACCTTGGTGGAGGTATCCATTGAGTCTCGAACTGATGTAATCCTCCTTATTGGAGTCCATTTTAGAACAGCATTTGGCACTGTAGAGATCACTTCAGGCGTCTTCCTCTTTGGATGCTTCCTGAACTGTGGTATCCAGTGTGGTTGGCGCTTTGAATCGGTGGAGGCTACTTGTACTTTTGGCTTCCAAACCCATATCCTTTTTGCACGTCTTCCTACTATTGTTGAAGAGCTGATTTGATCTTCCTTCGGTCTCTGTACGTGGTTCTTACCCTTTTCTCTTTTTGGCTTCTTTTTTGCGACCTTTTGCATGTGGGAGAACATAGGTTGTTGTGGATGTAAGAGCTTCTTAGGTACCCACATCTGTAATCGCCCTTGTTGAGCTGCAGCTAATTTCTTAGGCACCCAAACTTGTTGGATACCTTGTGATTGAGCATGTCCGAGCTGCTTCCTTCATCTTCTGGCCTGGTTGGCTTGCCTGGATGGGATTTGTGGGGGCAAGGCTGGTGGTTGCTCTCCTTTGAGTACCGAGATCTGCTTTATGCTCGGAACTGCTTTCTTATCAAATGGTGTCTTTCTATTTGATGTAGTAGTTGTCGTGAACGGTTGTGTTTGCCTGTGTGGTGGACTCACTACTGTGGCTACTTGATTCTTTGGAGAAGAAGAAAGATCCACCCGCCTTTGAACATGTTCTTCCACGATTGACTCCTTCTGCATCATAGAGCTTTTGACACATACAACATCTTCTTCCATATGACTAGTCTTAGAAGAATTAAGAGAGTGTGTGGTGCCATGATCTAGGAGCATGCAGTTCTCTAATTCTAATGTGATGCATTGTTCATGTACCCAAACTTGAAGAATTCGACTTCTTAGGTTTAAGTTAACTGCATGGTCATAGATCCAATCTTGACCCAAGACAAGTGGTTCTCTAAGGTTCTCATCTTGACACACTAGCACTTTGACTTTCATTGGAACATCTTGAAGGTAGATGGGAAGTTCCACCTCGCCCAAACAAGGGGTTTCCACACCTCCCAATCCTATGAGATAGGCTTCTATGGGATTGATGTTCAACTACAAGTCTTGGCAGTAGGATAGTCTAACTGCACTACTTGCTGCACCTGAGTCAATCAATGCTTTCACAGTCCTTGCACCCTTTACTTGTCCTATCTCTATGGTCACAAAGGGATGTCGGTCAATGACTTGAGAAGTAGTTATGCCCGATTTTTGGCACATATCCATGTGATATTTTGGGGCTTTTGAGTTGACATCTAGGCCTAGTGGCCTTAACTTATTTCGCCTAATACGCTCTCTGGCCTCTGCCTGTGCTTCTTCCCTCACCCTTAACTCCTCTTCTTTTTGCTTCTTAGCAGTGTTGAGCCTCGTAAGCATATCCTCTGTAAGAGGTTCTTGATATAACTTGACTCTACATCCACTAATATAGTTTGGCAAGATATCTCCTTCTAGAGTGGCCAACTGAACTGCACCACTAGTGGAAATTCTATTAATGATCATGGGTCCATATCCTCTTTTTTCCAACTTACGCGCATGTTGCTTTAGTGTGTAAACCAACACTAGATCACCCTCTTTCAGTCCCTTATCCTTGATGTGTGCATCAAAGTATGCCTTTTGTCTTTTCTTTGCAGCATATATGCCTGCCGCCGCGCGTAGCCTTGTCTCACCTAAGCATTCTAGATCAAAGATCCTAGATGACAATTCATGTCCATTCCACTCATGATCTTGTGCTACTTTTAAGGCTGGGATGAGGAAGTCTAATGGTAGAATAGCATTCTGTCCAAAGACCATCTGAAATGAGGTGGCATTGAGTACCGTTTTGTAGGCAACTCGATAAGCCCAAACAGCATGATGAAGTTGTTTGTCCCAATCAGAGTGTTTATTATTTACCAGCTTTGTCAATACGTTACAGAGGATCTTATTGGTGCTCTCGGCTTGTTCGTTAGCTTGTGGGTGATAAGGGGCAGACTTCTTATGCATCACCAAGAATTCTTGGAGAAGATTTTCAATGACTTCATTTAAGAAGTGTGTGCCTCTATCGCTTACTAACTCTATTGGTAGTCCATATCTAGTGAACACATTCTCGAATAAGAACTTAGCCGTTGTCTGAGCATCATTCTTTGTGGTGGCTTTGACTTCTACCCACTTTGTAAGGTAATATGTGGCTACAATAATGTACTTTGCATGGGTGTTTCTAGCTGGGGGGGTTAATAGGGCCTACAAAGTCTATACCCCACTTTGAAAATGCACGTCCTCCCATCATTGGTCTCAAAGGCATCTCATCTTTTCTAATTGGATATTGTGCACGTTGGCATGTGTCGCATTTCTTCACATAGGTATGTGCATCCATATGAAGAGTGGACCACCAAAGTCCTGAGAATAGAATGGTCTTGATTACTCGATCAGGACCGAAGTCCACCTGCAACACCACTGTGTGCAGTCTCTAAGACCTTTAAATAGTCTTATTCATGCACGCACAGTCTTAAGTAACCATCTTTGCCTCTTCGGTATAGGTTGTCTCCTACTAAGGCATAGCCTTGAGCCTCTTGCTCCATGCTTCGTCTTCTTGCTAGACTAGCCTCTTTGGATAATCTTCCTGACCTCATAAACTCTACCAATGGAGCACTCCAATCTGGAATTAATGACACTTGATAAAGGGTTGCATGCTCCACTAGGGGTCTCTCCCTGCACATTGGACAATTTTTAATCCACTCATGTATTTCTTTGTCCATGCTAGGCCAATATACTCCTAAACGTTTCAGATTTTGTAATGTGCGTTGTTTAGAATAATGATTTCCTAGCAATCCTTCATGAGCGTGTTGCAACCAACTACTATGTTCATCAACCTCAACACAACAAGCTAAGACACCCTCAGTGTCTTGTTTGTACATGCTTCCTGCCAATATGTGATATTGTTGTGATTTTACAATTTCTTCTTGCGATGTTTTCACATTCTTATTTGCAGGTCCGAAGGTTAGGACTGGTACCAACTTATTTGCCCATTTAGGAACAACTTCTAAATTGAACAGATAAGCATCGGGTAATTCATCAGACACTCCTTGCGGTGTCTCTCCTGAAGTGATGCGAGAAAGGTGATCTGCCCTAAGGTGGTTTCTACCTTTCCTAACAACAACTTCAAAGTCATATTCCATTAGTAAGAGGAACCATCTTACTAAGCGCCCAGTATTGCAAGGTTTATTGACCAAATATAACAAAGCTTGATGATCAGTGAAAAACTTGAACTTGTTGGCCAATAAATAGTGTCTAAACTTCTTCACAGCATATACCATGCCTAAGCCCTCTCGCTCAGTTGTGGTATAGTTTCGTTCATCTATGGTGAGCTCTCTACTAGCATATGCTATGGGCAAATCTAAGTTTCCTTCTCTTGTGGGTTGTGCTAGCACACATCCTATGGCGTGATTGGATGCATCCACATGGACATGGAATGGTTTATTCCAATCAGGAGTGGTCAGTATTGGTATTGTGCACAAACGTTTCTTCAGTGCATTGAAAGAATTCTCGCATTCGTCGTTCCATTCAAAATTAGACAACAAGGCATAAAGGGGTCTTGCTATGATCGCGTACATGTGGATGAACCTACGGTAATATCCACAGTGGCCCATAAAGGCTGGTACCTCTTTAACATTCCTTGGCCTTGGCAGCTCTGCTATGGCTCGTACCTTATCTTCATCTGTTGAGATTCCATTTTTAGAAACAATATGACCTAAGATTTTACCTTGACGCACCATGAACACACACTTTTCTGGGTTCAAACACACTCGATATTCTCTACACTTGTTGAAGATTTTTCTGAGCTCAGGGATATGGTATCTTCTTTCTTGGGAATGAGCACATAAATCATCCACATATACTTCTAAGCTCTTTCGCAGGAACTCTCTGAAGACATGACACATTAGCCTTTGGAATGTTGCAGGTGCATTGGTGAGCCCAAATGGCATCACACGAAATGCAAAGTTTCCCCACTCTGTGGTAAAAGCTGTTTTGAGTTGATCTTCTGGGGCAATGGCTACTTGATTGTAACCTGAAAACCCATCAAGGAAGCTATAAACTTCCTTGCCTGCAACTCGCTCCAATAGGTGTTCCGTGATTGGAAGTGGATAACTATCTCTGATCGTCGCGACATTAACTTTTTTAAGGTTAATACACACTCGCAACTTCCCGTTCTTCTTGGGTACCACTACAATGGGGGACACCCATTCAGTATGCTCAATCTCATAGATGAATCCAGCTTCAATCAGCCTATCAATTTCTTCTTTTATTTTGGCTGCATTTGTATCATTATATGTGTAGGGCTTCTGTTTGGTGGGCTTGGCATCAGTAGTCATGGGGATAGTATGAGAGCAAATCCTTGGATCTACCCCTTTCAAGTCTCTATAGTGCCAAGCAAACACATCCCTATATTCCCTTAATAGAGCTACGAGCTCCATTTCTTCTCTTGCACTTAGGTCATCTCCTATATATGTGCATCTCTCTTCGTTCTCTTCAATGGTCACTACAAATTTCTTGGTCTTTTCTTGATTATCATATGATTATCATATGATTCTCCTATGATGGCCTCTATCTTGGGCATTCGTACCAAAATTTTACGGTCGTCAACTTCATATTTCTTGAAGTTTTCTGGTACTTCAAACAATGATTCCTCCTCTTCTTGTTTCACTGCTTTTCGTTTCTTTTTCTTTTGACTACTCTCACTTCACTCCTTTGAATTTACCATTTTAATACTTCTGAAAGGTTCTTCTTCTTTCTGGGTGAACACTCCTATATCTTCTAGATAGTGCTGCTCTGAGTTAAAGCAACTATCCATCACAATGGACTCTATATCATCGTCATTCTCTTCTTCTTCTATGGCATCACTAGGGTCACATTCTTCTAGCAAGGGTTGACACATGAACACTGAGATATGATAACCCTCCTCATCACAATGAGGTGTCCATTGTTCTTCATTGACAGCAATGTCCATGGTGGCTAAGATTTCTGGCCAGCCATGAGGCTCAAATTCCTCATCTGGAAAGATCATCGGTGTATAGGCTAGGTCCTTAATTGGTCTATCTCTTGGCAAAGTTCCTTCTTCTCTTGCCTTTAAACATTTTTCCTCTTCCTTTGCGACCTTGCACATCCACAAATGAGTATCTTCATGCAGTCATGATGGATCAGGTGAACTTTCAGAATGCACAGAGATGGAATCTTCTTTCGCTTTGTGGATAGGATTCCACTGTAGGGGTGGTACATCTGTGAAGGAATAATCCTTCAAATTGACCTTGGTGGTGACCCCTAAGTGTTGCAAGTACAAGGAGTTGGTTCCCCAATCCTGTACTATTTGCAATTGTCGTAGGAAGGGTCTTCCTAGGATCATCTCATAGACATTATTTTTCTCAAAGTCACATATAGCAAATGTGTGTTCAAATTCCACACCACAAGTGGTTAGAGTTATCCCTTTGAGCAGTGCTAGAGGTCTTTCAAAATGACCGTCGGCCTTTGAAGCTTCATTCTAGTTGGTCTTAATGTGGGTTTGCCCCATTGCTTCCACAAGGAGGTGGTCGCAATGGCAACACCAGCACCTGAATCTATGATGGCTTTGGTTGTGTAACCTTGGTAGGTGATTGGAAGATAAGTATTACCTTCTTCACCCTCACATATGTCCCCTATTTTGTCTAGAGGTATCTCTGGTACCTTTTGCTTAGAGCCTGCTTTTGGCATGTTGGAATCCAGTTCTGGAACCTGCTCCTTCACATGATTCCATAGTTCGGGTTTTGCTTTGAGCAGCTCTTCTACAGTGAGATGACATTGAACCTTAGTGTTCTTCACGACATCAGTCTTCCTTGGGACCACTGAGTCTTCATGCCTGACCAGTATTGTGGGAGCTCTGATCTGAAGAGATTCAGATTCCCATGGGCCTGGAAATTGAGGCACTTCTTCTAGGGTATTAGATTCAAAATCTAATCTTTCGTCTTCTTGTTGTTCGGCTTCATCTCCATAAATAGATGGAATGTCTTGGGGAAATTGATCATGAAGATCATCAATTTCAGGAAGAGGAGGAGGATTACCCTTCTCCTTCACCCATTTCTCTTCTTGTATTTCCCGCAAGAACTCTTGAGAGTACTGTTGAATTGAAGGAGGTATTCCAGATTCCGTGGAATTAGGAACATACGCTCCCATTGGTGGTGAGCTTCTTCTCTCAAAAACTGGTTGAGCCTGTGGAGGTAAAGAAACTTGTGGTTTGTTTACCAATTGCTCTAATCTTTCTAGTAGGCCCTGGAAATGCAAATCTGGTTTGACAGAGTTTGTCAGATTGAACTTTTGACTAGTCTCAAGTATAGCTTGAGCTTGTTCTACCATTTTCATGCACATTTTCATCCGTTCAATCTCTAAATCTGCTCTAGGGTAACTCTTGTCTAAGTTTGCAACTATTGGCCCTTCTTGAAGTCGAGCCTGGTAGGCCTTGAACATCATGTCCAAGCCTTCTGGGGTTGGATCTGCAAGAACAGACCCTGGTTGCAACTTATTTACAACGGGTGGTGGGGTGGGATGAGATGGAGTGGATGGAGTTTCGGCATGCGAGGGACTTTGAGATGCAATGTCTTCTATTTTTGTTTTCGCATATTTCAAGCTTTCTTCTAGTTCTGATAACTTTTTATTCCACTTGCGATTGGCTTTCTCTCTAGTATTCTTCCATGTTCTTGTTTTCCGGTTACTAGGTTCTCCCGATTCACTCAAGTCCGATTGTTCTGCTGGTTTATCTTGTTTTTATGCTTGTGCCCTAGTAACTGCCTCTACAGGAGCCACATTACTGCTACTGGCACTTGAATCTGCCACTAAGCCTACATTAATGGGTGTAATCTTGGGTGCACTGGAGGGGTTTCTGCGACAATCTCTGGGAAGATGGTCTTTGCCACATTCCGGACAAAAAGCTTGTATTGTGATAGCCTGACCTTGACTCGGAGATGGTGGGTGGGGACAATCACGAATGAAATGGTCACCTTGACATCTGAAACAAGATCCTCTAGGGGCTTGTGGTCTCATTTGTCTCAATTGGGACCTAGGGTTAGGATTTGTGTACATGACATTGGAGTATTCTGGCTCCCAATTTTGCTCCATAGGTGGTGCCTCATATTGATACGAGTAAATCTCACTATGCTTAGGTGACTCAGTGTAATAAGCATATGGACTACCTTCATGGGAGTAGTTTGAACTATGAGCATGAGAGTCATTATTTGGTATCAATGGGGTTAGTGGCACCAATGCTCTATTTGGATTTTCCTCTCCCACAGCATACTTGACTGGAATCATGTTGGCAGGAGCTGGTGGTTGGTTTCCCAAGACTGGTTGTGGCCTATATTGTGCCTGATATTGCTATTGTGGTCGATAATATGGCTGTTGGTATTGCTTCTGATACCTACCTTGTTGGTAAGGTTGCTGACAAGTTTGTCTAACAGCCTGCCTATTGTAGGGACAATCTTGAGCCGTGTGGTTCGTGTATTTTCTCTCAATAGTGCAATATGGAGCATTCCTTTCTCTAATGTTTTGGTTTTGCATTGGGCATACGTTAGCCATGTGGTCCCCTCCACAGGTATAACATCGGTTCAATGAGGTGACTCTTTGTGTTTGTCTATTTTGGACTCCCAGCTTCTTGGCAACTTGCTCAGCTATCTCATCTATTTCCGTGGAGATTTTTGAAGTATGACTAGTAGAACTATCAGAATCCTTATAGAGTTTGGACAATCCTAACTCCTCACCCAAGTTATCTTCTATGTCAATGCACGTCCGCACACACTCTTCTATGGATCTCGGCTCTTTCAGGTACACATATGATCTTAACTTTGTGCTCGGTAAGCCATCTAAGAACAAAGCCACTTGTTTGGCTAGTGTGGGTAACTCTGGAATAGGGCATCTTTCTAAGTACTGTTTGAACCTTCTTCCTGCTAGTCGCACTGTTTCTTGGGGTGTCTGCTTGAAACTGTGGATCAAAGATGATGTGTTATGCCTGATACCACTCTTGGAAAAATTCTACAATGAATTCATCTAGCAGTTGACCTATATCGCGATAGTTTCGACTACTTAGTGGTTGAAACCAAGCCAAGGCAGTGCCCTTAAGAGTCAAACCAAATGCCTCATACTGGGTGAACAAATCCTCAACCTGTTCAGCTCTTAGCACTTGTTTGAACTCGGCCACATGATCATAAGGATCTCCTGACCCGTCAAAATAATTCTTCATTGCCTTGATCACTTGAGTGGGTCTAAGGGTTCTTGTGTGCTCTCGTGGTCAAGGCAATGGAAAATCATGTTCATCTCTTTGTTGCCTATGTGCTTGATGTCTCTCTCTTTCAGGTCTTTCATTTTCAAATCCTGCTCTATTTCTTCCCACACGATGTGAAAAACTTACCTCAGGTTGCTCTCTAGTTCTTTCTCTCTGGGCTTCATGAGCTTGAGATGAACCCACTCCGTGGAGGCCATGGGAAATATTGGATCTTGGTAGAGGGAAAACCAATTCACTCTTCCAAGTATATGCGTGTCTATTATGTTCTGTTACCAAGAACATCTTCTCTGATGTGTTGTCCAGGTAGACAACTTTGCCTGGTATCTCTGGATCCTTGAACTTGTAGATGATGACTATGCCCAATTGGCTAGGTTGATCTGGCTTGAATCTCCAAAAGGCTTCCTCTGTTTCTCTATTCAAGAATAGTTCTATGCTTTTGTTATCTTGAGGAATCCAGTCTGGAGTGATCACTCTGGTCAAAACTGACTTACCTCTAGGAGTATGGGGTCCTTATCCTACATTTCCTTGTTCTAGGTCTCCTATCTCATTCTCAGGAATGACATTTCCAAACTCATCAGTCCTATCTGGTAGGTTGGTGACCACATACATGGTTCCTTCTTTATCAATGTATGAACCCTCTTCGAACGTGACCACCGGGTGTTCAAGTCCAAAGGGTTGATCTGGATTTTTGAGTTGGACCACTAATCGCCTCATGCCATCCTCATAGATGCGAGCACCTAATCGGTTGGTCCGAATATATTCCAATTGTGTCTTATAGGGACCTTCTGGTGTTTGTAGATGGGCAGTTCCTGAGCCACCTGCAGGTTTCCCCATGCTAAAAGACATTTCTGAGTCACTTGTGTCAGAGTTTAGTACGTAAGGACAACCACTTAGTTGTTGTGCCCAAGACTTAGCTGTATGGTTGACACTAGACTGAGAAGATCTAATGCTTTCTCTATCCTTGCCTAGGTGTCTACCAGATCTCAGGTTCATAAGCTTTGTTTAAGAGTCCAAAATTTCCCCTTGGTATGGTTCAAAATCCTTTGGAGTCCCCTTCATTCCCTAGTCCCACTTGAGGGTCAACTTCAAATTAGTCTATCTGAAAATCAATGCATTATTCTTATAAAAAACAGTTGAGGTTGTGTAGGATTCGAAACGAGCTTTCCAACAAGCTATAGAGCTCAAAAAATGGACTTTGGATGAAAACGTTATGTCAAATCAGGCTCTTGGGGGTCAAAACAGGCAAACAAGCACTTATTGAAAAATCACGATTTTGTATGAAATCAGAGAATCGCGATTTTATGAACATCAAGAGAATCGCGATTTTATGAATATCAAGAGAATCGCGATGCTATGAACTTCAAGAGAATCGCAATGCTATGAAATCAGAGAATCGCGATCCTGTGAAACCAAGAGAATCGCAATTGTGTAAAATCAGAGAATCGCGATTGTGTAAAATCAGAGAATCGCGATTGTGTGAAATCAGAGAATCGCGATTTTGTACCTTGAGAATTGTGTTTTCACAAAATCCTGTTTTTTGCTGAAAATCATGATTTGTGAGAATCGCGATTTTGAGCACAGGATCGTGTTTTTGAAAATCGTGATTTTGAGCAGAGGATTGTGTTTTTGAAAATCGCGATTGTGAGCTTAGAATCGTGTTTTCACAGAATCGTGTTTTCACAGAATCGTGTTTTCACAGAATCGTGTTTTTGACATGAAAATCGCGATTGCCAACAGAGAATCGTGTTTTAGAGAATCGTGTCTTAGAGAATCGTGTTCTAGAGAATCACGATTTTGTCTCAAAGAATTGTGGTTTCCAAAAATTTAGAAATCGCGATTTTGAGCACAACCACAGAATCGTGTTTTCTCAGAATCGTGTTTTCACAGAATCGTGTTTTGAAAATCGCGATTTTTGTCTTAGAGAATCATGGTTTCCAAAAATTTAGAGAATCGCGATTTTGAGCACAACCACCAAATCGTGTTTTCTCAGAATTGTGTTTTTTTTTTTGGCTGAAAATCGTGATTTGTGAGAATCGTGATTTTGAGCACAACAACATAATCGAGATTCTGAGAATGATCACATAATCGTTTTCTTTTCAAAAGGCTTTTAGGCGGGAAACAGAGAATCACGATTTTCAAAAAAAAATTTGAATTTTCACAGAATCGCGATGTTCATCACAGAATCGTGTTTTTTGGTGGGAACTTTGAATTTCTGAGCGCCGAGCAATGGCGAGCTCCGTATGTGCAGAAAATCATGAAAAAACACAGCGCTTGCACTCTCTTGCACTTCCTAACTCCTCCTCGCACAATAATGCATGAAAGATGGTATGAAAATGATGAAAATGCACTAAAAAACAAGAAATTTCTATGAAGAAGAAGATGGAAGAAGATGGAAATGGTGATGATGATGAAGATGAAGAAGAAAAATCAGAAAATGAACAAAAACGATAGTTTTTTTTTACCTTCCAACATCGCAAATCTACGATCTTACCATCACAACGCTCGTCCTCGAAGCTCTCTCCCCGGCAATGGCGCCAAAATTTGGTGTAGCTCAAGCGTAAGCACCACCTCCTTTACTTGTCAATCCACGGAGACGTGAGGACCGGTATGAAGACCACGAGCAAGTGAAGGCACAAGTGAGTGAGTGAAAGCACACAAACATGCACACACACATGCGCACAAGGTAAGATCAAAGAGAGGAACAATGGAAAGCTTCGATTGCAAAAGAGTTCTCTTACAAAAGCTCTATTCTCTAACAAGCTAACCCCAAAAATGAGCTCTCTAGCTCTTTTTATAGTTTTTTGAGTAGTTTTGGCCCTATCCAGACCTAGTGTTCGGCCTAGTTAAAAAGTAGGTTCCAGGGCTTATTTGAGGGCTCAAACGAAGTCTAAAAATTATGAAAATTGGTACGATGGTACTTCTAATACTCCTCAAGCTCGAGGACTCCTCGGCTTGAACAAAATGGAGTTATAAAAATAGAAAATAGTATTTACAATGGTTTTTAGTGATGAAAATCACTATTTTTGTAGGGATTTCTTCTGAAAATTTGACATACACTTCTTTGAGCTCCCTACTTGCTCCTTCTTCTTGTGTGTCCACCTCTTTGATGTGCTCCTGTGCTTTGTCCTTGACCTTCAGCTTCACCAGCATGGTAGATGCATGATTATGTGACAGGTGGTTCACATGGTTTCTTCTCCAGTGCAGCATTTGTGATGTGCATAATGCATATGGATATGCAGAGGTGATCCTATTGAGGATAGAGTATTTTTTTTAGTCTCTTATTACATTGCTAGTCTCTTGGATTGCCATCATTGTCTCTTCTTGGTTTGACGACACTGACTTTCCGAGATGGAAAGATCAGATGTGGCATACATTGGTTCGTATAGGGTTACACATGTATATGCATAGAGATGCAGAGAGGCCTCATGACATGCCTAACCATGTATGGATGGATCACCTAGTGGAGCATCACTTATGCTACCTAGTGGAGCATCACTTATACTCAGACATGTATGCTATGTGCCTTCATCCCGTATGAGCTTGATTTCAGTTAGCCAATTATAGGAGAGCAGATGTTATGCATTCCTTTGTGAGCATCATTTTCAGTTGCAGTTGGGATAACTTATGCTTGTCAGAGGTGCTAGGATTGGGCACATGTATCCATTGCATGTACTTCATGTGAGAGAGAGTCTCGTCTGAGTGGGAGTTCAACCTTATGTGCGATGTGAGACTCGTCATGTCTCATTTTGTCTACCTACAAATAGGCCTAGTGACAGTCATGATGCACATGTATGGTAGGATTCAGTTGCTCAGATGGATGCATTAAATATTCTTTATCATTCTTTAATAGAGTCACTATTCCCTAGAGCTCTTGCTTAATCTGAGGGTATCCTCTCTAGCAAACATTTAGTACTTTAGCTCCAAATGGAATCGCATACCTTTATCCATCATCATCCTCTTGTCCAATGGCCTAGCCTATATCCGTCGAACTCATATCTATGGTAATGTAGATTTGTTTATTGTCACTGTAATCGGCTTTTCTAAGAAGCAGTGCTTCTGCAAGTGCCTTCTTTAATTTCCTCACAGCTTGAGTATGGATGTCCTTCCATTGAAATCTTTTCCCTTTTCGAAGCAATTGATAGAGTGGGTCTGATAACATGGGAAAAATGAGGAATCCATACAACATTAGGGGAAAAAGTGAACCCTGCATGGACCTTGTAAGGATTCCTAATTTTCAGGGATTAAAATGGTTAATCGAAGAGATTAAGGGCCATGTAAAACAACTAGTGGTATTATAGAATAAATTAATATTTCATGAAATATTATCTTTGAATTCTAGAAAGAAAGATTTTGTGGCCTTTGGATCCTTCAATTTAATGGCCAAGATTAAAAGGAATGAGAAATTAGAGAGAGAGTCTGACATGTGCACAGGCCAAAAGATTCTCCCCAAATTTCTTTCTGGGCACACTTCTGCAAGAATCTCGATTGTTAGATCTACCCAAATCAAACTGTAGTCTGCATTCAAGACTCACAAAATTCTGCAGTTCATCAACTCCGTTCGATGTCCATCGTATCCAACGGTCGATGCACAAAGGTGCCATTTTCTTTAAGGAGATGATCCTCAACCATTAGATGATCATAAGATCCAATGGATAGGAGATAATGGTGCATTTCCCATGGGAATTCAAACAAGGCCATTCGATCAAGATCCTCATCCAATCGTGTACGATGTTTGGTGCTCAGTCTCATCATTACTATGATCTATGCCACTCGATTTGAATCCAATCCAATGGTCAAGGATCAAATTTGCCTTGAATTTTGTTCTTTTATCTAAGCCTTTGGATTTATAAGGCAATCCAATGGTTGTAAATAAAATTCAAGGTTTTCAAAACCATTCTCCAAACAAAACCCACTAGTTCTATCTGGTTTTTCCATGTTTGACCACACAAAAAAAAGGGAAGCCTATGTCTAGCTTGTGTGATTAAGGGACTAGACTATGTCCACCACCTTCCTCTCATTGGTCCATTCTTAATCACTCCTTAATCTAAAATGCCCATGCAGGGTTCATTTTTTCCCTAAGGACATAGAAAACACATGCCCCAAGAAATATCCTCACCTCAATGATCAAGGAGAAGACCTCTTTCATGTGTTGAATGGCATCTACTTTCTTCGGACATCGCTTTCTTCCTTTAGGACCACATAGGCTTCCTACAATTAGTACCTCTTGCACTCCAAATACAGAGTTCTCTGCAGATAATGTCAAATGAACCTCTTCCAACCGACTAAGAATGGATTCATAGTCATTTATGTGATTTTTAACAAATTTTGGACATCCATCTTTGTCAACAATCTCATCTTTATCTTTTTCCTTGCAACCTTTAATAGGGACATCATCAATGAATGGCATGGTCAGATGTAGAATAAAATTCCTAAACACCTTATGTATACCATTCATCATATGTGCCACCATGTTTGTGGTGCCTTGTGGCAAAGTGTACATGCGCACGAGCCCAAGTGGTGTCCTCATATTCGTCAAGTCACGACTCTCGAGGGCTAGCTAGAATTGGTCATACCCAGAGTGAAAGTTCCCCATCGAATAGATATATCTTCTTGCAAAGGCTTCTGCGTACTCATCTATGACTCAGGTCCCGTTCCCATATTTCTGATTGTCACCTTATTTATCGGCTATAGATCCTGAATAAATCTCAGTGAACCGTTTTTCTTTGATACAGCGAACCAAGAGTTAGAATAGGGAGCACTTGATGGCTCAAGAATCCCCATTCTAATCTTTTCATTCAACAGATCAATCAACTTTGAAATGTGAGCTTTTGGTAGTGGAATTGGTCAAAGATTCCAAGGTACATGTGGTATCATAAAAAATTATCATGGGTGACACCACAGATGGATCTACACACCTAATTTCCTAGGCATTGAAAGAAAAATCATTTCCATGTCTAAATATCATTTGGCAGAATACATTCCTCTCTTTTTCACTAAGAAACGCATCATTTCCCAATTGGATTTGCTCAAGTGTTTCTTTAATGAGTTCGTGCCCTATTCTTCTTTTATCTCTAAGAGGTGGTTGGGCTTTTGTACCATCCATAAGTTTGTTACTATTTTCAGGAACCAAAACTGCAATTGGTTTAATATTTTTATCGACCGTTTTATATTTTGTTTCAACAGAAGCTTCTTTTCCTTTTTCATCTTGCTCAAACTTTACTATTTCCTTGTACATGGAAATAGAGTGCACTTGAATCGTGTAGTCAATCCTCCTTCCTTCAACCAAATCATGCAAATCAAACAACATATCTGCAAAAGTTATCTCATCAAAAACTCCAGAGATTTCCTCATCGAAGTACTCTACGTCCATTCTCAGAAAAAACGCAAAACTAAAAAGAACTTGTTGAAGAAAGTGCTATGAAACTTGATATGAACATATTTACATTCGAGTTCTTTTCACTATCCAAGCTTCGATAGTCCCAATTTATGAAACCTTCATTTTAAAACTTTGATCTTCCAGTTCTTCAGGAATAGATCTTGTCCAAAGAGAAGTTCTATTCCTAAAAGGGTCTACACAAACCATCATAACTTGGACCGCTTTCTTTCCATCCTTGCTTTGGATTCGCACATAGGCTGATCCATCCTCCAAGACTCTTGTCGTCATCCTCAAGGTAGTAATGTATGGCTTCCCTAAAATGAACGAGTAGCTAGAATGATCTTGAATGAAAAAGTTTTGATAATCACAAACATCCCCAAGTGTGACTAGTACCTATGGGCATGCACCAAATAGTTCTCCTGGCATCGTATTAGCAGTGTGGATTCTCCAACTTGGTTGCATATCTATTGTCCATTTCCTTTTCATGTAGAAATCTTTGGACATTAAGTTGATTTCAGATCCATGATTGATAAGAGCAATGACAAATGTACTAATTTTATCTAATCGTACCAATGTCTAAGTCTTGACTGGAGCCCAATGATCATTAGTATAATGACTTTAAGCAGTTATATCTGGAGAATTCCGCTCCAAGTACATCTCCTCATGTGCGCATGGTTGCATGCTAGTTTCAATTTGCTCAAGTGCATTTTTCAATTCTTGTAATTACGCTTGCACAACTTGAACAAGTGTTTCTTCATCCATCTTCTCAGTCTCTTACATGTCGGTTGTTGGCTACCATTTTCTCCTTAAGAGGTCGAT
Organism: Ceratopteris richardii; assembly: GCA_020310875.1. Classification (NCBI taxonomy): domain Eukaryota; kingdom Viridiplantae; phylum Streptophyta; class Polypodiopsida; order Polypodiales; family Pteridaceae; genus Ceratopteris; species Ceratopteris richardii. The sequence continues at coordinate 137,888,219 of CM035410.1, read as the reverse complement.
TATTACTTCTAGAAATTCCTGTTCAGCTATTCCGAGCAGCTCACCTAGTGTAAATTCGATCACACTGTCAAGCACTCTTTTCTCAAGTACTTGTTTTAAATCCATGGCTTGCTCAATGTGTGATTTTAGCATATATGATGGATTTTTCACCTTTCCTTGCCCTCTCCTTGCGAGTTTCATCTCTTGATCTTGAGGTGGATTATTGACTTCAGTAGGAACTGGCATCTCAATAGAAGTAGGGTTTGAGCTTGAGTTGGGATTTGATTTGGTTGGATTATTGTTGGTTGTAATGGTGGAATTACTTGAGTGGTTGGCTTGTTTGTATTGGTTGATTTTGATTTGGTGTTTGAGATTGTTCTTGTGAAGCTTCTACTTGACACCTGGTTATTCTTTTCTCTTCTCCATCCTCATTGGTTCTCCTCCGTTTTTCTTCCACTAATGCCTCATGTTCCACTAAAGATCATAAATAAGTAACAATGGAGAGAATATCTATAGGATCGTCCCATCCGATTACACCTCGGATCTCATTGCTTGTTGATTTCAAGATTTCATGATGCATCTTTCCCCAATCTAGGGACTTATCACCTTAGACCATAATTCTGTGTCACTATTTTCATCAATTACTTGACACACGTATGTAGATGTATAAGTGTTGATGCAACATTACTAGAAATACTAGGAAAAAACACTCTTATGCCTCTCGACCAAAGTTAATATTTATCTTTTCTCCTGTTTTTGAGTCATAAATCATCTTCTCTTTTATAAAAACTAGGTTCTTAGCCAATGCTTCTTTAAATCTCTCACACGAATATCTGTTGTGCTCCAAGGAGTCACACAAGATGCACCTTTTAATTTCAGGAGTTTTCTGAGCTTTATTGTAAGTTGCTTGCAGGGTTTGGGACTCCATCATCTGCTTAACACTCTGGATCGTTAGATCACTAAACCTTTTAAACATCTCTTCCATGGTGTTGGGAGGCACAACATCCTTTCGAGATGGTTGATTAACTTGAGCATTTGGGGCAGGCTGATGTAATGCTTGTATTTGCTCTTCTTGCAGATCCTCTTGCCAATCTTGCATGAGTTTTTCCATAGCTCTTTTCTTTTCTACATATCTCTTCACTACTGCTTCTACCTCATCCCAATTCTTTGTAAGCCTAGAATCTGTCTCCATGTCTTGCAATTGTGGGAGAAGTTCCTCATGGGCCTTTATATCTATCGCTTATAAAAACAATGATACCATTTCATGTTCTATTCCTCTCCTATCATGTTTCATCAAGTCATCATACTGAGGTCAAAATCCCTTTTTATATCCAGAATGGTTTGGTCTTTCGCTTTGTGAATCCACTTTAATAACGCTTCTCAAGTTACTTTATAAATATCCTCGAGAGGGAACATTTTTATTAGAGCCAATTTGTATTGTGGCCACCTCATTTTTGCCTCCATTGTTAATCGATCATGTAAGTGCAACTCTGACACATATATGAAAGTTTCAATAAGTTCTATATCATTTAGGGGAGTAAGCCTAGTTCTGAGGTATCGAGCTTCAGCTCGTATTCCTTGCAAAATCTTGTGATATTTTTACCATCAAAGTAACCACTCCATTTAATAACTTATTCGTGGAATGCTTGAATGGCACTTTACCTTTTTTCGTTCTGCTGGAAGTGCAAGAACTGAGTTATAACATCCATCTGGGGAATTGCAGTGTCGCCCATAAACAATCAAACGATAAGAGCTTTTCAAACTACACTTCTTGCTACTCCTAAGTTCGAAGTCTGTACACTCATCTCCTTTCACATCAGGTTCACCAGGTATGTCGGGGATTCATGGAAAGGAAAGAGACCATGCCGATACTTCTTTGCAACAAGACAGCATACCTCTTTCTATTTCTCTAGTTAGCACTCTTGTTGTTTCTAGGATTTCTAGTGCTTCTTGTTGTCTCTAGGTTATAATATAGTAGTATAGGTGGTGGACGTTAATTCCTTGAAGCATTGAAGACACAAGAGTAAACTCTGGCATAAGATTCCTAAACTTGGAGCTCTCTCATCACAAACGTTTTGAGCATCCGAACCAACTCATGAACTGGTTCTAAAGTTGAGTGTTTTTAAAGTTTTCATCATTTTCTCAGTTCAGAGATAAGTTCTTAAATGGATTTATTTAAGTAGTGTTGGATGAGGCAAATGACGGTCAAAATGCAGACATGTAGGGAATACAAGAATGCTTCCATGTGTTTCACCACTTTTTGCTTACGCTTTAAGCACTCACCATTTGAAATTTCTTCTAATTAGCCATATGATAGAATCGTGTATATCTGAAGGATGACCTTTCTCATGATAGGAAGCTCATCATAATTTCATATTTCCAAATGAACAAGCCATATGATAGAATCGTGTATATCTGAAGGATGACCTTTCTCATGATAGGAAGCTCATCATAATTTCATATTTCCAAATGAACAAAGTTGTTCATGTGATTTTTACCCCATACAAACACCCTTAGCGCACAAAACAAAGTTGTCATTGTTTCCATCATTTGTGGATGTATCAAATATAAAACACAAATACAATGACACCATTTACATAGGATGTTGAGCATGTTCAAAGAGAAAAATACAAAGAAAATGAGTTCTCTGTTTCACACATTTTACTAGTCTTCTCGTACGCCTGTTCATAGAAATGATTTCTGTTAAACTTCAAAGTCTAGCCAATGCCAAATGGGCTGCAATATGATTATGCTGAGAAATGAATCGTACTGATCATACCAAGACTTAAGCACATTATTTTCCTAAACTACATTAACAAAGATGAAAGAGATAATTCATATGTTCAGCACAGAGATTTCTACTCATTTTAGACTCAGACTAATTCGTCATAGTGTTAGCCACTTGCACATTTAAAACGTAAATGTATTGAATGAAGTTATGCACATGCACATGCTCTTGTAATTTTTTGGAACTTCATAGAACTACACAGTCTACGTGAGCACAAAGTTGATCAAGATAGGCAAACATTTACGTTAAGCAACGCTGATGTTCGATGAAATCACTTCAATTTAGATCAAAACGCATGTGATTCTTTCTTGTCAAATGAAAACTATATTTAAAAAGCATTGAAAATCACTCCGCACTATAGAGTTTTGTGATCATGTGCTTCAATAAGCATTAGAGAGAGGGGACATAAAAAGGAAACTATAAGCAATCTAAATAGAGATATGCAAAATGTCCTTCGTACCTTCTTTTTCCATTCTTAGTCCAAATTAGCATGTCTCGTTCTCTGTAATAGCTTTTCGTTTTCCTTCAATTCGACGAAAACTGAAGCTCTCCGGAGAAAGAATCTGCCATTTAGCTTGACAAAAAAAAAAAAAACTTCTTTGTTGCTTTTCAACATCCATTCCTTAATTATGTTGCACACATCTCTGAACAGTACATTTGCATCATCTCCTTTTATATCAAAAAGAGATGCAACTATTCTGGTCCAAGCATCACTGGCCTTTGTCTTTTCTAGCACGAAGAACGACAGAGCCCTCTGCAGCTCTCAATAGGACACCTTTAATCGTTGAGAGTGTACCACATTATCCTTGACAGCACTTTGGATTCAAGCTCTAGTATTTGGACAGTAGTCGATTCGGACTTCACCACCTTGAATCTGCCCAAAAGGAGTCCCAATCTTGTGAGGAGAGATAATTGCATGGAATCCTCTTTGCAGAGGTATCCCTCCTCCTTCCTTCCAGCAGCTGTTCTTGATAGGGGTCATCCCTCCTCTTCTCTATCCCCTTCCACCTCGTGCGCATCTACAAAATGTCTAGTTTTCTCAAAAGGAAAAGCTCCCAAAATCTGGCCATGTTCCCCCTCCTAAAATGAGTCCCCCCCTCTATGTGATGACTGTAAAGGCCTTTCCTTCTTGAATAGAAGTCTCGAGGTCTCCCCCCCCCCTCCCCGTCGAGGCAGGCCAAACTTCTTGTTTTCTCCTCTTCTCCATAGCCTGCTAGCCTCATTTCTTCTCGATTCATTGTGCTGCCAGAAGATTGCTAATTTTGGCTCGATGGCCCATGAAGAGAATCCACACATGGATCTCAAGTGGCATTTCTTGCATGATATTTGACAACACCAAGCTCCAGATAAAATTCCATCACACCACAATGCAAAGAAACTTTTTGACCATAGCTTATAGTGGTTACATATGAATTCTTTGACCACTTCCCCTTAACATGCGAACTAGGAAGAGCTGAAGTGTCTAGAGTCTCTTGAGTCTCATCTAAGCATTTTGTCCTTCCTAAGAGATCTATTATGCAATTTTGATGTTCCATATCTAGTTTCAGACCTTACTTGTACTCCATCTATAGAAGAAGCTAACTAGCTTCATAAAAAAGGCCAACATGACTGCATATAGAAAGTATGTTGACAAAGGTGAGTGCATTAAGAGGGGCACTTTAAACATCCATAGTAGAAAGCAGAAGATTCAAAAAGTACCCCATACTTTGCACAGGTAGAAAGAAGACTTAATATAAGAGGCCTTTCCTGGTAGCAAACCTTCCTATTGCATTTGCTCATAAACCTGAAGAGAAACTCTTGAAACTCCCATGGTTCTTACACATGTTAGCTAGAGCAGTAGTGAGAACAACATGCTTCTCCAATCCTTTAGATGAGCTTTCAATTGGTGCTTCGAATTCGGTTTGCTAGCTTCATTCCCATATCACGACCATAGCAGGCAATGGCCGCCCACGCTCTATTGCCCATGTATAGTCCTCCATGGAAGGTTGCCCATTATCCTATATATACATGACTTCTGCACTACATGAGATATCAAATCCATATACACTTAGGTACACACATATGAATGAATTGTATTCACATATACACATAGAGTTATACATATACATGCACATACATATACACACACATACACATGCACATGCACATACGCATACACACATATACACTTACACATGCACATGCACATACATACATATACACACACATACACATGCACATACATACATATACACACACATACATATACACTTAGGTACACACATATGAATGAATTATATAATTAAAGTAATAAAACACATATACACATGCACACACACATGCACATACCTACATATACACATATACATGCAGATACACACATATACACATAGAGTTACACATATACATGCACATACATATACACATACATACACTTAACGATTCTCAGATGAGAGTCATGGATGTGTGCACATGCCTGATGGTACGACATATGATATTGAGGGTGCAGGAGATGTATGCCTTATGCTACCTAGTGGAGCATCACTTATAATTAGACATGTACGTTATGTGCCTTCATTCCCTATGAGCTTGATTTCAGTTAGCGAGTTACAGGAGAGCAGATGTTATGCATTTCTTAGTGAGCATCATTTTCAGTTGCAGTTGGGACAGCTTATGCTTGTCAGAGGTGCTAGGGTTGGGCATAGGTATCCACTGCAAGTACTTCATGTGAGAGACAGTCTCGCCTCAGTGGGACTTCAGCCTTATGTGCGATGTGAGACTCGTCATGTCTCATTTTTTCTACCTACACATAGGTCTATTGACATTCATGATGCACATGTATGGCAGGATTCAGATGCTCAGATGGATGCACATGTAGAGCATGTTTTGGATGCTCATGATGCTTATATAGAGCATGGTTTTGTTGATCATGTGGATGCTCATTTGGAGCACACTTTGGATGATCAGTTGGATGCTTTAGAGCATAATGTGGATACTCATGTAGAGCATTGTGATGATACTCAGTTAGAGTTTGATCATCAATCTGACCTTGGTGTTGATGTTGTGCAGTTAGCTCATTTGGAGCATGATGATACACTTGGTGTGGTAGAGCAGGATAGCTCTTATGATACACAGTGTATGTTAGAGCATATTAGCTCTCAGGATGCACAGCTAGACACATCCTTAGTTGAGAGGATGGCTGATTTAGATGTTGATGAGTCAGCAATTATGCAGTCATTCTTGGATTCACTCATGCCAAATGTTGATACAGATATGTCAGGACATGTTGGTCTTGATGATGGTGCTTTGGATGCCTTGGATACAGGCATGGCTGACATACTTAGGTTAGCTAGGATAGCACATGTTTCGTCAGGATACGGGAGTCTGATGTATGAGTTGTTATGCTCGAGACCAGACATTGCAGTTGCTATTGGAGCATTTGCACTTGGACTTGTTAGTCGTTCAATGATTGACACAGGCATAGCACGAGTGGGAGCTTTGCAGGAACTTCATCAGTTCTTGCATCAGTCAGATGTGAGCTCGACCCTTATCGATATGAGTCTAAAGCAGTTTGAGATGCATGGATACACCTTGTTCGAGGCAGTTGGTGTAGGCTGATCTGGTATGGGTAGAGATTTGGACTCTTCCTTTACATTATTGTATAGTCTTACATCATTCTTTGTATATTTTTCACTTATGGTCACATTGACCCTTAAGTGGGAGATTGTTGGGAATGTAAGGATCATGTGACCTTACCCCCATATTCATGTATATATATCATATATAGAGCATTGACTCAAGAGAGATCATTATGTGGGTTTCGAGGCTCCCACGCATGTCCACGCATCTTTCATCTCTTCTCTCTCCCTCCATCTCCTCCTTCCTCCTCTTGTTCTACACACGAAATCCCTTCAAAAATAAAATAATTATATTAAATTTAATAATACTCACAAAGGCATCAGGATGATCTTGCATATACTCGCTCAAATGCCGATATCCAAAATGTGTAGCATACTCGATCTCATGTTTCGTAGGATATCGGCCATAATCCTTCCGCTGCATTGAAACAAATAAAAAAGATGAGTTGCTTGCATTTTAACTAAAATAAAAATTATACTCACAATAACACATATACTTATAAATGTAGCTACAAAACCATTATGGCCCATTTGGCCTAGGTGCGATGTATGGCCTGACTCCACTCTCTTCTTTGCAGTTTATATTTTTTTGATAGAGTTAGTTATTTTTCCAAGCACCTAATAATGGGTTTTTGTTGTTATATATTTTGATAGGTCATTTTGAAGTTTGACTGGTTTCGAGCCGAGTATAAAGGTAGTAATTCCACATTAAGAAAGGAATTATCTGGGTTTTGGGCAATTGATTCTTGCAAGGTAATGCGATCTACTAAAGAACCATATATTCTTCCTAGGCATATTGAACAAGCATTTTTTTATAAAAACCCAGATGCTCATCCTTGGTGGCAAATAGAAATTAGAATCAGTATACGTGATAATGATACTTATCTTTTTGATGAACAGGATAATTCTCTACATCAACATCTCAAATAGAAATTAGAATCAGTATACGTGATAATGATACTTATCTTTTTGATGAACAGGATAATTCTCTACATGCTGATTCTACTGGTGAGGAAGAGGAATTACGAGAAATAGATATTAATCCATCAAAAGATGATGTGATTCATGAGAACATAGATTTAACAATAGAAGAAATAAATGAAATCAATAAGGATCATAAAGATGAGACTATATTGATGTCTTACCAAAATGATGGCAATAATGAAAACATATGAGCAGATTAGATAGTAAATTCTACTCTAGTTATCAATCAATAACTTGAAGCTTTTGAATGGATATCAGATAATATATTTTTTAATTAACTTGAATAATGATGAATCCTACTAGAGATGAAATCATGTTCTTCTAAGTTAGAACATGAAGCTCGGGGGTATGCCTAATTATTTTATACATAGCTTTATCTTCGAGGAGCATGTATATATGTATATGTGTCTATGTGTAAATATGTACATGTAAATATATATGCATGTATATATATGTTTATGTGTGCATGTAGGCATGTATATGTGATGTGTGCATGTATATATGTATATATGTCTATGTGTAAATGTGTACATGTAAATATGTATGCATGTATATATATATTTATGTGTGCATTTAGGCATGTATGTGTGATGCATAATATATCTACTCCATTTTATATTTATGTATGTGCATCTACATGATGTGTATATATCTTTATATATATTATGATCCTTGTTGATTCGAGTAGCTATATATAGAGGCATACGGTTGGGAGGAGAGACATCTCTCTAGTAGGACGTCGGAGGAATGGATGCAATGTGTACATATACTTCAAAAATATGTCTAAAAGGTTGAATTAGAGTTTTTAAATTAGGGGTTTTAAAACCCTTATATCGAAATTAGTGTTTTCAATTTAGGATTTTTGAAATAGGATTTATTTATTTATTTATTTATTTATGCGTATGCATGTGTTGTGTATGTATGTGTATCTATATGTGCATATGCATATGTTGTGTGTGTGTGTGTATATATGCATGTGTATATGTATATATGCATGTAAATATGATTATATGAGTCTAAATGTGTGTACATATGATTATGCATGTGTATGTGTATGTGATTATGTGTACGTGTATGTGAGTTTGTGTATGTGTCTATGTGTATTCATTATATGTGTGTAACTGCATGCATGTGTATGTGTGTGTAAAAATGTGCATGTATGTGTGTGTATGTATAAATGTGCATGTATGTGTATATGTGTGTAAATGTGCATGTATGATCTATATGTGTGTGTATGCGTGTATTTATACCTGTAGTCTCACTCTTTTCTCTCTCTCTCTCTCTCATATACATACATACATGCATAAACACACATACTCATATCCACATATATATACATAAAAGCAGTGCATACCGTGCATTATCGCGACGATGAGCCATAAGTGTCTGCATCTTTTTAGACACCACTTAAGCGACCATCATGTCCCAAACTCTGTCTCAAGTGAACTAAGTACGTATTTTTTATCTCTCTCATCATGCTCACTAAAAAAATAAAAAAAATAATGTAAATAAGACATAAGATATTTATTTCAATTTATATGTAAAATTTTTACTTACTTCCATGGTTAAGTGGACAAAGCGTAGGTAAGAGTCGCATAGTGCTTGCATTCATCTCTTGAACTCAAATCCATTCCCTATGTACACAATGTTCCCCTCCGGCTCTATATCGCACTCTAGTCCTAAGGTGCCTATGCATGTCCTCATAGGCAACTCTGCTCTGCTATCACGATTTGGAGGTGGTATAGATGTCTTGAAAATAGATAGATAACAATAAGTAAAAATATGTGTTATAATATCATTAAAAAAGTTTATGAAAAAAAAAACATACTTATGAGCAGATAGCTCTCTTCCTGCATGCGGAGCCGTAGAAGAGCCCTCCTCTGATCGCTGGGTAAGCATCTGGATCGTACAGTCCAGCTCCTCATCAGACATCTCTGAGTAATCACACATGATGGCCCCTAGAGTATCAGACGGAACTCTTGCTCTCATAAGACTTTTTATGAGAGTGAGTTTCGCCTTTCTCTCTCTACTAGGATCCACAATACCTAACATATAAAACAAAATGGTTAGAAATCAATATATATACGTGTACATATGTATGTGTCTATGCATTAAGTATGTGTATGTATGCATGTGTGTGTCTATGTATGTGCGTGTATGTGTGTGTGTATGTGTGTATGCATGTGTATGTGTGTGCATGCATCATTATGTGTGTATGTGTCTATGTGTCTATGTGTGTATGTGTGTGTGTGTATATGTGTGTGTATGTGTGTGTGTCTATGTGTATGTGTGTGCATCTATGAGTGTGCATGTGTTTATGTGTGTGTATGTGTCTATGTGTGTGTATGTGTCTATGTGTGTATGTGTATGCATGTATGTATGCATATGTGTGTGTATGTGTGTGTATGCATTATGTATGCATGTGTGTGTATGCATTATGTATGTGTATGTATGCATCTATGTATGTATGTATGCATATGCATATGCATTATGTATGTATATGTATGCATGTATGTGTATGTGTGAGTATGTCTCTCTATGTGTGTGTGTATGCATATATGTGTGTGTATGTGTGTATGTGTGTGTTCATGTGTTTGTATGTGTGTATGCATGTGTATGTGTGTGTATGCATCATTATGTGTATATGTGTCTATGTGTGTATGTGTAGTGTATATGTGTGTGTGTGTCTATGTGTATGTGTGTGTGTCTATGAGTGTGTATGTGTTTATGTGTATGTATGTATCTATGTGTGTGTATGTGTCTATGTGTGTATGTGTATGCATGTATGTATGCATATATGTGTATATGCATGTGTATGTGTGTGTATGCATCATTATGTGTGTATGTGTCTATGTGTGTATGTTTGTGTGTGTATATGTGTGTGTGTATGTGTATGTGTCTATGTGTATCTGTCGCTATGCGTCTATGAGTGTGTATGTGTTTATGTGTGTGTACGTGTCTATGTGTGTGTATGTGTCTATGTGTGTATGTGTATTCATGTATGTATGCATATGTGTGTATGTGTGTGTGTATGCATTATGTATGCATATGTGTGTGCATGCATTATGTATGTGTATGTAAGCATGTGCATTATGTATGCATGTAAGTATGTATGTATGCATATGCATATGCATTATGTATGCATATGTATGCATGTATGTGTATGTGTATGTGTGTGTATGTCTCTCTATGTGTGTGTGTATGCATATATGTGTGTGTATGTGTGTGTATATGTGTGTATGTGTGTGTATATGTGTTTGTATGTGTGTGTGTCTATGTGTATGTGTGTATGTGTGTATGCATGTGTATGTGTGTGTATGCATCATTATGTGTGTATGTGTGTATATGTGTGTGTATATGTGTGTGTATGTGTGTGTGTGTCTATGTGTATGTGTGTGTAGCTATGAGTGTGTATGTGTTTATGTGTGTGTATGTGTCTATGTGTGTATGTGTGTTTATGTATCTATGCATGTGCATTATGTATGCATGTAAGTATGATTGTATGCATATGCATATGCATTATGTATGCATATGTATGCATGTATGTGTATATGTGTCTATGTCTCTCTATGTGTGTGTGTATGCATATATGTGTGTGTATGTATGTATGTGTGTGTATATGTGTCTATATGTGTGTATGCATGTGTATGTGTGTGTATGCATCATTATGTGTGTATGTGTCTATGTGTGTATGTGTGTGTGTATATGTGTGTGTGTGTCTATGTGTATGTGTGTGTATCTATGAGTGTGTATGTATTAATGTGTGTGTATGTGTCTGTGTGTATGTGTATGCATGTATGTATGCATATGTATGTGTATGCATGTGTATGTGTGTGTATGCATCATTATGTGTGTATGTGTCTATGTGTGTATGTGTTTGTGTATATGTGTGTGTGTATGTGTGTGTGTCTATGTGTATGTGTCGCTATGCATCTATGAGTGTGTATGTGTTTATGTGTGTGTATGTGTGTATGTGTGTGTATGTGTCTATGTGTGTATGTGTATGCATGTATGTATGCATAGGTGTGTGTATGTGTGTGTATGCATTATCTATGCATATGTGTGTGTATGCCTTATGTATGTGTATGTATGCCTTATGTATGTGTATGTATGCATGTAAGGATGTATGTATGCATATGTATGCATGTATGTGTATGTGTGTGTATGTCTCTCTATGTGTGTGTATGCATATATGTGTGTGTATGTGTGTGTATATGTGCGTGTATGTGTGTATGCATGTGTATGTGTGTGAATGCATCATTATGTGTGTATGTGTCTATGTGTTTATGTGTGTGTGTATATGTGTGTGTATGTCTGTGCGCGTCTATGTGTATGTGTTTGTGTCTATGAGTGTGTATGTGTTTATGTGTGTGTATGTGTCTATGTGTGTGTATGTGTCTATGTGTGTATGTGTATGCATGTATGTATGCATATGTGTGTATGTGTGTGTATGCATTATGTATGCATATGTGTGTGTATGCATTATGTATGTGTATGTATGCATGTGCATTATGTATGCATATGCATTATGTATGTGTATGTATGCATGTGCATTATGTATGCATGTGCATTATGTATGCATATGTGTGTGTATGCATGTAAGTATGTATGTATGTAAGCATATGCATATGCATTATGTATGCATATGTATGCATGTATGTGTATGTGTGTGCATGTCTCTCTCTATGTGTGTGTATGCATATATGTGTGTGTATGTGTGTGTATGTGTGTGTGTATGTGTGTGTGTATGTGTGTAAGTGTGTAAGTGTGTATGTGTGTATGTGTGTGTATATGTATGTGTATATGTGTGTGCATGTGTATGCATTATGTGTGCATGTGTGTATGCAACATTATGTGTGTATGTGTGTATATGTGTGTGTATTTGTGTGTGTGTGTGTGTGTCTATGTGTATGTGTGTGTGTGTGTCTATGTGTGTATATGTGTGTGTATGCATATGTATGTGTGTGTAAGTGTGTGTGTGTGTGTGCGCATACCTTTCTTCAACGAGATGCATCTCTCTCTCTCTCTCGCTCTCTCTCTCTCTCCCTCTCTCTCTCTCTCTCTCTCTCTCTCTCTCTCTCTCTCTCTCTTTGTCTCTTCTTGCTCTCGCGTCCAAATCCCGTCACAAATGTGCCGGGAGAAATCAAATTTGTTTTTTACATTTCAGAGCGTCGCATATGCGACACTGTCCAGTTTGCCAACATCACAAATAATGTCGCTAGATAGCGACGGTATTTGCGACGCATTAATCTAGCGTCGCATAAGCGACGCAGACATCACTTATGCGACGAATGGCCGGAAAAAAAACAAAAATAGCACCGTTGCTTATGCGACGCTAGCCTCGCATAAGCGACGGTGCTAGTTTTTTTTTTGGCGTCGCTATGCCCCCCTATTTCTTGTAGTGTCTTGTATCATCTCTAGTCGAGTTGTTCATACCTATCAGTCCTAGGTTGTGGGACATCTTGTATCAGTCACGTATTCTTGTATCATTTCCAATTCGTGGGTGATCTTGTAATCAGAAGTGTATTTCCAAAATCTTGTCTACTCTAGTGAGAGAGCACAATCTAGTGCTCCCTTGATAGCATCTGACATAGCCTGAGAATCATGTACTCCACATGTTGAATCATTCACATATTTTTCATAGTCTATGAGCATATACAACCCACCAGATAAAATGCCAGAAGCAATAATCACATCGCCATTTGACATACCATGAAATATACATCTATCATCAAAAGATTTCACAACCAAGGCAATCTTGGCTAATGCAGAAACTAATAACATATTTTTCTTGATCCCTGGCATAGATAAAGCATCCAACAATGTGAAAGAACTACCATCAGCAGTAGTCAGAATGACCTTACCAACTCCCATGATAGGATAAAATGATTTATTGGTGCATGTGACAGTATTCCCTATAGGGGCAAGCTCGAGTGAAGTGAAGAAACTATGTTGTGAGGTAATATGTTTGGTTGCCCCATTATCAAAGTACCAAACATCTAAGTCTACTATAGACATATACTCTTCAGGAGAGGATGGATCAAAATTGCAAACAATAATAAATACCCATTCTTCATTCTACACTAGATTAGCAGACTCTATTTTCAGCGTAGAGGCCTCTACAACAACCATTCTAGCCTCTTTTGCAGCTAGTTTTGGACAATTCTTTATGACATGAGTATTTGATTTACATTACGTATAAAACAATTTTTTATTTTTTGTTTTCTCCTCTTCTCTGTCTTCCTTCTTTGATTGTCGAGAATTAGCAGATTTCTGCTTACTAGTAGAAGAGCTCCATTTATCTTTGCCCTTCTGACTAGCCAGGAAAACTTGATCTACAACACACATAATGGACTTGTTTTACCTAGACTGATCTTCTTGCAACAGAACAAAGACTAACTCCTTGTAGCTCAAGCGTAAGCACCACCTCCTTTACTTGTCAATCCGCGGAGACGTGAGGACCGGTATGAAGACCACGAGCAAGTGAAGGCACAAGTGCGTGAGTGAAAGCACACAAGCATGCACACACATACACACACACGCGCACAAAGTAAGATCAAAGAGAGGAACAATGGAAAGCTTAGATTGCAAAAGAGTTCTCTTACAAACGTTCTATTCTCTAACAATCTAACCCCCAAAATGAGCTCTCTAGCTCTTTTTATAGTTTTTTGACTAGTTTTGGCCCTGTCCAGACCTAGTGTCCGGCCTAGTTAAAAATTAGGTTCCAGGGCTTATTTGAGGGCTCAAACGAAGTCTAAAAATTATGAAAATTGGTACGATGGTACTTCTAATACTCCTCAAGCTCGAGGACTCCTCGGCTTGAACAAACTGAAGTTATAAAAATAGATAATGGTATTTACAATGGTTTTTAGTGATGAAAATCACTATTTTTGTAGGGGATTCATCTGAAAATTTGACATACACTTCATGGAGCTCCCTACTTGCTCCCTTTCCTTGTGTGTCCACCTTTTGATGTGCTTCCATGCTTTTTCCTTGACTTTGAGCTTCAACACTCCCCCCCTTCTCGAGTCTATCGTCCCTGACAGACCCTTGTTGTAGTGGTTGTTCCAAGTAGTGCCTTGAGAGGGAGCGTCCCGTCTGTCTGAACAAAAGTCGTCTGACTTCCAGATGTGTCTGGTTCTTCATCTATCAGTGCGAGTCTTTGCAAGTTGTAGTTTCTTGGTATATGCTTCTTCCTGGGATTCCAGCATGACTTTGTCGTTGTGAGTCTTCGTTGATGTTTTCTAGATCTTCCACAATTGATGTTCATAGTAGTCATGCCAAGTACTCCTAACCCATATTGAGTGATGAATAAGTGTGTTCGTGCATGGGTTGAGGAAAATCTGTGCCTTGTGCATGGCCTTGTAATGTAGCCCTATGAATGCTTACTTGGAAAATGCATTGGAAGAAGTATGGTGCAGAAATTGCGGGTCTTGAGCTAAGTGCTCAAGGATATGCTGACGAAGAGGTTTCCTAATCTATCATGGTTATGGTGTTGCCAGAGTAAAGATACTTACCATGGAGAAGGTTGATCGATGTTCATCTCTTCGTGTTGTACACTCGGCCTTTGGGATGGAACATTGTTGATGAATGTCCATGTTGATGGTCCACTGATGAAATCTGTTGAGTGGTTGATCCTCTCTCCTCTTTTCAAAGCAACATTTGCCAAATACTGAGAATTGAATTTCTTTATATTCTTTGGCAAACAACATTGGGTAACTACACCAAGCTGAGTTTCACATATTCTCTTTAGCTCACCATACGCAGGAGTCTTCTCCTCCAGAACTACCCTTTGCAGATATCTCCTTGGATGCTCTCGTACATGAAGTAGTTAAGCATCACTCAAGTTGTGGACCTTCAAGCTCTTCATTCCTACCATGGTAAGAGAAAATCATAATTGTAGATTTCATGCCAAGTGCTTGCCATCTACCAGATAAGGCAACAATAATATCATCTGCTAACCGAGACACACTTCTATCCCAACTGATAAATGCCCAGTAATCAATAGTTCCATCTTCAACTAAGCATGTCTCATTCATGTTTCATGAGCCAAACCTGGGAACAAGTTCTTCCTCTCTTTTTTTTTTTTCAAATTTAATAGGAACAATATCACAAAACAAGAAGACAGAATTTAGTATCAATCAATAAAAATCTTTGACATATGTCAATGTGCTCTTGTGCCTGGGATTCTCAAGTGTGTCTATGCACGGCCGTGTAATGTGGCCCTATATTAATGCATACTTTGGAAATGCATGACCTGAATGGTGCAAAAGATAGGGTTGTGCAAGGAGCACATGGTTGTCGATCGTCGAGGCCTGATGTCACCTGCAGATGTTGATGTCATCTTTGTTGGAGGTATCCATTGGATCTTGAGATGACCACTGATCCTTCCTCTTGATAGGGACCCATTTTAGAACAGCATTTGGCACTGTAGAGATTACTTCAGGCGTCTTCCTCGTTGGATGCTTTATGAACTGTGGTATCCAGTATGGTTGGCGCTTTGGTTCGATGGAGGCTACTTGTACTTTTGGCTTCCAAACCCATATCCTTTTTGCACGTCTTCCTACTATTGTTGAAGAGCTGATTTGATCTCCTTTCGGTCTCTGTACGTGGTTCTTACCCTCTTCTCCTTTTGGCTTCTTTGTTGAGACCTTTCGCATGTGGGAGAACATAGGTTGTTGTAGATGTAAGAGCTTCTTAGGTACCCACATCTGTAATTGCCCTTGTTGAGCTGCAGCTAACTTCTTAGGCACCCAAACTTGTTGGATACCTTGTGATTGAGCTTGTCTGAGCTGCTTCCTTCGTCTTCTGGCCTGGTTGGCTTCCCTAGATGGGATTTGTGGGGGCAAGGCTGGTGGTTGCTCTCCTTTGCGTACCCAGATCTGCTTCATGTTCGGAACTGCTTTCTTATCTAATGGTGTCTTTCTATTTGATGTAGCAGTTGTCGTGATCGGTTGTGTTTGCTTGTGTGGTGGACTCACTTCTATGGCTACTTGATTCTTTGGAGAAGAAGAAAGATCCACCCGCCTTCAAACCTGTTCTTCCACGATTGACTCGTTCTGCAACATAGAGCTTTTGACACATACAACATCTTCTTCCATATGATTAGTCTTAGAAGAACTACAAGATGTGACATCTGGATTTGTGAGCATGCCATTTTCTAGTTCTAATGTAAAGCATTGTCCCTGGACCCAAACTTGAAGAAGTTGACTTCTTAGGTTTAAATTGACTGCATTGTCATAAATCCAATCTTGTCCTAAGACAAGTGGTTCTGTAAGGTTCTCATCTTGACACACTAGCACTTTGACTTTCATTGGAACATCTTGCAGGTAGATGGGAAGTTCCACTTCGCCCAAACAAGGGGTTTCCACACCTCCCAATCCTATGAGATAAGCTTCTATGAGATTGATGTTCAACTGCAAGTTTTGGCAGTAGGATAGTCTAACTGCACTACTTGCAGCACCTGAGTCAATCAATGCTTTCACAGTCCTTGCATCCTTTCCTTGTCCTATCTCTATGGTCACAAATGGTCTTCGGTCAATGACTTGAGAAGTCGCTATGCCTGATTTTTGGCACATATCCATGTGATATTTTGGGGCTTTTGAGTGGACATCTAGGCCTAGTCGCCTTAACTTATTTCGCCTTATGCGCTCTCTAGCCTCGGCTTGGGCTTCTTCTCTCACCCTTAACTCCTCTTCTTTTCGCTTCTTAGCAGTGTTGAGTCTCGTAAGCATATCCTCTGTAAGAGGTTCTTGATATAACTTGACTCTACAACCACTGATATAGTTTGGCAAGATGTCTCCTTCTAGAGTGGCCAACTGAACTGCACCGCTAGTGGAAATTCTATTAATGATCATGGGTCCATATCCTCTTTTTTCCAACTTACGGGCATGTTGTTTTAGTGTGTAAACCAACACTAGATCTCCCTCTTTCAATCCCTTATCTTTGATGTGTGCATCAAAGTATGCCTTTTGCCTCTTCTTTGCAGCATAGATACCTGCCGCCGCGCGTAGCCTTGTCTCACCTAAGCGTTCTAGATCAAAGATCCTAGAGGACAATTCATGTCCATTCCACTCATGCTCTTGTGCTACTTTTAAAGCAGGGATTAAGAAATCCAGAGGTAACATCGCATTCTGTCCAAAGACCATCTGAAATGGGGTGGCATTGAGTACCGTTTTGTAGGCAACTCGGTAAGCCCAAATAGCATGATGAAGTTGTTTGTCCCAATCAGAGCGTTTATTATTTACCAATTTTGTCAATACGTTACAAAGGATCTTATTGGTACTCTCGGCTTGTCCGTTAGCTTGTGGGTGATAAGGGGCAGACTTTTTATGTATCACCAAGAATTCTTGGAGAAGATTTTCAATGACCTCAGTCAAGAAGTGTGTGCCTCTATCGCTCACTAACTCTATTGGTAGCCCATATCTCGTGAATACATTCTCGAATAAGAACTTAGCCGTCGTCTAAGCATCATTCTTTGTTGTGGCTTTCACCTCTACCCACTTTGTAAGGTAATCTGTGACTACAATAATATACTCTGCATGGGAGTTTCTAGCAGGGGGATTAATAGGACCGATGAACTCTATGCCCCACTTGGAAAATGCACGCCCTCCCATCATTGGCCTTAAGGGCATCTCGTCTTTTCTAACTGGATATTGTGCACGTTGGCATGTGTCACATTTCTTCACATAGGTATGTGCGCCCATATGAAGAGTGGGCCACCAAAGTCCTGAGAATAGAATGGTCTTGATCACTCGGTCAGGACCAAAATGTCCACCTGCAACACCGCTGTGTGCAGTTTCTAAGACTTTGAAATAATCTGATTCGTGAACGCACAGTCTTAAGTAACCATCTTTGCCTCTTCGGTATAGGTTGTCTCCTACTAGGGCATAGCCTTGAGCCTCTTGCTCCATGCTTCGTCGTCTTGCTAGAACTTCCCGACCTCATAAACTCTACCAATGGAGCACTCCAATCTGGAATTAATGACACTTGATAAAGGGTTGCATGCTCCACTGGGGGTCTCTCTCTGCACATTGGACAATTGTTAATCCACTCATGTATTGCTTTGTCCATGCTAGGCCAATACACTCCTAAACGTTTTAGATTCTGCAATGTGCGTTGTTTAGAATAGTGATTTCCTAGCAATCCTTCATGAGCTTGCTGCAACCAACTATTCTGTTCATCATCCTCGACACAACAAGCTAATACGCCCTTCGTATCTTGTTTGTACATGCTTCCTGCCAATATGTGATATTTTTGTGATCTTACAATTTCTTTTTGTGATGTTTTCACATTCTTATTTGCAGGGCCGAAGGTTAGGACTGGTACCAACTTATTTGCCCATTTGGGAACAACTTCCAAATTGAACAGATAAGCATTAGGTAGTTCATCAGACACGCCTTGCGGTGACTCTCCTGAAGTAATGCGAGAAAGGTGATCTGCCCGAAGGTGGGTTCTACCTTTCCTGACAACAACTTCAAAGTCATATTCCATTAGTAAGAGGAACCATCTTCCTAAGCGTCCAGTATTGCAAGGTTTATTGACCAAATATAACAAAGCTTGATGATCAGTGAAAAACTTGAACTTGTTGGCCAATAAATAGTGTCTAAACTTCTTCACAGCATATACCATGCCTAAGCCCTCTTACTCAGTTGTGGTATAGTTCCGCTCAGCTGCAGTGAGCTGTCTACTAGCATATGCTATGGGCAAATCTAAGTTTCCTTCACTTGTGGGTTGTGCAAGCACACATCCGATGGCATGATTGGATGCATCGACATGGACATGGAATGGTTTATTCCGATCAGGAGTGGTCAGTATTAGTGCTGTGCACAAACGTTTCTTCAGTTCATTGAAAGAATTCTCGCATTCATCGTTCCACTCAAAATTAGACAGCAAGGCATAAAGGGGTCTAGCTATGATCGCGTACATGTGGATAAACCTACGGTAATATCCACAATGGCCCATAAAAGCTTGAACCTCTTTAACATTCCTCAGCCTTGGCAGCTCCGCTATGGCTCGTACCTTATCTTCATCTATTGAGATTCCATTCTTAGAAACAATATGACCTAAGATTTTACCTTGACGCACCATGAACACACACTTTTTTGGGTTCAGACACACTCAATATTCTCTACACTTGTTGAAGATCTGTCTGAGCTCAGGAATGTGGTATCTTCTTTCTTGGGAATGAGCACATAAATTGTCCACATACACTTCTAAGCTCTTTCACAAGAACTCTTTGAAGACATGACACATGAGCCTTTGGAATGTTGCAAGTGCATTGGTGAGCCCAAATGGCATCACACGAAATGCAAAGATTCCCCACTCTGTAGCAAAAGCTGTTTTGTGTTGATCTTCTGGGGCAATGGCTACTTGATTGTAACGTGAAAACCCATCAAGGAAGCTATAAACTTCCTTGCCTGCAACACGCTCCAAAAGGTGTTCTGTGATTGGAAGTGGATAACTATCTCTGATAGTAGCGGCATTAACTTTTTTAAGGTTAATACACACTCTCAACTTTCCGTTCTTCTTGGGCACCACTACAATGGGGGACACCCATTGAGTATGCTCAATCTCATAGATGAATCCAGCTTCAATCAACCTATCAATTTCTTCTTTTATTTTGGCTGCATAGGTATCATTATATGTGTAGGGCTTCTGTTTGGTGGGCTTGGCATCAGTAGTCATGGGGATAGTATGAGAGCAAATTCTTGGATCTACCCCTTTCAAGTCTCTATAGTGCCATGCAAACACATCCCTATATTCCCTTAATAGAGCTACAAGCTCCATTTCTTCTCTTGCACTTAGGTCATCTCCTATATATGTGCATCTCTCTTCGTTCTCTTCGATGGTCACTACAATCTTCTTGGTCTTTTCTTTATTATCATATGATTCTC
Organism: Ceratopteris richardii; assembly: GCA_020310875.1. Taxonomy (NCBI): domain Eukaryota; kingdom Viridiplantae; phylum Streptophyta; class Polypodiopsida; order Polypodiales; family Pteridaceae; genus Ceratopteris; species Ceratopteris richardii. Next base: position 137,867,955 of record CM035410.1, on the reverse strand, counting down.
CTATGATGGCCTCTCTCTTAGGCATTTGTACCAAAATTTTGCGGTCGTCAACTTCTTATTTCTTGAAGTTCTCTGGTACTTCAAACAATGATTCCTCCTCTTCTTGTTTCACTGCTTTTGTTTTCTTTTTCTTTTGACTGCTCTCACTTCCATCCTTCGAATTTACCGTTTTAATACTTGTGAGAGGTTCTTCTTCTTTCTGGGTGAACACTCCTATATCTTCTAGATAGTGCTGCTCTGAGTTAAAGCAACTATCCATCACAATGGACTCTATATCATCGTCATTCTCTTCTTCTTCTATGACATCACTAGGGTCACATTCTTCTAGCAAGGGCTGACACATGAACACTGAGATATCATAACCCTCCTCATCACAATGAGGTGTCCATTGTTCTTCATTGACAGCAATGTCCATGGTGGCTAAGATTTCTGGCCAGCCATGAGGCTCAAATTCCTCATCTGGAAAGATCATCGGTGTATAGGCTGGGTCTTTAATTGGTCTATCTCCTGGCGAAGTTCCTTCTTCTCTTGCCTTTAAACATTTTTCCTCTTCCTCTGCGACCTTGCACATCCACAAATGAGTATCTTCATGCAACCATGATGGATCAGGTGAACTTTCAGAATGCACAGAGATTGAATCTTCTTTTGCTTTGTGGATAGGATTCCACTATAGGGGTGGTACATCTCTGAAGGAATAATCCTTCAAATTGACCTTGGTAGTGACCCCTAAGTGCTGCAGGTACAAGGAGTTGGTTCCCCAATCCTGTACTGTTTGCAATTGTCGTAGGAAGGGTCTTCCTAGGATCATCTCATAGACATTATTTTTCTCAAAGTCACATATAGCAAATGTGTGCTCAAACTCTACACCACAAGTGGTTAGAGTTATCCCTTCTAGCAATCCGAGAGGTCTTTCAAAATGACCATCAGCCATTTGAAGCTTCATTCTAGTTGGTCTTAATGTGGGCTTGCCCCATTGCTTCCACAAGGAGGTGGTCGCAATAGCAACACCAACACCTGAATCTATGATTGCTTTGGTTGTGTAACCTTGGTAGGTGATTGGAAGATAAGAATTACCTTCTTCATCCTCACACATGTCCCCTATTTTGTCTAGAGGTATCTCTTGTACCCTTTGCTTGGAGCCTGCTTTTGGCATGTTGGAATCAAGTTCTGGGACCTGATCCTTCACATGATTCCAAAGCTCAGGTTTTGCTTTGAGCAGCTCTTCTATAGTGAGATGACACTGAACCTTAGTGTTCTTCACGACATCCGTGTTCCTTGGAACCAGTGAGTCTTCATTTCTTACTAATACTGTGGGAGCTCTAATCTGGAGAGATTCAGATTCCCATGGGCCTGGAAATTGAGGTAGTTCTTCTAAGGTATTAGATTCAAAATCTAACCTTTCGTCTTCTTGTTGTTCTGCTTCATCTCCGTAAATAGATGGAATGTCTTGGGGAAATTGATCATGAAGATCATCAATCTCAGGAATATGAGGGGAATTACCCTTCTCCTTGGCCCATTTCTCTTCTTGTATTTCCCGCAAGAACTCTTGAGAGTACTATTGAATTGAAGGAGGTATTCCTCGATTCGTGGAATTAGGAACATAAGCTCCCATTGGTGGTGAGCTTCCTCTTTCAATAACTGGTTGAGCCTGTGGAGGTAAAGAAACTTGTGGTTTGTTTACCAAGTGCTCTAATCGTTCTAGTAATCCTTGGAAATGCAAATCCGTTTTGACAGAGTTTGTCTGATTGAACTTTTGACTAGTCTCAAGTATAGCTTGAGCTTGTTCTACCATTTTCATGCACATTTTCATCCGTTCAATCTCTAAATCTACTCTAGGGTAACTCTTGTCTAGGTTTGCAGCTGTAGGCCCTTCTTGAAGTCGAGCCTGGTAGGCCTTGAACATCATGTCCAAACCTTCTGGGGTTGGATCTGCAAGAACAGACCCTGACTGCGGCCTATTTACGATGGGTGGTGGGGTGGGATGAGGTGGAGTGGATGGAGTTTCGGCATGCAAGGGGCTTTGAGATGCAATGTCTTCTATTTTTGTTTTCGCTTCTTTTAAGCTTTCTTCTAGTTCCGATAACTTTTTATTCCACTTGCGATTGGCCTTCTCTCTGGTATCCTTCCATGTTCTTGTTTTCCTTTTACTAGGCTCTCCTGATTCACTCGACTCTGATTGTTCTGCTGGTTTATCATGTTTTAAGGCTTGTGCTCTAGTGACAGCTTGTATAGGAGCCATATTGCTACTACTTGAACTTGAATCTGCCACCAAGCCTACCACATTAATGAGTGTAATCTTGGGTGCACTGGAGGGGTGTCTTGGACAATCTCTGGGGAGATGGTCTTTGCCACAATCAGGACAAAAAGCCTGTATTGTGATAGTGTGTCCTTGACTCGAAGATGGTGGGTGGGGACAGTCACGAATGAAATGGTCACCATGACATCTGAAACAAGATCCTCTAGGGGCTTGTGGTCTCATTTGTCTCAATTGGGGCCTAGGGTTAGGATTTGTGTACATGACATTGGAGTATTATGGCTCCCAATTTTGCTCCATAGATGGTGCCTCATATTGATACGAGAAAATCTCACTATGTTCAGGTGACTCTGTATAATAAGCATGTGGACTACCTTCATGGGAGTAGTCTGAACTATGAGCATGAGAGTCATTATCTGGTATCAATGGGGTTAGTGGCACCAATGCTCTATTTGGATTTTCCTCTCCGACAGCATATTTGACTGGAATCACGTTGGCAGGAGCTGGTGGTTGGTTTCCTAAGACTGGTTGTGGCCTATATTGTGCCTGATATTGCTGTAGTGGTCTATAATATGGCTGTTGGTATTGGTTTTGATACCTACCTGGTTGGTAAGGTTGTTGATAATTCTGTCTAACAGCCTGCCTGTTATAGGGACAATCTTGAGCCGTATGGTTTGTGTACTTCCTTTCAATAGTGCAGTATGGGGTATTCCTTTCTCTCACGTTCTGGTTGTGCATTGGGCATACATTAGCCATGTGGTCGCCTCCGCAAGTATAACACCGATTCAATGGGGTGACTCTCTGTGTTTGTCTATTTTGGACTCCCAGCTTCTTGGCAACTTGCTCAGCTATCTCCTCTATTTCCGTGGAGATTTTTGAAGTATGACTAGTAGAACTATCTGAATCCTTATAGAGTTTGGATAATCCTAACTCCTCACCCAAGTTATCTTCTATGTCAATGCACGCCCGCACACACTCTTCTATGGATCTAGGTTCTTTCAGGTACACATATGATCTTAACTTTGTGCTCAGTAAGCCATCTAAGGACAAAGCCACTTTTTCACAAAATCATGTTTTTCGCTGAAAATCGTGATTTGTGAGAATCGCGATTTTGAGCCCGCTGAAAATCGTATGTTCTGAGAATCGTGTTTTGGCATGAAAATCGCGATGTTGAGCACAAAATCGTGTTTTAGAAAATCGCGATGTTGAGCACAAAATCGTGTTTTTTGACATGAAAATCGCGATTTTGAGCAGAGAATCGTGTTTTAGAGAATCGTGTTTTTTGACATGAAAATCGCGATTTTGAGCACAGAATCGTGTTTTAGAGAATCGTGTTTTTTGACATGAAAATCGTGATTTTGAGCACAGAATCATGTTTTAGAGAATCGTGTTTTTTGACATGAAAATCGCGATTTTGAGCACAGAATCATGTTTTAGAGAATCGTATTTTTTGACATGAAAATCGCGATTTTGAGCACAGAATCGTGTTTTTAGAAAATCGCGATTTTGAGGAAAAAATCATGTTTACACAGAATCGCCTTTTTTCACAAAATCGTGTTTTTTTTATTGAAAATCGTGATTTTTTGAGAATCTCGATTTTGAGTAGGGAATCGTGTTTTCTCAAAATCGTGTTTTTTTTTTTTTTTTAACTGAAAATCGTGATTTGTGAGAATCGCGATTTTGAGCATAATCAGAGAATCGCAATTCTGAGAATGACCACAGAATCGCGATTTTTTTTCAGGCAACTTAAACAAAAAATCATGATTTTTCAAAAAATTTTGAATTTTAACAGAATCGCGATTTTCATCACAGAATCGCGTTTTTTGGCGGGAAATTCAAATTTCTGAGTGCCGGCTATGGTGAGCTCCGTATGAGCAGAAAATCATGAAGAAAACACAGCGCTTGCTCTCCCTTGCACCTCCTAACTCCTTCCCACACAATAATGCATGAAAAATGGTATGAAAATGGTGAAAATGCACTAAGAAACAAGAAATTTCTATGAAGAAGAAGATGGAAGAAGGTGGAGATGATGATGATGATGAAGATGAAGAGGAAAGAACAGAAAATGAACTGAAATGACAGTTTTTTTACCTTCCAACGTCGTAAATCTACGATCTTATCATCACAACGCTCGTCCTCGAAGCTCTCTCCCCGGCAACGGCGCCAAAATTTGGTGTAGCTCAAGCGTAAGCACCACCTCCTTTACTTGTCAATCCGCGGAGACGTGAGGACCGGTATGAAGACCACGAGCAAGTGAAGGCACAAGTGCGTGAGTGAAAGCACACAAGCATGAACACACATACACACACACGTGCACAAAGTAAGATCAAAGAGAGGAACAATGGAAAGCTTAGATTGCAAAAGAGTTCTCTTACAAACGTTCTATTCTCTAACAAGCTAACCCCCAAAATGAGCTCTCTAGCTCTTTTTATAGTTTTTTGACTAGTTTTGGCCCTGTCCAGACCTAGTGTCCGACCTAGTTAAAAATTAGGTTCTAGGGCTTATTTGAGGGCTCAAACGAAGTCTAAAAATTATGAAAATTGGTACGATGGTACTTCTAATACTCCTCAAGCTTGAGGACTCCTCGGCTTGAACAAAATGGAGTTATAAAAATAGATAATGGTATTTACAATGGTTTTTAGTGATGAAAATCACTATTTTTGTAGGGGATTCATCTGAAAATTTGACATACACTTCATGGAGCTCCCTACTTGCTCCCTTTCCTTGTGTGTCCACCTTTTGATGTGCTTCCATGCTTTGTCCTTGACTTTGAGCTTCAACACTCCTCAAATATTAAGGCATTTAAATTGCCTTTTCATCATGAAATGAAGAGTAGAAGCAAAACTCTGGTATGAATCAGGAAGACCATTCATAACAGTCTACACAAGTGAACTATCAAGCAAGACCTCACTAGCGTAAATTAAATAATCCTTCAAATCTTTGATCTTTGTTGGAAAATTATCCATAGAATCATCTTCATTCATATGCTCACTCTCCAATTGTTTTTGGAGGTAAGCAACATGAGCCTCATTCCTAGCCTGGTATAATGTGGTAAGTATATCTTAAGCATCCTTAGCTGTTCTGCAAGAGCAAATGTGAGGAATAATGACACGTTTCATAGACAATGCTATCAATGCATGTGCCTGAGCATCTCTTCCATCCCAATGAATTTGCTCTGCAATAGGTGTAGCAGAGACCGTAGCACGAATAGGAATCTGCACAATATTACTATCTTCGACACCATCTGCATCAGTTTTAGTACCTATATTTGCATGTGTAATAAGACATTTTTCAACATCCTACAAAATATTCCACAATCCTTTTGCGACCAATACATGATGCATTATATAATCCCAGAATGGGTAATCCATACCATCCAACTTATCCTCAATAGCCAACATATGAAATACATCACTACTTTCAGCCATGGCCACTAGCTAAAATACCCGGATGGAGAAAAATGATTGTATCTGAAAAAGTTGAACATAACTACTCTGATAAGTTTCGGTAAACCTGTAGCAGACTTCAAAATGCTTATATTGACGAACTAAAACCTATATATATCTTTGGCACAAAAAGATGAAATAGCCTACATAAGCACTGCGATAGTGCGTTCGGAGGCCGAAATGAGCTGAGATCGCGACTTTAGCACTAGAGAGCGAAGCCGTTTTGATCCCCTAATCACCTTGAGTATGCTCACCAAATTTCGTGCGATTTTAAGATTGTGACCAAAAAGGTGTTGACGATGCCCTAGATGAAGCAGCAACCTGCTCTGATACCAATCGTTGGAGTTTGAGGTCTGCGAAAGCATGCGAACAACACAAGGAAGAAGAAGATTGGAGCACAACACACAATACTAAATGTATTACCACTAGAATGTACAAAGCATTAGGGGAAAAAATGAGCCCTGCATGGGCCTTGTAAGGAATTGGATTAAAACTCTTAATCTAGGAGATTAAGGGCCCTTGCAAAACCACTAGTACCATTTTCAAATAAAATAATACTTCAAAAAAGGTGGTTTTCGAAATCTCAAGATTAGCAAATTTAGGCCGTTGGATATCTCAAATCAATGGCCGATGTTTACTTCGATTTAAATCTAGTGAGAGAATCTCTGACAATGCAATGATGATGGGAGGAATCTCACGCCTTTTTTGGATGCTCTCTGCACATTTCTTGGCCCTTAGATCAAGAGGAATCCAAGGGCAAACCAGATTTTGGGCTGATCACAAATTGGGAGCCGCCGTGAGCCGTCGGATGAGCTTGAAATCGAATGGTGGAGGCTAAAAGGCGCCTTTTGCTTTTGGGGTCTCATTCCCAGCCATTAGATCTTGTATGCATCCAATGCTCCAGATTTTAGGCGCCCAATTTTGCCTAGTTTCAAGCATATGCGTCGGATCTTCAGCTCAATCCAAGGGTGGGGAATTGATGGCGCATTTTTCAACTAGAATCCCATCTCAACCATTGATATCAAGAGAAATCCAAGGGCCCAAGTTGAATGGCGCCTTGACTTTTGCTTTTCCTCCTCATCCCTTGGATCATTGAACAAATCTAAGGGCTCTCATTGATTTTGAAGCATTCCAAAACCATTCACAAATCTAAAACCACCAGTTCTAGGTGGTTTTTGTATCTTTGACCACACAAAACCAAGGGAAGCCTATGCCTAGTCTATGTGATTAAGGGAGTAGAGTGTGGCCACCACCCTCTTCTCATTGGTCCATCACTAATCAGCCCTTGAGCTAAAAGGCCCAAAGAGGGTTCATTTTTTCCCCTAATGGATATATGACACGTTAGGGCAATAGGCATATATACAAGACGGGGAAAAAAACCTCCTAAAGAGGGAAAAAAGTGCCCGAGTGGTCCTAGTGTGTTCACACACATCATTGCTTCAATATATCAACAGTCTTGGGTTCGACCCCCATGTGGAGCATGGGGATTGAGTTTTGTTGAAAGACCTCTTATGCTTTCTAGAAGCATATATATGAGTAAACTCAAGTTAACTAGGACACTTGGCACACATGCAATTACATGGTCAACACATCGATGGTTAGAATCCACCTGCCCAAGAAGGTAGTCCCTTGAAAAGAGCTATATAGAGGCATATGGTTGGTAGGAGAGTCATCTCTCTAGCACGTGGTGGTCATAATCATCAATCTCTTGCAATCACTTTCTCTTCTCGTTTCCTAAGAGCACTTCTACTTGGTAATGCCTTAACAAGTTCCTTTCATTGCCGAATCAAGTTAATAAGAAACAAGTTGTGCTTCTGGAAGTGATCGGGTGCTCTTTGGATCTATGGAAGATCTAGAAGAAAGATATCTTGTGATCAACTTCCATAAACCACCCGAAGAGTAGTCTATCGAGGATGTCTAGGTAAGAGGATCCATGATTGTAAGAAGTCTCCCTCTTTTTAGACACTAATGGTTTTAATTATAAAGAAACAACAAACATCAACACAAGTGGATGCCCACAAAGGTACAAAAAAGTTATGAACTTTCTTTGTAATTCTCCCTAATTTTATTGTAAACTTTCGAACTTTTTAATTTAAAGGTCGATTTGTCAAGAAAACTTTCTACAACTTCCGAGAGTTCCGCGTGCTTTTTTTCGTGAAGCCTGCCATCCAGGGTCAAAGCTAAGACCTGAGTAACCATGCGGACTGGTCCAATGTACGACGCCGTTCTGAGGTCGGCTAATCACAAAGAAAACTTCTGCAACATGATAGTGTGTAGATGCCTGAAGGAGCCAACACTGCCAAGACTTCAAATATAGAGAAAAAGACTCACAAGCTCAGAGGTTGCGATGGCATCGGTGAAGGTTACAGGGCGGCATGTAGTCAAGCCCGTTCGGCCGTCGCCTCAGAAGACGCTATTTCTGTCGGCCATGGACATCATGTTTGCGTGCAATCCTCATAACCGTCGACTCTTATTTTACAAGGTACCCATTGGCAGAAGTGTCGACTATTCAGATATAGTAGGTCGGCTGAAGGCGGCGCTGGCAGAGGCGCTCGCCCATTTTTGGCCTCTGGCTGGGCGAATCCGTCCGCCCTCTTCATCGTCTCCCGTCTACTCTCCTACATCAACGGATGAATTTACAGAGTCTGGGTGCCGCATGTCGCTAGAATGTAACGACGAGGGCGCCGAGCTGCTGGAGGCACGTGTCGAGGGCATAATATTTGAGGAGATCGAGATCACAGGATTCCGTGATACTTATCCTTTTTTCAATGATCTGGTTCCGTGGGTCGACCCCGCTCAGTACGCCATTGCCCCTCCTTTGTGCATTCAGGTAAATCATCTGTGTCTCTCTCTCTGTGTGTTCCATAATGATCGTCTCCAGGTTCACTAATCTGAAGTGAAAGGGATACGCAAGCCACATACAAGTACAGTGCCTAAGGATTTGATGTATGACATGGATGCAAGCCTAGTGCCTAAGGATCCGCCTTATATCATAGATCAAGGTATTTTACTACTAATCAGAGACGTGGGTTCGAAGTCTTAACAAGTTTCTACTACCTCTGTGATCAAACGGTTACATTAAGTACTTGGGACTGCATAAGATTTTTTTTATAGATGTCTTCTTTACACATTCACTGTAGTATATGGTTGAGAAATGACCGATTCCAAGTCATCGTCCTACGTTCGATGCACTGGGATCCATCCTGTAGCATGCTTGGGACTGCATAAGATTGTTTTTTATAGATGTCTTCTTTACACATTCACTGTAGTATATGGTTGAGAAATGACCGATTCCAAGTCATCATCCTACGTTCGATGCACTAAGATCCATCCTGTAGCATGCTTAGTATTGCAATTTCACTATATGAACATGACAATTCGTAGAGATGCATGGCGGCATGCTCTTTCACTCGTATTTCTTCCACATCATTAAGTTCTCTATTTAGAAAAGATTGTGGTGAACGACATAAGTCATTTGTCCCCCAAGCGTATTATAAGATTCTTACCATGATGTCTTAATTGCATTGAGAGGCATTGAGCAACATTGTGTTTTCAACGATCCAAATTGGTTTATCATTATGTAATATCGACTGAATAACGAAGACTAATATTCTAGAAAAAACGGTTTTATATTCATTGGAAGTAACCAGAGACGCTGACGTGATTGGATCTAGTATGTATGTATGCCGCCAAATGTGTCTAAATGGTTTCCTGGAAGAGGGAGAGATTAAGCAAATTGTGGAATTGAAGAAACAGCATATACTATAAGAAAATTCGCTAATGCACACTCCACTTATCGTCGCAAATCTCTGTGAATCATTTGGTTTCCACATGTTGGCTATGCTAATCTCATTTTCTGTGATTTGTTGTTTGTTGATTTTGAAGCGCAGATTTCAAGCTTTGAATGCGGAAGTTTTACTATCGGCATAGCCATTAGCCATGTTGTATGTGACGGTACATCTCTTTGGCATTTTCTAACATCGTGGGCTGAAATAGCGAGGGGCGAGAAGCTTTCATTAGAGCCTGTCCATTCGCGCACCTTATTGAAGGTAGACAATCCATCTGCAGAGAAAGCTTTTCTTCTTGCAGAGAATGTGCAAGACGATAAACATGATACGACCCCAGGAAGCAACGATCTCAGAGTCTTTCAATTCAACAAAGAAGCAGTCAAAAGGCTGAAGAATAGAGCAGGCGGAGAATACAGCTCCTATGAAGCACTTTGCACGCACATATGGAGGCATGCAAGCTTGGCACGAAGTCATTTGCCTGGTCAGAAGCTTGCCTTCATCCATATCGTGAACACTAGGAATAGGGCGAACCCCCCGCTTCCGTTGGGCTACTTCGGAAATGCTGTCATGTGGGTGGCTACAGTGGCAACGGCGGGCGAGCTGGCTGAGGAGAACTTCGCTGCGGCGGCGAAGCGGATTCATGACACCTTGGAGAAATGCAACGAGGCGGCAGTCCAAGGATGGCTGCATTGGCTGGAAGTTCATGGCAGGAATGAGATTCTCACAAGCTGTATGGTTATCAATGGTGCTCGCATACGAGCATCGAGCTCCACCAGGTTTAACGTCTCCGCTGTTGATTTTGGGTGGGGTTCTCCGACCGCAGTGCGCTGCCCCTGCATCGAGATCCCCGGAAAAATTATATTCTTTCCAGGCTCTGAGGGCATCGGGAATGTTGACATGACCATAGCTCTTCCCTCTTTGGTCATGCAGCGGCTTGAACATGAGCCAGACTTCATGAAGCCTTGATAAGCTTTCAAGTATTTGCATAATAGATGTTTCTACAAAACACGCCAGATTACGCAAAAACAGTGGAGCAGGTAGTTGACCATTTGAGATCCTTGATCAATTTCTAGTCTCCGATTAAGCTGAATTAGTAACGAGAAAGCCACAGAACACGAGTGTACAAAAAGGATAAGGATAAATATATAATAACCTGAGGTTGGGAGCATAGAATAAAGCGACGGCGAAACGGATAAGAATGCAATTGTTGCCTTCATCGATGCACTCTTTCCATTGTATTTCCAATGGCTTCAATGACGTTAGTTTGACACAACTTGGAAGAGATTGAATGTGGTATGTTTGAGGAGTTCATAAAAATCGTAGTATGTAGAAAGATCAACACATTCCAAGACAATTGGAATGTGGTATAATTGGAATATGTTCTTGGTTGAAGAAACTCTCTATAGATACTTAAATCGGATATAATTGTTGGGATGCAAAGCTAATATTTGGAACACGTCACTTGATTTGGATGCAAAAATCCCATGCCTTAGAATGAAAAAGACAAAATAATGTTGCTTTTCCATGTATTTAATATAATTCTTTGTGTAATAAGTGTTAAAACGTGAGAAGAATTGATTCCATTCTTGCAAGATATGAATTCCAAATCAGAACTTAGAGAAGATTGGACACTTTTCCATGAAGCTGTGAAGAGATACATGAAGAAAAAGGAAACAATGGAAAAAAAATATTAATGATTGGAGAACAGATCTTCATGCACATGATAAAGATGTACATATTCCTTGCCTTTCAACAACACGGAAAACTCTAGAAGGCTACAATGTAAGGGGGTAATAAAATATGTGCCTTGTGTATGACTTTACAATGTAGCCCTATGCATGTGTACTTTAGAGTGCATTGAAAGAATTCTGGTGCAAAAGGTGGGTCTTGAGCTAGGTCCTCAAGGGCATAGTGATGATGAGGTTTCCGAATCTAAAGATATGAATCATTCATCTAAGGTTAAATATGTATCAATCTTTAGTTTGAGCTTGGTAGTTGTAAATCCGTCCTTGTCATTGATATTTGGCCTTGCTTTTATGTGGATGACTTTCCTTGTTTATAGTTGATCTTGAAGCTTTTTCGTGATAAGAAACTTAGAACACAAAAAGACTTGCATTAGCATTGGCTAGTTTTATTTTTATATATTTATTTGTTTTAAAAAAAGAGAGAAGGCTAGTACACATGAAATATAATATATATGTACAATGGTGCTTCAAGTGCATGGGATTCACAACTTTGTGTCTGCACGACCAGATAGTGGGTCCCTATAACTTATGCATACTTCAGAAGTGCATGTATTGCAAAAGAGAGGGTTGTGAGATTGGCACACGGTTTTCACAGATTGAGGCTTCCTATTGAGCTACTACTACTTGAAGAAGCCAAAGTAAGCTCTATTTGGAGATATCTTTTGGGTCTTAAGATGACTCAATCACTCGATGATCGAGTGATGGCTGGTCAATCTTATTCATAGGCATTCCTTTTCTGATTGTGTTTTGCTTGTTATGAGTTGATGTTTTCTTCTTTGTCTTTTGGCGATGCTTTTGATGGTGCATCCCTCGTGGTTCACTCTTTGATTCCATGGGATCCATTGGTGTCTTTGGCTTCGAAATCCACTTCATTATTGACTATTTTGAGTTTCTTACTATTGTAGGTGAAGTGTGTTCAATTGCCTTTGACCTCTTTGCTTTGCTCTTACCGTCTTGCTCTTTCTTTGGTTTCTTATGTTGAGATTGACTTCTCCAATCACATGGCTTGATGTATATAAAATCTTTTTGGCACTCCATATCTGCAACCTTCCTTGTTGAGTTGCATTGGATTGCTTAGGCAACCAAACTTGTCACATTTGTTTAGTTGGGCTTGTGCCTAATCAGAGCTTAGGCTTTTTGGTTAGCCTTGGTTTTGCCCTATCTTATTGTTTAGGTACCCATATTTGTGATTCCCATTTGTTCACTTGAAGCAGAACCTTAGGGATCTAGAATTATCGAATCTTTGTGGGTGCACAATGCGATGATGTGGATGAGGTTTCCTTGTTGGTTCTTTTGCATCTAGTGGAGGATAAACTGTATCATTCTATTGGTCTTCCTTTTATGTAATGTCCAAGATCTTTGTGGAAGATTTTGGCTAATCTATTGACATCTTGTCACTAGGTGATTGATACTGGTCCTCATTATTGATGTATAGAACATCACAAGAACTAACCTAATATGATATAAGAAGCCCTGTACAACCATCAATAGCTCAAAAATACTTCAAATTCTAAAATCTTTGCCACATTATGCAAGGAATGTGATCACTTACTCTCTCTCGATATGCACCTTTTTCTTTTATAAGTTTAACTTCACTTTTGTCTTTGATTTATTACGAATCCTCAAGATTCTTATGCATAATGACTAATAGACGTTGTCTCATATAGTAAGTGAATAATTACCAACAATTCTTTGAAGTATTACCTAAAAATTAACTTTCTGCTCAGAAGTTGAACTATGTATGAAACTGCCTTCAATTTCCTTTGAGTTTACATACCTATAATGTTAAGCTTGGTTCTCTGAGCACACATACCATTTTCCAAAGATGCTTTGGCCAAATCTAGTTGAGGATCATAGCTTTCAAATGAGAGATTACTCATTAAAGTCTTTACATAGTACTTTGAGATCTAAAACTAAGAATTTCATGAATTTTTGCACCTAATCCTCGTAATTACTAATTGTCATACATACAATTACAAATTGACTTTGATCTCTTCACACATTGAGAATTGGCTCAATCCCCTCTACACAAAGAAGATGTATACTAAGTGGTTTGGCTTACTTCTACTCATAACCATAGAAAAGACTCTATCAATAAAGAGCTTTTCATCACAATCTATCACCCTTAAAGTCTTGAATTTTTTGACATAAATTTAGAACTTACATTAAGTAAGGTGACTCTCTATCATATATGTTTATGATCCAAATCAACTTATATACATTTAGCTCTTATGCTTCCACATCTCAAACTTGTAATTTTGAAACTTCTAGAGCTATTATGGATCCAACTTCTAAGTATATGTTACACATGTGAATTTTTCCCTTCACATAGGCATGGTTTTTAATGTTCAAGATTCATAATCTTTTTTATCTTCTTTTCTTCACTTATATATTCATCATCTCTCTTCATATGCTTTATGTTTCATGCTTAATTAGTGAGTGAAGCTCGAAGAACTCCCCATGAATCACTAATTGATATTTTCTAAGTTTTCATCTGTTTTACTTCTCTTTTATTTCTGCCATTCCTTTGAATCTGCTTGTCTTCGCACCATCTAAGATTTTGGTCATGATATATGCGATTTGATCTTTTGTAGGAATATACACTACTTCAAGTTCCTTCTTCATTACCTTTTCTCTCAATTAATTATATTGATTTTCTATGTGCTTTGTTCTTGCTTGAAATACTAGATTTGCTACAAGATAAAGTGAACTCATATTATTTGCATTTTGAGTTGCATTAAACTCTTCCTTCATTGCTTCTTCCCATTGTTTCTTTTCTTTTACTTCAACATAATTCTAAGATCATTCATCATCTTTGACCATAGAAGCATAGATTTTCTTACTCATATAAGAACTATCATAAGAATACCTTGTTCGTTGTCTCCTTATTCTGATTGACCTTCTTGGTTCATCCACTTCATGTGTATTTGAATATATTTCTTCATCAAACCTAGAAATATCTTCATTTCTTCTTGATGATCCCACCCTAGATGTAATAGCTTGCCCATTATCTTCATCTTCATACAACTGCACTTTTGATTTACCTTTTTCACTTCCTCTTACCTCTTTTTAAAATTCCTCAATTGTTTGAATTTGTTTTGCATACCAACTTTTTTGTTCATCAAATGCTGCATCTCTAGAAACAAGAACTTTTTTGGTTAAAGGATTCCATAACCTATAATCCATTTGCTTTTCATCATATCCAATGAATAGATACTTTTCTGCCTTTGGTTCTAGCTTATGCCTAAGTTGAGATGGTACATAAGCATAGGCAATCGATCCAAATACTTTACAATGATCCAATGTCTGTTTCTTATCCCACCAAGCTTCATAGAGAGTCGTTCCATCAAGAGATATACATGGAAACCAATTCACAAGATAGGTAGTTGTATTCACACTCTCAACCCATAGATATTTTTGGCAATTGTTTTATTTAAGCATGGACCTACCAAACTCAACTACGGTCCCATCCCATTTTGTTAAGGTGTATATCTTCAAGTTATCTCTCTGTTGATAAGTGCATTCCAAAGATAATACTTGAATTCTTGGGAGAGGTATTCTCCCCCTCCATCAAACCTTAACCTCTTTAAATTTTGACCTATTACTCTTTTTGCATATGCATGGAAATGCTTGAAGGATCCAAATACTTCTAACCTTTCCTTACAAACATAAAGATTTATCCATCTTGTAGCATCATGAATGAGAAAAACATAATACCTAGAGCCATTGATTGATCCTTTTTTTTGTTGGCCCCCGTACATCTATATGGATGAGCTCTAGTATTTGATCATGCTTGAATCCTTTGTTCTAAAATGATAATCTATGTGCCTTTCTCATTTGGCATGCTTTATATTTATAAACCATATGTTGACTCTCCTCATAAGGTAGACCTAGAATAGATTGATATGCCACCATAGCTTTGATTCCTCTTTCATTGAAGTGTCTGAACCTCTTGTGCCGAAGATCTAATTCTGTAATCACTTCCTCACCATGTGTGAGCAAAGCTCCACCAATATTCCCTTGCAATTTCAAGGTAAAGAGTCTATCTTCCTTCTTACCATAAACAATTTGATTGTATCCTTTGTTTGGATATTCCACAAAAGCTCATTCATTTGTAAATATGACTGGAAAACCTTTTTCAGCTATTTTTCCCTAACTAATCAAATTCTTAGGTATTGTGCGAACATATAAAACATTGGTAATCAATTTTTCTCCATACTTGCACTTAAATTTTGAAATCGAATGTACATTGTGCCTTGTGTTATCATGTGTTTGAATTGTATGATAAGGAATGCCTTCTTCTAATTTTAGCATGAACTCTGTTTCCTGATAAATGATTAGAGAAACTAGAGTCAATCTAAAGTACATTGAGTCTTCTTTCTCTCATTTGCTAATCAATTTCATCATAAATATTATGTGGTTCTCATTCTATGTATCATTATCATAGTTCTAGTAGGTAGTTTTGTAGGATTGGTTTCTGTCCCCGATTTCTTCCTCAACCTCTACCGTAGCTACATCTTTGACTCCTTCTTCCTCTTTGAAAATGATTTTTATACCTTCCACATTTGTCTCTAGGATTGTTGTTCTGATTTTGATTTGAGCTTTGTTGATTATTCCAACAATCATATGCCAGATGATTGCTCAAGCCACATCTACACGTCTTCTTGTTATTACTCTAATAACCTCTTCCTCTTCCATTTCCTCTAACTTTACCTCTGGCAATACCTATTCCTTTTAAAGAATTGGCTTGAGAAGTTGATTCTTCATCCTCCTTTGTTTTACCTTTATCTCCTTTCTTTTTAGTCTTTGCATACAAAGCAGAGCTTTGTCGTTTATCTCCATCTAACTTCAAGTCTTGCTCAAATGTGAGCATCAATCCAAGCAATTGATTTAGATCTGGTACAAAATGATTTATTGAAGGCTCAGTTGATAATGTAAAAGGTTTGCACTTTTCATCTCCTCTCAAACCTATAAGCAATTGTGAAATTAACCTATTTTCTTCAATGTCTTCATCTAAAGACCCAATACTATCTGCAAAGTCTTTCATCATAGTGACATAATCACTAGTGCTTTGACTCTACTTCTTCTTTGATGCGGAAAAGTTCAACCATAAGCTAGCTTTCCTAGCTTTATTAGTGTTTTGGAAATGATCTTCTAATGCATTCCATATGTCTTCTATTGTTTCCAAGCCTCTTATGTATGGCAACAAGTCATCTAAGATTGTGTTGTAGATATAAGCTCTTGTACTTGCATCCTTCTTTTGCCTTAACTCTAAAACTTCTAACTCTTCCTTTGTTGGTTGAATATCATCTTCAAACATAGGATTTTCTTCCTCATATGTTACATAAACCATGAAATCCTTACTCATAATTAAGGCTTCTATTCTCATTACCCAAGCATGATAATTATCTATGTCCAATTTATCACTGGATATATGATCTGTCATGAACTCCTCGCTTCTGCTGCAACCTTTATGTTTAAATTTTAAACATTTTTAGATTCTTTAGGTCTTTACAATCAATAACAATTTTGAAGTAATCCTCTAATGTTAAATGCTTCAACCTTCAACTTGTCAATGAAAAACTTCCAAGGTCTTGTCTGTTTGCAACTCCTTCTGTGCTTTCTAAGACCTTTCACTCTGATACCACTTGTTAGTGTATAAAACATCACAGAAACCAAGCTAATATGATACTATAAGCCCTTTAAAACTATCATTAGCTCAAAAATACTTCAAAATCTGAAATATTTACAACTTTACATAAGGAATGTGATCACTTACTCTCATTGAATATGCACCTTTTTCTATCAAAAGATGAGCTTCTGTTCTGTCAATGATTTATTATGAATGTTCAACATTCTTATGCATAATGAATAATATAATTTGTTTCATACAGTAAGTGAATAATTCCAAACAATACTTTGAGGTATTACCTCAAAGATAACCTAATTTCTACTCAAGAGTTGAACTATGTTTGAAATTGCCTTCAATTTTCTTCAGGTTTACATACCTGTAATGTTAAAATTCATTTTTTGATACACATCCCTTTTTGCAAATATATTTTGAACAAATTTAGTTGAGAATTCTAGATTTAAAATGAACTATTACTAATTAAAAACTCTATGTAGTACTTACATATCTGACACTAAGAACATTAGGGGAAAAAATGAACCCTGCATGGGCCTTGTAAGGATCCCTAATTTTTAGGGATTAAGCTTAATTCTGTTCTTGTTTAAGGGGACAAAGTGCATTTAATAGGGCACTTTTTAGTAGGCTGGAGTAGGCTTTTTTTTAGGCTTCAATAGGCCTCTCTCTTTCTTATTCTAGAGAGAGAGAAAGAGAATCTACTTTCCACATCATCAAACTCGTACATGTATTTGAATAAAAAAATGAGTTTTTTTAAAAAGTCTCATTTTCAGTGTATATTAACTCAAAATAGCTTATTTTTTAATATATATGTCAGAAGTTACTTTTTTGGGCCCATTTTCTGAAGTTTCTTTTAGAAAAAGTATAATTTTCAAACTCCCTCCAAAAGTAAGTGCCACATCATCAAATCCGTGACTATGCTTCCCCCAAAAAATGACTTTTTTCAAATTTCATCATTTTCAGCCATACTCAGTGGAAAAATACACTTTAACCCATACACATACAAGAAAACACATTTTTTGAGCAAAACCTATGCTTTAGACTCCCTTCCAACCAGTTTTTCATCTTTGTTTTTGATATTGTTGGTCATTAGCAAAGATGGTGTTGACATGTATCACAAACTTCACAGTAGAACGTCCTCATGCTCCTGCATCAACAAGTATCCATGTTCGTGTGCCTAGAGAGTTTGCTCCAAATACACGATGCAACAATGATGCCAATTCTCAAAATGAACGTCGTGCAGCTGGAGAAAAAAGTATTGATCTTTGGGCTCATGGTTCACTCTATCCTCTTGATCCAATATCTTCTTACCATCCAACATTCCATAACCTCTCAACTTTACTTCAGTTCATTGGTGCGGGTGAAGCTGGACTATTAGGTTACTGCAAGAGA
Source organism: Ceratopteris richardii (assembly GCA_020310875.1). Taxonomy (NCBI): domain Eukaryota; kingdom Viridiplantae; phylum Streptophyta; class Polypodiopsida; order Polypodiales; family Pteridaceae; genus Ceratopteris; species Ceratopteris richardii. Next base: position 137,849,686 of record CM035410.1, on the reverse strand, counting down.
TTATCTACACATTCACTTGCTACTGCTAAGTATTGGTTCCAACAACATCACATCCATCATATGAGGGTGGTCACTTTAGAAAGCACAATCATATCTTTACAAAAACAACTTGCAGATTTGGAACAGGATACTGAAGCAAAACAAAGCACAATTTCAAAGTTAACTGCCAATCTCCAGCAGCTGAAAGAGACTCCACTTGGTATGAGACATAGGAAAAGATCATTGTCATCCTTTGAAGCTCTTTCAAAAGGTGGTGGAGCACGCAAACGACGTATATATGCAACAAGGTGAGTGTTTGTTTTACTTTTATATGTTTTAATGAAGATTTGTAATGGAATATTTCATTGTGTAGGTCATTTATTGAAGACATAACTGCTTCATCAACAACACAAGACCAATTCAAGCTGATGAATAGTTGTATAAACACCAAAGAAATCACTTCTGCTTTAGACTCACGCATAGGAAAGTGTATTAGAGTTGTTGTTGAAGCTGAGTTTTCAAAGAAGTTAAAAAATCTTATCACAGTGCAAGATGTGCAGGCAATATGTGACGAAGCAGGCATCAGTAGAAATGGGTATACTGCAATGTACACCCTTCTCAGGCAAGCCTTACAATCACAAGGTATTTCTCAAAGTATATTTCCATGCCCATATAAATTGTCTATCAATAAAAAAACTTCAAATGAGGATGTGACTCGTACTATTGGACAATATTTATTCATAGAAGAAACTATGCCTGCCTCTATTTATCATCCAAATATTCCCAAGAAGCAATCAAAAATCCTATCTACACAAGGATTTACTTACACTAAATTCAACAATATATTTGTGGATCTTCAGAAGCTTCAACAAGCAATGGTTCACTTTTATAGTTCAACAATCAAAGGTACCCCTACTACCTTTTATTTGGTGTTGAAGTTCTATTGCATTCAAGTGTCATATTAAGATAATGTTTTCTCTTTTGTGCAGACTGTAATGTTAAGTTAAAGTTCATACTGAAGCTTGATGAGTGTCAAATCATAAAGGGTCGGCGACTAGAAAGGTTGAGTGTGACGCTAATGAACGAAATTATGGACCATGCAATGAGTGATGAAACTTTAGGAGAGAGGGACCATTTGACTTACAGTGTGCAATCAGAGAGAGATATCTGGTGGTTAGGTGCTATAGAAGTTCCCAAAGAAACAAATAATGTTATTTCATGGATTTTTAGTAGGACTCCGTGGATTACGGAAGTAATCTCTTCTCAAATACATGGGCAAAAGCTTTTTGTAGATGATATAGGTGATTTTGATGTAGAATGGCATTTGGGTGGAGACCTTAAGAGTATAAAATGCATGTTAGGTTGTAAACAAGGAGCATCTTCTCTCTATCCTTGCCCATATTGTACACAAGGTTACAAAGGATCTAAGAGACAGTCTAAACATGCAAGGGCATTGACGAGAGTTGATGGCTCTGAAGAAATTGATGAAACAGACTCATTGAATCACAGGGAATGGGAGATATCACTTTTGAGGTGTCCAATGTTACAGGAACCGACTCGTGATAAAATAAGCAATGATTGGAACCCCATTATCCCATTTCCATTAGTCAATGTTCACTTTTGTACTTTGCATGCATTCATGAGGATCTTTGATAGGCTTTTGAAGCTCCATGTTGAATATGCATTTGCAATGAAACCACTAGAGAGGTCTATAATAGCAATCCAGAAAATAGAAGATCTTTTGAATTCTATAGGTTGTCATGGTGGCCACGTATCTTTAGTTGTTAAGAAGTATGGTGAGTCTCAAGAGATTTTACAACAAGTTTCAATGACTGGGAAGAAGGCACGACGTTTCTTTAAAAAAGATGTGAATAGTCAAGATGATGGGAAATGGGAGCTTTGGAAGGACCTCTGTTCAATTACAACTGACAATGATAGTCAGGTTGATCTCATTAACAAGCGAAAGAAGGTTTGGTCATCGTTCGATCAATTGTTACATTTGATGTGTTTGGCTTCCACTAATGCTTCACAACGAGAATTATTCCAAGTGACTTTGAAGGAGTTTACACAGTCATTCATCTTATCTTGGGGAGAAAGCAACATTACACATTACATAGTAAGTTTTGCTTACATTTTTTTATTTGGTCTTAAACACTATGTGTATATCTTATTGACCAGATCATAGCATATTCTTTTTGCACATGGAGCATATTTTATGAATCGATATGGGTCACTGGACATTTTTAGTACACAAGGAATGGAGAAGTCACATTACAGGGCTAGAGGTGTTTACTTTAAAAACACTCGTCATGGGGGTGGTCTACTCCAATCAAACTATTTAGAAGAAATGTTCAATTGGTTCTTTCGTGCGACATTTGCTAGAAAATATGTAATGGAAAAGGCATGTGAGTCACAACTAGCAAAGATTACACGAAAGCTACAACATGATATTGCAAGAGAGAAGTGGATGTCATCGTCAGGACCCGAACATCATGCCCAATGGCGTTCACAAAGAGTCCGTGAGGGTTCTGCTTGGAAATAATTTCCAAACTCTTAAAATGCATTATACTTTTCAAGGTTTTTATAACCCCTTTCACTTCAAATAAAATTCTACTATTTTTGTGAATATACTTTTAATGTCTTAAAACTAATTTTTATCCATTTAAATGTGAACAGGACAATTCTTAAGTGAAAGCCTATAAATAGAGGTGTCCTTCCTCATTTTACCACTTTACAATCTAAGAGAATGGCACGCACAAAGCAGACTGCTAGGAAGGATCATGTCGTCTACCCTAGCCATGTGCAAGGTACTCAGCGCCCAACATGGATGACACCCCACAAGAAGCGTCGAACCACAAGCCACTCTTCAAGACGAAACTCAGGTGTAGGGACACAGTCTGGTAGCATTGCATCGCGGGGGGATGAAGGTTCACCAGAGAGAGATGTATCCCAAGAAATAAATTATTCCCCTTCTGCATCTCATGATGAGCCCCCAATCAGGACACCAGTGAAGGCAAGGCCCAAACAACGAGGACATAGACGAGTTGTGATTGAGACATCAAATTTATCGAGTTCCTCAGATGAAGAAAGTATAAATGAGCCACCATGGAACAATGATGTTATCCCCGTGAACCATCGAGTAACACAAGGAGGCAAGACACTCCCCCCAGGACAAGGACAAAGACCAACCGATGAGGAAAGAGAGCAAGGTCGGGCAGAGGAAGTAAATGATGAGGCAGGACCATCTAGGCGTCCTCCAAGAAGAAAGAAGAACTATCAACCACGTCGTAGACCACAACGACCACAACCCAACATCCCCCCAAATGCAAGAGCACCACAAAGGCGCAGAAAGCAAACCAGAGCCTTTGCGGAGATTCGACACTATCAAAAGTCTGTGGAGCTTCTGATTCCACGAAGGTCATTTGCAAGAGTTGTGAAGGAAGAGATCCAACGCTATTGCGCTGGACTTCGTATCCAAGGGATAGCCATTGAAGCTCTACAAGAAGCTGCAGAGGCGTATCTTATATCAATGTTGGAGGACTCTAACCTATGTGCCATCCATGCAAAGAGAGTGACAATACAACCTAAAGATTTGCAGCTAGCTAGGAGAATTAGAGGGAATGACCATTAACCATAATTTGTACTCCCTTGTTTGGATAACCTTTTGTATATCCCATACGATGAATATTTTGTAAAACCCAAATGATGAATATAATCTTTGTCTTGTCATATTTGCTCTCCCAAATGTTTATCTCTTAGTGTACATGTTTTGAAGTTTATTTCTCCTATGTTTGTAGGTGTGTTTTTCCAGTACATCTTTGAAGTGTTTTTCATAGTTGTATCATTCTTTTTTCTGTACTTGTTGTAAGTGGTAATGCTATTTAATGCATTTCATGGCCAAGAAATGCCAAAAAAAGGCCTGCCACAGAAACGCGGGGATGGGCCCTGCAAAAGTTTTGCAGGGCCTATCCCCGCGTTTCTGTGGCAGGCCTTTTTTTGGCATTTCCAAGCCATGAAAACCCATGCCATGCACATGGGGGCATATGATTAGCCTTGGCTAGAGTGCACTGCATGCTAAACCCCTGACCAATAGCTAAAAAATGTTTATGAACATACATACATGCACTGATTTACTGCTGCATGCTTATATGCACCCAGAGGAGTCTTAATTTTCTCTAATTATTGCATATAAGAAGAGTGTTCCACATTTCCCCAAGTGAAGGTGCTAATTGAGAAGATAGACTTGCAATACAGGTAACCTAGTGCATAGGATGGCCTAGGAATGCAAAAAAAAGGCCTGCCACAGAAACGCGGGGATGGGCCCTGCAAAAGTTTTGCAGGGCCCATCCCCGCGTTTCTGTGGCAGGCCTTTTTTTTGCATTCCTTAGCCATTCCATGCATTTTGGGCAACACAAATTACAAGAAACAATGGAAAAAGACTGATTAAACTGTGCAAAAGTTATGAGATTGTCAAACCATAAAGATATAATAGATTGAATGCACATGGAAATTGGAAAAACAAAACATTGGTATTATAAAGTTTTTACAATTGGCTCTTGGCCTTGAGCCTCTCCACTACATTCTTTCTTCTCTGAAAAGATAGAGGCAATTGGTAAGTCAAAACTGATTGGGATATTAATTGAGGGTCTGTCAATCCAAGACCCAAAGCTATTCCTATTTGACCTAATATTTTTCCTCTAAAGTTAACTCCTAGGGTAGTAAGGGCAAGGGACTTCCTAACTAGAAATATACAATTGGTCCCTTGCATTATTGTAGATAGGCACAAAACTTTACTCAAGGCCTTCATACACCAAGTCATGAAGTGTCCTTGAGGGGAAAAGTCCTTGTGGATTATTACAAAATCTTCCTTTGGCAATTTTCCAATGTACTGTGCCAAGGAAGAGCCATGGCCCCGGGAAACACGGTCACCACCACTCCTAAGCTGCAAATTTATCCACTTCAATTGTTTCCTGCACATAGACAATCATAAAATTAAATAGATACATCTTTTATGAATATGAGACAACCATAAATGTCAGTAGAGACTTACATCTTGAAGCCTGTCTTCATCCTCTCCTCTTCCCATTGCATCTAGTGGAATTGATGAATGGGCCATGCCACTTTGCTCCACAACAGGGGATGTTGGAATCTTCTTCTCCAAAATTCTTTCCCTTGCTGTGGCTAGATCTTCTTCACTGGCATCTTGGTTGGCATGGCTCAAAATCTCTTCACACACAAATGCAATGGTGTCCGCAACTGATTCACCAAGTGGAATTGTTGCCTTTTCGATAATGTCAGAAGTGTTGTCCATGGGAACATCCGAGGTTGAGCTGAAAATACTAAGGCATTCGTCGAGGCGTAGACCGAATGCCTTCTCAATATCATGCAGGAACAAAAATTCCTCTCCATCAACAAGTACAACTGAAAACATTTCCATCTCTACCTCTGGTAGAGTGGGTTCCACGGGGTCTAAGTTGGAGGGTGGACTCTTCTGTGTACTGGCTTCCTTTAATTTGTCCACTACTCCTTGAGGAAATTCTCTGGAAATTTTTTGACTCTCTTCTAATAAGTTGAGAGCTTCTGTCTGGGGTTCCTTCTTGTCATCTACAAAACCCCCAGTAACAAGATGGGGTAGGTCCATGGGTGAAGGTTCGGGCTCCTCATTGACAAAAAAGATTGTTGTTGCTATGTAGGAAAGATATTTTCTTCCCATTTTCCTTTTCTTATTTAATTGTTTAATTAAGGGCACTGTGTCATCTAACAGGTGCCCTGAAGCCTCAGCAATCGCCATGAAACGCTTTAAGCGCTTCGCAAATGCCTCATCTCCTTTATGAATGTAAAAAAGCAGGTCACAGGGGACCCATTTACACTCATATGCTGGAATATCTATGGCATATCTTAAAATATAGAGTTCCATAAAATCTGTGATCTCATCGATCACATCGGAATTCATGGCTATTGTCCCTTCAAGATTAGGGACTCTACAGACTAGGTCATACAAATCCGTACGACCATTGTAGTCTGTAGTTTCCAAAAACTCCATGAATAAATCTCGAGGAGATTTCATGGGAGTGGAAGTGCTAGCAGCCATTGCTTGCGCGCGAGATTTCTAGAGGCTTGCAGTCTGTGCTTTCTAGCTCTTTGAGAGTGCAAATGTGAGAAATGAGCACATAGAGCCATTTTTATAGCAGTTTCAAGTTTTTAAATTGATTGGGCCCACTTTTAAAAGTATAGAATAAAGAAGTGCAATTTCAAAAAATGAGTTTCGGATGACAAAATAATGCACAGAAAAAAACATGGGCAACCACATTTCAAAGTAGTGAACAGAATTTTTGACATTCCAAAAGTTTTGAAATTATCATTGCAGAGAATAAGGTATATACAATATCTAACATGAATCAATTGTCCTACTTTTTACAAGGTTCTTGAAAGTGCAAAAACCATGAGATACAATGACTAGGGCCCAAGAAGTGACATTATCAGGTTGCAAAAGAACTATGACAATGAGAGCTCTGTTCCATCTTTGCTCCAATCTACAGGGACTTTCATTTTGTATTCCATTCTTCTGCCCACCTGTAATCAATTTGCAACAAATTGAAGTCATTAAAGTAAAATAAACAATAACAAAAAGATTACTTTAACAAAAACATGAAACATTTCTCACCTTATGTCCTTGAATTTTGAAGATGGATTGAGTTAGTCCTTCAAACCCCATAATCATCAAGTGTTCTCTCAGATTAGCCAAGGTCCAATGATTATTCACTAAAATAGTTTCTGTTTCATTGTTGGGCAATCTAAGCTTTATTTCAAATGAATGCAAAGATCCCTCTGAACTTTGAAATGGTATCCATTTGCCAAGTTTGCACATCCAACGATCATAGTAGAATTTGATGTATAATGAAGTACATTGTTTCAAATATCGAAATGCTATACCTGTTCCACCTATTTTACAGAGATATTTATCACCTTTTGCAATTCCTTCCATCAAACCCCAATTTTCACCAAGAAGACTTTCGACTTGCTCATATGTGATATCTTTACACATGAACATGGTGGAAGTCTCTTGGAATGAGAATCCTTGGAATAAATATACAAAACAATGAATGGGAAAAGACCAGTGCAAACCTATAGACCTAGACACTTTTGTGAATTTCAAAGAGTTATGTATATCCATTACCATCTTTTGCTTCAAAGATGATACGGACCATATATCAGGTTTTGGCCACTCCAAGCTAAGAAGAGAATGTACTTCAATTCTCTCTAACCTTCCAAAACCATTCATTGTAGAGGGTACAACATATCTATGTGTGTAAAAGAAAAATCTATCATGGTAAAGTTGAGCAGGAGATATATTTGGAAAGACTAGTGCACCAACATCTGCATGCAATGCCTGGAAAGTACCTGTAAGACTATGAAGTGGTTGCTCTTCCACCAAAGTAGAAGGAAATACATCTGAAACAAACAAAAACATATCTAAATAGTTCAGAAATATATCCGACACAAGAAAACATAAAATATTGTAGAGTAATACTTACAGTTCACAGGATATCTCATACTACTAGAGTTTTCAAGTTTCATAGTTGCCATTGTAAAAACATGTTGTACAATAGCAACCATCCCATTGTCTCTATGCTTCTTGAAGCCAAGTAACTTTCCCTTCCAATGAAGATCTAAGTTTCCACGATCTCTAACTCGATGAGGCCCAACTCTAGAGGGTTGCATGTACACCCATGCACCTTTGGAGTACTCATGTGATAGCCACTGCCCATCTGTGGCTTTGATATTGTGACATCTTAATGTGAGGATTTCATCTTTTGGTCGCCTAGAAGCTTTAGATGTTGCCATTGAAGCTAAAGGTCTTCAAGCTACAACAGTAATTCGAGATAGGAGATGCAGGTAGGTTGGAGTGTAGAAACAGGAGCTTCAATGGTGTGCTACAGAGTGAAAGTAGTGGGAAAAGATGACTTTTTGGGACCTGGGTATGAAAATGTGAGGTTTAGGAGGGAAATAACTCTTTTTTGAGTATTTTTGAAAAAACTCATTTTTTTCAGCTCAAAACATGCACGGATTTTGAATTTGGGGTCAAAAAGAGTACTTTTGACCCTAAAAAGTAATGGAGGGTCCATTTTCAGGTGTTATGATGAGTTTTTTAACTTTTCAGAAATTTTGAATTTTTGGGCCCAACTGAGTTACGAGATTCATTCTCTCTCTAGAGGCAGCTCATTAAATAAGGGAGAAATATGTCCCCTCTCCACCCTTCAGCCTAGTATTTTATAGGGCATAGACTGTGGCCACCACCCTCTTCTGATTGGTCCATCACTAATCACTCCTTAATCTAAAAGGCCCATTCAGGGTTCATTTTTTCCCCTAATGAGTTCATGAATTTTTGCACCTAATCCGCATAACTGTTAACTCTTATACATACAACTACAAATTGACTCTGACCTCTTCATAGATTGAGAGTTGTCTCAATTCCTTCTATGAAAATGTTTATTTACCATTAGGGAAGATGTGTACAAACTAGTTCGGCTTACTTCTTCTCATAACCACAGAAAAGACTCTATCAGTAAAGAGCTTTTCATCACAACCTATCATCTTGAGAGTCCCAAATTTTTCTACATGAGTTTAGAACTTACATTCAGTAAGATGAATCTATTCTATATTTTTATGATCGAAATTGACTTATTTACATTCATATCTTATGCTTCTACAAATCAAACTCATAATTTTGAAACTTCTAGAACTATTTTGGATCCAACTTCTAAGTATATGTTACACATGTGAATTTTTCCCTTCACATAGGCATGGTTTTGAATTTCCAAGCTTCATAATCGTTTTGCTCTTCCTTTGTTCACTTACGTATTCATCATTTCTCTTCATATGCTTTATGTATTCATGCTGAATTAGTGAGTGAAGCTCCAAAACTAGCATTCACTATTGATGGAAAGATCATCACAAGATGTGTCCATTGGAAGCTTATAAGAATGCGAATCATGTGGTGCAATCAAGCATTTAGTTTTAGGTGTGCAATATCGTGGATTAAAAAATGACAACATTCCGTCCATATGTCCATTATCAAGGAGGACGTGGATTAAAAAATGACAAAGTTCCGTCCATATGTCCATTATCAAGGAGCATGCATCCTAAAGGTAATTCAACCATTGTAAAATGTGTATGTAACCAATCTTTTCCTAGTATTGTTAGCTCTTCCATATGCAATTTGTCAACAATAAAGAATTCTTCTAAGGAAAGTAACCATGAAATATTTATCAAAATCATAGTTTCTCCTATGCAGACTAGTTCTCTTTCTTTTATGTCCATCGTATTGATATTTGGTTAATAAATGGCTTCCTACATAGACGAAGCTAACTTGCCAACATTTCATCTATCAAAGACTTGAGGTATCTCTTGACGCGGCATGCACTAATTTAATTGGGCAAGCTATCACCCCAAAAGTGGATAACTAGAACACACCTCTTGTGGAGGTTTTTGTTTGTTACAAATGGATCATGTCCTCTTTTTCACATTTATCTTGAATGTGTGCATCATAATAAGTTTTTTTTCTTCTTTTAGCAGTATAATTGCCAGTTGCAATGCCTAGTCATGTTTCTTGTGATTCCTTTAGCAAGTCCATATGGTTGGATAGCTCATGACTTTTCCACTCGTACGTTTCTACCACTCTTAGTATAGAAATACGAAATTCCATGGGTAATAGAGCATTTTGTCCATACACGAAATTAGATGGCGTTGTTCCTAGAATTCTTTTTTATGCAAATCAACAGCCTCAAACTATGTGATTCAATTGTTGATCCCCATCATATCACTCATTATTCACTAGTTTTGTGAGTACTATACATAGGATTTTGTTAGTACTCTTCGCTTTGCATGAGGATGATAAGGGGTAGAATTCTTGGGGCATATTAGAAAATCTTCTGGTAGGTGTTCAGTAACATCAATTTATAAAATGATTCCCCCTATCATCGGTTATCTTAATGGGTAAATCCTATTGAGTGAATTCTTTTTTGAACAAAATTTGGAAGTGGTGTGAGCGTCACATTTTTATGTAGCTCGAACCTCCACATATTTCATCAAATAGTCTGCCATTATAATATGTTGAACATGAGAGTCATTTTTGGAGGGCTAATAGATCCAGAAAAGTTGATTCCACACTTACCAAATGCTCCCCCCCTCATCATAGATCTAAGTTGTGTTTGGTGTCTATGAAAAGGGTGTTTGGTTCTGTGACATATACCACACTTTTCAACATATATTTTTGCATCCATGTGCAATGTAGGCCACCATAAAGCCAATGAAAAGAATGTGCTTGGCATTTAGTTAGGGGATAAATGTCCACTTAAAGCACCTAACTGGGCCATTTTTTTAAATTGGAAAAATACTCATTTTCATGTATGCAGAAACACAAGAAGTTATCTTTCCATCCCTTATAAAGGTAATCCCCTATGAGAGAATACTCCTTACATTCTTTTTCAGGTTCTTTTCTTCTTGCAAGGGTAACAACTATTGGAAATATTCCTTTAGGAAGATATTCTACAACTGGTTTACTCCATTCTAATTCTACCACCAAGAGGTACAGAGTTGAATGCTCTATAGTAGGCCTTTCAATGCAAAACTGGTATTTTGAGCAATAATCATGAACATCCTAAGACATGTGTGGCCAATAAGCTCCTAATTGATTCAATTTATGCAAAGTCTTAGTTTGGGGCAAACGCCAACCCAAAGTAGAAATGTTGGCTTGTGTTATGGATCCCACTTTTCATCTTCTTCCACACAATAAGACACAATATCATGATCATCTTTCCTATAGATAATTCAAACAAATATCTAGAGATCTTTGGCTTCTTGCATTTATGTTTTTAGCTATAGAAAGGTAATGGTAGAGTGGACCATATGTAAGCATAGGAACATAGCACTCCATCCACTTTGGCACCAACTCTATGCTGAGCAAATAGGGATTAGGACAATTATATGGTACCTTTGGATGGCTCATCATTTTTTAGCCTAGAAAGGTGATTTGTAGGCATGTGAGAATTACCTTTCTTGAAAATGACCTCAAAGTCGAATTTCATTAATATGAGAAAACATCTTACAAATCTTTCTCTATCGTAAGGCTTATTAACTAGGTAGAGAAGGGCTTCATGACCGACAAAAAACTTAAACTTATTTGGTAGCAAATAATATCTAAATTCCTTGATCACATATATTATCCCTAAACCTTCTCTCATGCTCATGGTATAATTTCTCTTTTCACCATTAAGATGTCGATTAGCATAGGACATAGGGAAATGAAGCCTACATGCATTAGCAGGCTATATTAATATACAACCTATTGCATAGTTGGATGCATCAACATGAACATGTAATATTTTATTCCAATCAGACCCTTTTAATATTTGAGTTATGAAAAGCTTGTGTTTCAACTCTTCAAAGGCTTTGTCACATTCCTAAATGCAGTTGAATTTTCTAATCAAAGCATATTATGGCCTAGCAATTATTACATATATATGGATAAACCTATGGTAATATCCTAGGCTTCGGTAGATTCACTATTGCCTTGATTGTGTCTTCATCTCTAGAAGTTCCATTCTTTGAGACAATATGTCCGAAGATTTCTCCCAATGTTACCATGAAGATGCATTTTTGGATCTAATGAGACTCTATGTTGTCTGCATTTAGTCAAAAACTTCCCCAACATAGGGATATGCTCAAATCTATGCATAGAGTATGCACATCCATGTAAACCTCCAAAGCATTTTGAAGAAGCTCCTTAAAGACAAAGCCAGATTAGTCTCAATAAAGTTGTAGGGGCATTACTTATAACAAAAGGCATAACCAAGAATGCATATATTACCTAGCCCATAGCAAAGGTACTTTTGTGTTGGTCTTTAGGTGCAATCACAACTTGATTGTAACCTCAGAAATCATCTAAAATTCTATAAACTTTTCCAACTACTGTTTCTAGAAGATGATTAGTGATCAAAAGTGATTGACTATCTCGTATCATTTAAGATTGATGCAAACTCTTAATTTTCGAGTTTTTTTGGGTGACACAACTACTGGGGGATCCCATTCGGTATGTTCAATTTCATAAATGAAACCTAGCTCTAAGAGTTTGTCTATTTCCTCTATAGTATTGGATGAATATACATCTACAACATTTCAAGTGTACAACCCATTTTTAGAGGGTTTTGCACTAGGTGCCATAGACATTATATGGGCACAAATATGAGGGTCAAAACCCTTTAATTTTCTATTTCAAAAAGAAATATATCTCTACACTGCTAGAACAATTCTTTCAAATGAGCCTCTTCCATTTCGGATACATCACTCCTAATGTTTGTACACTTCTCTTCTCCTTCTTCTATCATGAAAATCACCTTCATCTTCATTTCTTGGTTTTCATAAGACTTTCCTATCTTAAACCCTCTCTTGAGTCTCAAAACTATTACTTTTTGACTCTTTACTTTTAGATGTTCAAAGTCATCTGATGTTCTCTATTGCAGTAATACCTTCTTCATCAGGTTCCTTAACTTTGTATAGGATACATGTAGTGGATAAGATCCCTAATACAATCATCAACATGAATGTTTTTTGGGAACTCCTTTTTATAATCAAAACCAGATTCCATATGAACAAAACACAATTCATTATCATCCCAACTCTCATCTTGAACCAATAATAAATCTCCTTCCTCAATTTTCACAAGAACCAAAAACATAAATAGTCCATTAAGACCATATCCTTCAACATCACAATGTTATGTTAAAGTATTATCATTAACAAAAATGTCCATGGTGGCTAGGATTTTCATCCATCCATGAGGTTCAAATTCTTCTCCATTGAAAAGTGAAGGAATATAAACTAGGTCTTCAACTGATGTGTCTTAAGTTACTAACTTTATAGGATCTATTCATGATAATTGTTCCTTTTCTTTGTGAGCTTTCTTAAAAACAAGAAGTTCATGTCGACATACATCCAAGACTTAGATTTTTATGATTTATTGAAGGTCATTTGCATCTTTTTGTACATTATTCCACTAGATGAGAGGAAGGTCTCGATGTTCAAATGTGTGGAAAGTGTTTGTAGTTGTAATCCCCAAGTATTGCAAGTATAGAGCATTGGTACCCTAGTCTTGCACCACTTTCAATTGTGCCATAAATGTTCTACCTAGAATTTTTGGGTAATTACTTGCTTAGGTAACATTACAAATGGATAGAGTGTGGTTGAAATCCACTCCACAGTTGGAGTTTGAGGTTTGTGGAAGCACACAAATAACACAAGGAAGAAGAAGAATCTTGGAGCACAACACACAATATTGAATGTATTATCAAGTGAATATAAAGATAAGTGACTCCCTAGGATTATAAGCATACATAAAATCCAGGGGAAAAAACCTCTTAAAGAGGGAAAAAAGTGTCCCAATGGTCCTAGTGTGTTAACACACATCACTACCAAAATATATCAACAAATCCCCTTGGGATTGATGCGATGAATAAGGAGCTTCCACTCATGTATAAGGAAGTACCAAGCTATGTGGAATCAATCCACAAAAGGAAGTAAGCCCAAAGGCTTGAAGAAAGCTTCAAAATTCTCAATAGGTAGAGCCTTTGTGAAAAGGTTTGCAATGTTCTCGTGTGTGGCCACATATGCCAAACTGATCTCTTTAGCAGAGAACCTCTCCTTGCAATAATGATAGTTCACCTCGATGTGCTTAGTGCGAGCATGGAACATAGGGTCCCTTGCAACTACCAATGCACTCTCACTGTTAGTGAAGATGGTGGTGGCAAAAGACTGACCAATGCCCAAATTAGCCATAATATGTCTGAACCACACACACTCAATAGTTGCTATGAAAGTTTCCCTATACTCATCATCACAACTAGAAGTGGCCATAATAGGCTGCTTCTTGCTCAACCAAGATATGCATAAGCTAACAAGCATGAAGCATAAACCATTGGTGAACACATGAGTGTCATAGCAACCAACCTAGTTAGAGTAAAAAAGAAAGCATGTAAATCTAGTGGTAGTGATCCCTCCTTGGGGTAAAACAATCCAAGTAGTTGGGTACCACTCAAGTACTGAAAGATGCACTTAACCACCTGCCAATGCTTGACACCTAGGAAATGCATAAACGTGCTCATCTGTGAGACATCAAATTAAATATTAGGCTAAGTTAAATATAAGTAGATCAAGCATCCAATAGCATGCTGAAAGAGAACAACATCAAATGCATCTTGAGCATCACAAAGGCTCAACCATTAACGTGTTTCCATAGGAGTGGAAATAGTTCTTTTGTCTTCAAGGCCAAAATGTTGCAATAATATGTCAATATATTTTGTTTGATAGAAATATATTCTGCCATCAATTTCAATAAGCTGAATGCCCAAATAATGATGCAAATGCCCCAAATTCCACACCTCAAATGAGGCATGTAAATCAGCCTTAAAATCAAGATTATGCTTCTCATTAGGACTAGTGAGTAGCATGTCATCAACATAGAGAACAATGATGAGAAGCACATCATTGGCACACTTAACATAAAATGCGCTCTCAGTTGGACTATTGTCAAAACCAATTGCAATCAAGTAGGCATGTATCTTTACATACCAAGCACGCGGTGCTTGTTTCAAACCATTTAATGCCTTTTCAACGTGCACATTTTGTTTTCATGCCCTTTTTGCACAAAACCACGGGGCTAAAGAACATACACTTCTTCATCTAAGTGTCCATTCAAAGACGTTTTTTTTAATGTCCAATTGATGTACATTCCAACCATGGTGAGCTGCAAGTGCATAGATGCTATGAGAAATAGTCATTCGCCAGGTTAGAGCAAAGGTCTCATCAAAATCAATGCCTCTTTCTTGAGCATAACCTTTTGTAACAAGCTTATCCTTATACCTGTCAATTTTTCCATTGGTCTTATGCTGCAACTTATATACCCACTTAGTGCCAATGGCCTTCCTGCCAGAAGGAAAATCACATAAAGAATAGGTACCATTCTTCATAATAGCATCATATTTTAATTGCATAGTAGGCACCCACTTTTTTTAGTTTTGTGCTTCATCGAATTAAATAGGCTCATTTTCACCACAAAGAATAGAGGCAGCCATAGCATAGCAATCTCATACAAAAGAAGCACTATGAGAGCCTAAATGAGCATGATATGACAGAGGTGCATCTAATTTGCTATCTCAAAAAGTTTTCACTAGCCATTTTGGCATTTTTTTGCCTCCTCTATATCAACCCTCTCATCAACAAGTGCATAATGTAAATCTACATCCAAAATAGAATTATCTGCATCATCATGTGGAACCTATAAAGGTTGATAAATTAACTGAATTCGATTAGCACTAGACTATCCACATCTAAAAGGAGGCAGCAAAGTGTCATACACATCTTTGGATGTCTCTTTAGTACATAAAAGTAATGGTTGAATTGCATCTTCCACAAAAAAAAACATCACGGTTAACCAAAATGCATTTAGTATGTGGATCATATAGATGAAAGCCTTTGATTTTTAGAACTGTAACCGACAAAAATACATTTCACTAATTTGTCATCCAATTTCCTGCATTGTTTTTCAGGCACTAATGCATATGCGAGACAACTAAAGACATCTATATGAGAAACAGATGGCTCACAACCATGCCAAGCCTCATATGGAGTGATAGAGTGCAATGATTTAGTGGGACACCTGTTAAGTACATATGTGGCTCACATAACAACCTCAAGTCAAAAACTATGTGGTAAAGCCTAGCTCTTGACCATATACCTCGCCATTTTCATGAGTGACCTATTCTTCCTTTCAACAACTCCATTTTGTTGAGGTGTATATGGCACTGTACATTGATGTTTTATCCCATGTTCATCTAGAGATACATTAAAATAAGAAGACACATATCCCCCCCCCTCGATTAGAAATTTCCTTGAGTATGCTTACCAATTTTCCTGTGATTTTGAGAATGTGATCTGAGGGGTGTCATTGATGCCCTAGATGCAACGGTAACCTGCTCTGATACCGATTGTTGGAGTTTGAGATCTACAGAAGCATGAAAAGAGCACAAGGAAGAAGAAGAAGCTTGGAGCACAACACACAATACTAAATGTATTACCAAGTGAATATACAAAGATAAGTGACCAATTAGGGCTATAGGCATACATACAAGCTGGGGGAAAGAACCTCCTAAAGAGGGAGGAAAGTGCCCCAATGGCCCTAGTGTGCTCATACATCACTACCAAAATATATCAACATCCAAAAGTGTTCAACTTAATTTTCTCTAGAGGGTCTGTCGATACGTCCATGAAACAACTGTAGCTATAGATGAGTCAGTTATAATGGAGGTTTTCCTCACTTCTCCCATAGGGATTTAGGGACTACTGCTACACCTAATCCATTCTAAAATTTCTTTCATAGTCTTCCCATTGAATGAGATAGGAAGAGAAGTATTGCCCTTATCTTCTTTGCCATATCCTCCTGCATTTTCCACTGGAATCTATTTAACACTCAAACTATTCGATTTAGGTTTATACTTTCCAAGTTTAATTTAAGTGAAGTTTGGATCCACATGTTTGGCAATTTTTTCCCATAAGTATGGATTTTGTGAAATAGTTCCTCTTTTTTTAAGGTGCGTTTCACCTAGATAACCTTTACTAACTCCATGCTCGGTTAGCTCTTTGTCGGTTTACACATGGGAAACCTAATGGAAGTTGTTGTTTTTAACTATGGATTCTCTTTCAAATTCTCTTGTTTATTGTCCAAAATCCATGAGATGTCATGTCCCATTCTTCCTATGTTGAGAGATCAATCCATGAGGCACTTTGATTCAAGGGGAAATCAAGGAATTAAGACTTCAAGATCTTGAATTTCTTTCAATGGTAGTTCTTATGTAAGTGAGTACACATCCAAAGTACTTTGCAAGTTAAATATGGAGGGTGGGAAGGCATTGAGTTTGTTGGTAGTCTCGTGTATGCTATGGTAGCGACAAGAAAAGTCATTGGATTTACAGTGGGAGTTGTGAGTAGATATATATCTAATCTTGGCAAGAAGCATTGGGAAGCGGTTAAGATGATTTTGAGATATCTAAGTGACACTAAGGACAATGATCTATGCTAGGGTAGAGGAAAGGCATCCATTATTGGTTACACAAATTTTGATTATGTCGGTTGTGTAGAAAATCAAAATTCTACATCAACATATATTGTTTACTTTATTGGAGGTACTATCTCTTGGAGATCACATCTTCAAGAATATATATGTGTTTCAACTTTAGAAGCAGAGTATGTTGTAGATAGTGAGGCATGTAAGGAAGCACTGTGGCTTCCTTTTCTTGCTTGTGATATGGGTCTACATCAACATGTACCTCATTTGCTTAGAGATAGTCAAAGTTCCATTGCTTTGGCTAAGAATCAGTTTCATCTGCAAAGATCAAGCACATTAAGGTGAGGTATTACTTCACTAGATATTGCTTAGCCACTAAGTGCATTATTCTTGAGAAGGCTTATAATCAAGTTAATGTTGTAGATTCTTTGTCGTAAGCTCTACCAAAGGATAGCTTTCCACATTGTTGTCACTTGATGGGGGTTACTTGACTCATAATATTGCACCATTATGTGTACACTGTGTAACATGCCCATCAAGTGGGAGGTATAATTTGTATTACACTTAGATATCCTTTATCATTTTTTATTTTTGTTCTTCACATAGTTCACTTTGGCCATATTGGCCTTTAGTGGTAGATTTTTATTATTAATTTCCACGTGAAAAGGGGAAATTTACATTGGAAATTTCTGCATATGTTGTTTAATAAAACATACAATGTCTTAGTCAGCCCTCCACAATAAGTTTGACCATATTTTGTAAAATCTAGAAAATTTGTGTTTGGGGTCCATTTGTACTATGTAGGGTTTTCATATTCTATAGGTGTGTGTAGAGTAGAATGCATATCATGTAGAGCTTGATTTTCTACTTTGAGAGCACCATCATAAATTTTTACTAAAAGGAGAATCCACCATGTTGCATGGCCATCACACCAGTTCACTCTCACTTGGAATCTATTTGGAAGTGCCCTTGGGAATAGGAATTTTACTTCCACATCAATATTATCAAGTGGAAACTCAAAAGGAGTCATGCGTGTCATATACCTTCTTCTTGTATTTTGATGATTATATCCCTCACGTCCTAAATTATTTCCAAAATGTTTTGGGTTAGGAGTATCAAAGGACCTTCCAGATAAGTCTTCATCCCCCAATGCCAACTAAAATCATCACTTCATCCTTCTCATTGTTGTGTTCGGGATCAGACGTGAGAAGATATACATTTCCCTATTTATCTTCCTAAATGTTATTACAAAAGTTGACTATCGGATGTCTATCAGATGCCTAACTACTTGTTGGTTAAGATAGTATAAATAAATTCCTATCAAATGGGCATTTAATTTATAGAATTTTTACATCATTCGATAGTCTTTGCTAGATGGTCCTTTGTTATGGGGATTCATAGGGTGTGTATGCATGTCCTTTGAAGCTTCCATGTGATCCCAAATCACTCTAGGTTGACCACTGAAAGAAAGTTTGTGTTTATGGCTAGGGGATACATGAATACTTCCCATTGATGAAAGATGACTTTTGACCAATTTTCAATGGCCTAATGTTTACCCATTCTCAGATGCATACACAAAATATGAAAGAAATTGTTTCTCAATGTTGTAGAGGGTTAACCTGTATGTGTGCATATCATTTTCAAACAAAAAATGATATTAACAAGATGAAATTTTTTTTCTCTACTAGTTTGTAATTTTTTTTATCTTTCTACAAGCTACACAACCCAAGTTGAGTAGCATCAAGCAGATTTTCTAGCTCAAGTTATGGATCAATTACTAATAAAAAATAGAAATTCTCAATCATGGAAATTGAGCAACTTTTTTTCACTTGAGGCAAAAAAATTGAGCTTTCACACTTGCTGCAAAATTGTAAAATATTTTTCTAGCTACACAACTTAAGGTAAATCATGCCAATTGGATATTTCTATCTCAGGTTATGATTCAAATACTCATTAGGGGTAGCGTCTTTACTCAAGGTGATTGAGCATGTTTTCTCACTCACAGGGATTGGATTGTGGTTTTTATTCTCTTAAAAATTCAAAGCTTATTTTAAGCTACACAACTCAAGTTCAATCGCATAAATTGGATATCTCTAGTTCAAGTTATGATCCAAATATTGATCAAGGGTAGATGTTTTATGTAGGGTGATTCATCATATTTTCTCACTCAATGAGAGTGGAATGAGCTTTTGCATTCTCGTACAAAATTTTGAAACTTTTAGTATGCTACAAAGCCCAAGTTGAATGACCTCAATCTGATACTTATAGCTCAGGTTATGAGAAAAATACTGATCAAGAGTAGTTTGTTTTCTTTAATCAAACTATACCCAAGCGCAAAAGAACTTATGAAGGAAAGAAATGAATGAAAAAAGAAAGGAACAATACGTGAAAGAAGTCGACCGTCAACCCCACCAATAAGAAACTCAAAAAAGTGGTACGTTTTGCATTGGAATAGACTTAGGAAAAAAAGGATTTACAAGTACACGGTGATGTACTTTCAAGTTTTACAAGGGCCATCACATAAAATTATCTAGGCACAAAAATTGCTCTCTTCGACAATAACACCAAAAAGCATCAACAAGCAGTACATGGCACACTCATACACCTTAGCATTGTCGAATCTGCAAAGAGTAGATCTCATCCTAATTGCATTTGGGGCCATAAGCAGACTGGATGGATAGATGTCTTGCCAAGCTCCTTGTGTTGAAACGTCCACTTCCTTGATATCCAAAGATGAGACCCCAACCAAAGTGAAAATTCATCAATTTGATCAAGACAATTGACAAGCCACCTCTCTAATGGAGGCAATCGACAAAGCCACCCCTCTAATCAAGGCAATGTGCAAACCACAAATTCAATAGAGCTGATTGGAAAATGACTTGCGATCACGATGATGTGAAATTCTTTCTATTTTCATCTTTATGTGTCTTATGTGTCTAGTATCATTAGCCTAAGTGGTTTTTCTCTATTCTCATGATTACAAGTTGTTTTGTGCTAACTTCTCATGTCTAGTTATAGGTCAATATATTTTTGGCTTTATATAGAGCTATAGATCTAGCTTTTTATCTAGTTTTGAGTGATGTACTTTGTAGATATTCGTGTTAGCTCTAAAACAAACCAATCATCCACTCAATTGGGAAAAATAACGAGGGTGGTATGGCCATTTTTTTTACTATCTAACTTATTTAGATCACCTGTGTGAGCTTGATCTTGAGGATGAAGATGACGATGGAGAAGGGAAATTCTTGTTGATCACCATGATCATATTGGTGTTTTGCTAATTGCCTTGATCAAATCAGTGGCTAGCTGATTGCCATGATGGGATTGAGTCACACATTAGAACTAATGCAAGGGGAAGTGTAACATAATCCTGGTAGGAGATGGTTGAACCACACCCTAAGAGAGAGGATTAGGAAGTAATCCTCAACCATGGCTTTTGGGGCAAGTGGTTAGCCCATCACATTCCTAACCAAGAGGTTGTGAGTTCAATTCCTTACATTGGTATCAGAGCCTAGGAAGTAGGCTTGGGCAAAGTGGAATGATCCAATGGCCTCTAAAAAAGGCGCTTGGGCATCCTCCATGTGAAAGGGTAGGATTTGTGGAAGGCGCGCGTCGATTTCAAGAATGGACCTTACAATGATTGGGGTGTATCTCCCAATCCGTAGGTCGGATTGAGGCGTGTAATATACCGTTGGAAAGCTCTCGGAACGAACTTTCCAATGAGCTAGCTTGGAAGTGTGAATTCCTTGGAAATCCTTGGGTGGCACTTGATTGAGTGTTCAAGATACCAAGCATGGGTGAGAACAAGGTTCAAGACTAAGGTTGAGAACAAGGGCTCGAGACACCAAGGTTGCGAACAAGAAGGTTCAAGACACCAAGGTTGAGAGCAAGGGTTCAAGAGACCAAGGTTGCGAACAAGGTTCAAGAAACTATGCGAGGTTGAGGGACATCAATTCAAGGGCACCTAGGGGTTCAAGGGACTGATCACCGAGGCTAGAGGGATACAAGAGTAGATCATTGAGGACAATGATCGACCAAGGGGGGAAGAATGTAACATAATCCTGGTAGGAGATGGTTGAACCACACCCTAAGAGAGAGGATTAGGAAGTAATCCTCAACCATGGCTTTTGGGGCAAGTGGTTAGCCCATCACATTCCTAACCAAGAGGTTGTGAGTTCAATTCCTTACAGGAAGTCATCAAAAAGCCATAAAAGCTTGTGCAGATTTTTGCAAGAAGAAGAGTTCCCTTAATCATACTAGCAAAAAATCTTTTACAAATGAGTTCTTGGACTTTTTATAAAAATTTCTCAAGATGACTCCTAAACACTAAGTCATAACAAATGAGAACAAAGACATGTTCTCTTCTTTATTTGAGAAAAAATGCATAAAATGTTGGAAAAATGGCTCATTTTCCTATTCCACAATGAAAAACATTATTTCATTTTCAATAAGTACCATGAAAAACCACATTGAGGCATTAGATTCATGAAGAAGCTTAATAAATTATTTTTAATGTTAGAAAAGGCCATTGAATGATCTAGCACCTCATGTCATAGTTTCCAATTGCAAAATGTAGTGGCAATAATGTGAAAAACAAAGAAAGTCAATCTCTTGATGTAGCACTTGGCACTCTTGATGTGAGATTGATGTTCTCATTCTTATTAAGAATTTGAGGTAACCTACATGGAGAAATAAAATACACTTTTCAAGGGTATATATAAACATCACATCATTTGACATTGGGGAGCTTTTCTGCATAAACATTGGAGGAGCTCTTTTGCATACTTTTATTCTAACTCATCAAGCTCTTCCAATTACCACTTCAACAACATGACCTTCATGAGTCATAAATGTAAAGCAAACCACATACTATTCCAACACAAATGCATAGCATGTGAAATGGGCTAAGAACAAAGAACAAAAACATCGATCCTTATATCCGAATAATCAAATCATTACAAAATTATATGTTTACAAAGTTCAACAACCCTTTTACAATAGAAAGATCATATAACTGCTTGATCTCTTGCATAGCAACATCTTTAGGGACTTGAGAAGGTTCCCAGGGCTTTTCTTGCTCTAAAACTAGCTCCTCAAGGTCAGCCATATCTCCTGGCTCATCTGCCAATGGTAGCACATGCTCCCTCGATGCAAGCTGGAATCTCTCTATGTCAGCTATATGTTTCTTCCCAACCTCCTGCTCCTCATCTGGGCATTCATTCAAGCCATTAATCCACATCCTAATGAAGCTGACTTGGGCTTCATCTTTCTCCATAACACTGCAATGCCTAAACATTTTGAGGGCAAATGTGAGTGTCGTCCCTGAAAACAAACAAATCAATTACACGTGATGCTGCAAAGAGTGTCAATCAGCAAGATTGCAATTAGAAGTACTTGTGCCATAAAACAAGTCCAAGGTCCAATTATCACCATTGGAGAATAATTGGATTAGCCTCATTATAAGCTTTTGGGGCTTTTGATAAGGATTAACCAATGTCTTGTCTCCTACCACATGACCAAGCTTCTTTGTAACTGCAGGGAATATTAGCACATTTGAAAATCCGTTCTCACTAAAATCTTCCCTAACCCTTCTTTTACTAACTTCATCATAGTACCCAACTGTAAGGCACTCGGTTGCACTAACGAACCTATGTCGTGGTGTGTGATTTACATTTGTCTTTACCTTGAAAATTTATAATTTTAAGAACAATGTCATGTGCAATTTCTAGAAAGAGAAAAAGCAAGCACATACCATGTAAGACACTCAACAACATGACACCTTAATTTTAATGCTATTGAGATAGAGAAGGATTTGTCCCTACTATGTGTTACTGTTAGTGTCCATGTGAAAGGCCAAATGGCTATCGAAAACTTCTTTGTATATGTTCTTTAATAAAACATATACTGGCTTCGTCAGTCACAGATTGTAACTTTGACTGCATTTGTAACACCTAAGAAGTCTGTGTTTGTGCTACATGTGTACTGCGTTTTTTTATGTATTATGTAGCCTTTGTGCAGAGTATCGTGTGTGGCCCTAGGAGCTCAATTATCTACTCCAAGGATATCATCGTGGAGCTCTTAAGAAGGAGAGCAGACTGTGGTGCATCACCATCAAAATACTTCACTAGTATTAGAGCATTTCGATGCAAAAGATTTGTTCCTTTTGTGCAAGTGAAGCAAGCACCCACCCACCCACCCAAGGCTTACGACTAAGGCAATGACCAAGGCATAGACCTTGGCATACCTTGTCATCCGAGTCACCAAAGTCACCATTGGTGTTGTTGGCTGTGCCCAAGGGAGGACCTCAATGATCAAGGAAGATAGAGGTTCCCGGTACTTTTGGGGAGGTCACCCACCCTAGTACTCTTCCCCCCTAGAGCTTGCTTAACCATGTCAATCTCTTGCCACTAAGCTACACTCTTGTGGTGTTTGAAGAAAGAGAAAGACTAAGGTTAACATTACCTTGAACATGTTTTGGTCCCTCAAAGCTTCATTCTTTGCTTTCAAAGCCTGTTTTTGAAGCATTTTTGGGGTGTCTTTTGGAGCCATTTTGGAGTGCTTTTGCACATAGTTCTCTTCACACAGGTCCAAGAACATCAAGAAAAGTGTTCTTTCTACTTCTCCAACAATAAATATCAACTTTGGGGCTAAGTTTTCAGCCAAACTCGTAAAACTATAGGTTTCTCGAAAGGTTTTCAGTTTTGGTGGGAGTAGCCATTGCAAATTTATGAAGGTTTCTTAAGCCTAAAACATAAGAGTTGACAGACACTTGCAAGTGTTGTTGGCTAGTTTTGGGGCTGTGCATTCAACCTTTTAGTATCGTTTTACTGATTATACTGAGCACATACACACCATGTATGCTTCTCTGGATACCGCTTATGTACGTCCATGTGGTCATTGATATAGTGGTTACAATTTTTGCATAAAGCCTTTTATGTTTGATAAAGAGGTTCATGGTGAGGTTTTCTTAACTAGGAGACACCCTGATGTCGGGGTCTCTTCGGTGATTTAGGTGGAAGTCTTACGCAGCCTCGCTATAGGAGATATATGATAGTTGTTCATAGGTGGTCGGTAAGCCTAGTTGGCTTCTATTAGATAATTGATTATATGCAGTGGAGTCAGTGATTCACTATGTAGGTAAACATGTCAGTACTTGTAGCTTTATGACATCTTGACACTGGCCATATGCTCATTTTGAGAGGATACTCTAGCAAATTTTTTCCAAATTTTTGGCTTTCTCAACTATATAGTGGTTAATTTACTCCCTGATACACTTATTCATTGGTGTTTGAACTCTTCTAGCTCCATTATCATTCTATGAGTCTGAAACTTTGATGGCACAAACTTTGCTCTATGGAAGAATCATATTAAAGATGTGCTGATTCAAAGGAGGTGATGGAAGCCAATAAATGGAATTTCAAAGAAACGTGCTAATATGGATGAAGATGATTGGGATGAGTTAGATGAAATGGCTAGGTCTACCATTCACTTACACCTGGCAGATAATGTTTAATTTATAGTATTAAACTGTGAAAGTGCAGACAAGAATACATATGAAAAAGAGATGACATCAAGTAAAGTGTATCTAATGAGAAAATTATAGGAATTTTGCATGATGGACACTGATATTGTTGTTGGCACGGTCGTTTGGGCCATATATCTTGTATGTGGAATGGAAAATCTTTCTCGCCTACTGTGTTATCTTAATCTGATTTTTCATTTTGTGAGCATTGTCAATATGGAAAGCAAACCAAAAATGTGCATAGAATGCACATTGACTCTTCAATTCAACATTTAGATCTCATTCATATAGATGTGTGTGGTCCTATGCCCACTAGGTCCTTAGGTGGTTCTCTTTAATTTGTAACTTTCATAGATGATGCTACTAGAAAAGTTTGGGTATATCCTAGCAAATTGAAGGATGAGGTATTGCTTACTTTCAGAAAATGGCTTGCTTCAGTTGAGATTGAAAAAGGAACGAAGCTTAAGGATTTACATTCAGATATTGTGGGTGAGTATACCTCGCATGAATTCAGCGTTTTCTCTCAGTCTAGAGGGATTTGTAGAGACTTTACAACTCCTTATATCCTAGTATAGAATTCTGTAACTGAAAGCATGAATAGAACTATTCAAGATAGAGTAATTTCTCTGTTGCCTCATGCAAACCTCTCACAAAGCTTTTGGGCAGAAGTAGTGTTGAATGTAGTTAATTTGATTCACCTTTCACCTAGTACTAACAAAGGTTTGAAAGTGGCACAAGACTTATGGATAGGGAATCCACCATCTTATGATCATCTTTGAGTTTTTGGGTGTGAAGCACATGTTCATGTTGAAGTATTTTGATGGCGATGCACCACAGTGCACTCTCCTTCTCGAGAGCTCCACGACGATATGCTCAGAGTAGAAAAACCGAGCTCCCGAGGCCGCACACAATACTCCACATAGAGGCTGTAGAATACGCAGAAAACACAGTGCACAGGAAGCACGAACACAGACTTCTTAGGTCTTACAAATGCGGTCGAAGTTACAGTCTGTGACTGACCATGCCACTATATGTTTTATTAAAGAACATATACAAAGAAGTGTCCGGTGGCCATTTGGCCTTTCACATGGACACTAACGGTAACAATCTCCCACTAAAGGCCAATATGGCCAGAGTAACTATGGGAGAAAAAATAAAGAATGATAAAGAATACTTGAGTGTAAGTATACAAACTATACCTCCCACCTGATGGGCATGTTACACAGTATACAAGTGACTGCGTAAGATCAAGAATCAAGTAACCCCCATCAAGTGACAACAGTGTCGAAAGCTATCTTGTGGTAGAGCTTTAGTCAAAGCATCTGCAGCATTATCTCGAGTGTGAGCATTCTCAAGAATAATGCTCCCAGTGGCTAAGCAATCTCTAATGAAGTGATACCTCACCTCAATGTGCTTGGTCTTTGCATGATAGACCGGATTCTTAGCCAAAGCAATGGTACTCTGACTATCACTCAGCAAGTGAGGTACATGCTAAGGTAAACCCATATCACAAGCAAGATGAGAAAGCCACAATGCTTCCTTACATGCCTCACTTGTTGCAACATACTCTGCTTCTGTGGTGGAAACAGTTGTACATTCTTGAAGACGAGATCTCGAAGAGATAGCACCTCCAGCAAAATGAAAAATGTACCCTGATGTAGACTTACGATTGTCTACACAACCAGCATAGTCAAAATTTGTGTAACCAATAATGGATGCGTTCCCTCTACCTAAGCAGACACTTGTCCTTAGTGCCACTCAGATATCTCAAAATCATTTTGACCGCTTCCCAATGTTTCTTGCCAGGATTAGACATATATCTGTTCACAACTCCCATTGCAAATGCAATGTTTGGTCTCGTAGTTACCATAGCATACATGAGACTACCAACAGCAGATTGATAGGGAATTTTGGTCATGAATTCCTTTTCCTCATCTGATTTGGGGCAGTCATCCTTGCTCAATTTCACATATGTGGGTAAAGGTGTACTCAATGCCTTTCCATCCTGCATATTGAATCAGTGAAGTACTTTGCATATGTACTCACTTTGAGACAAGTATATGCATCTTTTACTCCTATCACGAGTAATGTGCATGCCAAGAATATGTTTGGCATCCCCCAAATCCTTCATATCAAATGTCTGACTCAACTTCTTTTTGAGAAGTGACAAATCATAAGAGGACTTCCCAGCAATCAACATATCATCGATGTAAAGTATCAAGCATATCAAGCTGCCATCAGAACATCTTTTTGTGTAGAGACAATGATCCTCATTGCTCCGAGAATAGCTTTGGGACTTCATAAAAGCATCAAACTTTTGGTACCATTGTCTAGGAGACTGTTTAAGTCCATACAAGCTCTTCTTGAGCTTACAAACTAGACTTTCCTTGCCAGGAACTACATAACCCGCTGGTTGTTCCATATAGATCTCATCTGTAAGATCTCCATGCAAGAAAGTTGTTTTCACATCCATTTGGACTAGCTCTAAGTCCTCCATTGCAACGAATCCCAGAAACATGTGCAAAGTAGTCATCTTGACAATTGGAGAGAAGATTTCCTCAAAATCAACACCATGTTGTTGCTTAAAACCCTTTGCAACAAGTCATGCTTTATATTTTGGAGAAGCACTATCTGATGTGAATTTCAGCTTATATACCCATTTACATGGTAAAGCTTTCCTGCCCTTTGGCAAAGGTACTAAGTCCCAAGTACCAGTCTTGTGAATAGAATCCAACTCACTCATCATGGCACGCTCCCACTTGACATGATCCTCTGTCTGCATAGCCTCTTTGTAGCAAGAAGGCTCACCGGCATCTGTTAGCATAACAAAATCTAAACCTGGAACATATCTATGGGGTGGATATGAGACACGTGCAGAACGTCTCAATGGTTGCTAAACATGAACATGTGCAGACTGATCTGAATGGAAATTCTCTTGAACATCCCTATGTGCAGCATTTTTATGCATGCTAACCGGAGGACTAGTATCCTCAAACACCACTCTTCTCACTTCAACCTCCTTAATGGGCTGTTTATGCATCTTAGACTCATTAAAAATGACATCACTACTTCTGATCATTGACCGTGTTTCAGGATCCCATAAGCGATATCCAAATTGTCCTTCTCGACCATATCCAAGAAAAATGCATTTCTTTGACTTATGCTCCAACTTTTGTCTAAGATTCTTGGGTATATGAACATATGCTTCACACCCAAAATCTCGAAGATGATCATAATATGGTGGTTTCCTTTTCCATAACTCTTGTGCCACTTTCAGACCTTTGGCAATACTAGGTGAAAAGTTAATCACATGAACTGCAGTCAACACTGCTTCTGCCCAAAAACCTTGTGAGAGGTTTGCATGATGCAACATAGAGACTACTCTATCTTGAATAGTTCTATTCATCCTCTCAGTTACACCATTCTGTACTGGGGTATAAGGAGCTCTAAACTCTCTACGAATCCCTCTAGACTGACAGAAAAGGCTGAATTCATGTGAGGTATACTCACCCCCATTATCTAAACGTAAAGCCTTAAGCTTAGTTCCTTTTTCAGTCTCAATTGAAGCAAGCCATTTTCTGAAAGTAGGGAATACATCATCCTTTGATTTGACAGGATATACCCAGACTTTTCTAGTAGCATCATCTATGAAAGTGACAAAGTAAAGAGAACCACCTAAGGACCTAGTGGGCATAGGACCACACACATCTGTATAAATGAGATTTAAAGGCTGAATTGAAGAGTCAATGTGCGTTCTATGCACATTTCTGGTTTGCTTTCCATATTGACAATGCTCACAAAATGAAAAATCAGAGAAAGATAACACAGGTAAGTAGCCAAAACGAGAAAGATTTTCCATTCCACTACGAGATATATGGCCCAAACGACCATGCCAAATACAAGCCATAGGCTGTTCAGTAATAGCTAACAAGTGTTCTTTCTGTGATACAAATAAAGGATAAAGTGAGCCAACTTTTCTTCCTTTTGCAATAACCATGTTGCCCTTTGATATACGAAAGGACTGAGCATAGAAGAGCACCTTGTAACCAAGGTCATCAAGTTGACCAACTGACATCAAACTACGTGATAACTAAGGTACATGGCATACATTATGCATAGTAAATTTTGAACCATCACTGAACTGCACAACCACATCTCCAATCCCACAACATCACCAAGAGACTTTGCTGCATAATTAGAGAACCATTCTCTATGTGGTGTCATATGGAAAGAAGCACCAGAATCTAGCAGCCAGGTGCGGGAAAGAGAATCAGCCATAAGTGCCTCAGATGGCACAGTACTATCAAGTGTCAACACATCAACATCATCAGAAATAGCATTAATTTCTTCAATCTTCACAGTCGAAGTAGATGGTGCAGGTAACTGTTTAACATGCCCATCAACATTCTGTCCTTTACCTTTAGCATTCTTTAATGCATAACAGTCTTTCTTCATGTGTCCTTTCTTATGACAATAATGACATTCGATATCCCTCTTCCTTGATTTACTTCTACTCTTATTCCGTTGACCATTCTTTTCCTTGTTCTTGCTCCTGCCACGTTGTTGATTCTTTCCTTGGTAAGAATCACGAACATTATATGCATCTCCACTCTGAGTGCCAACCATAGATTTTCTACGAATCTCCTCACTCAAGAATGCTCCACATATGTCATCATAGACGAGTTTACCACCAGGTGCACTGTTGCTAATAGTTGTGCAAAACGTATCCCATGATGATGGCAGGGTGCATAACAGCAACACTGCTTTCATTTCATTATCCATATCCATTTTCTGAGCCTGTAACTGGGAGAATATAACATCAAACTCATTTAGATGAGCAGCAACACTATCTGTGTCCTTCATACAAAGGTCATATAATTTTCTCATCAGATACACTTTATTTGATGCCGTCTCTTTTTCATATGTATTGCATAACTTCTTCCAAAGCTCCTCTGCACTTTCACAGTCTAATACTGTAAAGTAAACATTATTTGCCAGGTGCAAGCGAATGGTAGACCTGGCCATTTCATCTAACTCATCCCAATCATCTTCATCCATGTCAGCAGGCTTCTTTGAAATCCCATTTACTGGCTTCCATTGCCTCCTTTGAATCAGCACATCTTTAATCTGATTCTTCCATAGAGCAAAGTTTCTGCCATCAAATTTTCGGATCTCAAAATGGTCTTTGCCTTGCAAGTTATAGCTCCTCCTCGGAACACTAGCACTAGACCCTGATCCACCGGATCTGCTTGAGACCTCTGATGCCATGATCGTAGAGAACTGAATAGAATGATAATGGAGCTAGAAGAGTCCAAACACCAACAAATAAGTGTATCAAGGAGTAAATCGACCACTGTATAGTTGACTAAGCTAGAAATCTAGAAAAATTTTGCCAGAGTATCCTCTACAAAATTAGCATATGACCAGTGTCAAAGTATCATAAAACTTCAAGTACTGACATGTCTACCTACATAGTGAATCACTGACTCCACTGCATATAATCAGTTACCCAATAGAAGCCAACTAAGCTTATCGAGCACCTATGAACAACTATCATACATCTCCTATGGCGAGGCTGGGTAAGTCTTCCACCTGCATCACCGAAGAGACCCCGACATCTGGGTGTCTCCCAGTTAAGAAAACCTCACCACGACCCTCTTTATCAAAAGTAAAAGGCTTTATGCAAAGAACGTAACCGCTATATCAATGACCACATGGACGTACATAAGCAGTATCCATAGAAGCATACATGGTGTGTATGTGCTCAATATATGCAGTAAAATGACACTAAAAGGCTGAATACACTGCCCAAAAACTAGCCAATAGCAAGTGACTGCTCCCACCAAAACTGAAAACCCCTCAAGAAACCTGTAGTTTTACGATTGGGGCTGAAAATACAGCCCAAAGGTTGATATTTATTGTCTGAGAAGTACAAGGAACACTCTTCTTGATGTTCTTGGACATGTGTGAAGAGAACTATGTGCGAAAGTACTTCGAAATGGCTCCAAAAACACCCCAAAATTGCTTCAGAAATAGGCTTTGAAAGCAAAAATGAAGCTTTGAGGGACCAAAACTTGTTCAAGGTAATGTCAACCTTAGTCTTTCCCCTTCTTCAAACACCACAAGAGTGTAGCTTAGTGGCAAGAGATTGCCACGGTTAAGCAAGCTCTAGGGGGAACAGTACTGGGATGGGTGATCTCCCGGGAAGTACCGAGAACCTCTATATTCCTTGATCATTGAGGTCCTCCCTCGTGCGGCGCCAACGGTGACTTCGGTGACTCAGATGACAAGGTATGCCAAGGTCTATGCCTTGGTCGCCACCTTAGTCGTAAGCCTTGGAGAAAGCCTTGGGGGGGTGGGGGGTGCTCGCTTCGCTCGCACAAAAGGAACAAAGCTTTTGCCTCAAACTGCTTTGATACCAGTGAAGTATTCCGATGGCGATGCACCACAGTGCGCTCTCCTTCTCGAGAGCTCCACGACAATATGCTCGGAGTAGAAAAACCGAGCTCCCAAGGCCGCACACAATACTCCACACAGAGGCTGTAGAATACGCAGTAAACACAGTGCACAGGAAGCACGAACACAGACTTCTTAGGTCTTACAAATGCGGTCGAAGTTACAGTCTGTGACTGACCAGGCCACTACATGTTTTATTAAAGAACATATACAAAGAAGTATCCGGTGGCCATTTGGCCTTTCACATGGACACTAACGGTAACACATGTACCCAAGAATCTTAGACAAAAGTTGGACCATAATTCAAATAAATGCATTTTTCTTGGATATGGTCGAGAATGACAATTTGGATATCGCTTATGGGATCTTGAAACATGGCTAGTGATTAGTAGTGATGTCATTTTCAATTATTCTAAGATGCATAAACAACCCATTAAGGAGGTTGAAGTGAGAAGAGTGGTATTTGAAGAAACTAGTCCTCCAATTAGCATGCATAAAAATGCTGCACATAGGGATGTTTGAGATAATGTCCAATCAGATCAGTCTGCACATGTTCTTGTTCAACAACCATTGAAACGCTCTACACGTGTCTCACATCCACCTGATAGATATGTTCTAAGTTTAGATCTTGTTATGCTAACAGATGTCGGTGAGACTTCTTGCTACAAAGAGGCTATGCACATAGAGGATCATGTCAAGTGGGAGCATGCCATGAAGAGTGAGTTGGATTCTATTCACAAGAATGGTACTTGAGATTTAGTACCTTTGCCAAAGGGTAGGAAAATTTTACCATGTAAATGGGTAGATAAACTGAAATTTACATCAGATAGTGCTTCTCCAAAGTATAAGCACAACTTGTTGCAAAGGGTTTTAAGCAACAACACAGTGTTGATTTCGAGGAAATCTTCTACAGTGGTAAAGATGACTACCCTGTGCATGTTGTTTGGATTCCTTGTAATGGAGGACTTAGAGCTCGTCCAAATGGATGTGAAAACTACTTTCTTGCATGGAGATCTTACAAATGAGATCTATATGGAACAACCAGAGGGTTATGTAGTTCTTGGCAAGGAAATTCTAGTTTGTAAGCTCAAGAAGAGCTTGTATGGACTTAAACAGTCCCCTAGACAATGGTACCAAAAGTTTGATGCTTTTATGAAGTCTCAAGGCTATTTTCAAAGCAATGAGGATCATTGTCTCTACACAAAGAGATGCTCAGATGGCAGCTTGATATGCTTGATACTTTGTGTTGATGATATGTTGATTGCAGGCAAGTCCTTTTATGAATTGTCAATTCTCAAAAAGAAGTTGAGTCAAAAATTTGATATGAAGTATTTGGGGGATGCCAAACATATTCTTGGCATGCACATTACTCATGATAGGAGTAAAAGATGCATATACTTGTCTCAAAGTGAGTACATATCCAAAGTACTTCATAGGCTCAATCTACAAGGTGGAAAGGCATTGAGTACACCTTTACCCACATATGTGAAATTGAGCAAGGATGATTGCCCCAAATCAGATGAGGAAAAGGAATTCATGACCAAAATTCCCTATCAGTCTGTTGTTGGTAGTCTCATGTATGCTATGGTAGCTACAATACTAGACATTGCATTTGTAGTGGAAGTTGCGAGCAAATATATGTCTAATCCTAGCAAGAAACATTGGGAAGCGATCAAGATGATTTTGATATATCTGAGTTGCACTAAGGACATGTGTTTATGCTTAGCTAGAGGGAAAGAATCCATTATTGGCTACACAGGTTTTGACTATGCTGGTTGTGTAGACAATCATAAGTCTACATCAAGGTACATTTTTCATTTTTTTGGAGGTGCTATTTCTTGGAGATCTGGACTTGAAGAATGTAAAACTATTTCCACCACAAAAGGAGAGTATGTTGTAGCAAGTGCGACATGTAAGGAAGCATTGTGGCTTTCTCCTCTTGCGTGTGATATGGGTTTACCTCAGCATGTACCTCGTTTTCTCAGTGATAGTCAAAGTGCCATTGCTTTGGCTAAGAATGTGGTCTATCATGCAAAGACCAAGCACATTGAGGTGAGGTATCACTTCATTAGAGATTGCTTAGCCACTGAGTGCATTATTCTTGAGAAGTTTCACACTCAAGATAATGTTGCAGATGCTTTGACTAAAGCTCTACCACGGGACAGCTTTTGACACTAGTCACTTGATGGGGTTACTTGATTCATGATCGTACACAGTCACTTGTATAGTATTTTTGAAATGTATGTATACTGGTGTTAAGGGTTTTCAAACATAAGATGTAATTTTCTTGATTATTGACGAGGGAGTTCTCTTTTTACGAAATAGTTCTTGTTTGTTATGACTCCCTATTCCTATTTTCTTCTAAAAGTTCCTAAAAATAAGAGAATCTTTTGTGGTTTTTTATGAAAAGAATCTTTCATATTATAGTAAAATTATTTTGCAACCATGTACAAATCTCTTTTTCTACATACATGCTTTTGGAAAACTAAAAAAAAACATAATTTGACTACCATACATTTTAACACATGATTTGATGCCGTCATATAAGGACATAGATCTTTGTCTTAAACATGACATGAATAAGATTAGAGACAATCACTATAAGGTGAAGGATGATCACAATGAGTTAAGTCCATGTGATGATGAGTTTAGACATGAAGAGATAGTTTTCCATGAAGTGAAAGTTATGGAAGGAGTAATAATCAATGAAATGTATGACAAATGACATGAAGATACCATTGAGAGTTCCATCATCGACCCTTTTGTCCAAATCTTGGATCACTCGCATTCAAGCTCATTTATCCCACATGCAGGGAGATTTGCCCTCAACTCCATATAAGTAGGTCCTCACTTCACTCCTCAAAAGCTCATTCACTCAAGCTCTTGGCAAGAGTGCACACACTCTCCTCATGGAGTCTCCATGCTCATAGAGCATCATATGTAAGTCATTTATATTTTACTTCATTTTATCATGTTTTCATATCTTTAATTTCTTCCTCCATAGTTGTTTATTGTATGGTTGCAAGTAGAGTAAGGGTAGATTCTCTCTTATTTCAACATGGTATTAGAGCATAGGTTAATTGATTTTCCTTTTAAGTTATGTTCTCTATTATCTTCATCATTAGCATGTATTTTCTTCTTAATCCTTCCATCCCTCCCTTCTCTAATCTTAATCATAAAAGTGCTTCTGAGCACTATTTTTATTCCTCATTCTCATTATTAGTATTATTCACATGTTTTCATCTTTAGATTGTTGTGTTGTACTGTTGTATTTCATTAATAATCAATCCTTTTTAGTGTTTTTTTTATCTAGAGTAGTATGTGAGGATCTACTCTCAAAAGGTGTGATGCTTTTTCTCTCTTGATATCCTGTGCTTGCACAGTTTTTTTGCCTTTAAAATCATGTGACCCTACCATTCATCTACTACTCAATGTCATCTCGTGCAACATTAGTCCTTTTCAACACTTTCAATGAACAAAGGCAATGCTAAGAACATTGTCCCTACAATAAGATCATTCCCAATAGGAATGGCAATCAGTGCTATTTCCTTCTCCTAGCACAAATTATATCTATCTTGAAGCTATTGTCTCATACACAAAACAAGCACCACCAAACAACTATGTCCACTATAGGTGGAACTAACACATATCCCTTTAAGGATCGATACGACAAACTAGAGGAGCAAGTGGTAGATGCAAAATCTCTTTTTGATATTACTAAGGTCGTTTGAAAATCAATGAAAGATTATTGTCATGGAAATATAGCCAATCCAGGTGACTTCATTTCTTCAAACTTGCAGAGGTTCAACAAGACAACTATCCAGGATCATAATAATAATGAACTTATGGATTTGACTACTCTTGCAAGGCAAGTTGCAATTTCAGTGTTGCACCTAGATTACAAACCTAGCTTGTTCCTATGGATAGCAAGCTAAAGAAAATGAAAGCCATGGATACACAAGGAGGAGATCACGGAATCGTTGTGCAGATTGTTTGAGGTGAACCATGGTTGATGAAGGATGTAACTCTTCAGATCAAATAGCTGCCATATGAACTGATAATCTAGGTGCAACTGATAGCAAGTTTGCCATAAAGCACTTATGGAGGGTAGATCCAGATTCAGGGATTGGCTAGTCCATAGCATGCACACGCAATGGCATTGTTTCAAAGGATGGTTGCTGCTGCACATAATTTATGTGTAGAAAAAGATCATATATCCTGTGATGATCACTCCTCAAGCACAGTGTAGCCACACTGAACATAAGATCAAAATAGAGGATAACAAAAGACACAAAATGTATGTACACATGATGGTTCAAAAGAGAAGGAGAACCTGTGTGCATGGTTGCCATATAGGCACTAATTCGAAGCTTGTGGGTATCATACTTCAAAAGAGAACATTAATGGAGTGAAGCTTTCCTCAAAGCAATGAAGAAATGATTTTATCACAGGTCTCGATACACGTAGAGAGTGGTAGAAATTGGATATTTCATAGGATCAATATAATTCAATCATGCCAATTTTTTTGGTTCATTGAACTATACAAAGATCTACACAACACCATAAGAGGCTGATACAACGGAAGTGTATATGAGAAAAGTCTCTGGATGTTAGTGACATAATCAATGGTGTCATAGAGAACATAGAGTGATTGTTTTTCCTAAACTTTGCATTCTCATGTGCATTGAAAAGAACAAATATACTTTTCGTTCTTTTTCACTGATAAAAACAACACAGATTCATGCTTACTTTTGAAACTTAGCTTGATTTGATACATGCATGGTGTATCTTGCAGGTATAGTGGAGTCCAGTTCGTTTTTCACTTCAAAGATAAATATAAAGGGGATGTACACCTACGCTGTCGGAAAGTCTTCAACCTTTCCATTGACGATCAGGAAAAATAAAAAATGATAATTGGTTAATTCTAATTTCTCATTATTACAATGTTTTTTCTTGGAACTAAACTCTTGTTAAGTATTTGGAGGATCAAATGGATGAAGAAAACAAAAGTTCAAACTATGGTTTACCCTAAACTGCTTAAATAATGTGTGTTTAGGCCATAGAAGTATTGAATTATGGTTTAAAACCCTAGGTTTACATTTATTCATATGTATTTTAGTTAAGAGCATTAATTCTTGGTTAATGATAGAGTTTTAACTAGGTTTTCAATTAATTTTCAAAGGGTTTTAATGGGTTTTTGATGGGTTTCAAGTAGATTTTCAAGGGTTTTATTGAATTTTAAGGGTTAAAATAACAGGTATTTAATTAAATTAATCTTTAAAATGAACATTTATGTATTGAAAATTAATCTATGATATAATTAATTACTTTAATCATGAGTGTGCATTTAAATACTAAGGTATTAATTAATTAAATTCTTAACCTAAGCTTAAATTAAAAGAAATATTCAATTATTAAAATTAAGGTAATTGCATTATAAATAAACATGAAGTGGATAATTAATGAATGGTGTATATGAGTGGTGTTTAAAGAGTGGTGTGAATTAAGTGTGTAATTAAAGTAGCTAAAGTAAGTAGTTGAAAAGTGTGGTAATTATGTGCGCAAGATAAAAGAGTGGCCTAAATTAATTATGCATTTAAAGTGCAAAAAGTATGTGTACAAAGAGTGATGTATGTGTAAGAGTTAAAGAATGGATGAGAAATTAAAGTAAAAACCAAAAGAGTGGTAAAAAGAAGATCTCTGTGTGTATAAATATGTGGGCTTTGCTCCATATTTTGCTAATGTTTCTTTGCGAGTATTTCCTCCTCCTCTTTACCTTCTTCTTTTTAGAGAATGAGAGTTTATGTTTTCTTCCCCTTCTCGGTAGTAAGAGAGAGTCAATCCTCATAGTTAAAGTTCCACGTATATATTAGGTTCCTTCTGGTTGTTGTAGAAATTCAGAGTGACATAATTATGAAGAGAGAGAGCATGGCCACATGAAAGTTCTCTTTATGATTTGATCTATCACGTGCCTGCATACGTTTTATACTTTAATGTCTTACTCTCCACACATCAACACATATTCTATACTTGTGTGTGCTACTCTCTATACAACATCTCGTTTATTCATGCGCATCAGCATACATTATAAACAATTCATAGTGTTAGATGATTTTATAGTAAATGGGCAGTAAATGCTGACACATGATGTCGAAGAAATTTATCTGTCTTCTATATTTTTTGGAATTTATGCGCATCCATGCATTATACTCATATACATATGCATGCAAGGAACATTTATATAATCTATATAGCGCATATTTACAAATTGTGTGCTTATTGTCATAGCTTATGATTCTTGTGTAATGCATATTCATATGACTATCAGAGTTCACAATTTCTGTACATATGCGCAATTGTTCATGATGTTGTGCCATGTTCACACAGTCATCTATTGGCACCTATTGTCAATGGAGATTGCACTCAATCATTTCAGATGAAGAATTCTATAGCGCACATTTCTATTCGTGTTGCATTCAGATATCGATATAAACACTTCAAATATGAGATCGTTTTCTCCAGAGATATATTCCATGTTTAGGTACGGATGGCATTGGAATTTAGTGTGTATAGTGGCATACACTTGGATGTATGCATGTAGCTACACATGTAAGTACTTAGGCACACATCCATGATCCTAAGACATGAGAGAAAGAGAGAAAAAGAGAAATTCAAGTTTTTCTTTTCTTTATGGAAGAATAGATTAAATTTAAGTTTTTTTTATATAATATTATAGTTATCTTTAATGCATATAGTATCGAATGCATGTGTTCATGTGTCTGTATATATGTGCACATATAAATGGATGTGTTAATGCATGTTTGCATGTGTGAACTTTGTGTTTTAGCATGTGCATCAATGAGGTATGTGCATGTGAACTAAGATTACATGTTTAGGAATGCATGGATAGTATGCATATATGCGCATATATATGTAAGTGAATAAATATGCATGAGTGGGAATGTATGCATTAGATGTGAATACTTTAATGTATGCATGAACTTATGCATGTGTATGGAATTTTTTATTTTGTTTATAATTTTTGTAACATTACTAATTTTGGCTAATGTTTCTTGCAGACATTGAAAGCAAAAGTATCGAAGAGCATCGTGACAAAAGAGGAGATTTCGACAAATCAAATATCCGACAATCTGATATAAATCCATAGAAATTATCCTTGATTAAGCTTTTGTATAGGATTCACTAGTTGTTAGCAATCTTATAAAGAAATTATAGCATTGCTTTATAGCATTGTAATCATCCATTATTGTCATTAGCATTAATTCAATTTCAATTTGCATTATCTTTCTTGTCCATGTCATCTGAAAATCCAATTGAATCTGAAAAGAACGCACCTTTAGAAGTAGAAGTCGAAGTAGAAGTAGTTAAGGATATTATTACACACGAATCGTTAAAATCAGTATCTCACGATTATTGTCTTAATAGATTTAAAGCATTATTTTCAATTGCATCCAATGAACCCCAAGATAACATAGATTCATTTCCACCACCCTTAATTAGGCGTAAAAAACCTAATCATTTAGAAATCCAAGAAGACGAAATTATAAAAGAAAAATTAATTGAGGAAACTTTGATATTACCTATACCTCAAGAAGCTATTGATAGATATAGAGCAGCCCAGCCTTACAGTTCTTAGACGTTTGAAGTGTTACAATTACCTAATCCATATTTCCTAGATTTAAGAGTAATTTAGAATTTCTTTTACCTTAGACGAAAGAAAAATATACCTAAAACACCTACGATTGTCTCATACACCCTGCGTGTGCCGAGGGATTTAGTGGCTGACTGATCCACTAGCCTTATGTCCGCAACTTCCCGCCAATTTGGTGAAACCGACGTGAAAGGTCGGCATGACACCATAGGTATAAAGGTATATTTACTTTCTGTTTTGCATATGCATATATAGGCAATCTGGCGATTGAAGAAGAAGCGTCGACATGCTTTGTAGCTGCAGCTGATTGTTCCTCGTCACGTCACCTTTATCCATCAACTTTTGTGAAAAGTAACGATTGCACATGCATATAAAAATTTTGCACAGAATGTGGAGCGACTGCGAGTGGCCTTACTGGAAATTGGGATAACGTTCGAGCAGCTGTCCATAGGTTAGCCCAAAGACAGGAGCGAAATCAGATGCAAACTCCAAGAATATATGAAAGAGATGCACCAGGAAAGATAGATTATGACCCCACTTCTCATAACCCTAGAAAGGATGACTCAGAAATTACAATGTTAAAAACATCAGTAGAATCACTTGTTAAACATGTGGAGACTTTGGCGACTGAAATAGATACTATAAAGAGTATGCAAGAGCTTAAATTGAGAGATCAGGAGAAACCAAAAGAATTAGAACAAAATCCTAGGAATCAGATGCCAGCTAGAAGACCATTTAACCAAGCACGTAGATGTCTCTGGTGTGATGATTAGGAGCATCCACACTGGACATGCAACTTATTCAAAGAGGCCAAGGATAAGAATAGGGTCACAGAAGTAGATCGAAAGATCTGTGACTATGTAACAAAAAGGCCTTTGGCATCAAACTATGGAAAAGGGGGTATGAAAACCTTCTTTGAAGCCTCCACAAGCCAAAATACTTATGCTTGTAGACTTGATAGTGATGACTCTAATTATGACTTTTGGAATCAAGTTTATGATACTGCTAGTAGAGGAAAGTTATCAGTTGAGAACTTATATGCTACGAGCTCAGATATTAGATCAAAGACATGTTGGAATGAGCCAGTAGATATGTTCTCAGTATATGCTCATGAAATTAATGTAGACGAGAAAAGAAAACGGGATGAAGAGGGACAGTCTAAACGAACAACTAGGGCTAGAAAAGAGGGTGAAACTACTGATACAATTAAAGAACCGTCTATGATGGAGCCTAGTCAAGAACCAAAACAACAAGAACAAGAAAAGAAACCTCAAAATAAGGGTAAAGGAAAGAAAGTAGGAGAAAAATTAGAAAAGAAAACTACAAGTGAAGATAGAAGTCAGGATAAACCAAATGAAATGCAACCCATACGTGAAGAAGGTACTAAGGAAGAAAAACCGAAAAAGAAACCTCCGACTTTTCGATTGATCTCGCAAATCGAAAAACAAATAGACATTTGGAAGGTTATGGATGAAAAAATTATGAAGGCAGAGGTAACCATGACATTAGAGGAATGGTTAGCATTTTCAAGAACAGATGTGAAGGAAGATTTCATGAGTATCATTAAAAGACGAAGAGAACCTATAGAGTATAGAACGGAAGATATAGAAATGGAGGAAAGGAAAGAACAGGATGAACCAAAAGTGAGTGTTGTGCAAATTAATGAATTTGAGTATCGAGAATCTTCTGATCGTAAAAATTATTTGAGTCCCGTAATTGGACATTTGGAAAAAGGAAATGATGACCCAAATAGCCATTATACTCAGAAACATTGGGCTAGGGGTACTACTGAAACTATGGTTAAGATAGGTAATAATAATAAACCGCAAGTAGCATTAATCAATTCAGGATCAGAAATCAATGTAGTCTCAAGGGAGATTTATAATGAAGGAAAATGGCCCATAGATAGGGACCATGGATGGAAAATGAAGGCCGCTAACAATGCTTCTGGCTATTTACTAGGAGCTTGTGCAAATGTTCCTATTACTATTGGAGATGTTAAAGAGGAACATAATTTCTTCGTTCATGATGATTGTTCGTTCCGAATTATTTTGGGGCAGCCATTCATTTGTGAACAAAGAATGGAGACAAAAGTATTGGACGATGGAAGTGCTTTTGCAAGAATTTGTTCTCGTGATGGCCTTAAATCTGTCCAATTCATGACGCTTTGTATAAACCGTCCTCGTAATCGTAGGTCTCTAAGAAAAACTCCTTTAAGACACTTAGATCAGGATTTCAAATAAATGCCACTATTGAGCGAGATGACAGTGGACGGTTCGAAATCTCGCAAAATCTTGTACAGAACTTAGAAAAAATGACTGTTTATTTTCCATCTGCTACTTTAAATATTTCTCATTTTAAACAAATTCCAAGAAAACTTATAAAAAAATATGAAAAACATTTGAAAAACAAAGGAGATTTGTTAATGGATGAAAGTATTGAATATATTATTGAAACTACACATTGCTTCTCAACATTAGAAGAATTAGAACTTTGTTATCAAAGTAAGTCTAATTCCCATATTCTTATCTCTTCACTTGATGTGTATGCATTAATTCAGGAATATGCCTCTAGTATTAATCATGAGTATGATGCCTTAGTGGAGACCAAATATAAAACTGTTAGTAAGAAGGTTAAACCCGTAGCTCAACCACTACCAAAATTTAGTAATGATATTATAAAGAATGTAAGTCATGAGCCAATCCTCAGAAATCCAACAAATATTGGCCATGTATTTACTAAAGAATCCTTAAAACAAATTAAATTAGATGCTAGCGGTTTCCTTCTTCCAGCAGAAAATGAGTATTTTCTGAAGATTATTAAGCAGCATGGAAGATCATTTTCCCTTGAGCCTTCAGAGATAGGATGTGCAGATCCTAAGATAGTTTTACCGATGATTCTTTTCACTATTCCCCATATTCCTTGGAATTTGCGCCCTATTCTTGTACCTAAAGCTCATCTTCCAGAGCTGATTAGATTACTTAAAGAAAAAATTCATATGCATATTTTAGAATCCTCTTCAGCTCCCTATTCAAACCGTTGGTTTACTGTGCCCAAGAAGAGTGGAAAACTTCAGTTTATCCAAGATCTTCAACCAGTTAACAAAGTGACCATTAGAAATGTGGGTACAGGTCCAATTATGGATGAATTTGCGGAAGTGTTTTCAGGCAATTCGATTTATTCAATGGGTGATCTCTACTCTGGGTATGATCAATTTCAATTGGCATTAGAGACTAGAGACATTACTACCATGAAAACACCTTTGGGATTAGTTAGGATGTGTACGTTACCTCAAGGTGCGACCAATTCAGTAGCACATATGATGAGTGCAATGAATTTGGTTTTGCACGATTTTATTCCTCACATTACTATGCCCTTTATAGATGACATTCCCATTAAAGGTTGCTTGGAAGAAGAGAAAGATAGCACTCTGGATGAAGATGGTTGTCGTAAATTTGTAAAGGCTCATATCCTTGATTGCCAAAAGATCTTTCAGCGATTTATTCAAGTTGGCTTAACATTATCAATAGAAAAATCCACTTTTGGTGTTAATGAGGTCTTAATTGTAGGTCATCTTTGTGGCTATTATGGACGGAAGCCATACCCTCAGAAAATTGACGCCATTAGTAAGATTTCTGAGATATGTCAAAATGTGAGTGAAGTTCGTCGATTCTTAGGAGCTTGTATCTTCTATGTCATATGGATACCACATTTTGCACATATAGCTGACTGTCTTTATGATTTATTAAGGAAGAAAAGAAAATTTTTATGGACAGAAAAACATACTCAAGCAATGCATAGATTAAAGAAGTTATTACAAGAAGCTCCAATCCTTAAGCGAGTAGATTATAAGAATAATAAGCCTATTATTTTGACTGTTGACACTAGCCCTATTGGGATAGGCTGGGTCATAAGTCAGGACGATGAAGAGGGTAGAAGATATGCTGTGAGATTTGGAGCTAAAATTTTGCATAACACTCAAAGACATTACCCGCAAATTAAAAGAGAACTTTGGGGTTTAGTCACAGCTCTAAAGTCTGATAAAGAATATTTCATAGGAGCAAATGTGATTGTGGAGACAAATTGTTTACCGCTAATTGGAATGATCACAAACTGTTCTTCACCGGATATTGCAATGCTTCGCTGGATTTCTTATATTAAATTTATAAATCCAGTTTTAATCCATATTTCAGGAAAATCTAACTCTGTTGTTGATATGCTCTCAAGAGCTAGGTATGATGAGAATGATGAAGCCAAAGTAGATACTAATACGATAAATTATGATTCTCAAGTTTATGTATATGAAAAATTTAATTCAGATGAATACAAAGGAGAGTGGCTAGAGATTGGAAAGTATCTTAGTACTTTAGTTAGATCACCTTCATGGTCTTCAAATAGATTTAGAAATATTAGAAAAAGAGCATTTAACTTTTTCTTAAAAGATGGGTTAATTTGGAGACATGCAAGGGGGAAGATCAAAATGCCACAAAGAGTACTAGGTACTAAGAATCTTCAGATGCAAGTCATGAAGAGCATGCATGATACTTTATGGGCCGGGCATAAAGGATTTGTTGCCACTTATGAAAAAATTAGAGAGTGCAACTGGTGGCCAGGTATTTATGTTAATGTAAAGAAATATGTGGATTCTTGCGATGTATGTCAAGTTTATTCATCGGTTAAGCATAGGGATCCACTGCATCCTACGTATCCACCATGCATACACTATAAGTGGGTAGTAGACTTAGTAACCATGCCCAAAGGTATCAATAGAATGAGATACATAGTTCTTGCTCGAGAAGATCTTACTAATCATGTGGAAGGCCGAGCTCTAAGATCAAAAACTACTTTCAATGTATGTAAATTTCTTCTTGAAGATGTGATTTCAAGATTTGGGTATATTGAAAAAATAGTAGCTGATAGGGGCGAATTAGACGCACAAGAGGCTAGAGAATTCTTTGCTAGGCATGGAATCCGTTTAGCTCTTACGACTTCATATAACCCTGAAGCTAACGGAAAGATTGAAAGAGGGCATTCTCCTATCATAAAGGCAATTTCTAAAGCTTGCAAAGGAGAACTTAAGAATTGGCCAAAATTTTTGCCATTTGCTTTGTGGGCTGACAGAATGACCTATACTAGAACGACAGGGTTTATGCCGGCAGAACTCATGTACTGCCAAAAACCAATTTTTCCAGTGAATACTCAAATTCTTACTTGGACTACGCTTCCTTGGGAAGATAATCTATCTACTGAAGACTTGTTAGCTCTAAGAATTCAGCAACTAGAGCAAGGGAATGAAAGGTTAAATGAAGCTGTAGCTAAATTGAAAGATTCTAGGCTTAAAAATAAAAAATATTTTGATAAATCACATAGGTTACGGCCAAAGCCGATACAAATTAATGATTGGGTATTGATATATGATAGCACATTCGATATACAGTATGATGCTCGTAGAAAATTAAAAAAGCGTTGGTTTGGGCCTTATGTGGTGGTTAAAATCTATGAAAATGGAACTTATGCCTT
This sequence comes from Ceratopteris richardii, assembly GCA_020310875.1. Lineage (NCBI taxonomy): Eukaryota > Viridiplantae > Streptophyta > Polypodiopsida > Polypodiales > Pteridaceae > Ceratopteris > Ceratopteris richardii. The sequence goes on along the minus strand of CM035410.1, from coordinate 137,805,421 downwards.
AAGAGAGTTAGATGGAACTCCACTTAAAAATTTAATTGCAGGTAAAAGAGTTAAAATATTTAAACAAAGAAATGAAGAATTTTATGATTTAATATATGATGAAGGAAATGAAGAATGATTTTTTTTAATAAAAATAATGTTTAAATTTTCTTTTAAATATGTTTTTTGTTTCTTTTACATGTATGAAAATAAAAAATTATTTATGAAAACTAATTTTTCTTGTAAGTCTATACATTGTTGCTTGATAGCAGGAGTTGAAGATGTTTTTTTGAACCAATAAATTAAAGACTGATTTATGATAAAGATGAAGCACATGAGATTGAAGATAGTACATGCAGTTTAAAATTTGAGCAATCAAAGCGATATTTGGATGAAAGGCGATGTTGCAGAAGAATTCTATGTCAATAAGGTGAAACAGTTCTAACCCTGATTAATGTAAGTTTTGTTTTTCCCTGCATTATCATAATTAGATATGTACATTCTTCAGATAGGTTAAGAAACTTCTTAAAATTATGAAAAATAGAATCTACACTAAAGTAGGGATGTGCTTGAAGAGAAGATAGGGATTAGAGACCTATGGCTGTCATATGAATAGTTGAAGGAACCCTTAACTTGCAACTCCTAGTAGAAGTAGGCTTGTTTTATATAGGTAAGCTTCCTTAAATCTGACCCATTTAGCTAAAAGAGATCCTAGTTCCTGCTTTAGCTTACCTCTAGATCCTTTGCTCTGATTAGGGGTTAAGCCTTTCCCCTTCATCAAAAAAGTTGCGAAGAAAAATTGAAAGCAGTACATTAATGGTTGTTGCATATGAAAAGAGGAAAAAAAATGACACAAAGAAAAATTATGATGAAAAAAAAAAAGAGATGAAAGAAAAAATCAAATAAATCAGTTGTGGTCTCGAAATCACTTCTGAATTGAAAAGCGGGCTATATAAGGCAGATGTATGCTAGAGGGGAGTTAGTTTTTTGTATCTTAATGGCAAGTGGCTAGGAGATGAGGATAGAAGACTTATATAACATATGTTTTACTTATGAACAGAGTTAATAGAAGAGTTAGTACGAACACTATTTAAATGACTTCTATAGTTTCTTTCTAAAACCTGTTTTCCAACTCATGCATTGAACGAAAAGGTTGAAATTCAAGCTTACATAATTTTATAAGCTTTCTTTGCTATCAGAAGATGTACTAATGATAGAGGCATTTTTAATAAACTATTTGCATTTGAGTCATGAATAATTTTCCAAAGAATTTGATATTGCCTTCTATGATCTGCAGGTTTGGCCCATCGAGGACGATGTGCAGGTTTGGTCGGGGCGAATGTCGGAAAGTTTTCAACCTTTCCGTTGACGATCAGGAAAAATAAAAAATGATTATTGGTTAATTCTAATTTCTCATTATTACAATGTTTTTTCTTGGAACTAAACTCTTGTTAAGTATTTGCAGGATCAAATGGATGAAGAAAACAAAAGTTCAAACTATGGTTTACCCTAAACTGCTTAAATAATGTGTGTTTAGGCCATAGAAGTATTGAATTATGGTTTAAAACCCTAGGTTTACATTTATTCATATGTATTTTAGTTAAGAGCATTAATTCCTGGTTAATGATAGAGTTTTAACTAGGTTTTCAATTAATTTCAAAGGGTTTTAATGGGTTTTTGATGGGTTTCAAGTAGATTTTCAAGGGTTTTATTGAATTTTAAGGGTTAAAATAACAAGTATTTAACTAAATTAATCTTTAAAATGAACATTTATGTATTGAAAATTAATCTATGATATAATTAATTACTTTAATCATGAGTGTGCATTTAAATACTAAGGTATTAATTAATTAAATTCTTAACCTAAGCTTAAATTAAAAGAAATATTCAATTATTAAAATTAAGGTAATTGGATTATAAATAAAAATGAAGTGGATAATTAATGAATGGTGTATATGAGTGGTGTTTAAAGAGTGGTGTGAATTAAGTGTGTAACTAAAGTAGCTAAAGTAAGTAGTTGAAAAGTGTGGTAATTATGTGTGCAAGATAAAAGAGTGGCCTAAATTAATTATGCATTTAAAGTGCAAAAAGTATGTGTACAAAGACTGATGTATATGTAAGAGTTAAAGAATGGATGAGAAATTAAAGTAAAAACCAAAAGAGTGGTAAAAAGAAGATCTCTGTGTGTATAAATATGTGGGCTTTGCTCCATATTTTGCTAATGTTTCTTTGCAGGTATTTCCTCCTCCTCTTTACCTTCTTCTTTTTAGAGAATGAGAGTTTATGTTTTCTTCCCCTTCTCGGTAGTAAGAGAGAGTCAATCCTCATAGTTAAAGTTCCACGTATATATTAGGTTCCTTCTGGTTGTTGTAGACATTCAGAGTGACATAATTATGAAGAGAGAGAGCATGGCCACCTGAAAGTTCTCTTTATGATTTGATCTATCACGTGCCTGCATATGTTTTATACTTTAATGTCTTAATCTCCACACATCAACACATATTCTATACTTGTGTGTGTTACTCTCTATACAACATCTGGTTTATTCATGCGCATCAGCATACAATTCATAGTGTTAGATGATTTTATAGTAAATGGGCAGTAAATGCTGACACATGATGTCGAAGAAATTTATCTGTCTTCTATATTTTTTGGAATTTATGCGCATCCATGCATTATACTCATATACATATGCATGCAAGGAACATTTATATAATCTATATAGCGCATGTTTACAAATTGTGTGCTTATTGTCATAGCTTATGATTCTTGTGTAATGCATATTCATATGACTATCAGAGTTCACAATTTATGTACATATGCGCAATTGTTCATGATGCTGTGCCATGTTCACACAGTCATCTATTGGCACCTATTGTCAATGGAGATTGCACTCAATCATTTCAGACGAAGAATTCTATAGCGCACATTTCTATTCGTGTTGCATTCAAATATCGATATGAACACTTCTAATATGAGATCGTTTTCTCCAGAGATATATTCCATGTTTAGGTACGGATGGCATTGAAATTTAGTGTGTATAGTGGCATACACTTGGATGTATGCATGTAGCTACACATGTAAGTACTTAGGCACACATTCATGATCCTAAGAGAAAGAGAGAGAAAGGAAGTTAGAAAGAGAGAAAAAGAGAAATTCAAGTTTTTCTTTTCTTTATGGAAGAATCGATTTAAGTTTTTTTTATATAATATTATAGTTATCTTTAATGCATATAGTATCGAATGCATGTGTTCATGTGTCTGTATATATGTGCACATATAAATGGATGTGTTAATGCATGTTTGCATGTGTGAACTTTGTGTTTTAGCATGTGCATCAATGAGGTATGTGCATGTGAACTAAGAATACATGTTTAGGAATGCATGGATAGTATGCATATATGCGCATATATATGTAAGTGAATAAATATGCATGAGTGGGAATGTATGCATTAGATGTGAATACTTTAATGTATGCATGAACTTATGCATGTGTATGGAATTTTTTATTTTGTTTATAATTTTTGTAACATTACTAATTTTGGCTAATGTTTCTTGCAGACATTGAAAGCAAAAGTATCGAAGAGCATCGTGACAAAAGAGGAGATTTCAACAAATCAAATATCCGACAATCTGATATAAATCCATAGAAATTATCCTTGATTAAGCTTTTGTATAGGATTCACTAGTTGTTAGCAATCTTAAAAAGAAATTATAGCATTGTAATCATCCATTATTGTCATTAGCATTAATTCAATTTCAATTTGCATTATCTTTCTTGTCCATGTCATCTGAAAATCCAATTGAATTTGAAAGAACGCACCTTTAGAAGTAGAAGTCGAAGTAGAAGTAGTTAAGGATATTATTACACACGAATCGTTAAAATCAGTATCTCACGATTATTGTCTTAATAGATTTAAAGCATTATTTTCAATTGCATCCAATGAACCCCAAGATAACATAGATTCATTTCCACCACCCTTAATTAGGCGTAAAAAACCTAATCATTTAGAAATCCAAGAAGACGAAATTATAAAAGAAAAATTAACTGAGGAAACTTTGATATTACCTATACCTCAAGAAGCTATTGATAGATACAGAGCAGCCCAGCCTTACGGTTCTTAGATGTTTAAAGTGTTACAATTACCTAATCCATATTTCCTAGATTTAAGAGTAATTTAGAATTTCTTTTACCTTAGATGAAAGAAAAATATACCTAAAACACCTACAATTGTCTCATACACCCTACGTGTGCCGAGGGATTTAGTGGCTGACTGATCCACCAGCCTTATGTCTGCAACTTCCCGACAACGCGTTCAAAAATCTACACATAAGTTGAATCAATCCTTGAATTGTGTGCATTTAGTCCATTATGTTAGACCACTTCAAGACTATGAACACATATGGCCTTTTGTATGAGATTAGACACTGCTCTCATGGAGAATAAAACCGTTCTATGCTACAGCCTTTTGTCCAAATCTTGGATCACTCTCATTCAATCTCATTTATCCCACATGCAAGGAGATTTTTCCTCAACTCCACATACGGGTGTCCTCAATTCACTCCTCACAAGCTCATTCACTCAAGAGTGCCCACACTCTCCTCATGGAGTCTCCATGCTCATTGACCATTGTATATAAGTCATTTGTATTTTAATTCATTTCATCATGTTTTCATATCTTTCATTTCTTCCTCCATAGTTATTTTTTGTGTGGTTGCTACTAGTGAAGGCGTAGGTTCTCTCTTAGATTTATGGATAACAGTGGACACAAATGCTATGAGATGAATGAAGTTCCAATTGATTCAAATGTATGTGTCAAAGAATAAAGAAGCATTTATGCAAGAAATAACATTCAGAGAGATGCATGAAGAGCACGGTGCATTCATATCTTTTGAGAAGAATGAAGAAGTAGTGGTGGAGATAGATAAAGTATCCTATGATGTTGTTTTGAATGAAGAAAGTGATTTGAGCTCAATTCACAAGTACATTCCTTGAAAAGATCATGATGATATGAATGAATGTAGAGATTCTGATAAATCTGACTTGCAGAGGCAAGAATCAAATGGTTTTGATGACCAAAATGTTTTCTAAACATGATGATATGGATTCCCTTCATGATGAAAGAGAAATGACTATGGAACAAAGCAATGATGAAGAGTTTTTTGAAAGGTTGGAAATAGATATAGATTCTATAATTGTTGGTTCTCAAATAGAAAGAAATCATAGATTGGATGATAAATATGAGTATATGTCATCATGCAAACATGATTAGCCCTTCTATTTGATGTGGCAATCTTATGAATCTATCCAAAACCACCATTCTTATGAACATGGAATTTTGATTAATAGTAATGAAAATTATGAAATTCACTCAAATTATTTCAACATTGAATTTATCAAAATGCATGCACGAAGATAAATTTTAATACTAGATTAAGTACATTAAACCATGAGTGCTCTAAGTTCATCAAGTGTATCTCCATATGATGCACATTTGAAAGGGTTATGAACAAAAGAAACTATGCTCAAATGATAACATCATGTATTTTTAAGTTGTTTAAATCTTATGTATGCCAATCAAGCATCTAAGGGATGGACAAGAAAACGAGATGGCATGTCCACATCTAATCTATCCATGATTTTTTTATGGATGCACTGAAGAGGTGATTTCTTCAGGATTATGTATTCTACATATGGCTAACGAAAATGGTCTTCAAAATGGAAACCTAATCAACTATGATTCGATAATGCTTAAAGTGATTTTATAAATATAAATTTATATATTAATGTTTGTGTTTTGATTCTAACAGAGTGTTAAGAAAAACAAATCAAATAAAGAGTGGAAGACAAGGATTAGGCATGTGGATATTAAATATTATCAATGCAAACTATCATAGGGTTTCCTAGAAAGGAGGGTGAAAAGATATAATGGTCTCGACTTAGAGAAGCTTGAGGGCACCCAACTTAGTAGAGAATCAACATGGAACATTTGATAACATGAAGCATCAATATGACCATTTTATGTTTTTGCATGTGCCAATATATTCATGGTCCACTTAAGCATCTTTGTCTATGCGAAAAGTTATAAGTCCACATGGAACAACTTAGCTAGAAGGGGAAGTAATATAGCAAGAGAGCTTTCTGACGCATGTGCTCGACATCCCCCCCATTGCCTTTGTGTTTGCTGCCCCACCATCCCTTCTCTGGTCTCCTCCTCCTTGTGCCTCTACATCTGCCAACCCTCCTCAAGTGTAGCCCCCCATCAACCATGCCTTGCCACCAACTTCCAACCCTTCCTCTTTTGCCTACTCTTCCCCTCCCTATTCCCCCCCCTCCCCGATGTTGTTTTGGCATCCCTCCTACCCCCTTGGGTTTCTCTATCTCTCTCTCGCTCTCTCTCTCTCTGTCTCTCTCTCTCTCCCCCTCCTTCCTTGTGTGGCTTGGAGCATTGGCTGAACTTGGAAAAAAGGAAAAGGGAAGAAGGTAGAGAAAGAAAAGAAGGTAAAGAAGATAGAAGAAAGGTTTTGGCCTTGCTCTAAGCAAGAAAACAAAAACTTTTCTTGGCCTCCCTGCTCCCTCATTCCCTGAGTGTGTGAGACATAGATGGACATAAAATCCTCCCCTAAGAGGGACTCTTATGAAGTCCTCTCACATGACCCGATTCCATTGCCCATATGACTCTCCCTTACTGATCAGACTAGAGCAATCTTGGCATCTAAAGTTGAATGACTTCAAGCTTCATTAGTGCTATATAAAATCATTGATCTTCATCCCAGCCATGGTGAGCTCAAGGACCATATTTAGAGTAGCTTGCTTGCTAAGGTTGGCAAGCTTGTTAATATCCAACCCTTGGGCTGTAGTTTTAATCAACTTGAGCTTTCGTCACCAGAGAAAGCCACCTAGATGATCGCACTTTGCTCCATTGTGGTTCGGATGGTCCGTGCCTATATTTTCCCTTGGACGCATGGACTTGACCCTACGACAACTTCTTCCTTGGCATGCTTTCCTAGTGAAGCATGGGGGGTCTAACTAGGGCATATTTCCCTACCCTTTGGTGTGAGTAGTACCTCCCCTTGTTGCCATAGTTTGGTGGGTCTTTGGGCACTTTCTTGGAGGTCCACAAGATGGTGGCATCGGTTACGGCCAAAGTGATTGGCATTCCCTCGCTGAGGATTCTCATCTTTGACACCACATATCTTCTACAATAGATTAATCTTCTGTTACTTTTAGGAGGATGGATGATTAAAAAGGTCTCGTATGTGGGCCTTCTAAATCAATGTTTTGCTTGCCGCAAGGTTGGTCACCTTGGGAAGTCATGCCCCTCGCAGACTCGGAGGTGGACCAAGTAGCCTTGAGGGCAGGAGACTCTATGTTCTCATGCAGAGGGATCTTCCCTCCCCCCTCGCTCACCTCTCCTTTGGCTCCCCCTCACCCCTCGTTGGATTGGGTTGGGTTCTCCTTCACACTCTACTGCTCTCGCGGCTGTGGCTTCCCTTATCTCACCTAGTACAGGTTGGCAGTGGCCTAGTTGTTGGCGATAGTGTGCTCGAATTATTGATCGGATGGGCCAGGAGAGATTTTTTCCCACTAGGAACCATTTCAATGCTCTTTAGAGAACTATCCTAGGGACCTTCGCATGGTTTTGATGCCTCTGGCTTGTGATACTACTTTGAGGGCCCCCTTAGGTCCCTAAATCTCAATTCCTGCTCCTGAGCATTCCTCTTCTCGGTCATCCATTTCTACTCGATCTCTTTAGCCACGAGGTTCATCACCCCCTAGTCCTTGACGGTCCCTTGACAATGAATTCGAGGTGAGTCGGTGATCCACAAGGCTCAGTCTCCTTTGCACCCTCCTCTTTCACGGGGCACGTCTCCCTTGAGTGTTATTCCTTTAGGCTTGGTGAGCTTCAACTACCATCTGTGGGGGGAGAGCTTTGGTTATGAGTTCCTGAGATTCTTCAGTGGATGGGAGGACTTGCTCACCATGCCTATTTGGGTTCGTGTGGTGCCTTTGGCATCTCATAGTTAGACCCCATGGAGTTGGCAGTGGTGTTTTCCTTTCCCCTTTGCGAGCCCTCGTAGCCTGATTGAGGAGGCACTACATTTTATCTGAGCACAAGTCATGGAGTTCTCTAACCACCTTGGGGATCTTGACCAAAATAATTTTTTTATGAGGGTCGATAACTCTACTCAGTTTATCTTCATTTCTGCTGTTAAGGGGAGCCGCCTCATTTCATATGTGATTGTAGACTCTTAAACTTCAACTCGCTATATGTATATCCATGAGTAGGAGCTTGGTCAAGAGCAAGCACAGGAGGTAGGTGAGTCCACTTGGCTCACTTTGTGCAAGATGGTACTAGAGTAGTTGGTTTCCTATCAAGGACATTTGGACTCGGAATACTCCACATCTAAACCAGTCTCGAAGCTGGTTGGCGTCAGTATTGTTGTAGCATCTTGGTTTGCCCCATCGCCATAAGGGTTCTCTCATGGAATGTTGAATGATTGGGTGGACTTCATTTCTTGTGGTATAGGGCTCACCCTTGTCTAGAGCTCTACTAGTGCTTCATTGGTGGATCCATTTATGTCCTTATTCTTTAAGAGCATCATCTTTCCTTGGGCCATACTCAGTAGTGTAGGTAGCTTTTGAAGGGCCATGAGGAGGTCTTTTATTTTGCTTGGTATGGGCCCAATGGCTCGCAATTTGGTGTATGCATTTTTGTGAGGTAATCCTGGCAGTCTGTAATTTCAGATAGAGGGGAGATTATCCCAAGTAGAGCAATTTTGCTTATCTTACAACATGATGGCCTGAGATATGGATTTATGACTTTACATGCATCGAACAGAGTGCTTGTGCCATTTTATGGTCCCAGATCATTGGGCCTATTCCTCGTGTTGATACTTGGTGTGTTGCGGGAGACTTCAACATGATTGAGGCTCCTAAGGATTGCAAGGCAGGTAGTAAGACTATTGTGCATGGCTCTAAGTTTGTGGCTTGGGAGAAACTTTGTATGACCTTGAGGTTGCATTATGTATGGCACACCAAGGGTTTTATCCATAAAAGGGCAACCTTCACTTATCTCCCTCTGATAGGAGGATTGCTGGGATAAACATTTCCAGGATTGATCACATGTATGTTAGTAATGTATAGGCTGATTGGGGTGGTAGGACATGTATTTTGGTGGGTTCCTATTTTTTGGATCATACCTTTGTGGATGTCTTCTTTGTGGATATGGACATTAGAGGTCCTAGGGTACTACACATTCTTGAGCAGTTTCAGCTTGATGGGAGCTTGGTTGACTAGATTAAGATGATTTGCTCTTAGCTCTCTTGGGAAGAGGGATGTTGGGCTTAGTCGGTTGCGATTGGACTCTAGGAGGCTAGTTTGTTTCTACATGAGGAGTGTCGGTAGTGGCTTGCTCATACTTGAGAAAGTGAGTGATGCCTTCATAGGGGTATTGCCTCTCTGGAGTGGCTATTGGAGTGTTGTCTTGATTGGGAATGGACTGGCTTGTAGCTCGCGTAGGTGTAGCACGAATTGCTGGAGATTTTGGACAAATGGTCAACCTCCTTCCATCATAGGTAGGCCTCGCACTAGACCAAGGTTGGTGATCATATGATCAGGGAGTTTTTCTTGGCAATCAAGCCATGACATATAGATAGCGGAGTTAGGTAGCTACATCGATTAGATGGATCATGTACTATCGAGTATGGGGAGCTCGGAGAGATTGCTACCTAGTTTTATCATACCCCAATGTCGATTGAGGCACCTTCTAAGACTTGTCAAGAGAGCCCTCATTGTGTCTTATAGCATGTGAGATGTTTTGTGATTGATGAGATGCATGATTGAAATTTGGCACCATTCACTTAGAGTGAACTTCTAGATGCATTGCATGGCATGGCTTGGGATAGCTATCATAGTGACGATGGTCTTTTGCCTGGATTTTTTCTCAAATAGTAGGGGCTTATTTGGGAAGAGATCTAGCTCACATTTTAGGAGTTCATAGAGGGGGGCCATTTCCCCCCTTTGCTTTTTCTTATCTCCAACAAAGGGGGGAGTTGGATGATATCCGATAGTGGTGCCTAATCACGCTTCTCAAATTTTCCTACAAGATTCTTGCAAAGGCTCTGAGTTTAATATTGCAACGACTTCTAAACCCGAATTAGACTAGTTTTGTGAAGGGGTCATAGTATCCTTGAGAACACCTTTACTTTCTAGGAAGCTAGCTCCTTGGTCAGGATGTGCGGTGAGCCTCTTGCTATTCCTTTGTTGGATTTTAAGAAAGCCTTTGATTAGGCTAATTGGGCTTTTCTCAAGCAAACTATGCTATTTATGGGTTTTCCTAGTTGCTGCATCAAGGGTGTTTCTTCCCTTTACCGTTCTGCCTATAGTGAAGTTTTGGTTGTGGGAGGTTAGGGAGAGAGGTTCAGTATCTCGAAGTTGGTTTGACACAGTTGCCCTTTGGCTCCAACTCTATTTCTTTTGTTTTTTTCTTGAGGCCATGAGCACTTTCTTGACTGCTAAGGACACTAAGCTAGAGGGTATCTCCCAGTTAGGATGAGTAGCTGTTGGATGTTGAGTTTGCAGATGCCACTACCATTTACTTGCAAGGCTAGGAGGCCAATTGGGTTAGATTTCAGCATGCCCTAGATAGATTTTTTGTTGCATTGGGTGCTAAGATTAACTAGCAAAAGTCATGTGGTTTCTAGATTGGTTCAAATGATCATTCTAAGTGGCTCCCTTGTGGGAAATTTCAATGGATCCCCCTTAGCATGATAGTTAGGTAAATTGGCTGCCATATTGGTCTAGGTCTCTCCTTTCCTTCTGACCATCAGGAGGAAGTTGCTTCATTGGAGCTCTCCTCATTTGTCTCTGACTGGGTGGGTTGTGGTTGAGGAGCATATCTCTCCTTTCCTTCTGACCATTAGGAGGAAGTTGCTTCATTGGAGCTCTCCTCATTTTTCTCTGACTAGGTCGGTTGTGGTTGCTAACAAGTTCTCCTAGTTACATTGTGGTATATCACCTCTTGACGAATATTCTCGAGTTCAGATCGAGTAGCTAGGATTGATATCACTCAAGATTTGCACATCTCTCCTTGGAGCAGTGAGGGTGAACCTTATTGGGAGTTGATAAGTAGCCTCACCATGTGGTTCATTTGGTAGGCACGGTGCCGACACATCTTCTAGCGATGGAAGATTCCTCTGGCCAAGACTGTGTGGCACTTTTGGCAAGAGTTGGTCACACCTTGCGTAGGCAGTTGGATCGCCTTCAGGGGGATTTCTATGGCACCTCCTTGGGGCATTAAGCCTTCCCACAACTTTGGAAGAAAAGCTTCTTCTTCACCATTCACTATCCGTCAGAGCTAAGGGCCCCTTGCATGGTTTTTTTCCCCTCCCCACACTACCTCCTCCAGGAGATAGAGCTGTTGAGGATTTGAGTAGTCATCTAGGGTGATTTTTCCTCCTCGTATTTCTTCCATATTCCTCGATTGGGATTGTACCACGCTGGGCGTTTTCTACTTACTAGTGGAAGAATCTTTTTGTGGGAAAAAAGTCCGCATGGGTATACTCTAGAGAATTCAAGATTGGTTTTACTAATGGAAGACTCTTTTTGTGCAAAAAAAGTCCGCATGGGTATATTCTAGAGAATTTAAGATAGGTTTTAACTTGTATGTTTGGAGTTGCTAAGGGACCGTAAAGTAGCCTAACAAAAGCTAAAGAATGATGCTTGCAAAAACCCTTTTCACCTCTGATTTCTATCAACAACATCAAGATGCAACTTAAGAATTCCAAAGTTTAGATGTCTTAATTATTTTTAAATCAATACATATAAGCTTATAATGCATTTGAATGCATAAAAAAATTCCTTTTTTTGCGAGTAGAGAGAGTAGCAAGAAGGCACCTTGAATCATATCTTTCTATAAAAAATGGAGTTCAAGAGTTCTTCATACGAGAGGCCTTTTTGTTTTTGCGTTTGTGATTCAATCATGGGAGCAAGTTCCCTTTCCCAAACGATGAAATCTCCTTCATACTTATCAACAAATAGAAGTATCAAATAGCCATATGTTGATGTAAAACATTCAAAATCAAAACCTATGCATGCGCAATCAATGCAAACATATCAATTTTTATTTGAACTTAAAAGAATGTAATAGATCCAAGTATCATATGTAGTCTAACATGTCATATTCAAAGAATCAGGATAAGAAGTCATACAAACAGTTTGCAAGCTTCATAGATCATATCGGTCTCTCCTTGCCTAAATATCTCAACATATTCATTTTTTTATTTATTTAATTATTATTTTTTAAATCTATGCAAGTCCATCTATGTCAAAATTGGATGTGACTCATGGACCTATCCACCCTGTTAGGTTTCCTGTTAGGTTTCCTCCAACTGTCTATAGACCGAACATTGTACATGATACACAACGCCAACTCTTTGCAAAATTTACATCAACTCATGGATGGAATCACCCAACCAAAGTGACTCCATCCACCTATTGATGGACATAGGTGTGTAGCAACATACAAGTCATGTTTTACAATGAAACTCGGATCGACTAATGGCCCTGATCACCTGAACAAAGTGGCTCCACCCACCTATTAGCCTATGATAACAAACCAATAACACATGCACACACATAAACATAGCTCATTGGTATATGAAAGGTAATATTATATCATGATCAAAACTCGAGGCAATGTCTCGTGATGGACCAATAGTAGGAATCAAGGAATCTCAGTTCACCAAGTTCATGTACACTAGTATATGGAGATATTTGGTTAGACTTCACCTTTTCCTAGTTAGCGTTTCACTCAACAATGCCCTAATCCACTAGCTAAAACTATCATATAGTTTCCTTGGTCTTTCATATATATCATTTAATCATAATAGCCAAATACGTGTTTTTACATAATTCTTTTAGGCTTGAACAAATCCCAACATGTTAATTACACACAATATGCAGTTTATTTTTATATACATGTAGAAAAGAAGTTGAAATGGAAACATTTCATCTATTTGTTGCTCGGTAAATTGATTGAGGCTACAAGTATTCATGATCATAATCATCTCTACTCCAAATCCTCATATTTTTCTCTTTGTTTGGTTCCTTGTATCTATTTTAAACTCAAAAGGCAAACAGTAGGTATTTGTACATTAGAAAATCACTTTCAAGATTGTAGATTCCTTGTAACACAGGGTTTGCTTTTATAATACACATCAGTTACTAGGTGTTCACCAAACAAGCTATGCTTTCAAAGAAGCCATCTTGGAATAACACAAGTAATAGAAACATTCTTGAGCATGTTAGATATGAAAATATGATACTTCATTCTTCTATTCATCCCTTGGAGGCCTAATTGACATAGATATCACTTAAAAACTTAAAAATCCATGGCGTAATTATTTGAGTATATTTGCCTTTGCTCATGACCCTTTCAAATGCATCATATAAAGATGCACTTGTCAAGTGGAGAGCATTTATATATACAACTTTGACTTTTAATGTACTTATACCATCATCAAAAGTTCCTTAAAGTATATATTTTGATCTACTTCATGCTTGAAATCATTTGAAGGAATTTTCCATTTTAATTTTGACTAATCAAACTTCCATCTTCATTAGTGTGTAGTTTTTAGATGGATTCATAAGACTTTCACTTTGATTAGAAGTCTTCAACATGCTCAGATGGAAATATACACTTTTTTTTCTTAAAGGAAGTTCGGCAATAGCCTACTCTCCTGGACTTGAATTAAATTAAGAAACAAAGGTACAATAGAAGGGGACTAGTGCCCACGGGACCCCCCGAATCCCACAAAGCAGGGGAAGCTTGGTTGATTCCTAGGTTGCATTACAAAGAAGGTTGATCACCCTCTCGTCGCCCTCATGCGGGACCCACTTGGGTTTGAGCTTGTTGTTGATCAAAAGGAGGACTTGATGGTGCCTGAAGGGGGGGGATTTCTTACTGTTGACAATCCTTTTGCCAAGGAGGAATAGAGATTTTTCAATCGACCACTCCCTGGGGGGGTCGCCGAAGTTGAGAGCACACCGCTCTCGCCAAATTTTCCACAGGACTTCCCCTCTGATTGCGTTCCAGAGAGCCGCAGAGCATCCAATCGCTTCTCCCAAAAGGACTTGTTTCCAACTAAGCTGTTTCTGAACTCTGATTTTCAGTCCAACCATCTGCCAGATTCTGTGGGAGTTGGGGCAAGTGAGGAAGATGTGTGGGACATCTTCGATTGCACGGTGGCAGCGTTTGCACCACGGAGGGATCCCACAAATTTTGCTTGCCTTATGGTTAGTCCAAATTCCTCGATGAAGAATTTGCCATAAGAGGACAGACTTCTTAATCTCTATAAGTGGGTGCCAGATACCCATGAATTTCATGTCCCACCGAAGCCGCGTCCAAGACAGGCACCACTTCTTGTTGAGGCTGATCTGGAGGTCTGACGTTTCTTTGATGTTCGGGATTTTGAGTAGGCTATTTCCATTGTGCCATTTGAGACCACGCGCGTTCGGAGCATCATGTCCCATGAGAAGGCGAGTTTTGTGACGATCCCAAGCGAGGCATCTGCTTTGCAAGGTGTTCCATTCTTCGTAGGAGATGTTTATGCGAGGGTCGATATCCTCGAAGTTGATCCAACTGTTGGTGTCATGTTCCAGAGGTGTTTCCATTTTTTGAATCCTTTGTTCCATAACTTCTTGGCATTTTGAATGTTCCATGACTCCACACTCCGGATGCCATGTATCGGAAACCAGATAGAGTCGTTTTGTCTGATTCTGGCCGCCCACTTCCAGTCCTCACTAATTCTTGTGAAGCTTTTGACTTTATTCCAGCCCTTCCAAAGAGAGCATACGAGATTGGAGCCTTTCGGGAAGACAAGTATCGGGGAGAATAGCAGGGTCATGATGTCAAGGTTCTTCCAGTTCGGGGACCCCGTGAGGGCCAACTCATTTTTGTTTCTGAAGATCAGCTTGGCCCACGAGGCCTCCCTATTGCACCAAGCTTTAATCATCCATTTGGCTGCCAGTTTGTTAGCCATACACTCAATGTCCAGGATGCCAAGCCCTCCGCTATCTCTAGGGCTGGTGCAGATGGCCCATTTGATTTTAGGCACCCCCCTTCTGTTATGATCACCCGTCCAAAGAAAGTTTCTGCAGATGCTATTCAGTTTGGACAGGCCTTGCTCATTCGGTCTCCAGCAAGAAAGGAAATAGATGGTAGACGAGAGGAGGAACGTGTTGATAACCATCGCCCGTCCAGCGAGATTGATTTGCATGCCTCTCCAGTAATTGAGCTTGTTTTCAAGTTTGGCCAGCACCCAGTTCCATCGCTGCTCCATAGAGACGCCAAATCCCAAGGGGATTCCAAGCAGCCGAAAGATTTGGCCCTGCGGAATGATTTGACAGCCATGATCAGTGAGAAGGCCAGGTTGATGTCCCACAATGGCCCTAAAGGCGGTCTTATTGTGGTTGATTTTGGATCCAGAGGCCTCACAAAAGGTATCAAGACACCTCCAGAAAGTCTCCAGGCTGGTATTATCGTTGTGAACGAACGCGTTCATATCGTCAGTAAAAAGTCTCATGATGATTTGACTGTGGTCGTGAGGTAGTTGGAGGCCTTTGATATTGCCAGCCTCCACATGATGAGCCACAAGTCTGCTCAGCCCCTCAGTGGCGATGGCAAAGAGAAGGGGGGCAAGAGGGCACCCTTGTCTAATAGATCTTTTAAGATGGATCGCCTTCGACAGTTTGCCGTTAACGTTAATTTGGGTCGTTGCGTTGCCGAGAAGGGTCGCGATCATCTTGGTGAATTTCTGACTACATCCGAGGTCTTGGAGCGACTGCAGAATATAGTCCCATTCTAGCCTATCGTAGGCTTTGTCAAAGTCGATCTTGAGGAAGACCACGTCTTGATTAGACTCGTTTGCAAATTGAATACCTTCCCAAATATCCATAATGGTTTCCAGGATGGACCTGCCTTTGATGAAACCTTTTTGGTCCTCACTAAGCCAAGATCTCAGGTGGCACGCAAGTCTGTTGGCAATGACTTTGGCGACCATCTTGTATCCTGTTTGGAGCATCGTAATTGGCCGCCAATTCTCGATTCTGTTTTTTTCCCCCTTCTTGTGAATCAGCTTGATAATTCCATTATTTATACAAGAAGGAAGAGCACCAAAATTTAGCGCTTCTTGCCAAACCATCTGAAGAGGGGTGGCAACCACCAGCTTGAAGGATTTAAAAAACTCGTTAGTGAGTCCGTCGGGTCCCGGGCTTTTACCGATAGGGAGGGCATCAATGACCTCAATGATTTCTGATTCAGAGATCGGGGCATGGAGCAGGGAGTGGAGGTTGGGTGGTATTCTCCGGGGGGAAACCCTAGAAATGGCAGCCATGCAGTCCCTTCTATGGTGGGAGAGGGGGTTCGAGGTTCCCAGGAGTCTCGTGAAGTGCCCTTCGATGATGCCAAAATTATCTTCTTCCGAGTTGCATACATTGCCATGTGGGTCTAGCAGTAGGGGAATCGTCTCTCTGTTGTGTTTCCTTTTAAGGATACTGCACATCTCTTTGGTGGGTTTGTCGGCTTTTCCAGCCCACCACTCCTTGAAGAAGATTTGCAAGTTTTTCCTTTGTATTTCTTCCTCGTATCTCAACGCTGCTCTGATTCTTCGGAGACCTTTCTGGGCTTGGTGTTTTCCTTTGTTCACTTCCTCCTCGAGTCGCCAGAGTCTGCGGTAAAGCGCTTCCCTACGAGCCCGCCGCACTGTCTCGAGCATCTTCTTAGTTCTGATCATGATCTTGCGAGACTTGTCGACCGCACTTCTCCAGCACTTGGCTGGGGCCAAGCCAAAGGCGAACGCCACCTTCCACACATCGGCAATCTCTTGGTGGACGGAGGGGAGAGAGAATGTGGAAGCGTTGGCATGGAACCACGGGGCCTTGTGGGTCCTGTTGGAGGGTTGAAAAGTGATAACGATCGGGTAGTGATCGGAGATGGTGAGGTCAGTACGTTGCGTGATGGAAGGGTGGCCCCACAGATGAGTAAAGCTCTGAGAGATGTAGCATCTATCAAGTCTAGCTTTCCTCAGATCCTCGCCCGCTTGGAGATTCGACCAGGAAAAGCCATTCGAGTCTTTGAATTCGACCAGATCCAAGTGGAGTTTGGTCATGTCCCACGTTTCTTTCTCCCGACTGTCAATGACCCGGCCCTTGCCCAACCATCTGTCCAAAGGGTCCTCCACCATGTTGAAGTCTCCACATATAAACACGTTGTGGGGAAGCGAGTCAAGAGAAGTCCAAGTGTTCAGCCTCTCCAAATCCCCGTTAGGGGCGTATAAAGAAACCATAGTAACACAGAGGGGAGCACCAAAAGAAACCGCAATCCAGCGGTGATTTACATCTTCAATGGAGTTTTCGAGTTTTTCAAGCTAGGGTTGTTTAACACCGATGGCCGTTCCACCGGACCCCCGCTGGTGCTTAGTTGGGATCCACACATGGGCCGAGGAAACCTATCTGAGCCGTTTCAGAAGATCTACTCCGTCAATTTTAATCTCTTGAATGCATATAATGTCTGGTTTTAAGCTAGTGTCGCGAAGCCATTGACCAATGATGGCCGCTCTTGAGGGGTCTGTTAGCCCCCTAGCATTAAGCGAGATGACAATCATTTTTGTATTGATCCCTCTTTGCGGGAGGGAGCCTTGTCCTTTCTTCTCTTGGCTTCATCTTTCTTTTTTGCTGGGATCTGTTCCCGACTTAGAAATCGGTTCTTGTAGGGGCTTTTCCAGGGAAGCTCCATAGGGTGTTTTCCTTTGCGGGGTACACCTTGCTGGGGAGAATTGGGTCCCGTGCTCGGCACCGTTTCCGGGATCGTCGATCCAATGATGGAACTTTCACTATCCATGTTGTCTTCATTACTAGTGGTGAATCCATCTTCTTTGCTTGTAGTATAGCCCTCCTAGGGGGTTTCTTTGTTGTCAGGGATCTCTAGGGCATTGTCGCAGGTATCAACCTCGAGTGGCTTCCCGCCTGGATAGTCAAGCTCGTTGATCTCCTTTCCTAGATTGCAGTACAAATTGCTGTTGGGGGTAAGTGGCAGATTGTTTCTCTCACCGTTGGCCCTCGGACTTCTTTTCCTTCTTCTTCTAACTTCAGTAAAGCCATCAGCATCAGCTTGTGTATTGAGGAGGCCCTTGCATGCCCCTTCCTTGGTCGAGTGGGTCAAATCGCCGTTGTTGTCTTGAGCAGTTTTGGAGGCTTCTTGCGAACGC
Source organism: Ceratopteris richardii (assembly GCA_020310875.1). Taxonomy (NCBI): domain Eukaryota; kingdom Viridiplantae; phylum Streptophyta; class Polypodiopsida; order Polypodiales; family Pteridaceae; genus Ceratopteris; species Ceratopteris richardii. The sequence goes on along the minus strand of CM035410.1, from coordinate 137,787,173 downwards.
TTGTTTTTTTGCCTGAGAGGGCAGTCTTTAATCCTGTGACCTTGTTGACCACAACGAAAGCACGCGTTGGGGAGGTTTTTGTAGGTGATATCCTGCTCCCAAACATCACCTTCGCCCATGTCCACTTTGATCATTGATGGAAGCGGCGAAGTGAGGTCGGCCTCGACGCAGATTTGTGGGTGCCACATAGCATTGAACGAGTGTCTTGCACCTTCATAGATGAGACCACCGATGTCTTCGCGTGAGGCCAACGGCTTGCCGATAGGAGAGACAATGTCCCACACGAAGTTGTACAAGAAGTATGGGAGGTTAGGGAGCTCAACCCAAAGAGGGTACCGAAGTGATTTCGATTTGTCAGGAGTAAAGTCCGGGGACCATCTGAATAGGCACAGGGTCGCCCGACCTAACTGCCAAGTGCCAACGCTTAGGGCTTGGAACGCCATCTCTTCATTCTCAAAGACTAGCAGCATGTGGTTTGCTGGTAAGAACTGACATTTGCTGACAATTAGTCCTCGAGGGAACCATTCTTTTCGAAGCCATTGTCGCACAATTTCGAGCGGGGGCCTAGGGCCAAACACTTGGCCGACTAGGCAAACTTTCTTGAGCTCCTCCTGAGCAGACAGAACTGCGGGTCTACTGAGGGACACGACGGGGGATTCAACACTTTCGGATGCCCCAGGGGCGGCACACGACCCCCCCTCCAGCAGAGCGGCCAGGAAATCGGTCTCCCCGGGGGGAGGGGCCCGATTACTTTTCACGAGAGAGGCAGAAGCCACGTCCATGGCCAAAAGGAACTTGCACCACCTTTACTATTCAAAACCCAAGGGCAAGCCCCTCCAACATGGAGGAGAAACTGAGCACAGACCAGGAACCGAGAAGCCCACAAAGAAGGGAAGCCCTATTCCCCTTTTCGATCTTTTCAATTTCTTTTTTATATTTTCCTTCTCTCTTTTTCTTTTTTCTCTTTTTCTTTTTTTTTTCTTTTTCTTTTTTTTCTTTCTTTTTTTTTTTCTTTTTCTCTCTTTTTTTTTTTCTCTTTTTTTCCTCTTTTTTTTTTTCTCTCTTTTTTGAACTAAAGCGAAAAAAGGCAGACAGGGGCGGCCACGGCGGTCACGAAGGCACTTTTCCAACTTTCCACCCCTAAAATATTTCTCCTCTTTTCATTTTCAATTTTTTAAATTAGAGCTTCTCCTCTTTTTTCTAAAATAGTGCTCCCGATCGGCGCACACGCGATCGGCCGACCCAGACGATCGGGCGGTCGGCGACACCCACCGAAAAATCGTCGATCGGCGATACTTGAGAGACACCACTCGGATATCGTGATACCTGAGAGAACACCCGGCGATACCCGAAGAAAGCGGCGATCGGCGATACTTGAGAGATATCTAGCGTCTGCGGGTATCGGCGACACCCAAAAAAAACGAACCTTTTCTAATTTCTTTTTCTTTTTTTCTTCTTTTTTCTTCTTTTTTCTTTTCTCTCTTTTTTTTTTTTTTCTTATCTTCTTTTTTCTTCTATCTTTGGGACTCCCGGCGATCGCAAGCGGCGGCCGGCGCAGGGTATCGCGACCGGAGGTAGGTATCGCGATCGGGCGATGGGGCGATCGGGCGGCCGACGATGGGTATCGCGACCGGAGGCGACTGGGGGAGCGGGGGTATCGCGACCTCGGGAGCAGGTACGATGATTTATTTCTATTTGAGTGCCAACAATTATAGAATTTGCTTCTATTTCTAATCTTTCCAAAAAATCTTCATCATTCCTTTGCTCCAAAAATATCCCTCCTCCTGCAGCATGAAGGGAATCAAGATCATCATAATCAAGAAAGTCTCGATCATCAAAACTATTGAATTCTTGTTTCTACATATGAGACTCATCAAAATCTTCGTATCCAATCATATCCGCATGCTCCTTTCATAGTTCACTTCCTCCACTAAAAACACCATCATAGGATACATTTAATTCAACTATTTCTTTTTCATTCTTATCTAAAGATATACTTGTGCCACACTTTTCTTTCGGCATATACATTTGAATCCACTGGAACTTCATTCATGTGATAGTGTTTGTTTCCAAATTCATCAATGTACCTATTTGATTCAATCTTTGCATGTTCAATCTCATTAGATGATGTATTTTCATGATCGTTTTCATACATTTCACCAATCATTACAAATCTTTAACACATGGCCTCTACTCATTTCGATTATCCTTCACTTCAGAGTGATCATTTGAACTTTCATTCATATCAGACTCAAGACAAAGAACTATGTCTTTATATCTCAATATCAAATCATAATCAAGTTTTGACTGGTAGGAGTGTTTAAGATGATAACTTGAGCTTTATCTTCACACATATCTGTTAGATTTTTATTTGGGAACATTATCTTTCATTATTATTTGATCATCGTGAAGGCTTGTGGATATCTTTAGCTCTTATTTTGTAACTTGAACTATTTTTGGGTTTTTTCTTTATTATCCTTTATGTGATGCGAGGAGCTCAACAAAGAAGCAGAAGCTTCATCTTCTTTAGATATTGGATTTTGTTATATATATTTTTCAATTTAATTTTGATATTGGATTGATATTGTTTTGATCATCTTTGATTTCTCTCTAATCCTCATATATTTGGATTTTTTGTATTTAGAGCACTTAAGCATATGATCATATAATATACAACTTCAAATGCTACATCAATATTGTTTCTAGGTTCTTGTTGATGAAAGTCATCACATACATGTATTTGGACTCCATACATTCTTGTTTTAAACACAACTGAGTTTTCACTATGGACTTCTATTGTTCCCATTTTGCATGAGTCAATATAATCATGGTCCACTTTAGCACCTTTGTCTATGTGACAAGTTATAAGTTTGCATGGGTATAGCATCCATGGTAGGTTTTAACTTGCATGTTTGGAGTTGCTAAGGGACCCTAAAGTAGCCCAACAAAAGCTAAAGAGTGATGCTTGCAAAAGCCCTTTTCACTTTGGAATTCTGTCAACACCATTAGGATGCAGCAACTTAAGATTTCCAAATTTTAGCTGTCTTATTTATTTTGGCAGTACGTAAACCAATTCATATAAGATTAGAATGCATTTGAATGCATCAGAAACGTTTTTTTTTTTCTTTTTGTGAGTAGAGATAGTAGGAAGGTACCTTGAATCATATTTTTGTACAAACAGTGGAGTTCAAGAGTTCTTCACATAAGTGAGTTCCTTGTCCAAAACGATAGAATCTCCCTCTCAAACATTTGTGAGCTACATGCCCTTCGTTGTCACATCAAAGTTATTCTTCCAATTGATGGAGAGAGAAGCGATAATAACATCTTTAGCAAAGACCTTCATACATATGACCCTCCAACGTGCATGGACAATAAGCACCCAAATGAGTGCACATGAGAGAGCAAGAGTAAATTGCAAAGACAAAAATAATGGCATTCGACTTGAACAACTTTATCCAACTTCAACCATATCGCATTAAAAATCGAATCTTGTGTGCTCCCTATGGAAGAGTCATAATAAATATAAAAGCTTCATAAGAATCAGTGAAGATTGGAAGTGGGCGGCCGGTATCAGACAAAATCACTCTATTTGGTTTCTCATCCATGGTGTCCAGAACGTGGAATCTTGGAACATTCAAAATGCCAAGAGGCTTTGGAGCAAAGGCTTCAAAAAACGGAAACATCTCTAGAAACAAGACACCAACCAGTGGATCAATTTGGAGGATATTGACCATAGCATTAACATTACCTATGAAGAATGGAATACTTGCCTGGGACCACTCTAAAGTTCGTCTTCTCATGGGGCACGATCTGCCATACCTGCTTGGTATTAGATGGCACAATGGTAATTCCTAACCCGAACATCAAAGAAACCATTGACTACCAGGTCAACCTCAACAAGAAGTGGTGCATGTCATGGATGCGGCTGCGATGGGACATGAAGTTCATGGCTATCTGGCACCCGCTCATAGAAATCAAAAAGTATGTCCTCTTATGGCAAATTCTTCATCGAGGAATCTGGACCAACCTAAAGGCTAGCAAAATTTGTGGGGTACCTCCTTGGTGCAAGCATTGCTACCGGTCCATTGAAGATGTTGCTTACATCATCTTTACTTGTCCCAACTCCGACAAGCTCTGGCAGATTGTTGAAAAAAAAATAAACTTCAAAAACGTATTAGTTGGAAACAAGGTCTACTGGGAGAAGCAATCGGCTGCTCCGCGACTCTCTAGAATGCCATCAGAGGGGAGGTCCTATGGAAGATCGAGAGGGAAAGGTGTGCTTATAACTTTGGCGACTCCCCGAAAGAGTGGTCGATTGAGAAATCACTATTTCTCCTCGATAAAAGAATTGCTAGCTGTAAGAAACCCCCCCCCCTCTTGAGGCATCATCAAGTGCTCCTTCTGATCAACAACGAGCTTAAACCCAAGTGGGCCCCGCATGAGGGTGATGAGAGGGTGATTAACCTTGTTTGTAATGCCATCTATACTCTGTAAAATCTACCCCTACTCTGTGGGATTTGGGGGGTCCCGTGGGCACTAGTCCCCTTCACTTGTACTTTTCTTTTAATTAATACAAGTCTGGGAGAGTAGGCTTAGGCTGAACTTCCTTTATTAAAAAAAAAAAGTCCCAATCAAGTATTGATCTTCCTCAAAGACTTCTCTCACCTGTATGTCATCAAACATACACTAATCACATCTTCTTCATCGTAACATTTTCTTGTCTTTTTTTTTCTGTTCTCTAAAACGTATTGTTTAATCATCACCACAAGTGTAGCTAAGAAGCCGCTCTACTTCTTGTAAATGAAGTGCAACACCATATGATACACCTCCATAATCGCCTTCAAACCTATAGCTCAAATTTTTTCACTCGATCATGATCACAACAGAGCTTATGCAAAGATACTGATGGTCAATATTCACATTAGCTACTTCTATCCATCTTTTTCATGTTAGCATTTAGTAAATAACTAACGGACATAAACTTTATGAACACCTGGGGCAATTGATTATTTCTTTCTTTCTGCAACAAATTGCTCTTTAATATCTGCTTCCACAACTAACAAAGGCAAAGAAATTTCATAGCTATCTCATCACTTTCTCTTGTCACTCTCCGAGAGATGAACTTTACCATCATCGTCATATTTCAATTCCTCTGTGTAGAACTCTATATGTCTGAAACAAAGTCTGTGACAATGCAGATTTCAAGGTCAACTCTGCCAAGCTAAGACAAATGAAAAGAGCGGCCAATTGAGTGGGTTAGCAACACATTTTGCTAATCCATCTCAGTTGCGTAGTCTATAAAGAGACGTTTAAAGTGTAACTTCTGCTCATTCTTTAGGATGTGCAACAACACAGAAGGCACGCTTACGTTCTTAACCTTCAGCTCTCTTATGGCAAACAAACGAAACAGATCAACTCTCAAAGACATATCCATGGACTGCAACGAAGTTTCTTCAGCATGACAATCATTTGCTTTCAGTTTCTTATGCAATGGAAAGGATTAAGCACGGAATTGCCATAAAGACTTATAATCGATTCCGCAAATTTTGGTGCAAGAGAAGCAAGCCATAAAGTTTCAGAAATTTCAACCAATCATGTAATTATTCCGCTCAGAAACTATGATTTCTCCAAAGTATGTTTTATTGACATGTATTACACAACAAATTTGAACATGTATTATACGTAAATGCACTTTATGCAGGAATTTATGGTTTACGTAAAGAAAGAATGATCCATTCTTTTAATTGCCTTCTAGCAGATTTAGGAATAGGTTAAGAGATTCATCGGAAATAGAAGACATATAATTATGTATGCAAAAGACCTGAAGTAACCATTACTCATACCAGCTAGATAGCCAAATCGGGAAAGGGTGGATCTCGTGAGATTTTCATGAATAGATTCAATGGTGAGTTTTTAGTTCTCTTTGAAGGGAAAGACCACATCATACTTCTAAGTTTCGTGAGTCTTCTTCAAAATGTTTCCATCGCTTTTTGTTTCTTCCAAGCAGACTGTCTCTGTAGGATCCAAGCCTCCTTCCCTCCTATACAGTAACCTATATATGTCTCTGTCGTGCTAGCTTCCGTCATAGATGAAAAGAGAAATTCTTCAACAGGCCACCCTTCTCCTTTTTTTTTTTAAAGGAAGTTCGGCCTTGGCCTATTCTCCCAGACTTCAATTAAAATAAAGAAGAAAAGTTACAAGTGAATGGGACTAGTGCCCATGGGACCCCCCAGATCCCACAATGCAGGGGAGGAGTACGGCAAGCTAGAGGGCATTACAAATGAGGTAGACAAATCTATCATCTCCCTCATGTGGGACCCATTTGGGTTTCAACTTGTTATTTTCGAAGAGATAAATATAGTGATGTCTAAAGGGTGGAGAACTCTTATCTTAGGAGATTCTTTTACCTAGAAGAAACAAGGATTTCTCAATCAACCATTCCTTTGGAGTTTGGCCAAAATTGACAGCACATCACTCCCTCCAAATCTTCCAAAGAGCCACACCCTTGATGGCATTCCACAGCCTTGATGAGCAGCCAACGGCCTCACCCAAGAGCGCCTATTGCCAATTGATTTGGTTTGTGAGTCTCAATACTTGTGTCAGATGATGCCATATAACACAAGACTTGAGGCAATCGAAGGAAAGGTGAACTAAATCTTCGATGCATCGATGGCAACGCTTGCACCATGGAGGCACACCACAAATTTTGTTAGCCCTTGCATTGAACCAAATGCCCTTATGCAAGATCTGCCACATGAGAACGGACTTTTGGATCTCAATTAGGGGGTGCCAAATAGACACGAACTTTAGTTCCCATCGAAGTTTGGACCAAGAAAGGCACCACCTCTTGTTAAGGGTGTGATGAACATCTGAGTTTTCTTTGAAGTTGGGGAATCTGGATAGTTTCTTACCATTGCTCCATTTGAGGCCCTCTAGGCAAGGAAGATCCTATCCGTAGAGAAGGCGGGTAGTTGAGCGGTCCCACACTAAACATGTGCCTTGAAGAAGAGTCCATTCCTTGAGGGTAACTTTATGTCTCAGGTCAAGGTCTTCAAACTTGATCCATTGGCCGGTCTCTTGTTTCCAAAGCTGTTTCCACTGTTTGAACCCCTTGTTCCATAGTCGCTTAGCAGTATGGAGGTTCCAAGACTCCACCCCCTGATGTCGATGATGGGGAACCAGATAGAGTCATTTTGTCTTATCCCGGCCACCCACTTCCACTCATCAATGATTCTGATGAATTGTTTGGCCTTGTTCCAACTCTTCCATAAGGAACACACTAGATTAGAGCCTTTAGGGGACACCGGGTGGGGGGAGAAGAAAAGCATGAGGATCCCTATGTCCTTCCAGCCAGGATGGCCAACTAAGGTAAGGTATTTCATGTTTCTGAAGATCAATTTAGCCCAAGTGGACTCACTATTTCTCCAAGCCTTGATAAGCCACTTAACTGCCAACTTGTCAGCCAACCCAGTGATATCCAAAATACCCAAGCCTCCTGAGTCTTTTGAGCTAATGCAAGTTTCCCATTTGATTTTGGGAATCCCCATCTAATTGGTCCCTAGTCCATAGGAACTTTCTATAGATTCTTTCCACTTTTGCCAACTCTTTCTCCTTAGGTCTCCAACATGAGATAAAGTAAATAGTCCTAGAAAGCATGAATGTGTTAACAACCATTGCACGCCCTGCCACGTTAACTTGCATACCTTTCCAATGATTTAGTTTGCTATCTAGTTTGGATAGCACCTAGTTCCAACGTTGGTCCATTGAGATGTCGAAGCCCATCGGAATACCAAGGAGATGGAAGACTTGACCTCTAGGGATAACTTGACACCCCTGGTCTAATAGCAATTGGGATGGAGGTCCACGGATTGCTTTGAAAGTAGTTTTAGCATGGTTGATTTTTGAACCTGATACCACACAAAAGGTATCGAGGCAACTCTAGAACACCTCAATGTTGTTCATATCATTATGTACAAAGGCATTCATGTCATCAGCAAAGAGTCTCCCAATCATTTGGCCATGATTGAGAGGTAGGAAAAGACTCCTGAGATTGTCGGCGCCCATGTCATGCTTTAAGTTGTTGAAGCTCAAGGTCAAGGACAAGCATAAAAAGCACATCAGAGAAGGGTACACACAAGAAGAAGGAGCACATAGGGAGCTCCAAGAAGTGTATGTCAAAATTTCAGAAGAAATCCCTATAAAATAGTGATTTTCATCACTAAAACCCATTGTAAATACCATTTTCCATTTTTCTAACTCCATTTTGTTCAAGCCGAGGAGTCCTCCAGCTTGAGGAGTATTAGAAGTATCATCCTATCAATTTTCATAATTTTTAGACTTCATTTGAGCCCTCAAATAAGCCTGGAACCTAATTTTTAACTAGGCCGGACACTAGGTCTGGACAGTGGCAAAACTAGTCAAAAAACTATAAAAAGAGCTAGAGAGCTCATTTTTGAGGTTAGCTTGTTAGAGAATAGAGCTTTTGTAAGAGAGTTCCTTTGCAATTGGAAGCTTTCCACTGTTCCTTTCTTTGATCTTGCCTTGTGTGCATGTGTGTGTATGTGTGTGCATGCTTGTGTGCTTTCACTCACACACTTGTGCCTTCACTTGCTCGTGGTCTTCATACCGATCCTCACGTCTCCGCAGATTGACAAGTAAAGGAGGTGGTGCTTACGCTTGAGCTACACCAAATTTTGGCGCCGTTGCCAAGGAGAGAGCCTCGAGGACAAGCATTGTGACGATAAGATCGTAGATTTGTGACATTGGAAGGTAAAAAAACTGTCATTTCTGTTCATTTTCTGATTTTTCTTCTTCATCTTCATCATCATCACCATCTCCATCTTCTTCCATCTTCTTCTTCATGGAAATATCTTGTTTTTTACTGCATTTTCACCATTTTCACCATTTTTCATGCATTATTGTGTGAGAAGGAGTTAGGAGGTGCAAGGGAGAGCAAGCGCCTATATTTTTCATGATTTTCTGCCCATACGGAGCTCGCCATTGCTCGACGCTCAGAAATTTGAATTTCCCGCCAAAAAACACGATTCTGATAGAAAATCACGATTTTCATAAAATTCAAATTTTTTCAAAAAATTGTGATTTTCTGTTTCCCACCTAAAAGCTTTCTAAAAAGAACACGATTCTGAGATCATTCTTAGAATCGCGATTCTCTGGTTGTGCTCAAAATCGCGATTCTCTAAAGTTCTCAAAAACACAATTCTGAGGCAAAATCACGATTTTTAGACAATATGATTTTCATTAAGGCCAAAATCACGATTTTGAGGTAAAAATACGATTCTGAGAAAACATGATTTTCAGTGGGCTCAAAATCGCGATTTGCACAAATCACGATTTTCAGCCAAACACATGATTTTGTGAAAACACGCTTCTTTGTGGCTCCAAAATCACGATTTTCAAAAAACACGATTTTCATCCAAAATCGCAATTTTCACGATTTTCAAAAAACATGATTTTCACTAAGGTACAAAATCGCAATTTTCAAAACACGATTTTCATCCCAAAATCGCGATTTTCTGGTCATTCTCAAAATCGCGATTTTCAGGCCAAAAACACGATTCTAACCAAACATGATTTTCATTCAAAATCGCAATTTTGTGATCATACTCAAAATCGCATTTTTCACGATTCTCACTCAAATCACGTTTTTCACAAGTTTCACTCAAAATCGCCTTTCTTTTGGGATTGTTCAGAATCGCAATTTTCATCAGTGCTTAGCATTGCAATTTTCATGATTTCACAAAATCGTGATTTTTGTGGTTGCTCAGCATCACGATTTTTATGATCCCTCAAAATCGGGATTTTCATTAGATCTCAGCATCGTGATTTTCAAACCTCCAAAATTGTGATTCTCATTCAAAATCATGATTTCCAAGGTTGTCCAAAATCGCGATTTTCACACAAAATCGTGATTTTTCTATAAGTGCCTGTTTCTCTGTTTTGACCCCTAGTAGCTTGATTTGACATAACTTTTTCATCAGAAGTCCATTTTTTGAGCTCTATAGCTTGTTGGAAAGCTCGTTTCGAATTCTACAGGTCTCAACTATTTTTTATAAGAATAATGCATTGATTTTCAGATAGGATAATTTGAAGTTGACCCTCAAGTGGGACCAGGAATCGAAGGGGACTCCAAAGGATTTCGAACCATACTAAGGGGAAAATTTTGGACTCTTAACCAAAGCTTATGAACTTGAGATCTGGTAGATACCTAGGCAAGGAGAGACAAAGCATTAGATCTTCTGAGGGAAGTGTCAACCATACAGCTAAGTCTTGGGCACAACAACTGAGTGGTTATCCTTACGTACTAAGTTCAGACACAAGTGATTCATAAATGTCTTTTAGCATGGGGAAACCTACAGGTGGCTCAGGAACTGCCTATGTACAAACACCGGAAGGTCCATATAAGAAATACTTGGAATATATTCGGACCAACAAATTAGGTGCTCGCATCTATTAGGACAGCCTAAGGCGATCAGTGGTCCAACTCAAAAATCCAGATCAACCCTTTGGACTTGAACACCCAGTAGTCAAGTTTGAAGAAGGCTCATACATTGATAAGGAAGGAACCATATATGTGGTCACCAACCTACCTAATAGGATAGATGAGTTAGGAAATATCATCCCTGAGAATGAGATAGGAGACCTAGAACAAGGAAATGTAGGACAAGGACCCTAGACTCCTAGAGGTAAGTGAGTTTTGACCAGAGTGATCACTCCAGATTGGATCCCTCAAGACAACAAAAGCATAGAACTATTCTTGAATAGAGAAACAGAGGAAGCCTTTTGGAGATTCAAGCCAGATCAACCTAGCCAATTGGGCATAGTCATCCTCTACGAGTTCAAGGATCCAGAGATACTAGGCAAAGTTTTGTACCTGGATAACACATGAGAGAAAATGTTCTTGATAACAGAACATGATAGACATGCATATACTTGGAAGAGTGAATTGATTTTCCCTCCACCAAGATCCAATGTTTCCCATGGCCTCCAAGGAGTTGGATCATCCCACACTCATGAAGCCCAGAGAGAAAGAGCTAGAGAGAGACCTCAGGTAAGTTTTGCACACACTGTGGGCAGAAATAGATCAAGATTTGAGAATGAAAGACCTGAAAGAGAGAGACATCAAGCACATAGGCAACAAAGAGATGAACATGATTTTCCATTGCCTAGACCCCGAGAGCACCCAAGAACCCTTAGACCCACTCAAGTGATCAACGCAATGAAGAATTATTTTGACGGGTCAGGAGATCCTTATGATCATGTGGCCGAGTTCAAACAAGTGTTAAGAGCTGAACAGGTTGAGGATTTGTTCACCCAGTACGAGGCATTTGGTTTGACTCTTAAGGGCACTACCTTAGCTTGGTTTCAACCACTGAGTAGTCGCAACTATCACGATATAGGTCAACTGCTAGAGGAATTCATTGTAGAATTTTCCAAGAGTGGTATCAGGCATAACACATCATCCTTGATCCATAGCTTCAAGCAGACACCCCAAGAAAGAGTGCGACTAGCAGGAAGAAGGTTCAGACAGTACTTAGAAAGATGCCTGCTCTAGAGTTACCCACACTAGCCAAACAAGTGGCTTTGTTTTTAGATGGCTTACTAAGCACAAAGTTAAGATCGTATGTGTTCTTGAAAGAGCCTAGAAGCATAGAAGAGTGGGTGCGGACTTGCATTGACATAGAAGACAACTTGGGTGAGGAGTTAGGACTATCCAAACTCTATAAAGACTCTGACAGTTCTACTAGTCATACCTCTAGAGCCTCCACTGAGCTAGATGAGATAGCAGAGCAAGTTGCCAAGAAGCTAGAAGTTCAAAATAAACAAATACCAAGACTCACCTCATTGAATCGGTGTTATACTTGTGGAGGCGACCACATGGCTAATGTATGCCCATTGCACAACAAGAACATGAGAGAAAGGAATGCTCCATATTGCACTATTGAGAGAAAATACACAAACCACACGGCTCAAGATTGTCCATACAATAGACAGGCTGTTAGACAAAATTATCAGCAACCTTACCAACAAGGTAGGTATCAGAACCAATACCAACAACCATATTATCGACCACAACAATAATATCAGGTACCATATAGGCCACAACCAGTCCTAGGAAAGCAACCACCAGCGCCTGCCAATGTAATCCCAGTTAAGTATGCAGTGGCAGAAGAGAACCTTAATAGAGCATTGGTGCTAGTGACCCCACTGATCTCAGAGAATGACTCTCATGCTCATAGTTCAGACTACCCCTATGAAGATAGTCCACAAGCTTATTACACAGAGTCACCTGAGCATAGTGAGAATTATTCTTATCAATATGAGGCACCACATATGGAACAAAATTGGGAGCCAGAATACTCCAATGTTATGTACACAAATCCTAACCCTAAGCCCCAATTGAGACAAACGAGACCACAAGCCCCTAGAGGACCTTGTTTCAGTTGTCAGGGTGACCATTTCATTCATGATTGTCCCCACCCACCATCTCCAAGTCAACGACAGACTATCACAATACAAGCTTTTTGTCGTGAGTGTGGCAAAGACCATCTCCCTAGAGATTGTCCAAGGAACCCCTCTAGTGTGCCCAAGGTCACACCCATTAATGTGGTAGGCTTAGTGGTGGATTCCAGTGCTAGTAGCAGTAATGTGGCTCCTATACAGGCAGTGACTAGGGCACAAGCCTTAAAACAGGATAAACCAGCTGAACAATCAGAGTCAAGCGAATCAAGAGAGCCTAGTAAGAGGAAAACAAGAACATGGAAAGATACCAAGGAGAAGGCCAATCGCAAGTGGAATAAAAAGCTATCTGAACTAGAAGAAAGCTTGAAAGACGCAAAAACAAAAATAGAAGACATTGCATCTCAAAACCCCTCGCATGCCGAAACTCCATCCACTCCATCTCATCCCACTCCACCACCCATTGTAAATAGACCGCAATCAGGGTCTGTTCTTGCAGATCCACCCCCAGAAGGCTTGGACATGATGTTAAAGGCCTACCAGGCTCGACTTCAAGAAGGGCCTACAGTTGCAAACCTAGACAAGAGTTACCCTAGAGCAGATTTAGAGATTGAACGGACAAAAATGTGCATGAAAATGGTAGAGCTAGCCCAAGCTATGCTTGAGACTAGTCAAAAGTTCAATCAGACAAACTCTATCAAACCCGATTTGCATTTTCAGGGCTTACTAGAAATATTAGAGCAGTTGGTAAACAAACCACAAGTTTCTTCACCTCCATAGGCTCAACCAGTTATTGAGAAAGGAAGCTCAACAATGGGAGCTTATGTTCCTAATTCCATGGATACTGGAATACCTCCTTTGATTCAGGAGCACTCTCAAGAGTTCTTGCGTGAAATACAAGAGGAGAAATGGGCCAAGGAGAAGGGAAATTCCTCTCCTATTCATGAGATTGATGACCTTCATGATCAATTTCCCCAAGACATTCAATCTATTTACGGAGATGAAGCAGAACAACAAGAAGACAAAAGATTAGATTTTGAGTCTAATACTTTAGAGGAGTTGCCACAATTCGCTGGCCCTTGGGAATCTGAATCTCTCCAGATCAGAGCTCCCACAATATTGGTAAGACATGAAGACTCAGTGGTTCCAAGGAACACTGATGTCGTGAAGAACACTAAGGTTCAATGTCATCTCACTGTAGAAGACCTGCTCAAAGCAAAACCTGAGCTATGGAATCATGTGAAGGATCAGGTTCAAGAACTTGATTCCAATATGCCAAAAACAGGCTCTAAGCACAAAGTTCCAGAGATACCTCTCGATAAAATAGGAGACATGTGTGAGGGTGAAGAAGGTAATACTTATCTTCCAATCACCTACCAAGGTTACACAACCAAAGCAATCATAGATTCAGGTGCTAGTGTTGCTATTGCGACCACCTCTTTGTGGAAGCGATGGGGCAAACCCACATTAAGACCAACTAGAATGAAGCTTCAAATGGCAGACAGTCATTTTGAAAGACCTCTAGGATTGCTAGAAGGGATAACTCTAACCATCGGTGGTGTAGAGTTTGAACATACATTTGATATATGTGACTCTAAGAAAAATGATGTCTATGAGATGATCCTAGGAAGACCCTTTCTATGACAGCTGCAAATAGTACAGGATTGGTGAACGAACTCTTTGTACTTGCAGCACTTAGAGGTCGCCGCCAAGGTCAATTTGAAGGATTACACCTTCAGAGATGTACCACCCCTACAATGGAATCCTATCCACAAAGCAAAAGAAGATTCAATCTCTGTGCATTCGAGAAGTTCTCCTGACCCATCCTGGTTGCATGAAGATACTCATTTGTGGATGTGCAAGGTCGCAAAGGAAGAGGAAAAACGCTTAAAGGCGAGAGAAGAAGGTACTTCTCAAGGAGAAAGACCAGTTAAAGACCCAGCATATACACCGATGATCTTTCGTGATGAGGAATTTGAGCCTCATGGCTGGGCAGAAATCTTAGCTACCATGGACATTGCCGTCGATGAAGAACAGTGGACACCTCATTGTGATGAGGAGGGTTATGATATTTCAGTGTTCATGTGTCAGCCCCTACTAGAAGAATGTGACCCTAGTGATGTCATCAAAAACGAAGAAGAGCATGACAATGATCTAGAGTCCATTGTGATGGATAGTTGCTTTAATTCAGAGTAGCACTATCTAGAAGATGTAGGAGTGCTTAAGAAGAACCTCTCACAAGTATTAAAATAGAAAATTCAAAGGATGGAAGTGAGAGTAGTCAAAAGAAAAAGAAAAGAAAAGCAGTGAAACAAGAATAGGAGGAATCATTGTTTGAAGTACCAGAAAATTTCAAGAAATATGAAGTTGAAGAGCGAAAAATTTTGGTACGAATGCCTAAGAGAGAGGCCATCATAGGAGAAGCATATGATAACAAAGAAAAAACTAAAAAGATTGTGGTAACCATTGAAGGGAACGAAGAGCGATGTACGTATATAGGAGATGACATAAGTACAAAAGAAGAAGCAAAGCTTGTAGCTCTATTAAGGGAATACAGGGACGTGTTTGCATGGAACTATAGAGACTTGAAGGGGGTAGATCCAAGAATATGTTCTCACACGATTCCCATGACCGCTGATGCCAAGCCCACCAAACAAAAGCCCTACACATATAATGACACTTATGCAGCTAAAATAAAAGAGGAAATTGATAGGTTGATTGAAGCCGGATTTATTTACTGTTGGTGCATGACAATCATCAATTGAAGGATTATGGAGAAATGAAGTCAAGAAGTCAAGAAGAGAACAAATTCAGATGGTTGAAGGAAGGGCATATTCAGAAAATCCAAAGACATGTACACATATGTACATTAGCTGACTTATATCCTTGTTTAAGTCATACACTTGTATATATTCAACTATAAATATGTTTGAAAATGTCGGGCAAATAGAGCAGAAGAGATTTTGAGAATAGGGAGAGAGAAATTAGTGTCATTAGACACATGAAGAGTGAGTGAATTGTCCATCCTCACTTAGATGTAAATTTTCTGAGAAATCGAAAAATTTTGCGCCCGATATTTTGCTGTCTGCTCCTTCTGTGTTTAATCTTTTGAGAAATCCTTTTGCACGTGTCTAAGTCTATAGCTAATCTATCTATGGCTAGAATTTGAGAGATTAATTTCAATCAGGCTGTGAGAATTTTGATTAGGAACATTCATATGTAAGAATGTTCTAAGAGTCGAAAAATCTGGCGCACATTTCATCTTCAAAGAAATGGTCAGTGCTCAGTCCACAGTGTAAAGTTTTACACAAGTGAGGGCTCAAAATCTAAGTTGGAAGGTAAGCTATCTATGGCTAGAAGATCTTGATCAAACGGGTTCAAAGTTGGGAGAACCAGTGCTAAGAAGTTGCAGGTGTCAAAGTCGCCATTGCAGAGAAGTACTTTCAGACATAGGTAAAGTGTTTCACACATTTCTCAGTGTGTACTTAATCTTTTTGAGAGATTTAACTTGGCAAAGTTGCGCAACCTTAAGGCGAAGTGTTGTGCAAAGTTTTATTAAAAACTTTACAGGATTGATTAGTCAATGAGTGACTAATCTGCAGTAGACTTTTCTGAAGAAACTGAATTTTTCAGAATAATCAATTTCTGATAATTTGGTGAAGATTCTCTAAATTAGGTGGAGTCTAAAGTTGATCTTGATATAGAGGTGATCTAAATTCAAGGTCAACTTGTTCTTTTGGAGATTAACACTCTCCATCAGTGGTATCAGAGCAGGTTGTGTCAAAATTGAGAAGAAGAAGACTCCGACTATTGCAGAAGTACAAATCTTTACATTTTGAAGGTGCAGAAGGGTAAAGGTTGAAGAAAGATTGAAGGAAGACATACAAAGAGCATCAAAAGGATTAGAAGGAGCAACATTCGAAGTAAAGGTACATTCATTATCTGTAAAGGTTAAAGTTTTGAGACTACAGGTGAAGCAAGGATGGGAGATAGTCTCCAAATTGAAAAGTTGGATAGAGAGAACTATCCTGCATGGTCTATGAGAATGGAAGCTCACCTTATGAGCAAAGATCTGATAGGATACATCACAGGAGATGAAGAAAAGCCAGAATTCAGAGATCCTAGTGTTCCAACTAGGGAGGAGCTTGCAGATTTGAAGAATTGGATGAAGAAGGATGCTCAAGCAAGAAGCATCATCTACATGGCAGTCAATGACTATTTGCTTCCTCACATTAGAGGACTTGAGAGTGCTTGTGACATTTGGAATGCTTTGGAAGAGCATTTTCAAAATACAACCAAATCAAGGAAGGCTTCACTATGGGCAGAATTTACTACCTTCAAGAAGAAGGCCTCACAATCAATCTCTGATTATGTGACAAAGATGAAGGACATTGCAGATTCTTTAGGTGCAGTTGATGAAGACATTGAAGAAGACAAATTGGTAAGACAAATACTCACAGGGCTAAGAGGAGATGAGAAGTGGAAACCTTTCATTTTATCTACAGAACTTTCATTAGATCACTTTACTCCTGACTTGAATCAATTGTTAGGTCATATGCTAACTTTTGAGAATGATGTCAAAGGAGATGTTGATAAGAGTGCAGGTCATGCAATGTATTCTAAAGACAAGAAGAAAGCCAACAAAGGGAAGCAACAATCAGGTGAAGAAGAAGGTACTTCAAACCAAGCAAACTTCATAAGAGGAAGAGGAAATGGCAGAAGTAGAGGAAGAGGCAGAAACAACAAGGATAATGCAAGAGCTTGTTGGATATGTGGTAAGACCAATCATCTATCTCATGATTGTTGGCACAATAATCAAAACAATGGTAATTATCAGAACTTTAATCAAAGAGCAAGAGGTGGTAGATTTCAGAGAGGAAATTTCAGAGGTAGAGGTGGTAGGAATTCTTTTGGAAGAGGTGGTGGAAGAAACTTCCAAAGTCAATCCTATAATAACACCTACTACAACTATGCATCAGATCAAAAGGAGGACTCGACTCTCATTATGAATACATGTGAAACTTCACATGAGGACATGAGAGTGTTTTATATTGATTCAGGATGTAGTAATCATTTGAGTGGAAATATTGCTTTGATGACTGACCTAGATCATAATGCAATTAATCATACAGTTCAGACAGGTGATAATACAAAGCATAAGGTAAAGTCAATTGGTTCAGTCAAGGCTAAGGATGGGAGCACTCTTCTGAGTAAGGTACTTTATGTTCCCACAATTCCAAAGAATTTGATCAGTGTAGGTCAAATTGTGGAAAAAGGTTATGAGGTAAGGTTTACCAATGATGGAGTTTATGTGGAAGACCCTAGTCAAGGGTATAAACAAGTTATTGCAGGAAAGAAAGAAGGAAGGCTTTTCACATTGAAGGTACAAGGAAATGTTGGACATGCTATGTTCACATATGGAGAGCAGAAGGTGTCAGAATTGGATCTTTGGCACAAAAGACTTGGACACTTTAATGAAAGAGGTATCAAAGAAATGATTAACAATGATTCAGTGCTTGGAATGCCTAACATTGCAGGTCAACACATGACATACAGATGTGAGGCATGTCAATTAGGTAAGGCTCATAAGCAATCCTATTCCAAGCATGGATTTATGTATTCAGAAAGACTTGAATTGGTGCATACAGATGTGTGGGGTCCTTCAAAGGACTTTAGTATAAATGGTTCAAGATATTATGTCATATATGTTGATGATGCTACCAGGTGGATCACAATTTATGTGATTAAGGAAAAGTCAGAAGTGTTTAATACATTTAAACACTATCATGCATATGCAGAAAGAATTACAGGTCAAAAATTGAAGAGACTAAGGTCAGATGGAGGGGGAGAGTATTTTTCAAATGAGTTCAATGATTATTTGTGGAATGCAGGTATAAAGAGAGAAGTTACTTGCAGGTACTCTCCTCAACAAAATGGGGTAGCAGAAAGAAGGAATAGGACACTTGTTGAATTTGCAAGGTCCATGATGAAAGAGAAGAATTGCCCAAATTATTTGTGGGCTGAGGCTGTTAACACAGCTACATATTTGGTTAATAGATTGCCTTGTAAAGCTTTGCAGGGTATGACACCATATGAAGCTTGGTGGGGTAAGAAACCTACCTTGGATCATTGCAGAATATTTGGATGCTTGGCATATGCATATGTGCCATCTCAATTGAGGCATAAGTTGGAGCCTAAGGCAGAAAAGTATGTATTTATTGGTTATGATGATAAGCAAATGGGATACAGGTTGTGGAGTCCATCCACAAAGCAATTTATTGTATCCAAGGATGTTACATTTGATGAGCAAGGTACTTGGTATGCAGGTAAATATAATGTACATGCAGATGATGAAGAAGTAGTGGAACAAAGAAAAGGTAAAGCAAAGGTTCAATTACTTGATGAAAGTGAGAGTAAGGAGATCATCTAGACACAAATGGCAACCTACAAGGTATAGCTATGACACTTCATTCTTGACTACTAAAGATTATGCTTATTTGGTAAAAGCAGATGAAGACCCTTCTACATATGAAGAGGCCAAAGGGAAGAAGAATTGGGAAGATGCTATGCAAGAGGAGTATGATGCATTGATAGAGAATCAAACATGGGATTTGGTTCCTAAACCTAATAGTCAGAAAATCATTGGTTGTAAGTGGGTTTACAAGACTAAAAGATTTGCAGATGGAAGTGTGTCTAGGTACAAAGCTAGACTTGTTGTGAAAGGATATGCACAGACATATGGAGTGGATTATGATGAGACTTATAGTCCTGTGGCAAAGATGACAACCATCAGGACACTCATTGCAATTGCTGCTTGTAAAGGTTGGAAGTTATCTCAATTAGATGTAAAAAATGCTTTCTTGAATGGTTACATTTCAGATGAAGTCTACATGGAGCAACCAGATGGGTTCAAAGGTCAAGTGAGTCCAAATTATGTATGTAAGCTCAAGAGAGCTTTGTATGGGTTGAAGCAAGCCCCAAGGGCTTGGAATTATAGGCTTGTGAAATTCTTGAATGATCTTGGATTTCAAGCATCAAAGGCAGATAGTAGCTTGCTAGTCAAAGCAAGTGAAGATGGGTTCATTTATGTGTGTATTTATGTTGATGACATAATACTTACAGGAACAGATGATAAGGGAATACAAATGATCAAAAAGCAGATGGAGAAAGAGTTCAAAATCAGTGATTTGGGGAACCTATCATTCTTCTTGGGAATGGAGATCTCTTATACTCAACATGGAGTATATGTGACCCAAGAAAGGTATCTTAAAAATTTGCTAACCAAATTTAAAATGGAAGATTGCAGGGTTGCACCTACACCTTTGGAAGTGAACCATAAATTGTCTAGGTTTGGAGGAGAAGAGTTCAGAGATATGAAACTCTATCAAAGTTTGGTTGGTAGCTTGATTTATGCTACATTGACAAGGCCTGACTTGTCATATGCAGTTGGTGTGCTTTCACAATTCATGCATTGTCCTAGAAAGGAACATTGGATTGCAGGACAAAGAGTACTTAGATACATCAAGGGTACACTCAAAGAAGGGTTGTACTATGGGTTTACTTCAGATACAAGAATCAAGATATATAGTGATGCAGATTGGGCAGGTAATGTGGATGATAGAAGATCAACACATGGATACTTGTGCTATGTAGGAGACAAATTGATTTCATGGTGTTCCAAGAAGCAACATACAGTTGCTTTGTCATCTACAGAGGCAGAATATAAAGGTATGGTGGAAGCTGCAAAAGAGGTAATATGGCTAAAGACACTTTTGAAAGTTTTTGATGTGATTCAGAGTACTCCTATTATTTGTGGAGACAATATGAGTTCATTATACTTGGCAGCTAATCCTGTATTTCATGCTAGAACTAAGCATATTGAAATACAGTATCATTTTCTGAGAGAGAAGGTTATTGAGAAAGAGATTGAAGTTATACACACTCCCACAAAAGATCAAGTTGCAGATATGATGACTAAAAGTCTAGATGGACCAAAACTACAAAGATTCAAGGATATGGCTGGAGTAAAGAAGATAGAGAAGAGCCTCAATTAATGATTGAGGGGGAGCTGTTGGTGCATGACAATCATCAATTGAAGGATTATGGAGAAATGAAGTCAAGAAGTCAAGAAGAGAACAAATTCAGATGGTTGAAGGAAGGGCATATTCAGAAAATCCAAAGACATGTACACATATGTACATTAGCTGACTTATATCCTTGTTTAAGTCATACACTTGTATATATTCAACTATAAATATGTTTGAAAATGTCGGTCAAATAGAGCAGAAGAGATTTTGAGAATAGGGAGAGAGAAATTAGTGTCATTAGACACATGAAGAGTGAGTGAATTGTCCATCCTCACTTAGATGTAAATTTTCTGAGAAATCGAAAAATTTTGCGCCCGATATTTTGCTGTCTGCTCCTTCTGTGTTTAATCTTTTGAGAAATCCTTTTGCACGTGTCTAAGTCTATAGCTAATCTATCTATGGCTAGAATTTGAGAGATTAATTTCAATCAGGCTGTGAGAATTTTGATTAGGAACATTCATATGTAAGAATGTTCTAAGAGTCGAAAAATCTGGCGCACATTTCATCTTCAAAGAAATGGTCAGTGCTCAGTCCACAGTGTAAAGTTTTACACAAGTGAGGGCTCAAAATCTAAGTTGGAAGGTAAGCTATCTATGGCTAGAAGATCTTGATCAAACGGGTTCAAAGTTGGGAGAACCAGTGCTAAGAAGTTGCAGGTGTCAAAGTCGCCATTGCAGAGAAGTACTTTCAGACATAGGTAAAGTGTTTCACACATTTCTCAGTGTGTACTTAATCTTTTTGAGAGATTTAACTTGGCAAAGTTGCGCAACCTTAAGGCGAAGTGTTGTGCAAAGTTTTATTAAAAACTTTACAGGATTGATTAGTCAATGAGTGACTAATCTGCAGCAGACTTTTCTGAAGAAACTGAATTTTTCAGAATAATCAATTTCTGATAATTTGGTGAAGATTCTCTAAATTAGGTGGAGTCTAAAGTTGATCTTGATATAGAGGTGATCTAAATTCAAGGTCAACTTGTTCTTTTGGAGATTAACACTCTCCATCATTTACGAGATTGAGCATACTGAGTGGGTGTCCCCCATTTTAGTGGTGCCCAAGAAGAACGGGAAGTTGCGAGTGTGTATTAGCCTTAAAAACGTTAATGCTGCTACAATCAGAGATAGTTATCCGCTTCCAATCACATAACACCTATTGGAGCGTGTTGCAGGCAAGGAAGTTTATACTTTCCTTGATGGATTTTTAGGTTACAATTGAGTAGCCATTGCCCCATAAGATCAACACAAAACAGCTTTTGCCACATAGTGGGAAATTTTCGCATTTCATGTGATGCCATTTGGGCTCACCAATGCACCTGCAACATTCCAAAGGCTCATGTGTCATGTCTTCAAAGAGTTCTTGAGAAAGAGCTTAGAAGTATATGTGGATGACTTATGTGCTCATTCCCAAGAAAGAAGATATCACATCCCTGAGCTCAGACAGATTTTCAACAAGTGTAGATAATATCGAGTGTGTCTTAACCCAAAGAAGTGTGTATTCATGGTATGACAAGGTAAAATCTTAGGTCATATTGTTTCGAAGAATGGAATATCAACAAATCAGGAAAAAGTTAGAGCCATAGCAGAATTGCCTAGGCCAAGGAATGTTAAAGAGGTACAAGCCTTTATGGGCCATTGTGGATATTACCGCAGGATTATCCACATGTATGCGATCATAGCTAAACCACTTTATGGTTTGTTGACAAATTTTGAGTGGACCGATGAATGCGAGAATTCCTTCAATGAGCTGAAGAGACATTTGTGCACAGCGCCAATACTGACCACTCCTGATTGGAATAAACCATTCCATGTCCATGTGGATGCATCCAATCATGCAATAGGATGTGTGTTAGCACAACCCCCAAGTGAAGGGAATTTAGATTTGCCCATAGCATATGCTAGTAGACAACTAAACCTAGCTGAAAGAAATTATACCACAACTGAGCGAGAAGGCTTAAGCATGGTATATGCTGTGAAAAAGTTTCGACACTACCTATTGGCCAACAAGTTCAAGTTTTTCACTGATCATCAAGCTTTATTATATTTGGTCAGTAAACCTTGCAATACAAGACACTTAGTAAGATGGTTCCTCTTACTAATGGAATATGACTTTGAAGTTGTTGTTAGGAAAGGTAGAACTCACCTCACGGCGGATCACCTTTCTCACATCACTTCAGGAGAACCACTGCAAGGAGTGTCTGATGAACTACTTGATGCTTATTTGTTCAATTTGGAAGTTGTTCCTAAATGGGCAAATAAGTTGGTACCTGTCCTAACCTTCGGACCTGCAAATAAGAATGTGAAAACATCATAGGAAGAAATTGTAAAATCACAAAAATATCACATATTGGTAGGAAGCATGTACGAACAAGATACTGAGGGTGTATTAGCTTGTTGTGTCGAGGACGATGAACATAGCAGTTGGTTGCAACAAGCCCATGAAGGATTGCTAGGAAATCACTATTCTAAACAACGAACTTTGCAGAATCTGAAACATTTAGGAGTATATTAGCCTAACATGGACAAAGAAATACACGAGTGGATTAAGAATTATCCAGGGTGCAGAGAGAAACCCCTAGTGGAGCATGCTACTCTTTATCATGTATCATTAATTCCATATTGGA
Source organism: Ceratopteris richardii (assembly GCA_020310875.1). Taxonomy (NCBI): domain Eukaryota; kingdom Viridiplantae; phylum Streptophyta; class Polypodiopsida; order Polypodiales; family Pteridaceae; genus Ceratopteris; species Ceratopteris richardii. The sequence continues at coordinate 137,763,992 of CM035410.1, read as the reverse complement.
GTGATCCATTGGTAGAATTTATGAGATCAGGGACATTACCCAAAGAGGCTAGTCTAGCTAGAACAAGAAGCATGGAGCAAGAGGCTCAAGACTATGCCTTAGTTGGAGACAACCTATACCGTAGAGGAAAAGATGGTTACCTAAGATTGTGCATTCATGAATCAGACTATTTGAAAGTCTTAGAAACTGCACACAGTGGTGTTGCAGGTGGACACTTCGGTCCTGACCGAGTAATCAAGACCATTCTATTCTCACGACTTTGGTGGCCCATTCTTCATATGGATGCACATACCTATGTGAAGAAATGTGACACATGCCAACGTGCACAATATCCGATCAGAAAAGATGAGATGCCTTTGCGACCAATGATGGGAGGACATGCATTCTCGAAGTGGGGTATAGACTTTGTTGGTCCTATTAACCCTCCAACAAGAAACTCACATGCAGAATACATTATTGTAGCCATAGATTACCTGAAAAAGTGGGTAGAAGTCAAAGCCACAACAAAGAATGATGCTCAGACAACAACTAAGTTCTTATTTGAGAATGTGTTCACTAGATATGGATTACCGATAGAGTTAGTGAGCGATAGAGGCACACACTTCTTGAATGAAGTCATTGAAAATCTTCTCCAATAAGAAGTCTGCCCCCTAAGCTAATGGACAAGCTGAGAGCACAAACAAGATCCTCTGTAATGTCTTGACCAAACTAGTAATTAATAAACGCTCTGATTGGGACAAACAACTTCATCATGTTGTTTGGGCTTACCGAGTTGCCTACAAAACGGTACTCAATGCCACCCCATTTCAGATGGTCTTTGGCCAGAACGTTGTGCTGCCATTAGGTTTCCTAATCCCAACTTTAAAGGTAGCACAAGAGCATGAGTGGAATGGACATGAGTTGTCCTCCAGGATCTTTGATCTAGAACGCTTAGGTGAGACAAGGCTACGTTCGGCAGTAGGCATCTATGCTGCAAAGAAAAGACAAAAGGCATACTTTGATGCCAACATCAAAGATAAAGGATTGAAAGAGGGAGACCTAGTGTTGGTCTATACCTAAAGCAACATGCCCGTAAGTTGGAAAAAAGAGGATATGGACCCATGATCATTAATAGAACTTCCACTAGCGGTGCAGTTCAATTGGCTACTTTAGAAGGTGACAACTTGCCAAACTATATCAGTGGTTGTTGAGTCAAGTTATATCAAGAACCTCTTACAGAGGAAAAATACACTGCTAAAAAACGAAAAGAAGAAGAGTTGAGAGTCACAGAAGAAGCACAAGAAGAGGTTAGAGAGCGTATAATGCAAAATAAGTTAAGGACACTAGGCCTAGATGTTAATACAAAAGCCCCAAAATATCACATGGATATGTGCCAAAAATCAGGAATAATTACCTCTCAAAGCATTGACCGACGTCCCTTTGTGACCATAGAGATAGGACGAGGGAAGAGTGCAAGAACTGTGAAATCATTGATTGACTCAGGTGCAACAACTAGTCCAGTTAGACTTTCCTACTGCCAAGACTTGCAGTTGAACATCAATCCCATAGAAGCTTATCTCATAGGATTGGGAGGTGTGGAAACCCCTTATTTGGGCGAGGTGGAATTTCCCATATACCTTCAAGATGTTCCAATGAAAGTCAAAATGCTAGTGTGTCAAGATAAGGACCTTACGGAACCACTTGTCTTGGGTCAAGATTGGATTTATGACCATGCAGTCAACCTAAACCTCAGAAGTCAACTTCTTCAAGTTTGGGTACATGAACAATGCATTACATTAGAATTAGAGAACTGCACCACACTCACAGATCATGGCACCACACACTCTCTTAGTTCCTCTAAGACTAATCTTCATGAGCAAGATGTTGTATGTGTCAAAAGCTCTATGATCCAAAAGGACTCAATCATGGAAGGTGTTGAACCCATAAAAGTCATGTTGGTCAAAGTCAACTGTAGTCAAAGTCAAAAGATCAAAGTCAACTGGTCAAAGTCAACAAGGTCAAGGTCAAAGTCAACAGGTGCAAAGTCAAAGTGCTAAAATGCAGGTGTCAAAGTGCACAGGTAGTGCACAATTAATCGTCCACAAAGGGTAAATTGGAGAAAGTGAGTTGCAGGTTGCAGAGGTATTTTCTCCAATTTCCCTAAGGTTCAAAGTGTGTTTTAAAGTGTTTTGGAAGGTTCAGGTGAACCCCCCCTTAGGTGCAAAAGTGGACTTAAAAGGAAATGTGAAGGTATGTGAAGCGGCAACGTACGCACAGGTGAAAGTATGCCCCCCCCATTAAAATTTTGGGTTTTAGTCTAAAGTCACTACAGGATGAAACAGTGAGTCGTTGGCTGCCACTTGGGAAGACAATCTTGGGACATCAAAGTGAGCACCAAGATACCATTGCAGTTAGGAGCGTACGTGATCGACACACTCAAATGAAGGCAAGGTCTATTCTTGGACCAATCTTAGAGTAAGCAGGAGAAGCATAGTCTAAGGGAAGCAAGAGAGAGAAGTGCAAGAGTCACTAGAGTGCGACGCAGAGAAGTGGAAGTGCAAGGTGCATGGAGTGTGACTAAGGATTTGTGCAGAGAGTGCTAAGCTATACTTCCCCAAGGATCTCAAGGTCTCATTGTAGTGTGCGCGTGCCGACAGAAGGTATTCACTCCTCCCCCTTTGTGGAAGCTTGGTGCAAGGTGTGCATAAGGATAAGCTTGAATCAGGTGGAGGTCTGGTGCAGAGGAGGCCGGTGGCAAGAAGACTTTGGGATATTGGGTATTTTGTAATTGAGCACTCTGTGTGATTGTGCACAGAAGTATTGGCTTGTATTTTGCTTCAAACATTGTAATTGTCTTACTGTAATCAATCGGCAGAAGCTTCCAAGGTGTATTTCCTCTTCTAGTCTTTTCATTTTCTCCTACAAACCCTCAAACTCCTTCTTGTCTAAGAATCCCCCAACAAAATTTGGCATGCACGGACGCACGGTGGGACTTCCAAGGAGATTTGAGCTCAGGAGAAACCAAGTGCAAAGCATAGAAGAGATCAAGTGTCGACAGAACCACAGTGCTACTTCATCAAACAAAAGGTAAATATTCTTATCAAGTGTCTCATATTGAGTGGGCTATGAGCTGCTCATGAGCGCAACCCGGTCACAAACATTGACGGTCACTTGCAAGCAGACAAGAAGGAAGGTTGTTAGAAGGTTCCCCAGTCCACTATCTTCAACATCATCAGTCAAGAGCATGGCGGGTCAGGTAGACTTGGAAACTTTACTCTCTAGATTAAATATAAAGTTTCCTTCTTCAAAGGCCTAGCTCAGGAGGATCTGGATGAACACATCAGAAGGTTCTTGGCACTATGTAAGACTAGAGGCCTAATGGGTAGGGAGGATGCCTTTTATTCTCTTCCCTACCACATTAGAGGGATTAGCTGATAAGTGGTTCAGCCAGTTTGCTTAAAACCATTTTACCACTTGGGATGTGATGAAAGATGCTTTTAAAAATCAGTTCCAGCATGGCAACACTGCGGAGATTATCATAGAAGAGCTAAAAAATTTAAGATTAGGTCCAGGAGAAAAGTTCCGAGAGTTTGTGACTCGGGCCAAAGCACTAATGGCTAAATTGCCAGATCCACCACACGATGTTTTTGTTAAGAAATGGTTGGCTAAGCCCCTACCAGTGGCCACCCAATCCAAAATAAAGGAATTAGTGTTACCTACAGCCTCCATAGAGGAGTTCATCAGCACAGCCACACGCTTGGAGCAGATAAGGTACCAGTATGGAGCAACTTCTTCCCAACCAACATATGGTACAGAAATGGAGGATCCAGTGATACAGCTAAGGAAAGAGTTGGAGGGCTTAAAAAGAAATAAGCCCTACAAAGAGGAGGAGAATGCTGTTGCTCAGTTGAGAAGGGAGATTGAAGCACTAAAGCTCTAAAAGGAGGAGGAGGCCTAGGCAGAGGAATTGGCTCAGCTGCGACAGGAGTTGCAGGAGCTCAAAGGAGGTGGCATCAAGAGTGGACTTTGGTGTTCCATGTGCAGGAAGCAAGGTCACATAGTAAGTGAATGTCCTTTGTTAAGTGTGAATTGTCAATTATGCAGGAAAGTTAGCCATGAGGCCCATGAATGCCAATCAAGAGGAATGCCTGCAACGACATATTGGACACAAGGAGGACCCCCAACACCAGCAAATGTGATGGCTGCTGCACCAAATCAAGGTAACAACTATAATCCTAGAGAGAGGAATAACTTTGGAAATGGGCCTAGGAGGCCAATCATCTGTTTCAGATGTGGAGAATGCGGGTACTATCAAAGTAGGTGCACCCTACCAGAAAATGCCCCTCCTTGCAGGAACTGCCCTGATGCAAGAGACCATTATACAAATTGTTGTCCTAAGAATCAAGCCTCTTCATCCGGGCCTCATATTCAAATGATTTCGGTGCACAAAGAAGAAGCGTGTGATCGGGTCAATGAGCCATCACCATCTACCAGGGTGGTGCAATTAGAAGAAATAGAATCTTTGACTGTGCAGACAAGAAGCAAGGGGAAGGCTCAAGCAGACATAGGACAAGGGTCAAAGATTAAGGAATGGAATCAAAACAGAGAACCATCTGAAGATAAAGTCACCACAGGTGCAGATACAAGTCAAAAAGGAGATCTCATATGCACCAATGATGCCATTGGGCATGCCTTCAACAAGGCTCATGAGGAGTTTGATAAGTCAACTGGAGCCCATGCTCTCAAGGAATCAGAGGCTTCAAAACTACTCAAGTCCATGAAAAAGGAGGTTAGTATTTTTTATTTAATAAAGATGGATGGGAAATTCAGGTCAGAGTTATTGCAGATAATTGATGAAGCTTCCACTACAAGTTTGGTGGCAAAGACTGCTATTTTACATAAAGGAAAAATTGTAGGGGAAGCACCCCTTACAGATTATAAAAGTCCTCGGCTGACAGTATCTATCAAGGGTCATGAATTTCAAGGAGTTATTGTGGATGATGGTTTTGACATTAACTTGATGCCTGAACATACAATGGAAAAGATTGGACTCCACCCTTCAAGACCTGCAAATTTCACTGTTACTTTGGCAGATCAGAGCAAAGTAAGGCCCTTGGGAGTGATCCCAAAAGTTCCACTTGAAGTACAAGGTAATCTATTCATTTTGGATTTTGTGGTTTTAAGATTGCCCCAGGTTGAAGGAGGATTTCCCCTCTTAATTGGACGACCATGGCTGAGGCATGCAAGTGTCATTCATGATTGGGGCAAGGAAACTATGTGGGTACAAAAGAAAGGACAAGAGCTGACACAGATTCATTTAGAAGAGGGCCCAGATAATCAAGGAAACACTAGCATGATGCAAACAGTTGGCATATGCATGGAAAAAAAATCGGAGGATCAACCCCAAATAGATTTTGAGGAAGAAGAGGATATTCTAAATTGGCTCCAAGCAGGCAACTCTTCCTCTTGTTTTGGAATTTTTCTTAATAATTCTTGCACGACTGAAGGTTATGATGAAGATAAGGAAAAAGTCCAGGTTGATGGATTGGGAGAGCCCATCACAGACCACAGAAGGGGCATGAAGACACCCCTCAAATACAACTTGGAGGAGGATATGACAACCACAGATAAAGAGGTTACTAAAGCTAAAGGCAAGGTGAAAAATTCTAGTGAAGAATGTTCTTTCCCAATTCAAGAAATCCTTGCAAGATGGATGCAGGACAAGGAGGAACACATTGAAGTCCAAAATACACCTGCTTATGAAGCAATGCACGAAAAGCTAGTAGAAGAAGACAAGGAAGAAGATGAGCACGAAGATAATATGGTAGAGAGAAATCCTGTCCAAGAAATACAATTAGGCACTCAAGACAATAATCGGCCAGTTTTGGTGGCCACTTGGTTGTGGAACCACCCAGGGCTCCTTGAAAAGGTAAAATCATTCTTGACCCATTATACAGATGTTTTTGCCTAGCATTATAAAGACTTAGAAGCAGTGCCTGCAACTTATGGAGAGCACACAATCCCTCTGGTTGATGGAGCCAAACCCATAAGAGGGAAGAGTTATAGACTTAATCCAAAATATGCTGAAGTTGTCTATGTGGAAATACAGAAGATGGAGGATGCAGGAATCATCATTCCTGTAGAACACTCAGAGTGGCTCTCACCTATGGTTATAGTACTAAAGAAGAATACTAATAAAATTAGAATTTGTGTTGACTTTAGAGCACTCAACAAGGTGACCATTCCAGATGGGTTCCCAATGCCTTTTGCAGAGCAGGTCATTGAACAAGTGGTTGGGCATGCATTATATAGCTTTATGGATGGATTTAGTGGCTATAATCAAATATCAATACACCCAGAGGATCGTGAAAAGACTGCTTTTATCACACCTTGGGGAACATATATGTATGTAAAAATGCCATTTGGGCTCAGAAATGCTCCAGCCACCTTTAACAGAACGGTCAATCTCATTTTTGGCCCCCTATTGCTGGAATCACTTAGAATCTTCATGGATGACTTCTCTTCGTTTTCAGGTTCTCACAAAGAAACTCCTCTAGATTGTTTGGACCATCACTTGAGGCAGCTGCAGAATGTTTTCAAAAGATGCAGGGAGACTAAGCTAAAGCTCAATCCAAACAAATGTCATTTCCTTGTGACAGAAGGAACTCTCTTAGGACATGTGGTGTCGGCTAAAGGTATGGCCCCAGATCCTGACAGAATCATTTCTATATTAAAGTTGCCTAAACCTAAATCCCCTAAAGAGATTCAGAGTTTCTTGGGGCATACTGGATACCATAGAAGATTTATAAAAATGTATGCAGAGATAGCTAGACCACTGGCTAGACTTACAAGTAAGGAAGTACCTTTTAAATGGGAAGAAGAGGAGGAAAAAGCATATCAAACATTACGGTCAAGGTTAGTGTCTACTCCTATTTTGATCACACCTGAGTGGTCAAAAATCTTTCATATACATGTAGATGCCAGTGCCTATGCAGTAGGGGCAATTTTGAGCCAACCCAGTAAAGAATTTAAAGTGGACAGACCAATTCAATATGCCAGTAGAATCTTGACCAAGGCTGAAAGGAATTACAGTACTACAGAAAGGGAAGCCCTAGCAATGGTCTTTGCTGTCCAAAAATTCCGTCATTACTTACATGGGAGTAAAATTTATTATTATAACAGATCACCAACCACTAAAATACTTACTCAACAAACCACAAGCCACTGGTAGAATATGGAGGTGGTTATTGTTGTTCCAAGAGTTTGATTTTTCTGTAGTCCATAGACCAAGTAAAGATAATGTTATGGCGGATCACCTATCCAGAATCAATATGATGAATCAAACTAGTGGAATCAATTATGATTTTCCAGATGCTCATCTGTTTGCTGTACAAGCTCAAGGTTGGTATTATGATATAAAAAATTTCATTAAAACTGGGTTGTATCCAGAAAAGGCTAGTGCGGTGCAAAAGAAGAGACTGCTAATCAAGAGTAGACCATATACCTTCATTGAAGATAAATTGTATAGACAGGGCAAGGATGACAAGTTTAGGAAGTGCTTGGAAGAAGAAGAAGTGAGGGAAGTCCTTCACTCTGCACATGAAGGAACAGGTGGTGGGCACCTTCTAGGGCATATTATGAGTCAGAGGATACTAGATGCTGGTTTATGGTGGCCTACACTATTTAAGGATGTAGATGAATGGGGAAAGGCATGTGACGTTTGCCAGAGGTGTGGACCTAAGCCAACAAAGCAGAGGCATAGCCCCTAGATTGTTTCCACTTCCTGGCAACCATTTGAGAAGTGGGGGCTCGATTTTGTAGGGCCCGTCTACCCTCCTGCAATTCCAAAAAGAGAGAAATATCTCTTGATAGCTATAGATTATGCGACAAAGTGGGCTGAAGCTATTTCCTCCCCCGACTGCACTGCCCAAACTGTTACTGATTTCATTTATAGTAGCATCATTTGCAGGTTTGGATGCCCACTTGAAATTTGTACAGATCAAGGTACCCATTTTGTCAATAAGGTCCTGCAGGAAATTTTCAACAGGTATAGAATTCTACATCGGACCTCTTGTGCTTACTATCCAAGAGCCAATGGACAGGGTGAATCGATAAATAAGGTTTTAATCTCAATGTTAAGAAAGGAGTGTATGTTACAGCCCACTTCCTGGGGCATTGCTTATCAAGGTACCCTATGGGCATACAGGTTAGCCTACAAAGAGGCCATAGGATATTCTCCATTCCAACTAGTTTATGGCATATTGCCCATTGAGCCCTTTGAATTTTTACATGGATCACCTAAGATAGCATTCATGCAGGGCAAGAAGGATTGTGATGTCTCTCAGAGGCTCGGAGCACTACATAAAGTGGAGGAGATTCGTCTACTAGCAACACAACAATTGATAGAGACTCAGATGAAGAGGAAGGAGGCACATGATCGACATCTGTGGAACAACAACATTGAAGCAGGCATGTTAGTTCTTCTCCCTAGACCTCATCTTCATACACAACTGAGAGGAAAATGGCTTCCACATTGGGAAGGACCTTACAGAGTCAAAACAATTCTAAATTGGGGTGCTGTGGAGTTAGAGACGCTGAAAGGAGAGGCCTTGCCACTGGTCAACATATCCAGGCTCAAGGCCTATCATCAACACACTTGAAGAAGTATGGATCACCTGGAACTGCAAAATCTGTCTAGGTTGTACATAGCTTTCTCATCTCATTTTGCTCAGTTTTAGTAGTTTTCTTTAGCAATTTCATTCTTGTTCCTAATGTTTTTAGCAAACCTAGAAGGCATTTCATAACCTCTGCAAATAAAAAACTTTTGGGTATTTTTTGGAAATTTTTCTAGCAATTTTAGCATTTTTCTAGCATTTTTTAGCCTTTTTTGATGTCATTTTCTTTCCAAATAGGAGGAGGAATAAAAGGAGGCTCTCTGTGGTTTGATGAAAGAAATAGGGCCTAGCCCTATAGAAAATTTCATGAGAATTTTTACAGAATTTTTTGGCATTTTTTTGGATTTTTCCTTCATTTTTTCTATTTTTTGGGTTATTTTTCCCAAAAAAAAAGGGGGCCCCCAAGAATTTCGGGTTGAGGCATAAAAAAAAATTAAAAAAAATAATAATAATAAAAATAAAAATAAAAAAAATAAAAAAACCCCCCCCGCCTCCCCCCCACCACCGACCACCACCGACCACCACCGACCAGCCCCCCCCCCACCACCGACCACCACCGACCAGCCCCTCCCCCCCCCTCCCCCACCCCCCCCCCCCACCGACCACCACCGACCCCCCCCCTCGCCCCCCCCCCTCGCCCCCCCCCCCCCCCCCCCCCCCCCCCCGCCCCCCGGTTCTGACATCCCCCCCCCCCATTTTTTATTATATTTATTTTTATTTTATTTTCTTTTATTTTATTTATTTACTTTATTTTTTATTTTATTTTATTTTAATTTTATTTTTAATTTTTAATTTTTTTTCTTTTTTCTGATTGAGCGTGAAAAAAAAAAAATATATATATATATATATATATATATTATTACATATTTTTTTCACTTTTTATGGCTCAAAGCTTTTGGCTCTGGATTGTGCCTCGGTTGGCCGTTTTTTACAAAAATGGAGTCATTTTCATGTTTTCTGGCACCTCTGGACTAAGCTTTTGACTTTATTTTTCCAGATTAACACATTTTCTATGAGTTTTGGTCAAACCCTCAAGTTTTGAGCACATTTATCACATGTTTTTATTTCTCTACATTGTCCACATGGTATATTCTCACCTCATCTTACATTTGGTTTTTCTATTTCCCATATGTACCCTCTGTGGCCCTCTAGTTTCATCATTTTAACCCCCTTCAGACCCCTGATTCGTATTCCCAATCCCTCCCTTTATACAATCTTCCCACCCACATCATAACCCCTCCCTGCCCCATCCATCTCCGCACCCTCAGACCTCCCTTCCCATTCCTTTCTACCCTCCCATTGCCATCCTTTTTGCTTTTCCATAAAAACATCCCACTTCTGGTTCTTTTCTGGTGCTTGTTCTGGTGGAATTGGTTGCTGCTCAAATGTCCTCTTCCAGTTTTTGCAGCTCCATTATCATGGTGTCTTATATGCTCAGCGTTTTGGCTATAGCTCTCCGGGACGGAGAGCACATTAGGTGGTGGGCAACTGTTGAGCCCATAAAAGTCATGTTGGTCAAAGTCAACTGTAGACAAAGTCAAAAGATCAAAGGCAACTAGTCAAAGTCAACTGGTCAAAGTCAACAAGGTCAAGGTCAAAGTCAATAGGTGCAAAGTCAAAGTGCTAAAATGCAGGTGTCAAAGTGCACAGGTAGTGCACAATTAATCGTGCACAAAGGGTAAATTGGAGAAAGTGAGTTGCAGGTTGCAGATGTATTTTCTCCAATTTCCCTAAGGTTCAAAGTGTGTTTTAAAGTGTTTTGGAAGGTTCAGGTGAACCCCCCCTTAGGTGAAAAAGTGAAGACTTAAAAGGAAATGTGAAGGTATGTGAAGCGGCAACGTACACACAGGTGAAAGCATGGCCCCCCCATTAAAATTTTGGGTTTTAGTCTAAAGTCACTACAGGACGAAACAGTGAGTCGTTGGCTACCACTTGGGAAGACAATCTTGGGACATCAAAGTGAGCACCAAGATACCATTGCAGTTAGGAGCGTACGTGATCGACACACTCAAATGAAGGCAAGGTCTATTCTTGGACCAATCTTAGAGTAAGCAGGAGAAGCATAGTCTAAGGGAAGCAAGAGAGAGAAGTGCAAGAGTCACCAGAGTGCGACGTAGAGAAGTGGAAGTGCAAGGTGCATGGAGTGTGACTAAGGATTTTTGCAGAGAGTGCTAAGCTATACTTCCCCAAGGATCTCAAGGTCTCATTGCAGTGTGCGCATGCCCACAGAAGGTATTCACTCCTCCCCCTTTGTCGAAGCTTGGTGCAAGGTGTGCACAAGGATAAGCTTGAAGCAGGTGGAGGTCTGGTGCAGAGGAGGCTGGTGGCAAGAAGACTTTGGGATATTGGGTATTTTGTAATTGAGCACTCTGTGTGATTGTGCACAGAAGTATTGGCTTGTATTTTGCTTCAAACATTGTAATTGTCTTACTGTAATCAATCGGTAGAAGCTTCCAAGGTGTATTTCCTCTTCTAGTCTTTTCATTTTCTCCTACAAACCCTCAAACTCCTTCTTGTCTAAGAATCCCCCAACAGAAGGACAGTCGCAAAGGCAAGCAAACCCTCCTTTTTTTTCGAAGAGTAATGCATCCATAGTAGTTCAATCTACGAAGCACGCACAACAATTCAAGACAGCTGCTATAGCAAATAGAAAGACACCATTCAACAAGAAAGCAGTTCCAGGCATGAGGCAGATCTAGGTACGCAAAGGAGAGCAATCACCAGCCTCGCCCCCACAAACCCCATCCAGGAAAGCCAACCATGCCAGAAGACAAAGGAAGAAGCTCAAACAAGCTCAACCACAAGGTATCCGACAAATTTGGGTGCCTAAGAAATTAGTTGCAGCTTAACAAGTGCGATTACACATGTGGGTACCCAGGAAGCTCTTACGTCCGCAACAACCTATGCTCTCCCATACGTGAAAAGTCTCAACAAAGAATCCAAGGGGAGGCAAAGGCCAGAACCAAACACCAAGAACAAAAGTAGACCAACTAACCTCTCCAGCGCGAGTCAGGCAATCAGCCACAAAGGTATGGGATTGGAAGCCAAACGCATCAGTGGCCCCTACAAAACCAAAGCACCAACCACAAGGGACACAATAGTCAAGAAACCAGCCCAGGATGAATAGGCCTGCTCACTACACAGTCGTAGATTGTTCTCAAATGGATCCCCATACGGAGGAAGGATCAGTTGTCATCTCGAGATCCAATGGATACCTCCATGACAGATGGCATCAACATCCGCAAATAACATCGAAGCCTTGACGAGCAACAACCATGTGCTCCTTGCACAACCCAGTCTTTTGCACCATTCAAGTCATGCATTTCCAAAGTATGCATCAATATAGGACCACATTACATGGCCATGCATAGACACATTTGAGAGTCCCATGCACAAGAGCACATTGACATATGTCAACTATTTTTCTTATACTAACATCTGTCTTCTTGTTTTGTGACGTTGTTCCTAAAAAAAAAGGGGAAAAAAAAGAGGAAGAACTTGTTCCCAGGTTTGGCTCATGGAACATGAATGAGTCATGCTTAGTTGAAGGTGGAACTATTGATTATTGGCCATTTATCAGTTTGGATAGAAGTGTGTCTCGGCTAGTAGATAATATAATTGCTGCCTTATCTGATAGATGTCAAGAACTTGGCATGAACATGGCATCCACAACTATGGTTTCCCCTTACCATGGTAGGAGTGAAGAGCTTGAAGGTCCGCAACTTGAGTGATGCTTAACTACTGCATGTACGAGAGCATCCAGGGAGATATCTGTAAGAGGTAGTTTGGTACCCTGAGAATCATTGTCCGTATACTAGGTGAGAAGACTCCTGCTTATGGTGAGTGTAGCTCAGTGATGAGTAGCACCTCCTTTAATGTCAATCCGGGAAGACTTGAGGATGGTATGAAGACCTCGAGCAAGTGGCGGCACAAGTGCGTGAGTGAGAAGCACACAAGTATGCACACACATACACACACACGCGCACACAAGGCAAGACAAAGAGTGAGAATCAATGGAGCTTTTTAGATTACTTTCAAAATGCTCTTACAAGTTCGTTTCAATTACAATCTAACCTCAAAAATGAGCTCTCTAGCTCCTTTTATAGTTTTTGACTAGCTTTTGGCCCTATCCAGACCTAGTGTCCGGCCTAGTTAAAAATTAGGTTCCAGGGCTTATTTGGGGGCTCAAACGAGATCTAAAAATTATGAAAATTGGTACGCAACTACTTCTAAGGCTCCTCAAGCTCAAGGACTCCTTGGCTTGCACAAAATGGAGCTACAAAAATGTGAAATGAGATTTACAATGATTATTAGTGATAAAAATCACTGTTGTTGTAGGGATTTCTTCTAGTGATCTGCCATACATATCTTCAAGCTCCCTACTTGCTCTTCTTCCCTGCATGTCCATCTCTCTGATTTGCATTAATGTCTTGAAAAAATATTCGCCTACTTGCCAGATCTTCTTTGACTGCCCTGTTTGCTTGTGCTGTCCCTTCGCTCTGACTCCCTTCTTTGACTTTCATGTCTTGTACGTCCTGGTGTACCAAGGCTACTGCCAACACCCCCCCCCACTCTCGCGTCTGTCGCCCCTGACAGACCCTTGTCTAGCTGCTTTTTGGACGTAGTATTGTACAACGTCGGCGGCGAGGTGGTGTTCTTCTAACCTGAGTCCCCTTGCTAGATCTCTCAGCAATGCGTCCCAATTGACTGGCCCTGGGACATCTGGATGTGGCACCCGTAACTGCTCTGAGTGAATGGTTCGCTCCACAGCAAATAAATGGAGGAGATGTGAGGGTCTGGGTACAAATATTTCTGAGTGGTATTCCCAGAACCCTGTTATGAACATCTCTTCGAATGTTTGTTTGAAGCAGGCCGGGAGGTATTTTATTCTGGCGTGCCAAGCGTATATCACCTCTATGGAAGGAGTGGTGCTCATGTCATAAACTAAATCTTGGTTTCCTGTAAGGAATCCGACGCCTGAGAAGTGTGGGTCCTTGATATTCTTGAATGTCCTGAATGTAATAAGCATTAACTCAAAAATTTTCATGCACATCTGGGCCATTACATCAGGGGTATTCTTTAATCGGATGCTCCAGTGCCGTATAGTGGAAATCATGTAATTGACGGTGGGAGGCCCTTGAGGGGGTGCTAGATAGACGTAGTTTAACCATTTGGCGCATCCCTTGATATTCTTGACTGCAATGGTGAACTCTGGCCATGTGCGTCTGCGGAGTACAGGAACATAACAAGGGTTATATTTAATAAAAAGAGGCATATTCGTCCAGGTGCGAACCATCTCCGGGTAGGTTTCGAGGAGTCGGATCCTCCAAGTGGGTTGATGAATGGATCCTTTTTTAGCGCTCTCTGGGATGTCATCTGGCCCAAATTGTGTAGCGAACGTTGGAGGTTTGCCACATCTATGTTGGATTTCTGCATTGTAGTCCGCCAGGAGTATACAATATGGCACGTATTGATCATCATTGGTTCCGATCCATCTATGGTGGGACATGCTGCGGAAGTATTCTGATTTGATAATAGTGTCCTCTATCTTTGCCATAGATTGGATTTGAACTGCCACTCGATCTTCATGAGTTGATGCCGTTTTCTCTAGTGTTTGGAGCCACTCAGGTACTTCGATTTCTAACGTATCCATTCCTTCTGCAGTTTGCTCACCACCTGGCATTGGCATAGGAACGTAAGGTTCCTCATACGTCTCATCTACCTCGATGGGTACCAAATCCTCGGGTTCTGGTTCGACAACTGGGGAGGGTTGCCTTTCATGTGTGAGTAATCTTGCCTGTAATTCGGCCACCTGCTCTTTCAATGCCTTGACTTCCTCTGAAGTCGTGGTCGTTTCTGTGACTTTGGGTGCTGTCTGTTGCTCTTGGAGTTGATTGCGCAGCGCATCACGTTCCCTTTCCAAGTCATCATGAGCTTCTAATAGATCTGCATAGCTGTCCAAGATGGTCTTCATTGTCTCTGAGGGCACAGCTTTAAACTGCTCTGGATCAATTTCGTGTGGAGAGCCTTCCATTGCTGCTTCTAGATTTGCTTCATTTTGCTGCTGCAGCCTCTTGTTTTCTTCTAGGGCGGCCGCCATGTGTTTTCTGAGAAGTGCCAGGTTACGCCGGACTTTGAGATTATCGGCTTGGTATACCTCGAGCAAAGCTTCTAGTTGTTTGGCACCTGATTCTGTCGATGGTTGGGGTGCCGCCAATAAGGTTTGGTGAGCCTGCTCAAGCGTCGTGTAGCGTTGATTCAGTTCTGCATTTTCTGTTTGTAGAGTGAGAAATTGTCTTTGTAAGTTTTGATGGTGCGTTTCCAGATCCTGATACCGGTTGTCCAGAGCTTTGTACTCATGCTGGAGCTGGTATACACATTGGTTTAATGCTAAGAATATGTTATTTACATTAAATAATGCTGGGAAGGGTGAAGATGCAGGGGGAATGGGGGCGGGAATGGGAGATGTGAATGATGTGGATGTACGTGGAGATGTGGGTGGAGGGGGTATGGGTGATGAAGGTGGCATGGGGGGAGGGAGCGGTGCTGTGGCAGGTGATGTTTCCATCGTGTCAACTGTTTGAGTGACGGTGTAGATGGGAATCGTTGGTGGAGTGGATGTGACATCGGTGAACAGGGTGGTGAAGGTGGGCAAGGTGACACCCCCGTATTGGATTCCCGGAGAGAGTGGGATGCCCATGACAATGGTAGTGGTAGTGGATGTGGTAGTGCTAGTGTCCTGTGGTGGAGTGAATTGTGTAGTGTGAGGTGGGGATGGTGGTGACAACGGTGCTTCGTGATATTCTTCTGCTTGCGCTGACTCGCTTGGTGCTGATGTATTGATGTGAATTTGCTTGCCTGACCTCCTGGGACGAGTAGGAACTCTTTTTTCAAACCTGTGGATGTAGGCCATTGCCTCATGGATGGCCTCGTCGAGTCCTACAGCGTCGGCATGAAGGTTCATGGACTCAATGAACAACTCATCCACACCTTCCTCAGCTAGCAAGTCGTTCATGAGTCTTTTGCCCTGTTCTAGAGACATCTTATGCTGTTCCTGAACCAGTCGCATGGTTCGATACAGTCTCTTGATTTGTGCCGAATATGCTGGGGCACTTGCTAACTCGGAGAGTTCGTCATATTCTTGATGTTGTTCTTCGTCGGCTTCTTCTTCGTCTCCTCCTGCCTCTTGTTCATCTACATCGACTTCTACAACTTGGGGTTGGGTGGGGGCCGATGTTGTTTTGGGTCGTGGTTCCTGAGCTCGCGCTGCTTCCGCTTCGAGGTTAGAGTCATAGATTAATCTGGCAATTTCTTCATCCGTGAGGTCCTCAAGAGTAAATCCCTGTGGGAATTCCAAATCGGATGGAATGGGTGGAAACACCAGATTAGGCCCCTCCGTGCTTGGTCGTGGTAGCCGGATCGTGAATGGCCTAACTCGTCGTGTCTGGGGAGGAGTGATTTCTGGTGTAGCGGTAGCTCCCCTTGGTTGGGCACAGGGTAGTTGGACTCCCCCCCTCATCTTCTTGGATGGGGGACCTGCTGTTGATAGTCTTCTTTGGAATTCTTGGACTCGGGACCATACGAGTGCCCGCTGAACAGGCACGTCATAAGCCAAGCATCTATAGATTATTCTGGTCAAAGCACAACACCCGTGGAGCACATTCTTCTGTTTTTTGTTCCACCTTTGATGCGCTAGGTGGATCTGGTCTATGATCCAGTGTGGCACATTGATGGGCAGGCTTTCGGTTTCTGCTAGATATAAACTGAACCATATTTTTTTCGGGGGCATTGTGAATCGTTCTTGGGCGGGAAACGCAAAGTGTTGCATGATGGTTCGCAGGTGAAGCGCAATGGTAGGTGTCATTGCTACCATATCCTTCAACTTATTCAGATCCTTGTGCTTCATGCGACCTGGGACCATGGTTTCCTTTTCTGTTGGGATGTGCATGCCATACATTCCCAATGCTTCTCTTACCAGATTGAGGTCCAGCTTGAACCTTTTAAGCTCATTACCCGGCAGCAGTGATGGCAACACAAAGGTGCTGTCGCCTCCTTTGGTCCTGCTTGGCGTGATTGTACTGATCAGATATGAACATCGTAAAAAATCCGGCTTTGGTATGTGGGCCCTGAAGTAACTTTCCACACCCGCCTTGACCCAAACTGACCTCATGACTTCGGCATTTTGGTAGCTTTCAAATTCGCGTGTGAAAAAGTGGTATCGACCCCATTTGCCATTGAACTCCAATTCTGCTTCCCAGAAGTAGGTTCCATCGCCCAGTGGTCCAGCAACATCACTGAACCAATGCGCATGCTTACCTACTTGAGAAGTGTGTCCTTGAGGAGGATCCTGGATGGGGAGCACATGCACTTCTTGAAGCTCTTGCGGTCTTGCAGTGAGGCGTGGCTCAAGGAGAAGTGTTTCTATGTCCACGATCTGGGGACCAGATCCGGCTTGAGAGCTGGTACCTGCTTCTGCCATGGCCCTGTTTGCTGATTGGTTCTGTGAGAATATAGAACCAAGTGTTAACATTGTAATGGACAAAATAAATCCGTTGTTGTCCCCGTTACAACATTAACATAAGGTAGATGGTGAGTTAGTGGTTAGTAAGTGCATGAAGACAGTGTGTGTAGTTAGTGATTGTGTTGTCCTAGGAAACTATTGCAGTTAGTAAGTGGGTTATGAATTTACAAATTGGGGTCGGGGGGTTTATTACAGGCCCTAGGCTGCCAAATGCAGTGAATGGGCTTTGCTTTCGGTTTCGGAGAGTCTCTACAGAGCCTTCTCGGTGTCGTGGTTTGAAGATGAGGCCTTTTTGGGACCCATTTACAATTGATTACATGTACGCTCTTGGGTTTTGGTGTGTACATGAGTGTCGAGAACGAGTGAAATCTGGCAGTATGCGTCGCTGCGTTATGCTGTTTAAGTTGTGGTCTCAGCGTAGCTACTTGTGCCATCAAGCAAGCCTTAGGCACCCAAATTTGTCTTGATTGTGGGCTTGCCTTCATCGACTTCTTGGGCACCCAAATAGATTTTGCTTTAGCAGAAGAATTTCTGAAAGACTTCTTATTAGCGTTGCGTTGTTGGTCACTAATAAGAGGCTTTGCCCTTGTAGTTGACGGTGGTGCAACCGGTCGTTCGCCTTTCCGCACCCATACCTGGTCTATTTTCCGGGCTGTTCTGCTGCGCAGGTACTTTTGATCTCTGACATAGGTAGTACCCTGCTTCTTCTGCCTTTGATCCACCTTGGGTTGCTGCTTCCTTCTAGCCTTTGGAAAAGAAGGGAGTTCCGTTGCATTCCTGACTTCTTTTTTGCGAATATCATTCCTCTGCAACACATAGTTTTGGACAAGAACAGCATGGTCATCTTCATGTGTACCCCTGGAAGGACCAAGAGTCTGTGCCTTTCCTAGTTCCTTGAGTGCTCCATTGTCTAATTCTACTGTAACTCGACTATGATTGACCCAAACCTGGAGAAGTCCACTTCTTAGGTTTAGATTGACTGCTTGGTCATAGATCCAATCCTGACCCAAGACGAGAGGTTCAGTGAGATCCTCATCTTGACACACTAGTACTTTAACAGTCATTGCCTCCTCGTGAATGTAGAGGGGAAGTTCCACCTCGCCCATGCAAGGGGTTTCCACGCCTCCCAATCCTATGAGGTATGCTTCCACTGGATGGACAGTTAACTGTAGCTCTTGACAGTAAGACAACTTAACAGCGCTAGTGGCTGCACCTGAGTCAATCAAGGCTCTTACGGTTCTTGTACTCTTTCCTTGTCCTATGTCTATGGTTATGAAAGGACGTCTATCAATTATTCTATTCGAGCTTGTTCCTGCAACTTCACACATGGCTATGGGAAATCCTTGGTCCGCAGAGTCATTCGCTCCAGGCTGATCTCTACCTTGCCTTCGTAATTTCATCCTTCTGATGCGTTCTAAAGCCTCTGCTTGAGCTTCTTCTCTAATTCTCTTTTCTTCCTCTTTGCGTTTCTTAGCAGTGTTGAGTCGGCTAAGCATTTCCTCCGTGAGGGGTTCCTGATACAACTTGACTCTGCAACCGCTAATATAATTTGGGAGAACATCACCCTCTAATGTGGCCAATTGCACTGCTCCACTTGTGGAGATCCTATTGATGATCATAGGTCCGTAGCCTCGCTTTTCTAGCTTCCTTGCGTGTTGTTTCAGTGTATAGACTAAGACTAGATCTCCCGCTTTCAAGCCTTTATCCTTCACATGGGCATCGAAGTAGGCCTTCTGTCTCTTCTTGGCTGCATATATCCCTGCAGCGGCTCTCAGTCTTGTTTCTCCTAATCGTTCAAGGTCAAAGATCCTAGAGGAGAGCTCATGACCTGTCCATTCGTGCTCTTGTGCTACTCTCAATGTAGGGATTAGGAAGTCCAAGGGTAGCACAGCGTTTTGGCCGAATACCATCTGAAAGGGGGTGGCTTGGAGTACCGTTTTGTAGGCAACTCGGTATGCCCAAACAGCATGGTGTAGCTGTTTGTCCCAATCAGAGCGTTTAGTGTTCACTAATTTCGTCAGTACATTGCATAGAATCTTATTAGTGCTCTCAGCTTGTCCATTAGCTTGAGGGTGATACGGGGCAGACTTCTTGTGTATTACCAAGAATTCTTGGAGTAGATTTTCAATCACTTCGTTCAAGAAATGAGTGCCTCTATCACTTACAAGCTCTATGGGTAGTCCATATCTCGTGAATACATTCTCAAACAAGAATTTGGCAGTTGTTTGAGCATCGTTCTTGGTTGTAGCTTTTACCTCTACCCACTTGGTGAGATAATCTGTTGCCACAATGATGTATTCTGCATGAGAACCCTTAGCTGGGGGATTAATAGGACCTACAAAGTCTATTCCCCACTTAGAGAATGCACGTCCACCCATCATAGGTTTCAGTGGCATCTCATCTTTGCGTATAGGATACTGAGTCCTTTGACAGACGTCACACCGTTTCACATAGGTATGTGCATCCATGTGAAGTGTAGGCCACCAAAAGCCCGCAAATAGTATTGCCTTGATTACCCGATCTGGTCCAAAGTGTCCTCCTGCTACACCTTGGTGAGCAGTTTCTAAGATCTTAAGATACTCACTTTCATGGACACACAGTCTCAGGTAACCATCTTTACCGCGCTTATATAGATTATCACCTATGAGTGAATAATCCAGGGCTTCTTGTTCTAAACTCCTTTTCCTAGCTAGAGTCATGTCTAGGGGGAATGTGTTTGTCCGCAAGAATGATACGAGAGGTTCACTCCAATCTGGCACAATGGATACTTGATAGAGAGTGGCATGTTCCACAGGTGGTTTAGTGCAACAGATTGGGCATTCCTTGCACAACTTTTGGACATCCGCTTCCATAGTTGGCCAATGCACTCCGAATCTCTTTAGAGTCTGCAACGTTCGTTGTTTGGAATGGTGTTGCTCTAACGCACCTACATGTGCTAATTGCAACCATTTAGCGTACTCATCCTCTTCTACGCAACACGCCAAGATCCCTTGATCTGTGTGCTTGTACATGCTTCCTGCCATGATGTGGTACTTTTGGGCTTTTACAACCTCTCTATTCCGTGTGTTTACCACTGGATGGTTAGGCCCGTAGGTCAATACTGGTACTATTGGCTTGGCCCACTGCGGCACCACTTCCAAATTAAACAAGTAAGCATCAGGAAGGTCATCTGACACTCCTTGTGGGGCTTCTCCCGATGTGAGCCTAGAGAGATGATCGGCTCTCAAATGAGTCCTACCTTTTCTTACCACAACCTCAAAGTCATATTCCATTAGTAAGAGAAACCATCTTACTAATCTACCTGTATTGCATGGCTTGTTTACTAAGTACAACAATGCCTGATGGTCTGTAAAAAATTTAAACTTATTTGCAAGCAAATAATGTCTAAACTTTTTAACCGCATATACCATGCCTAATCCTTCTCGTTCAGTAGTGGTATAATTTCGTTCAGCCGCATTCAATTGTCTACTGGCATAGGCGATTGGAAGATCCATATTACCTTCACCAGTAGGTTGTGCAAGCACACATCCGATAGCATAATTGGATGCATCCACATGAACATGGAATGGCTTATTCCAATCTGGTGTGGTCAAGATTGGTGCTGAACATAATCTTCGTTTAAGTTCTTGGAAGGAATTCTCACATTCATCCGTCCACTCAAAGTTTGTCAGAAGTCCGTACATGGGCTTTGCAATGACAGCATACATGTGGATGAAACGTCGGTAATACCCACAATGCCCCATGAAAGCTTGTACTTCCTTGACATTCTTTGGCCTAGGTAGCTCTGCTATGGCTCTCACTTTCTCCTCGTCAGTAGATATGCCATTCTTTGACACTATGTGTCCTAGAATCTTACCTTGCCTGACCATAAAGACACACTTTTCGGGGTTCAGGCAGACTTGATATTCTCTACATTTGTCAAAGATTTGTTTGAGTTCAGGAATATGGGTTTGCCTAACATTGGAATGAGCACAGAGATCGTCGACGTAGACTTCTAAACTCTTTCTCAGGAACTCCTTAAACACATGGCACATCAGCCTCTGGAAGGTGGCTGGTGCATTGGTAAGCCCAAATGGCATTACTCTAAAAGCAAAAATGCCCCATTCTGTGGCAAAGGCTGTCTTATGCTGATCCTCTGGAGCTATGGCTACTTGATTGTAGCCCGAGAATCCATCAAGGAAACTGTACACTTCCTTGCCTGCCACTCTTTCTAAAAGATGTTCTGTGATGGGAAGCGGATAGTTATCTCGGATTGTGGCTGCATTAACCTTCTTCAAGTTAATGCACACACGCAGCTTGCCATTCTTCTTGGGCACCACTACGATGGGGGATACCCATTCAGTGTGCTCAATTTCGTAGATAAATCCAGCTTCAACCAATCTATCTATCTCTTCCTTGATCTTAGCAGCGTAATTATCGTTATATGTATAAGGCTTTTGCTTAGAGGGTTTGGCATCTGAGGTCATGGGGATGGTGTGCGAGCATATGTCCGGGTCAACACCTTTCAAATCCTTGTAACTCCAAGCGAATACATCTCTGTATTCTCTTAGCAAGGCTAACAATTTGTACTCTTCTTCTTCTGTTAGGTCATGACCTATACACGTGCATCTCTCCTCTCCTTCTTCTATGGCCACTACTATTTTCTTGGTGGTTTCTTTGTTATCATAGGCCTCTCCTGATTGTGCCTCTTGTTTAGGCATTCTTATCATGACTCTCCTGTCATCTATCTCATACTTCTTAAAATTTTCTGGGACCTCAAACAAAGATTCTTCCTCTTCTGGTAAGACTTCTCTCTTCTTTCGTTTCTTTCCTTCTTCCTTAGGGGTCATATGCGTTGCTAATCTTACATCATTTGTAACCTCTCCATGCCTCTGGGGTTGAAATTCTATTTCATGGAAGTATTCTTCATCTGATGCAAATGGTGGGTCCATAATGATTGACTCTAGATCGGAGTCACTTGCATCCTCAAATGCATCAAGGCTAGGTTCGCATTCTTCTAAAACTGCCTCTCCCATGATTGGCTCTATGGAGAAGACTGAAATATCATAGCCATCCTCATCACAGTGAGGTGTCCATTGTTCTTCGTTGATGGCTACGTCCATTGTTGCTAAAATTTCTGCCCAGCCATGGGGTTCAAATTCCTCGTCTGGAAAAACTACAGGTGCATAGGCTGGGTCTTGAATGGGTCTATGGGTTTCGTTTGCACCTATTTCTCTGGCCTTTTCTCTCTTCTCTTCTTCTACTGCTACCTTGCACATCCATAAGTGGGTGTCTTCATGCATCCATGAGGATCCAGACCCTATGGAATGCACCGATTCTGTGTCATCTTTAGCTCTATGGATGGGATTCCACTGGATAGGAGGGACATCTCTATGAGAATAATCCTTGAGATTGACTTTGGTTGTAACACCTAAGTGCTGCAGGTACAAAGAATTGGTCCCCCAATCCTGTACCACTTGCAACTGTCGCATGAATGGTCTTCCCAAAATCATCTCATAGGCATGATTTTTGCTGAAGTCGCATATGGCAAAGGTATGTTCAAACTCGACGCCACAAGTGGTGAGAGTTATTCCTTCTAGCAATCCTAGGGGTCTCTCTATGTGACCATCTGCCATTTGCAATTTCATTCTCGTTGGCCTGAGTGCTGGCTTGCCCCAACGCTTCCATAAGGAGGTGGTGGCAATTGCAACTCCTGCACCTGAGTCCAAAATTGCCTTGGTGGTGTACTCCTGGTAGGTAATGGGAAGATAGGTGTTCCCTTCTTCACCTTCGCACATATCTCCTATCTTATCTAAGGGAATTTCTGGCACTGTCCTGTGGGATCCTACCCGGGAATGAGGTTTTGCCACTTCAGTTACTCGACTGGCTGCATATTTCCCCGCGTTTAGTCTATCCTCAGGCAGTTCTTTCAAAGTGAGATTGCGCTGCACCTTGGTGTTCGTTACTACCTCCGTGTTCCTTGGTATGACTGAGTCGTCGTTCCTTACCATGACTGTGGGTGTTCTCATACACGTGGACTTTGCTTCCCATGGGCCTGTGAAGTGGGGTAGCTCCTGTATGGAATTAGACTCAAAGTCCAATCTCTCATGAGATTGAGCACACTCATGTTCCCCGTAAATTGATGGGATGTCTTGTGGAAATTGGTCGTGTGCATCGTCCACCAGTTCAAAAGGAGGGGCGACCTCACTTTCGTTATCCCATTTGTCTTCTTGAATCTCTCGTAGGAAGTCTGGTGCAAACCGATTCATAGAAGAAGAAGTGTCTGGCTCCGTAGAATTAGGTACATATGCTACCTGGGAAGGAGGGCTTATCCTATCGTTGGCTCTTTCCTCGTTGTCATAGATAGCTGAAGCACAAGCTTCTTGGGGAGGATTACTTATGCTATTACTTTTCCGCACAGGCTCATACGCTCTCTGGGAAGGAATGTGGGTTACCTGTGGAGGTACATACGCTTTCGAGGGAGGCACCTGTGACCTTTGGGGAGGAAGATAGGCTCCTTGAGGAGGCACATGAGCTTCCTGAAGAGGCTGGCTTATCCGTTCTCTTGCCCTTTCCTTTTTTTGAGGGATAGGCTCCTTTTCTGGCTGTGCAGTTAGCCTCTCTAATCTTTCTAAGGAGGGGAAGTTGTCTGGTTTAGTGGAATTGGCTGCATAAACTTCCGATGGGGAATGGCTCAGGTTTTTGCTTGCTTTTTCTTTCTCCTGATTTTTTTCTTCCTTGTCAGATCTGGCAATTATCCTCTCTAACTTTTCTAGGAATCCATCCAAGTGTAATTGCGTCTTGGCTGAGCCCGAGTAATTGAAAAGGCGACTGGCTTCAAACATAGTCTGAGCCAATGCGACCATTTTCGCGCACAGTTTGGTTCTTTCTATCTCTAGGTCAGCTCTAGGATAGCACTTGTCATGATCCGTGACGTTTGGCCCTTCTTGGATTCTGGCCTGATATGCTTTAAGCATCATGTTTAGGTCTTCAGGAGTGGGATCTGCTAGGACTGATCCTACTCTAGGGGGTGGTGGGATTTGATGAGGCGGTGGGGAAGGTGGTGAGTCGGATGGAGATGGGAGTGGTGGAGGCGGGGTGATGTGAGAGGGAGTTTGAGCTGTGAGTTCAGTTATCCTCGCTTTGGTTTCTCTTATGCTTTCCTCAAGCTCACTCATCTTTTTGGCCCATTGTCGTTTCATTCTTTCTCGACTATCTTTCCATGCTCTAGTCCTTTTCTTTGTTACGCTCTCGGTTTCACTAGCCTCTGGGCCCTTTTCCTTGCTTGTCTCTTGGTTTTGCTGTAATGCCTGAGCTCTAGTGACTACCTGCACTGGTGCAGTGGAAGTGACGCTTCCTGAGGAATCTACAACCAAACCAATCACATTGATAGGAGTGATTTTTGGCATGTTATTGGGGTTCTTTGGGCAATCTCGTAAGAGATGCCCTTTTCCACAATCTTGGCAAAAGCCTTGGATCGTCACGGACTGATTTTGTGTAGGTGCAGGTAAGGGACAATCACGAATGAAGTGATCCCCCTGACATCGGTAGCATGGTCCTCTAGGAAAGGGTGGTCGTACCTGCCTAGGTTGAGGCCTAGGGTTGGGGTTTGCATACATGACGTTCGTGTAATCCGACTCCCAACTAGGTTCACTTGGTTCTTCACTATAGTATGACTCACCATGTTCCGGAGACTGCATGTAGTAAGCTTGGGGACTATCAACATGTGTAGAATCAAAGCTATGGTCACTTGGGTCACTTTCTGAGATCAATGGGGTTACTGGTACTATGGCCCTATTCAGGTTTTCTTTTGCAACAGCATACTTTACTGGAATCACGTTAGCGGGGTTTGGGGGCTGTTGAGCCAGCACCGGTTGGGGTCTCTGTTGGGCCTGATATTGTGGTTGGTAGGTTTGTTGGGGTCTAGCATATTGTGGTGGTGGATTTTGGTTTTGGTATCTGCCTTGTTGGTAGGGCTGCGGGTAGGGTTGCCTAACTGCCTGCTTGTTGTATGGGCAATCTTGTGCGGTGTGATTGGTGTATCTCCGTTCTATGGTGCAGTACTGGCTACTAGGGTTTACTTGGGGTTGAGCCATAATAGGGCAGACATTCGCCATATGGTCACCACCGCATGTATAGCACCTTTTCACAGAGGCAAACCTTGGGATCTGTTTGCTAGTTACACCTAATTTCTGAGCTACCTTCTCAGCGAGTTCCTCAATTGATGTAGATTGGGTGGAAGAGTGGCTAGATGCGCTATCTGAGTCTTTATAGATTTTGGAAAGCTCTAGCTCTTCCCCTAGGTTATCTTCAATGTCAATGCACATACGTACACACTCTTCTATAGTCCTAGGGTCTTTCAGATACACATAGGATCTCAATTTTGGACTCAACAATCCGTCAAGGAATAAGGCTACTTGTTTAGCAGATGTGGGTAACTCCGAAATAGGGCACCTTTCCAGATATTGTCTAAATCTTCTTCCTGCAAGTCTCACAGTCTCTTGAGGGGTTTGCTTGAAGCTGTGAATCAATGAGGAGGTATTGTGTCTTATGCCGCTCTTAGAGAACTCTACAATGAATGCCTCTAGGAGTTGGTCTATGCTCCTGAACTGACACTCATCTAATGGCTGAAACCATGTGAGTGCTGTGTTCCTAAGGGTTAGACCGAAGGCGTTGTACTGAGTGAACAGATCTTCCACTTGTTCAGCTCTCAAGACTTGCTTGAACTCCGCCACATGATCATAGGGATCTCCTGTGCCGTCAAAGTAATTCTTCATGGACTTGACTAGCTGGGTGGGTCTCAAAGTTCTTGTGTGCTCTCTAGGCCTTGGCAGAGGGAATCCATCTACATTTCTTTGGTTCCTGTGGGCTCTATGCATCTCAAGTTCTACCCTATTCGTCTCTGTTCTCGTTCTTTCTCTGCCTACTGGGTTGGCAAAACTTACTTCTGGTCTATCTTTACTTCTGTCTCTTTGCGTACCATGAGCTTGGGAAGCTCCAGCCCCAGGGTGACCATAGGATACATTTGATCTTGGTTGGGGGAAAATAAATTCACCCTTCCAAGTGTAAGCATGCCTATCATTTTCTGTCACCACAAAGATCCGTTCCGAAGTGTGATCTAAGTAGGTCACTCTACCTGGGCTATCCGGATCCTTAAACTCATAGATCATGATATTTCCTATATCTGTTGGCTGATTAGACTTATACCTCCAAAAGGCTTCATCAGTTTCTCGATTGAGGAGCAACTCTATGCTCTTGTTGTCTTGGGGTACCCATTAAGGTGTGATAATCCTAGTGAGAACTGATTTACCTCGAGGGGTTCTAGGTTCCGCACCCATGTTCCCTTGTTCCAGGTCACCTAAGTCCGCTTCTGAGATTACATTCCCGAAGTCATCTGTCCTATCAGGGTGACTAGTGACTACATATATAGTTCCTTCTTTGTCCAGGTATGCACCATTTTCAAACTTGACAGCTGGGTGCTCTAGTCCAATGGATTGATCAGGATTTTTAATCTGGACCACGGATCTTCCTAGGCCGTCCTCATAGATGCTAGCACCTAGTCGGTTGGTCCTAAGATATTCCAGTTGTGTTTTGTAAGGGCCTTCCACCCTGTATAAATAAGGCACTCCTGAACTTCCCGTAGGTCTGTCCATGCCTTGAGACATTTCTGACTCACTGGTCTCCGAGCTAGGGTAATGAGAGTGGTGGCTCAACTGCTGGGCCCAGGACCTAGCAGTGTGATTGACACTAGCCTCTGAAGACCTAAGGCTTTGTCTTTCCCTTGCTAAATGTCGTCCTGATCTAAGGTTCATATGCCTAACTGATTAGCCCAATTTTTTTTTTCCAGAGTACAACCTCGTTGCCGATCAATTGGTACCAGTCACTTGATTCTTTTTAGTTAATTATTGTGTTTATGGTCTTGTCTGATATCACGTCGTCAGGAACACTTGAACGTTCTTCGTATTTTCGGTTGATCGTTCCACGTTAGATTCTTTTCCTTTAGGTTATCGACAGTACAGAGATTATGTTTTTAACTTGAACTTGAGTTTTTAGGTAGTCTTCAACTTGATAACTGCCTATCGTCGCCCTGACTTACTCCTATCTCTACTCGTTCTTAGCTTGAGCTAGGAAATGACAGAGGGAGTTGAGAATAATCCAACCTTACTTGTTGATCCCTTGCTTTATGGTGCTCAAGAACCCGGTTCTCAAGCTTGCAAAGAAACCTTGCTTTGTACGCTCTCAGTTGCTCTCAATGGACCTATAAAGGACCCACGGTTAGCTCAATGCTTATATTCAAAGAACAAAACCAACCACTTTCATTCATGTGACACAAACACACATTTGCATTGCGACTTTTAAGAAAATAATTCTAAAGACCCCTGACTTTGATCCCCCTGGGTATGGTCAACTTCAAAATAACCTCTCTGAAAATCAACGCATTATCTTTATAAAAAACAGTTGAGGGCGTGTAGTATATGCCACGAGCTTTCCAACAAGCCCAAGAGCTCAAAAATTGGATTTCGTATGAAAAAGTTAGGACTGTTCAGGGTTTAGGGAGTTAAATCAGGATTCAATACAAGCTAACAGTCAAACAGGAATACTCGAGTAGCTTGTGGCACGGCCTAACAATGCAATACTACACCCTAGAGTTTGTCCCACACTTAATCACAATTTAGACCAATCACTTTGCCTTAAAAATTTGACCTAATTTGCCCTTCTAACGCGTTCGCAAAGTCTGTCGGTCGCGATTGACAGGTCAGTCGCGATCGACGTGTCGATCGCGATTGACAGGTCCGTCGTGGCTGTCAGTCGCGATTGACACGTGGCCGAAAAGTCAATCAATCGTGGTCAAAGCGTCGTTGACTCTGTCGGTCGCGATTGATGAGTCGATCGCGATTGACAGGTCGGTCGCGAGGGTCTGTCGATCGTGGTCAAACAGTCGTTGACTGTGTCGGTCGCGATTGACAGAGCCGTCGTGGTCTGTCCGTCGTAGTCAAACAGTCGTTGACTGTGTCGGTCGCGATTGACAAGTCGATCGCGATTGATGGCTCGATCGCGATTGACACGTGTCACGCGTATGGTCAGTCGGTCGTGGTCAATCCGTCGTGGGCTGTCGGTCGCGATTGACGTGTCGATCGCGATTGACAGATCTGTCCGTCGTGGGTTGTCGATCGCGATTGACAGAGCGATCGCGATTGACAGAAATCTGTGGAATTTCAAAAAACTAAACACATTTTTGGGAAGCTCTAGGCCTGTAGGTCATGGATATGCACTTTGTTTAGCAATTAGAGCAATTTTTCAGTCGGTCGCGATTGACAGAGCTCGGCGACACACAGACAGTTACTCAGAATTCCGTACCTGCGCAGAGTGCTGGGGATGATGATGCGGCCTGTACCTGCAGAATGCTCACAAAACATGCAAAAAACAGCACATGCAAATTCGCTCTCTCGCTCTCTCTCACAAGTGAAATGAGGGAAATGAGGTGGAGATGGGGATATGGTCAAAAAAAACTGAAATTTTCGCGATGATGGAGATGGACGTGGAAGATGGTGATGATGATGATGATGATGAAGATGGTGAAGAAAGTAAAAGAAAATCGATGAGAGTGAAGAAATTACCTACAACTCCAACGCGTCAACTCTACGTCTTACCATCACACGCTCGTCCTCAAAGCTCGATCCCCGGCAACGGCGCCAAAATTTGGTGTAGCTCAGTGATGAGTAGCACCTCCTTTAATGTCAATCCGGGAAGACTTGAGGATGGTATGAAGACCTCGAGCAAGTGGCGGCACAAGTGCGTGAGTGAGAAGCACACAAGTATGCACACACATACACACACACGCGCACACAAGGCAAGACAAAGAGTGAGAATCAATGGAGCTTTTTAGATTACTTTCAAAATGCTCTTACAAGTTCGTTTCAATTACAATCTAACCTCAAAAATGAGCTCTCTAGCTCCTTTTATAGTTTTTGACTAGCTTTTGGCCCTGTCCAGACCTAGTGTCCGGCCTAGTTAAAAATTAGGTTCCAGGGCTTATTTGGGGGCTCAAACGAGATCTAAAAATTATGAAAATTGGTACGCAACTACTTCTAAGGCTCCTCAAGCTCAAGGACTCCTTGGCTTGCACAAAATGGAGCTACAAAAATGTGAAATGAGATTTACAATGATTATTAGTGATAAAAATCACTGTTGTTGTAGGGATTTCTTCTAGTGATCTGCCATACATATCTTCAAGCTCCCTACTTGCTCTTCTTCCCTGCATGTCCATCTCTCTGATTTGCATTAATGTCTTGAAAAAATATTGGCCTACTTGCCAGATCTTCTTTGACTGCCCTGTTTGCTTGTGCTGTCCCTTCGCTCTGACTCCCTTCTTTGACTTTCATGTCTTGTACGTCCTGGTGTACCAAGGCTACTGCCAACAGTGAGCTAAAGAGAATATATGAAACTAAGCTAGGTGTAGTTACCCAATGTTGTTTCCCAAGGAATATAGAGAAATTCAATTCTCAGTATTTGGCAGATGTTGCTTTGAAAAGAGGAGACAGGACCAGGCACTCAAAAAATTTTATCAGTGGACCATCAACACGAACATTCATCGACAATGTTCCATCACAAATGCCCGGTTTACAACACGAGGAGCTGAACATCAATCGATCATTCACCATGGTAAGTATCCTTACTTTGGAAACACCATAACCATGATAGATTAGAAAACCTCTTCGTCAGCATACCCTTGAGCACTTAGCTCAAGATCCCCAATTTTTGCACCATACTTCTTCCAATGCATTTTACAAGTAAGCATACATAGGGCTACATTACAAGGTCGTGCACAAGGCACATATTTTACTCAACCCATGCACGAACCGAGTTACCCATCATTCATTATGGGTCATGAGTACTTGGCATGACTACTATGAACATCATATTTGGAAAAGCTAGAGGTCATCAATGGAGACTCACAACGACACAGTCATGCTGGAATCCAAGGAAGAAGCACATACCAAGGGGCTACAACTTTCACAAGCTCGCAATGACAATAGAACCTACTACCATTGGAAGATAGCTAGCTCTTAGGATGGACACTTCCTCTCAAAGCACTACAGGGAACAACCATTACCACAAGGGTCTGTCAGGGACGACAGACTTGAGAGGGGGGGAGTGTTGAAGCTCAAGGTCAAGGACAAGCATAAAAAGCACATCAGAGAAGGGGACACACAAGAAGAAGGAGCACATAGGGAGCTCCAAGAAGTGTATGTCAAAATTTCAGAAGAAATCCCTATAAAATAGTGATTTTCATCACTAAAAACCATTGTAAATACCATTTTCCATTAAGATCAAGGTCAAGGACAAGCATAAAAAGCACATTAGAGAAGGGGACACACAAGAAGAAGGAGCACATAGGGAGCTCCAAGAAGTTTATGTCAAAATTTTCAGAAGAAATCCCTATAAAATAGTGATTTTCATTACTAAAAACCATTGAAATACTATTTTCCATTTTTCTAACTCCATTTTGTTCAAGCCGAGGAGTCCTCGAGCTTGAGGAGTATTAGAAGTATCATCCTACGAATTTTCATAATTTTTAGACTTCGTTTGAGCCCTTAAATAAGCCGTGGAACCTAATTTTTAACTAGGCCGGACACTAGGTCTAGACAGGGCCAAAACTAGTCAAAAAACTATAAAAAGAGCTAGAGAGCTCATTTTTGAGGTTAGCTTGTAAGAGAATAGAGCTTTTGTAAGAGAGTTCATTTGCAATTGGAAGCTTTCCATTGTTCCTTTCTTTGATATTGCCTTGTGTGTGTGTGTATGTGTCTGCATGCTTGTGTACGTGCTTTCACTCACACACTTGTGCCTTCACTTGCTCGTGGTCTTCATACTGGTCCTCACGTCTCTGTGGATTGACAAGCAAAGGAGGTGGTGCTTACGCTTGAGCTACACAAGTGAGGCCATCCGAGGCGATAGCAAAGAGTAATGGAGCCAGTGGGCAGCCTTGCCTAATAGAGAGCTTACCGTTGATATTTATTTTTGTTGAAGTGTTTTCGAGAAGAGTGGAAACCATCTTCGTGAACATTTGGATGCAACCAAGGTCTTTTAGTGATTGATGAATAAAGTACCATTCCAATCTGTCATACGCTTTGTCGAAGTCGATCTTAATGGATACCAGATCTTGAGCAGACTCCTCAGCAAACGCAAGGCCTTCCCAAATATCGACAATTGCGTCAAGTATAGATCTACCTTTCATAAAACCTTTCGGGTCCTCACAAAGCCATGACTTTAAATGACAAGAGATTCTGTTGGCGATAACTTTGGCAATTATCTTGTATCCAGTTTGGAGCATGGTAATCGGCCACCAGTTTTCAATTTTGTTCTTATCTCCTTTTATGAATTAACGTGATGTCACCATTATTAAGACACTTAGGGAGGGCACCGAAGGAGAGAGCCTCTTGCCACACCAGACACAGCGGGGTGGCCACCACGTGCTTGAAGGACTTGAAAAACTCATTGGTGAGGCCATTAGGACCCGGAATTTTTCCATTGGGAAGAGCATCAATAACCTCGATAATTTCATTCTCAGAAATATTAGCATCCAACAGAGAATTCATGTTCAGTGGGATTCTAGACTGAGCAACCCTTGAAATGGTTGCCATACAGTCACACACTTCCGTGCTACATTCGATTCCATTGTTATCGATCAAGAAGGGGATGGATTCCCTAGCTTGTTTCCTTTTGAGGATGTTACACATCTCATTCGATGGTTTGTCAGCCTTCCTCGCCCACCAATCTTTGAAAAATATTTGAAGATTTTTCCTTTGAACCTCCTCCTAGAATCTTAGTCTTCCCCTAATTTTCAGAAGACCTTGTTGGCATTGCAAGTTACCTTTCTTCACTTCTTCTTCACGCCGTGAGAGGCTCCAATACAACGTTTCTCTTCTTTTTTTTCGGATATCTCTTATAGCCTTATGGGTCCTGATCAGAATTTGTCGAGTCCTTTTCACTGCGCTTCTCCAGCAGTTAGCCGGTTCTCTTCTTGAGACTGTTTAGAGGTTCTCCTCTCCTTTTTCGCACTCTACTTGAGATTGTTTAGAGGTTCTCCTTTCGAAAATGATATCTTTTGTGCGTGCTGCACACCTCCGATTCCCGGAATTCCTTTGGCTAAGACTACTTTCCCTTGCGCAAGACGTCTATCCTCCTGAATGCAAAGAGAGACTTCGCTATAGTGAGCTTTCTGAGAGACTTCCGGCTTCTGCCTGCTGACTTCGATGTTTTTTTCTTCCTCCGAAAAGTTTCCTTCCTTCTATACAATGAGCAATATTTTTTCTGAAAAACTCATCAACCCCATATTTGGTAAGCCTGCATGCGACACACCACATACACCACGTAATTCTCTTGCTTTCTTGAATCATTATAATATAATACAAATAAACTTAAATATTACACACAGGCTTCGACAATCACTCTGGCAAGTCCAGAAAAACGGGCTCTCGACCACTCAGTATATACATATTAGAGCTAGTTTATATGCATATACACACATATACATTCTCACGCTCACAAGCATAAATGTACAATTACACATACATTTACCATATTAGAAACTCTTGCATGCGCACTTAAGGTGCACACACACACAGTTACATTCAGATATATTGAGGTAATGCAAATACACAAAGAAATGTATTATCATGCATATGTACGCACAACTCCTCATCATTTAAATACATCTCATGAACAAATATTGAAGCAATCACACATATGATCTCTTTATGCAGGAACAATTTTTCATGGTACAGTCATGTACATTCAAGATTTCTCACTCATGATGACATCAAGATACAACGACACATGATGAGTGAATGTAAACATACGTGTTGATGTATATACAAACTCAAACACAGACACAATATATGAATCTCTATCTAGGGTGGAAATTACCCAAAAATATTTAGTTTTCATTTGCATTCATCTCAGTTGTATGCCACTTGAAGACATCCAAATTTGTTTTGTCAATCCCTTGCTTTCATCTCTTTATTCAACTAGAAAATCGACATAAATATCTATTTTAGTTGATTTGCACTCACATTGATTGTGCTTTTGACTGTTGCTTTCATATGGATTGCAAGTATGGGCTTCAAACCACGACCATAACATGACTTCAACCGAATTGTAGAATGATAAATATATGAAATCTTTCTCTTTAGACTTCTTTTCTTCTACAAATATATATATGATTGCATTGCATTGTGTATGCACTGGCATGTTGGGTATTCTATAAACCTAGAAGAATCAAGTAGAAACTAGTACGTATTTGGCTAGTGTAATTATAGGAGATGCAAGAAAGACCAAAGGACTTATGTGAATAGATTTAGCTAAAGAATTAAGGATTTTGTGAGTAAAGACCTATGTAGGAGAAGTTAATGCACGACCAAATACCTATATGTACTAGTGTGCATGAATGTTTGGAGAGGCCTACTATTATTATCTCACTAGGAGCTCATATCGGTTTTGCATAGGGCTAGTGTTGTGTATGGTGTGCTATGTTGGATTGGTAGATGGGTGGAATAAACTTGGCTGGGTAGACTATGCTCTAAGTCGCATCCAACTTTGACATAGGCATATTTTGGTAATTGATTAAATAAAGAGATAAACAAATAAATAGAAAGGTAATAAATAAAAACATGAGCTAGAAAGAGATACATAAAGAAATAAAATAAAATAAAATAAACTTGGTTGGCTAGACTATGCTCTAAGTCACATCCAACTTTGACATAGGGATATTTTGGTAAATAAGTAAATAAATAAATGAACAAATAAATAAAAAGTTGACAAATAAAAATATGATCTAGAAAAAGATGCATAAAGAAATGAAATAAAAATAAAATAAAATAAAAAAGAAAAATGAAATAAAAAACCATGCTGAGATTCTATAGGTAGAGAGAGACTAATAGAGGATAACATTGAAGTCTAACAATTTGGGTAAGTAGGGATTGGTATATATGAGTGTTTGTGATAGCTTGCTAGAATTGAATAGGATGAACAAATGAATGAACTATGAAGCGTGCAGATTGTCTATATGACTTAAATACATAAAACCAAGAAAGAATGTCATGCCATATGGTGATGTCTATTCTAAAGAGAGACCTCTCATTACACCTTGATGTCTGGTTTTTTGACTTACATACTTTCATAAATGTTTAGTATAATTCATTGATTGCAAAGTTTTTATATAATTTGTACCTTCATAAAAAATCATATTATATGTGAGAATGTACTAATGTGTATGTGATCTATTTCACGTGATGTGTGTAAGCAAAGCATGTGTGTGGCTGCTTGAAGAATGTGCATTTGAGAAACATCAAGAGATATGTGTGATGCTAGATAAATATGAGTGCATGTGTGTGTGTGTATCTAATGCATGTATGTGCATTTCTAGTGTGTGTCTTCATATATATATATATATATATATATATATATATATATATATATATGTGTGTGTGTGTGTGTGTGTGTGTGTGTGTGTGTGTGTATTTTTGTGTGATTAATGTGTGCACTCATGTGTGTACACATGTGAGCCAACTCTAATGTATTATATGTTTGATAAGAAAAATGGAATACACTGATATATGGATCCATGCTGGGTTTCTCTTTTGGGTTTTCCCTTGTTAATAGGAGCACAAAAGAAAAAAAGAAGGATTTTCACATGGAAAAAGGGGGAAAAAGCAGGATAAAGTCATCAATGATTCTAGTCATCAATGATTCTAGTCATCAAGGATGGTAGATATACATGACAATTATAGAAGTCCAAAGATTCTATTCATAAAACAATTATGGGAGAATCTTAACAAGAGGGATCCAAATGGGTAGGATGTGAAGGATTGTGGAAAAAAGAAAAATCAAAGGACATTTGGAGGAAGGAGGAGGCAATCTAGGAAGGGGTTCCTTTTTTGTTTTTCTTTCCTATAGGTAAGAGAGGTTAAAAGGAGGAAAGGCATCAGGTTTTGAAGAAAAATATGTTGCTCATCTCCAAAAAGTGATAGGTTGCAATAGTAGTGGAGAACAAATTTTGAAGGGCTCCATTCTCATCAAGGAAAAGACTCCTATGCCTCTTTGTAGGTTGGGAAAATACAACGGGACTTTAGTTTGATAAAGCAATATTTTTTTTCTTTTGATGGGGCCCAATGGCTAAAGGAAGATGGTATATGGAAAGAGGAAGAATGTTGGAGTTAGACATCTGTGAAAGCACGCAAACAACACAAGGAAGAAGGAGAAGCTTGGAGCACAACACACAATACTGAATGTATTACCACTAGAATGTACAAAATAAGTAATCCCTTAAGGCAATAGGCATATATACAAGCTGGGGGGAAAAAACCTCCTAGAGAGGGAAAAAAGTGCCCCGATGATTCTAGTGTGTTCACATACATCACTACCTAAATATATTAACAAACCTCCCTAGAAGTGATGTGGTGAACAAGCAGTTGGCATTGATGTATAAGGAAGTGCCAAGCTATGTGGAATCAATCCACAAAAGGAAGTTAGCCCAAAGCTTTGGGAAAAGCTTCAAACTTCTCCCTAGGCAGAGCTTTTGTGAAGAGGTTTGCAATGTTCTCCTGCATGGGCAGATATGCCAAGTTGATCTCTCAAGTAGAGAACCTCTCCCTCACATAATGATAACACACCTCAATGTGCTTAGTGTGAGCATGGAACATAGGGTTCCTCACAACTCCCAATGCACTCTGAGTGTTAGTGAAGATGGTGGTAGCAGAAGATTGACCAACACCCAAGTCAGCCATAAGGCATCTGAGCCATACACTCAACGGTCATTGTGAAAGTTGCCCTATACTCAGCCTCACAACTAGAAATGCCCACAGTAGGATGCTTCTTGTGTAACCAAGATATGCATGAGCCACCAAGCATGAAGCAAAAACCACTGGTGGACACACAGGTGTCATAGCAACCAGCCCATTCAAAGTTAGAAAAAGCATGTAAATTTGGTGGTAGTGATCCCCCTTGGGATAAAACACTCCAAGTGTCTGGGTATGAGTCAAGTAGCATGATGCGCTTAACCGCCTGCCAATGCTTGACACCTGGGCAATGCATAAACCTGCCCATCTATGAGACAAAAAACTAAATATATGGCCAAGTAACGCATAAGTAAATCAAGCATCCAACAGCCTGTTGATAGAGAACATAATCAAATGCATCTCAAGCATCATGAAGACTCAATCGTAAACCTCTCTCCATAGGAGTGGCAATAGGTTTACATTTGTTGGGGGATTCTTGTGTAGAAAGGGACTTGAGTGTTTGTAGGAGAAGGAAGAAGGATAAGAAGATAAATACAAACATTGGAAGATTTTGTAGATTGATTATAAAAAGAATACAATGGTGATGTATAGAGACAAATGCTCTTTGTACGAAATCCCAAAGAGTACACAATCAAAGAAGGTTACAAAATACCCATGGTTTGTTTTGCCGTTGACATTGTGTGCACCAGACCTCCACCTTCTCCAAGAGCTTGCACTTGTGCATACCTTGCACTCAAGGTTCCAATAGGGGAGGAGGGATGGAAACCTTCTTGTTGGGAAAGATGGATGGACACCTCAAGAAATGATTTGGTACTTCTAATCCCTGCTTTGTACCTTCCCTCTTTCACTTCAGAGTTGTGATGTAGGCCCCTTTAGCTTCCCAATGACACTAAATAAGTGCCTATGTACTTTGGAGATGATGCTTCAAACAATTAGATCAAAACAAATAACTTTGC
Organism: Ceratopteris richardii; assembly: GCA_020310875.1. Taxonomy (NCBI): domain Eukaryota; kingdom Viridiplantae; phylum Streptophyta; class Polypodiopsida; order Polypodiales; family Pteridaceae; genus Ceratopteris; species Ceratopteris richardii. The sequence continues at coordinate 137,727,085 of CM035410.1, read as the reverse complement.
ATCTAGCTAGTAACCAAAAAACTTGTTATTTTGGTCTTGACACCTACTATATGTTTTGCTCAGTACTCACAATACAGTTGCCATTAGAAAAATTCCTTCTGAGGCTATCTAATTAGCTTAGAGAGCTAGTGTTTCCAAGTGGAATCACTTAAAATTATTGACTATACATAGAGCAATCAATTTAACAATTGAAGCCTTACCCTCAACTTTTTAGGAGATGTGCAGAGAATGACTAGTGACCACTTCGAGGCACTTTTCACCCAATTGATTAAATGAAACTTCTTCAAACTTTGGCAGCTTGTAGTAGACTTTGAGCTTGTTCCAAAAAGCTATAGATTATTGAAAATGATGGAGAGTGCAGTGAGATATGAGCATGAGAAGTACACTATTCTCAGTGACAATGGCACAGAAATCAACAGAGATACTTAATGGTGTATATGTATTACGGAACATGATTTTACAAAATCATTGGCAACAAAATGATGCCAAATGATAGTGAGGTGAGTGAGAAATGAAGTGTGCTACTCAACCTCTACTAATGATCAATGAATGGCTCTCAAAGGGTGTGTATTTGGCCGTGAGTTTTCCAAGTTAATTTATAGAGATATTCTTTGTACTCCTCTTGTCATCCTTACACTTGCCCAATCTGCATCTGAATAACGTTTGATGTCCAAATCTGAAGTATATGGAAAGTATAATCCTTGATTTTAAGTACCCTTGAGGTACTTCAAAATTCTCTTGGAAGCTTATAAGTGAGGTGTGTCACGTGGAAGGAGATAAGGAAGAGACCTCACACACACACTCTCACTCTCAAGGAGAAGCACACACACAGATTGAGGCAAGGAAGAATGATCTTCTTCTTCTTCTATTACATAAAAAGGAATGTACAAGAATGACGACCTAAAAACAAGAATACAACAAGTGCAATATATAAAGATCAGTACATAAGGAAAAACCTAATGTTCGTGAATGAGTGAGCTGGCAAGGAACAAATGTGCCATCACTCTCGGTAGATAAATCTAATAAAGCTCAATGAAGTATCCCTGACATATACCGGCGTGACCACTATACATGTCAGAGAAATGAAAAACTGATCCATATCATCCTGGATCATCACATGTTGAGCTTGAGATCTCAACACTCCCCCTCAAGCTCAATGCCATATCCTCTAGTCCAAGTATCTCTCGAAACTTCTTTCAGCTCCAAGTGCTTTGGTGAAAATATCAGCAACCTGCTCATCTCTTCACATAAACAAGATCAATATCACCTGCTAATACCTTCTCTCTAATGAAGTGATAATGTACCTTGATATGCTTTGTTCTAGCATGGAAAACAGGATTCCATGCTAATTGTATGCTGCTAAGATTATCACAATAAATAGTGATAGTCTTTCCCACTTCCACACCTAAATCTGTAAGTAGCATTTCTAGCCATGATGCCTCACATGCTGCCATTGCAGCACCTCTATACTCAGCCTCTGTACTGTACAAAGCAACAATGGGTTGCTTCTTGCTGCTCCATGTAATAGCTGCACTCCCAAGTGAGAATAGAAAACCACTAGTAGATATTTTATATGGAATGCTACTAGCCCAATCTGCATCGGTGTATCCATAAACCTGCAAATCTACACCAGCCTCATAAAACAATGCATAATCCAAAGTAGCACTAACATAATGTGGAGTGCACCTCAGAGCATCCAAATGTGGCTTCCTCGGAACCTCCATAAACTGACTTTCAAGTCCAATAGTATAACTTAGATGAGGCCTTGTAATTGTGAGATATATAAGACTTCCCACAATTTTCCTATACATAGTAGCATTTTCCAATCCTTCACCTGATGTAGTATCCAACTTCAAATTCTGATCTATTGGCATAGAAATTGGCTTACAATGAGCGATACCATACTTTTGCAGCATATTCAAGGCATATTGCCTTTGCGACATCCATATACCTGTTTCTCTATGTATAGACTCAATGCCCAAGAAATAGCGCAGCACACCAAGATCTTTCATGTCAAATTCTTGCATAAGAAGTTGCTTTACCTCTTTGATGCTTCCTTCATTATCACCACCTACAATCAGGTCATCAACATAAATAGCCACAATAGTGATGCCATCATCAACCTTCCTTGCATATAGTGAGTGATCTACATCACACATAAAAAACCCAATGTTGGTTAAGTAATTAGCAATCCTTGCATGCCATGTACGAGGGTCTTGCTTCAGCCCATACAAACCCTTTTGCAACCTGAAAACATATTCTGGATGCTTTGAATCTTCATATCCTTGTGGCTGGTCCATATATACTTCTTCCTGTAACTCACCATGTAGGAAAGTATTCTTCACATCCATCTGATGCAAAGTCCATCCTTTTGTTGTAGCTAATGCAAAAAGTGTTCTACAGTAGACATTTTAGCTACAGGGCTGAGTGTTTCCTCATAATCAATGCCATATGTCTATGCATATCCTTTAGCTACCAATCGTGCTTTATACCTGCTTATGCTACCATCAACATTATGTTTTACCTTGTAAACCCATTTGCAGCCTATGGGTTTCATTCCTTGCGGCAACCGAACCAACTTCCATGTATCATTTCCATAAAGTGCAACCATCTCCTCATCCATAGCTTTTTCCCAATCTGCAATTCATTGCATCTTCAAAGCAAGAAGGTTCAGCATCTTGTATTACCTTTGTCATGTAGGCACAATGACGAGCCATATATCTATCATGCGTCAATCGTTGCACTGAATTCCGCATCCTCCCAAATCTTCTTGGTCCTAGGTCACTTCTTCTTGTATCATCTACATGTGCCCTTCTTACACCTGGAGTCTTCACAGAGGGCAGTCCAAGTTCCTCATCAAGACTCTTTCTAAACCGCTTGAATCTCCACCAACATCTTCAAAACTTGCACATGTTTTATGACCTGTAGAAAGCTTTTCTTTACCTTTCTTGGATGTATTTGATGAATTTGTTGGACTAAAATTTCCACGCAATCTTCCAATCCATGGATTTGAGTTGGAACAATTGCTTGGTGATGCATCCGGTCCACTCAAAACTTGAGATTTTGCACTTGATTTTTCAGCATTTTCCTTGTCATTTGGTTCAAGATTCAGTCCTTGTTTGGCATCTGCATAGAAGCTTGACATTTCATCAAATACCATATTTTTTCTCACCTTTACCTATCGTGTGAGTGGGTTATAACATTTATATCCCTTTTGCTCAAGGGATTATCCAATGAAGACACACTTTTCTACTTTTGGATCAAGCTTCGTCCTTAATTCATCTGGGATATGTACATATGCAATACAATAAAAAACTTTCAAATGTGATAAGTTTGGCTTTTTACCTGTAAAATTCTCTTCAGGTGTAACTTGATGTACAACAACAGTTGGAGTTGTGTTCATGATGTATACAACAGTATGCAAAGCTTCTGCCCAATAACAATGAGGCATATTCTTCTCAGCCATCAAGGCTCTTGCTATTTCTGCAATATGTCTATTTTTGCATTTATCAATGCCATTCTGTTGTGGTGTGTACCTACATGAAAACTGACGCTGAATTCCATGATTTTTTAGAAAAATTGTTGAACTCATTTGACATGTATTCACCTCCTCCATCAGATCTTAATGTCTAAATGTACTTCCCTGTTTGGCTTTCCACCGTAGCTTTAAAATTCTGGAAGTGAGTGAACACCTCGCTCTTCTCTTTCATGGAATGTACCCATACCTTGTGTGTATGGTCATCAATGAAAGTAACATAAAACCTGCAACTGCCCATAGATGTGGTCTTTGCTGGACCCCAAACATCTGTATGTACTACTTCTAGTACATTCTCACTAACATGCTTGTCATGTGGAAATGATGCTCTTGACTGTTTACCAAATTGACATGCTGCACATACCTTTTGCATTTCTACAACTTTGAAATTTGGTAGTCCATGGACAATCTCCTTTGACTCCATCAATTTCAGACTTTGCAAGTTTTCATGACCAATCCGTTTGTGCCACATCTCTATATCTGCGATAACTCCTGTACCTTTTGCAAACATGGTTGCATTCATTTTAGGAATTTTCACATTTAAGGTGAACATCCTACCCACTTTGTTTCCTTTGGCAACCAATCTTCCATCCTGCTTGTACTCTTCTACATATAATCTATCCGCATTGAACCTAACTTGTAATCCCTGGTCAACCATTTGTCCAACAAAAACCAGATTTTTTGTTATATTTGGAAGATGGAGCACATCAGCAAGATGTTTTACCTTTCCATCCTCCATCGATAGTGCTATGTTTCCTATATGATCAATAGGATGTGATGTGTCATCATCTGTTTCAGCATATCCAGGAACTAGCAATTTCTACAAAGTACTAAACCATTCCGCATGATTGGTCATGTGATTTGAAGCACCTGAATCAACATACCAGACATTATCATTTGATTTTGAAACACCAGCAGACATCATATTCATCATGTGATGTTGAACCATGAACAGCTTCTCAGAATCATTTGCACTTATGGATGCATAATTATTGTGCTGCCTTCTGTTATTTTGATTCTTCAACCTACAATCACATTCAGAGTGCCCAGGTTTACCACAATTCCAACATCCTTTACTGTCATTACCCGAATCATTTCTTTGGAAATTTTTGCAACCTCTTTGGCTTCCCCTGCCTCAAAATTGTCCTCTTCCTCTTGCATGATTCTGTTGTTGACTTTGGTCTTGGTTACTATTTCCTCTTCCACTTCCAAAACCTCTCCCTCTGCCTCTTCCTCTACCAGAGTATAATACATGCTCAGAACTAGATTTTCCTTGGGAGTTTGAATCCTCACCAAGATTCTTTTCTTCAATAATCAGCATAGATACGAGATCAACGAAATTTTGAATATTTTCTCTAGTTTGTATAGAAGTTCTGAACTGCTTATATGCAGCTCCGAAACCATGACGACACACTTCCACCTTATCATCATCATCTACATTCACGTCAATAGATGCAAGTGACTCACATATGCTTTTGATTTTCAAGGTGTAGTCACTTACCGACATGCTCTTCTTCTCCAATGTATGTAGCTCGTTCTTGAGTTGTAATTTTTGTGCCTTTGTATTGGTCTCATACAATGTGACCAAACTGTTCCAAGCCTGTTTTAGAGTCTTGGCATCCTGTATGTGTCCAATCATGCAATCCTGTATGCTAACAAATAGCCAGTACATTACCTTTCGTGCTCCTTGATTCCATTCCTCATATGCTCTTACCTGATCTGTAGTCTGATTCCTTTCTAGTAATTGTGAAGCATTTTCATTCTCTTCTTCGATGTACTTCTAGTAGCCTTTTCCCTTCAAGAAATTCGTCATTCTGAATCTCCAAGCATGGAAGTTGTTCTTGTCCAGCTTATCGCTCACAAGCTGACTCATTCCATCTGCATTTGCCATTTCTACAGCAGTTCAGAACACTACAAAGCACTACAAGCAGCACTTCTGGTTGAACACTATCGCACTATGATATGATAGTTCGATCTTAGAAAAACACACTTGTCGTGTATCAACAGTACATAGAATCGCTTGAAATTTTGCATCTCAAATATATCAGTCTTGCCGAACACAACGCAAGTTAGAGTTTCTGAAACTGACCTGGTTTTCCTACGAGCCCCACCATGCGGGCTCGAAACGGAGGTCGAGATGGCTCCGAAACTTCGATCTGACAAAAACTAGTGATCCTAAAGGGATAACTCTCAAAACTTTTTTGAGATCTTCTACCTTCACACCGATTTTCGTAGCAAATGGAGGTTGTTTGTGAATCACATTTTCTCCACGCCTTGCTGCGTACTCTTCACTGTCGCCTTCTCCACGAGCTCTTTATAGCCACGCTGGCTCTGATACCATGTCACAAGGAAGGAGATAAGGAAGAGAGCTCACACAGATACTCTCACTCTCAAGGAGAAGCACATACACAGATTGAGGCAAGGAAGAATGATCTTCTTCTTCTATTACATCAAAAGGAATGTACAAGAATGACCTAAAAACAAGAATACAACAAGTGCAATATATAAAGATCAGTGCATAAGGAAAAACCTAATGCCCGCAAATGAGTGAGCTAGCAAGGAACAAATGTGCCATCACTCTCGGTAGATAAATCTAATAAAGCTCAATGAAGTATCCCTAACATATATCGATGTGACCACTATACATGTGAGAGAAATGAAAAACTGGTACATGTCATTCTGGATCATCACATGTTGAGCTTGATATCTCAACAAGGTGCTCTAGGTCTATGCATGAATTGACTTAAAACACTTACTCCATAAGCAATATCAATCCCAACGATGTATAGACTCCCAACGATGCTTTGATATCCTACAATGTCTTCAAGCAAATCACCTTCATGAGCACTCAACTTTTGGTTTACCTCCATAGGGGTGCTAGCTATCTTGGCATTCTCCAAGTGAAACTTCTTCAACATGTCCTGCACATACTTTCTTTGAGTAATATAAACTCAAGAATTTGTATAGACTAATTCAAGCCCAAGAAAATACTTTAGTGAGCCTAGATCAGTGATTTTGAACTCCTGCATCATTAGATGCTTGATCTGTTTGATGCCATTGGCATCACTACCTGTAAGTATGATATCACCAACATACACGCATAAGTATATCACCTTTGAATTACTTCTCTTGACAAACAGAGAAGTATCTGCTTTGCTCATGATGAATGCTTGATCTTGAAGATAGGTGGTTAACATATGGTTCCACGCCCTAGGTGCATGCTTCAATCCATAAAGAGCTTTGTTCAGTTTGCACACATATTTTACCTTGCTTGGATCTTCATAGCTAGGAGGTTGAGCCATATAAACCTCTCTGAAATCCAGCCATTAAGAAAATCATTTTTTACATCCATATGGTACAGATTCCAATTCCTTGATGCAGCCACACTTACTAATACCCTGATGGTTGGAATTATGGCCACAGGTGAGAAATTCTCTTCATAATCAACTCCTTGGGTTTGTGCAAAACCCTTAGCCACAAGTCTAGCTTTATACGTGTTTATGGATCCATCCGAGTTTCTCTTGATTTTGTAAATCCATCTAGAACCAATTACCTTCATTGATTCCTTCTTTGGCACTACCTCCCAAGTATCATTCTCCTTGAGTGCTTCTATTTCTTCATCCATATCTTCTTTCCCTTCTGTCTTGGTCTTTGCTTCTTCATATGAAGTAGGTTCTTCAAATTATAAATCTTTCTCAAGATAAATGGAATGCTTGGTAACTAAAGAAGTTTCATACCCATATCTAATTGGTTTCTTGCTCTCCCTTTGTGATCTTCTAATTTCTTGGTTGGATGATTCAGGTATATCTTCCAACCTCTTCATCTTGACCTTGCCCTTTGATTTCCATGCCTTGAATTATTCTAGGTTGATGATGTCCTCATCATCTGATTTGATTTCTTCAAATTGGATTGGCTCCTCCTTGATGAGACTTGGAAACTCCTCTTCCAAGTCATATGGCAACCTAACTTTCCTACATTCACTTTCAAACCAGGAATCATTCTCATCAAACACAACATCTCTACTGACCATAAATCCTTTGTTGGATGGATTATAGAACATGTATCCTTTCTTATTAAAGTCATACCCTATGAAGATGCACTTCTCTACCTTAGGGTCTAGTTCTAGCTTACCTCTGATTTGAGATGGGATATGCACATAAGCAACACATCTAAAGATCCTACAATGGTCAAGTGATGGCCTTATACAATGCCATGATTCATACGTGGTCATCCCATCAAGTGATTTGGATGGCAACCTCTTAATAAGCTAAGTGGAAGTTGATACACTCTTTGTCAACTAATAATTGGGTAATTTTTTCTCATTTAGCATTAACCTAGATGTTTCAACAATCAACCTATTTCTCCTCTCTGCCACCCCATTTTGCTTAGGGGTATACCTTGTTGTTATTTCCCTTTTGATACCTTTGTCGTGCAAGAATGTTTCAAATTCATTTGAGAAGTACTCACCTCCTCCATTTGACCTTAATCTCTTTAGGTTTTTTCCTGTTTTGTTTTCCACAAGTGCAAGATACTTCTTAACGCAATCGAATACTTCATCTTTATGCTTCATACAGTACAAGATAGTCCACCTATTGAAATCATCAATGAAAGACACATAGTACCTTGAGCCTGTTAGACGGCCGCCGAAAAAGGACAAATGTACTATGACAGACGTCTTAAATGTAAAAGAACCTTTTTGAAATGCGCGTGTAACTAAAGATTCGCGCACCCTTGTAACAAATCTTCTATATAAAGCAATGAGAAAAGAGTGGTAGAGAGCCCGTTTTGGGGAATTATGAGCATACTGTTTGAATCTGTGTGTGATGTGTCGATGAGAAGATTGAGCTCTGTTCTGTTCTGTTCTGTTGGGGGTTTTCTTGGACGTGAAGGAGTTTGAGGGTTTGTAGGAGAAAAAGAAGAAGAACAAGATACGAAATAACTCAGACAAGCTTCTACAGAAACACCTTTGAACCTTGAGTTTTTTATTACAATAGAAGGATTATACTATTTCATTCAATCCAAGTTAATACTCGGGGCGCAATTACAGTGAATGCTCAATCATAAAAGATTAATTATCTCAGAATCTCCCAGCAGCCGGCCTCTTCTGCACCAGTCCTTCACTTGCTTCCAGCTTCTCCTTGTGCACACCTTGCACTAAACCTCCACAAGCTGAGGGACTAATCTCCTTCGGGCCTGATCGCGGAGAGAGACTTCTTTGGGATTGGTCTCCTGCTTCGCACTCTCTGCACCTCCCTTAGCCTCACTTCTTGCAATCTTCACCTTCTGCAGTCGACACACCCAGTGACTCTTCACTTCTCTCTTTCTTCCTCTTGCTTCCCATGTCCAAGAATAGCCTTTTGTCTCTCTTTTGTTGAGTCCGCCGGTTCGCGCACTCTAACTGTAATACAATCTTGGTGCCCTTTCAATGTCCCAAGATTGTCTTTTGAACTGGTCCTCAACGACTCACTACTTTGTCTTGTAGTGACTTTAGAACAAGAGTGACTTTAAAATAAAATTTTGATTGGGCGGCCCTATTTCCACCTTTGCGTACGCGGCCTTCCATACCTTCACCTTTCCTTTTAATTCTTTACTTTTGCACCTTAAGATTTTAAATTCATCCTTTGAACCTTAAGAGAAAAAATACTTTGCACCCTTAGTTTCAACCGGTTAGGGCTCGACAGATGCCCACCACCTAAAGATCTCTCCGTCCCGGAGAGACAACAGCAATACAAAATAGAAAAATTGCAAAGACACAGACATGAAAACAACGAAACTGAGGCAAGAAAAGAGTTAAAGGGTGTGTATATTATTTAAGTAAGAAAAAGTATAAGGCACCCTACAAGAATTATTGAGAAAGCAAAGGGAGGAGAAAATTATTGACAAAGCGAAAATGGAATCTAAGAGCAATTATTATGAAGGGGATGAGCAATTTATTTAGATTGCGGATGGCAAATTAAAATTATTGTGCAGGTTGATTGAGATTCTCAGCCGAGGTTGGAGGAGAGGGGGGCAAAGGAGCAGAAGCTTGTTCAATCATATGCTGTAGCGAACTAAGGCATTGCCTAAGATTATCCCTTTCCCGGCGGATACGTCTGCATGCAGCATTAGCACAAAGCCCTAAGTTGGAGCGATTCTGAAGATCTTCTAAGGCTTTCAACGTAGAGTCGGCCATATCGTGATAATGATCTCTCTCTGCTTTGAGCAATCGCGCCGTTTCGTTGAGCGAGTGCCATTGAGAATTGGCCATGCGATTGATGTTTTCAATTGTTGAGATATACTGTTGATGAACCGAAGCGGCGGCCGATACCGAATCCAAGGAAATCTGGGAGGCCTGAGCATTGCCGAGAGCGACTACACTTGCGTCCTGTAGTAATTGCAAAAAGGAAGGGGTTGATGGGAGGTCAAAGTGCGGAGGAGGAGTGGCCGATGGATCAAGAGGGAGAGGGGAAGGAGGAATTACCGACGGAGGAGGAGGAAGGGTGGTAGTGGAAGATGGATTGGGAAGGGAAGGATTGGGGGAGGGAAGTGGTTGACTGACAGGAACATTAATGTTAGGGGGTGAGGTGGAATCTGGAGGAAGTGGGGGCATACAGGTGGGGTTTTGAGGGTTGAGCTGCGTTTGAATGAGTGGCTTGAAAGCTGAAGAGAGGGGAGGTCTAGGGATAAGGGGAGGGGTAGGCATGGACGGAGAAGTGGTAGATGCTGGAGGGAGAGTGAAGATGATTGGGAAGGGAAGGAGGGAATATGAGGTGGTGCGGATGCTGGTGTCGATGTGGAAGCTGAGTCAATTGAGATTAGAGGGGGGGAGGGAGATTGAGCAATGGAAGGAAGCCCAGGGTTGGGAGGGAGAAAAGCAACATTGTGGGCAGATTGTGCAGGAATTTGATAGATCCAAGCTAAGAAGGGCGCAGAATAGATGGAAAATGCATGAGAGCCCCTAGAGATAGCCTCGCGGAGTCGACGGGAGCGCAAAGTCAAGGAACTATAAATGAGGGTTGCGTAAGGGTAAGGACGGCTATGGAGAAAGCAGAAAAGCGGATCGGCAATACGAATATCTGACCAAGGGAGCGACGATGTGGGACTACGCAGTAAAAAGAAAAAAATGAACGCATTGAGAATGGTGGTCATGCAGAGTGAAAACCTAGCATTACTTTGAAAGTGATCGGTACAAAAGGCAATGGTAGCCGAGGCGGACAATCCAGAGTATAGGAAGGGGGAAGCACTAAAATGTAAGAGGGAGGACCCAATACTGGTGGCAATGGCTGGGATGGAGATAGTGCTGTTCTATAATGAGGGAAAAGGCGGATAGCTTCATAAACCTGTGTAAAATTGGATGGATTATTGAAGAAAACGTTGGCCAAGCCCCACAGGCCCGCCTGCTGAAGATCTTCAATGGAAAACATTGGACGAAGGGCAATGGTAGGTAGGGATAAATGCATACGGATTTGCAGGTTTAAGTCAGGTGGAAGAAACAGGCGCATATAATCCCCGGTTGGCGAAGATGGGTGTGAGGAATGAGACACAGATGGGGAAAGAGAAGGAGGGTGAGGGATGGGAGGAGGGGAATAAAGGTCGGTGGAATCAGAGTGTATGGAATAAATAGGAAGGGCAAGAAGGGCTGGAGGAGGAGCCGAGTGCGATGCATCTTGCAGGGGGTGTTCTGCCGAGGGAGTAGGTTGATTTGGATGGCCGGAGGGAAGCGCTGTCGTCGGGTTCGCCAAAGGAGGGTCGAGAATAGTGATATTACTTCCAAATTCAATTCAATTTAGTTCTACTTCTCCATAAGCATTTATTCGTAATGTAATTCTCGGTCTTTCGATAAGTCGGCATAGAAGTACTTAATTAATTTTCTCACTAGATCCTTAAAGCTATGGACATTGAATTTATACATCTTCACCATAGGTAACATTGACACTCAACATTTTCTTTTCATCTCATGGCCAAGTTTTTCGTGACAAAGAGTTTTTATCACAATTGGTATAAACATTATTTGGACATTAAATAACATGTTTGGATGCTGATCTGGTTAAAAGTACATGCACTTTCAGTGTGACTTAGTGCAAAGAAGATATGAAACAGAGTACATAACTTTATACACACATTGTATAATTGAAGAAAGCATCATGTGCCCAACATGACAATATGCATGTCTAAATCATAGCACCTTATTTATAGTGTAAGTGTTGTACATATCATAGTTATGACTCTTGCTCATCGCTAGTCTAAATGAGAAGACTCGCTAGATATGAGACTGATTTGTCTACGTCTTCTTGTTCACACTGAAAAGTTCCGTGACCATGACAGGTGCACAAGTTACAAAGATTTAATGTATACCACATATTAAGGCCCACGTTGATACAGACAACCATAAAAAACGTCACGCAGCAGGCCTCATAAGCTTCATAAGAAACCGGTCTCCATAAAGTAAGAAGGCAAGTATGAAGATATATGTGCATGCGACCAAAGCGTAATGACTACAAGGTATTTCTTAGAGAGATTGAGAAAAGCGGGCTGAAAACACTTCAATCTGGGATGAGAGGATTAAACAAAGCTACTGGATAAGCCATATCCAGCTGTTACATTATTGCAATGCAGATCAATGGGCCAAATCGCCCCAAACAGATAGTTCATCCACTAAGAGGCCATGATAACTCTAAATAGACAATATATCTAGATGCCAAACACTAAAATCATGCACATGTTTGCCTTACATAGGATCACAAGACTGCAAAAAAAAACGCCTGCTTGAGAATGCCGAACTGAGATAATTAAATGATCTTAAGCTCAACAACATTTAAGGCGTCATGAACGCAAACCCACAGTGACCAGAGTACATAAACGTAACGGCATCGAATAATCAGCAGCACAAATATTCGCATGAGCTTTACAGCTAGAAAATACACAAGCCTGGCATCAGCTTCTCCCACTTAAGGTAGATAATCAGCATATTACAACTCAGAACTGCGCATCCTACGCAGAATAACGATCATTACAAATCATAACTGCAAATTCTACGCATTTATACATAGCACACTAAAAAGGACAGAACATTCGTAGGCATCGGCCTCTCTGAAGTAACCGAAATGGCATATATTTCTATCCAGAAAGGGTGGCTAGATGTAAATCGAATGCATCCATGTGCCACACTTTTCACACATTCAATACTTACTTCAGTGTATCCTCGATCAATCCTTCGACTCGTACCCAACCTGCATAATTATTTCATAGTGATGTCGATGATCATATGGAATCAACTCATACCTGTCGATACAAGTGCATGAGAAAAGGGCCACTGAAGGTAGCTCATAACATGGTTCATGAAAAGTTGCCACGTTTTATGTGGATCTTGGAAGTAAATGAAGCAACTGTGCTGGGCATTGTACAACAGCAAGCAACAAACCTGGACCAGAACTCTTTGTAAGTGGTAGTTAAGAACCTTCTCTGTCCGGTTAGGTGATCTTGATATACAAACAAAGCGATTTCATGGCTTTGCACGAATTGCATGGCTTGATCCTGCTTTGCAAAGGTTGCCCATACTGAATTTCTTGTCAGAGAATATCCCTCCAAAGCTAAATCTCTTCGAATTTCATGCAACAACCGCAAAACATGTGGCTGTCGTCTGAAACATTTGCCAACTGGAGATCCATAAAATATCCCAGGACTCACCTCCTTTGTGATGGAACTGACCCCTGTAATATTTAACTCTGGAGTACGAAAATCGCCTCCAGGCGACATTCGTGGTACATGTCCTTCGCATGCATAACTTGAACCTTGTGATTGTTCTGCAGTTCTTCTTGTGATAGAGCTCGCCACAGGAGTTCCCCCGACTCAGAGTTGCTAAATGTCTCCTTAAACGCGGAGAAACGCCCCGTCAGAGGCAGTCCAGGAGGCGGTCAGCAACAACTTTAGAATCCTCGCGTTTTTCTCTCTTCCCTTCTTTCTAATCACAGTTGTGGAGACACGCAGAAGAGTCATGTGCATGCCTCATTTGTTGCAGACGAGATGAAAATTCTATAATGATGGACAATATATCATGGTATGAGAGGCAGAATCGTCGAACTGCTCTTGCACTATTTTCATCAAGCAAATCCATCTGCTTGAGTGTTCTCTTGAAGCGCATGCAATCATGGAGTATTCTTCCAATATCATTCCCCAGCATCGGAAGGCATCCCCCCTTTTTCCAAACTTCTTTGGCTCGCAACGCCGGGGATCAGCCACGAGCAGAGTTCGGTCGTACCTGACAAGGATATCACGTATTTCTTTCTTGGACTGCTCAGCCACGAACTTCTGATAAAATAACACCAATAACTGAACATAAAAATTCCTGCCTCTGCCAGCATAAACCTCACGATAGGACTTCTGGAAACGTGCCCGTGCCCCCTGTCATATGCCTCTAGAATAATCTCCCTTTTTCCAAATTGTTCATTCCATTCCCGGATCTGAACCATGCTGCTTGCGTCATATGCAACCGATGAACCAATCTTCATTCTTGATTGGATAACCATCACCTTCTGATAATGTCTCGCCCACAACCATTAAGGTAGAACATGAACAACTTCATTCTTTTGCCCAGGACTGCCTTGTATCCTACAAAAATTTTCTTGAAGCTCCAATAATAAGCCTTATCAGACAAACCCCAAAAGAAGACTTCGTTCTGCTTCCTCCTTCACCATGAACTATCCGCTTCACATTCCTTGCCTTTTGCATATATCTGCCAAGAAGGAAGAAGATCCTCCGCATGCACACGTCCTCTTGTTGGCACAATAGGAAAGTGCACCTAAAAAAATCCCTTTCGACTTTGGTTTTCCTAGAAATAACATCGCGAAGCATCCCGAACGGTGCGGTTCAGCCTCTTCAAAACATCTTATGCCGAAAGCAATGGCTTCAAATCGTGACCACATCCACCCCCTCTGAACCTGTACATCCTCCGGATGTACCACCATCGATCTCGGTATCTGCAAGTCTTCAAGAATCCAAATGTGAGTGAAATCAAGTGCATGGATTAAAACAAATGTGCCTATGCACGGCCATGTAATGAGCCCTACATATGCATACTCTAAGTGCATAAGAAAAAACAGCATGGTGCAAATAAGGGAGGTATTAGGAATTCGGTGTTGAGGATGTACACTCAAATTGAACTCACATTTTCATCATGGATATACAATTCAATACAAGTGCAATCACTCGTGCAACTATGGGTTTTAACCAAAATATCACTCGTGCTCTTTACATTTCATTTATGCATGTTTTAGGTGCATGAAGAGAAACAAAATGGTGTGAAAAATCGAGGGTTTTATGGTATCTAAACAACGCTCACATCACTCACAACTCCACTCTCTTACAGATGCAATCACTGTCCCTTACTGAGAACTATTCTCTCTTATCATTCAAAACTTGCTTTATTATTTTTCAATAATATTTACCTATCTAATTGTGCAGATGGACGTGCTTCTACGGAATTTCAAAGACGTGGTTTCTATATATTTTTACATGCATATTTGGCATGCAATGCATCTCAAAGATGGTGCAAAGAAAAGATCAGGGTTAAAGCACGATAGCTAATGAAAAAGATTTTCACGACTTTGTTCTTGAGTCATCATCTCCGTTGGCTTCGCTTGATCATTCCTGCACTCATAGAAACTAAACGAATCATGAGAAACATCACATCAAAATGACATTATATACACATGCAGTCCATGAAAGAACTTCAAAAACCATTTGCAATAAAACATAAGCATGTAGCTCAAATGTGGTTGCCTCTATACAATCTCTCAAAACTCTAGATCTTCGATTAGCTCCTTATCAACACCTGTTCTCAAAACTGCATAAGAGAAATTAGTAGCATCACATTCAAGAATCACATATTAAAAAAAAACTTCATTTATTTGAACATTAAAAATATCTATTTGAATTATTTTGACTTCAAACCACTCATCCAACATGCATTCATTACCATAGGTGTTCCCACTTTAATTTCTTTCATTTTTAGTTTTATTTGGTTTCTTCTATCTATCTTAAGATTAAAGCAAAAAACACAAGATACATACATTTTTATTTACAAATTTCCTTTTGGTATTATTAATTCTCATTTATTAGGGTTTTTCCCTTCAGACCCATCTCCCTTCATATATGGTCACCAAAGAAACTGTGTTTCTTAACAAGCCACCTTTGGATCGCATCAATCCGTGAATCATTTTTAAAAAGATTGGATATGTGGACAAGCCATTTCATTTGCTCGTCCATTCCTTGTAGGCTCGACTGGCATACATAGCTCTTAGAAAATTCAAGCATCCATGTTTCAATCGTTTGGGCATAGTCTCCTTTATTCATGATCCTCTCATGTGAGGTTACTCTTGATGAGTCAAACATACATGAATATAGGGTGTTGATTTTTAATATGCTTGAATCATTTTTAAAATTTCCGTGCAAGCATGGATTTTGATTCATTTCATGCTTTGGATCATTTGAGGAAATATCTTCAATTGCATCATTTCGAATATGTTCTTCATCTTCATCGAAATAAACGTATTGATTAGATTCATTAAATTCCTTCATCAAATAGAAGTGAGCATCATGCTCAGATGATATTACATAATCATTTTTATCTTCCAATCTATCACGATTCCTTTCTACTTGAGTCCCATTAATTATGGTATCTGCTTCTTGTTCTAGTCTTTCCAGGAACTCTTCATCATTGTCTTTGTTATGTTCCCAGAATATTTCTCCCTCAATGTGAATGGAATCCATATCCTCATAATCAAGAAAATCTTGATCTTCAATTTCTTTATCCAAAATGTCATCACAGGATTCTACATCCATCTCCATCGATTCTTGCTCGTTCTCTTCTGAGGATGTACTTAGTCCACCTTCTTCAAGCATTGATTCTTCAATCACTGATTCTTGCTCAAGAATCTCATCATGTATGAGAATCTCAACATACGCATCCAAATCAACTTGAGCTTCATCGTTGCAATCGTTTGACTCAATAGTTTTACATTGGATATTCTTCAATGCTATACACGCATCAGATTTATCATATGTCACAATAAACATTTCATCTCCCACTTTATGCTCAATTTCTTCAACGTGTGGACTCAACTCAACATGATTATTTTTGACATACATATCAGTATTTAGAGAAATGATCAATGGTATTCTCTCATCCTCATCATGTTCATTCATATTTCTCTCTTCATGGAACGTGGCATCATTTACATACATATCATTATTTTGAACTCCATCCAACTTATCCTCCTTTTTATGTGTAGGATCTTTGTCCAATGTGACATCGCTCAAAAGAATATCAGTATCTTGATCTTGATCTAGACTATCGGTGGGATTAGGATCATGCTTATCACCATCGCCATACATTTCACTATCTAGAGGGCTTATCATTTGTACATCCTCTAGATTAGCATCATACTCATCTTCGTCATCACACATTTCAATCTCTAGAGGACTCATTATTTGCATGTCCTCCTTCATATAAGTAGGTTCATTTTCTTGCATCTCTGTATGCATGTATAATGTGGATTTCTGCATATCCATTTTCTTACCCATCGGATCTTTTATTGACAGGTCCTTAGATTCAACATCATGTTCCATGGGAGTTTTTTCATGTAATTCAGTCATTAGATCAAAAGTTCTATCCGAATCTTGTGTTAGAAAAGGATCATCACCATCAAGTGACATCCAATCATACTCCACATCTTGCCCGATGTCATCATGTAAGGATGCATCTCGAGCTCGGTCTTCAGACATATTTATTAGGTTCTCTATTTGTATCTCATCTTTTATCTCTATTTGGTCACCTATGAGCCTTCTAGATATCTCTATCTCTTTGTTTGCATCTTGATATGTTTCTTGATTTGTTTGATTATCTTTTATTCGATGTGAGGAGTTTATCGGAGTAGAGGAAGCTTCATCTTGATTTCTTGTTGGGTTTTGTTGGTTTTTGTTTTGTTTTATGTTTGTTGTTTGTTTGGTTTGATGTTGGTTTAGTTTGGTTTGATTTTGATTAGCTTCCACTTGCTCCTTTGATCCTCCCATCTTCGCGCTTTGTCCACTTATGGCACCTAAAGATATAATCATTGTAAAGAAGTCTAGGGGCTCTTGGCACCTTGTAACCTTTGAGGTTACATCGATCGCACTTTTAGAAGTTTCTTCATATTTCCCATCATCACTATGGATATTAAGCCCATGCATATCTACTTCATGCCCAAATGGGGTCTCTACAACCTCATGGACTTGAACATTATCCACGATTGGTAAAATGCTTGGAACATGGTTATAATTTTCATCTGTGTAAAGATCTGTTCTCCAATCATTTAAAAATTTCTCTATTGTTTGTTGTTTCTTTACGTATTTCATCACAGCTTCATGGACGAGCATCCAATCCTCTGTGAGTCCTGAGTCGGAGTCTATATCTTGTAGAAGTGGAATTAACTCCTCTCGGGCATTAACATCGATTGTTCAAAGAAACAACGAAACCCTTTCATGACTCATGCACCTCTTATCGTGCTCGGAAAGATCATCATATTGTCGCTCAAACTCTTCTTTGATCTCAAGAATTGGTTGGTCTTTGGGCATATGAACCCACCTTAGGAAAGATCTACGAGTTACTTTATCAAGATCCTCTAGCATAAACTGCTTGAGGAGTGTCGCTTTGTATCGGGACCATGTCGTTTGATTTATTCGCATTATTTGGTCTCGCACGTCGTAATCCGACACATAGATAAAGTTTTCACATAATTCTTTTTCCATCATCGGACTTAATCCGACACCTAGATATTTGGCCTCGAGTTCATATTCTTTGCAGAACTTTGAAACATTCTTTCCATTGAAAAAGCCACACCGATTGACTAGACGTTCATGAAGTGATTGGATGGCTTTTTGACGCCTATCTTCTTCTTGAAAACGTAGGAATTGAGCTAGGATCTCTTCCATTTTGATTATGCTAATCTTTGTGGCTCTATAACTCACTCACCCCCTCCTTTCACGTCGGGTTCACCAGGTATGTCGTCGGGTTCGCCAAAGGAGGGTCGAGAATAGTGATATTACTTCCAAATTCAATTCAATTTAGTTCTACTTCTCCATAAGCATTTATTCGTAATGTAATTCTCGGTCTTTCGATAAGTCGGCATAGAAGTACTTAATTAATTTTCTCACTAGATCCTTAAAGCTATGGACATTGAATTTATACATCTTCACCATAGGTAACATTGACACTCAACATTTTCTTTTCATCTCATGGCCAAGTTTTTCGTGACAAAGAGTTTTTATCACAATTGGTATAAACATTATTTGGACATTAAATAACATGTTTGGATGCTGATCTGGTTAAAAGTACATGCACTTTCAGTGTGACTTAGTGCAAAGAAGATATGAAACAGAGTACATAACTTTATACACACATTGTATAATTGAAGAAAGCATCATGTGCCCAACATGACAATATGCATGTCTAAATCATAGCACCTTATTCATAGTGTAAGTGTTGTACATATCATAGTTATGACTCTTGCTCATCGCTAGTCTAAATGAGAAGACTCGCTAGATATGAGACTGATTTGTCTACGTCTTCTTGTTCAAACTGAAAAGTTCCGTGACCATGACAGGTGCACAAGTTACAAAGATTTAATGTATACCACATATTAAGGCCCATGTTGATACAGACAACCATAAAAAACGTCACGCAGCAGGCCTCATAAGCTTCATAAGAAACCGGTCTCCATAAAGTAAGAAGGCAAGTATGAAGATATATGTGCATGCGACCAAAGCGTAATGACTACAAGGTATTTCTTAGAGAGATTGAGAAAAGCGGGCTGAAAACACTTCAATCTGGGATGAGAGGATTAAACAAAGCTACTGGATAAGCCATATCCAGCTGTTACATTATTGCAATGCAGATCAATGGGCCAAATCGCCCCAAACAGATAGTTCATCCACTAAGAGGCCATGATAACTCTAAATAGACAATATATCTAGATGCCAAACACTAAAATCATGCACATGTTTGCCTTACATAGGATCACAAGACTGCAAAAAAAAAACGCCTGCTTGAGAATGCCGAACTGAGATAATTAAATGATCTTAAGCTCAACAACATTTAAGGCGTCATGAACGCAAACCCACAGTGACCAGAGTACATAAACGTAACGGCATCGAATAATCAGCA
This sequence comes from Ceratopteris richardii, assembly GCA_020310875.1. Lineage (NCBI taxonomy): Eukaryota > Viridiplantae > Streptophyta > Polypodiopsida > Polypodiales > Pteridaceae > Ceratopteris > Ceratopteris richardii. The sequence goes on along the minus strand of CM035410.1, from coordinate 137,707,373 downwards.
GCACAAATATTCGCATGAGCTTTACAGCTAGAAAATACACAAGCCTGGCATCAGCTTCTCCCACTTAAGGTAGATAATCAGCATATTACAACTCAGAACTGCGCATCCTACGCAGAATAACGATCATTACAAATCATAACTGCAAATTCTACGCATTTATACATAGCACACTAAAAAGGACAGAACATTCGTAGGCATCAGCCTCTCTGAAGTAACCGAAATGGCATATATTTCTATCCAGAAAGGGTGGCTAGATGTAAATCGAATGCATCCATGTGCCACACTTTTCACACATTCAATACTTACTTCAGTGTATCCTCGATCAATCCTTCGACTCGTACCCAACCTGCATAATTATTTCATAGTGATGTCGATGATCATATGGAATCAACTCATACCTGTCGATACAAGTGCATGAGAAAAGGGCCACTGAAGGTAGCTCATAACATGGTTCATGAAAAGTTGCCACGTTTTATGTGGATCTTGGAAGTAAATGAAGCAACTGTGCTGGGCATTGTACAACAGCAAGCAACAAACCTGGACCAGAACTCTTTGTAAGTGGTAGTTAAGAACCTTCTCTGTCCGGTTAGGTGATCTTGATATACAAACAAAGCGATTTCATGGCTTTGCACGAATTGCATGGCTTGATCCTGCTTTGCAAAGGTTGCCCATACTGAATTTCTTGTCAGAGAATATCCCTCCAAAGCTAAATCTCTTCGAATTTCATGCAACAACCGCAAAACATGTGGCTGTCGTCTGAAACATTTGCCAACTGGAGATCCATAAAATATCCCAGGACTCACCTCCTTTGTGATGGAACTGACCCCTGTAATATTTAACTCTGGAGTACGAAAATCGCCTCCAGGCGACATTCGTGGTACATGTCCTTCGCATGCATAACTTGAACCTTGTGATTGTTCTGCAGTTCTTCTTGTGATAGAGCTCGCCACAGGAGTTCCCCCGACTCAGAGTTGCTAAATGTCTCCTTAAACGCGGAGAAACGCCCCGTCAGAGGCAGTCCAGGAGGCGGTCAGCAACAACTTTAGAATCCTCGCGTTTTTCTCTCTTCCCTTCTTTCTAATCACAGTTGTGGAGACACGCAGAAGAGTCATGTGCATGCCTCATTTGTTGCAGACGAGATGAAAATTCTATAATGATGGACAATATATCATGGTATGAGAGGCAGAATCGTCGAACTGCTCTTGCACTATTTTCATCAAGCAAATCCATCTGCTTGAGTGTTCTCTTGAAGCGCATGCAATCATGGAGTATTCTTCCAATATCATTCCCCAGCATCGGAAGGCATCCCCCCTTTTTCCAAACTTCTTTGGCTCGCAACGCCGGGGATCAGCCACGAGCAGAGTTCGGTCGTACCTGACAAGGATATCACGTATTTCTTTCTTGGACTGCTCAGCCACGAACTTCTGATAAAATAACACCAATAACTGAACATAAAAATTCCTGCCTCTGCCAGCATAAACCTCACGATAGGACTTCTGGAAACGTGCCCGTGCCCCCTGTCATATGCCTCTAGAATAATCTCCCTTTTTCCAAATTGTTCATTCCATTCCCGGATCTGAACCATGCTGCTTGCGTCATATGCAACCGATGAACCAATCTTCATTCTTGATTGGATAACCATCACCTTCTGATAATGTCTCGCCCACAAGCATTAAGGTAGAACATGAACAACTTCATTCTTTTGCCCAGGACTGCCTTGTATCCTACAAAAATTTTCTTGAAGCTCCAATAATAAGCCTTATCAGACAAACCCCAAAAGAAGACTTCGTTCTGCTTCCTCCTTCACCATGAACTATCCGCTTCACATTCCTTGCCTTTTGCATATATCTGCCAAGAAGGAAGAAGATCCTCCGCATGCACACGTCCTCTTGTTGGCACAATAGGAAAGTGCACCTAAAAAAATCCCTTTCGACTTTGGTTTTCCTAGAAATAACATCGCGAAGCATCCCGAACGGTGCGGTTCAGCCTCTTCAAAACATCTTATGCCGAAAGCAATGGCTTCAAATCGTGACCACAGCGCGGATGTGGGAGAGGATTGATTGTGATGGTTGGGAGGAAATTCGGACGGTGGAGTATGATGATTGGAATGGTTTGTAGGCAGTGCGGGCAGCGTGGGTTCTGAAAGATCACCCGGAGCGGAGGGGTCGGCCATGATGGAAATGAGGATAAGAAGCTGAGCAGGAGAAATCCAATGTCTTGGATGGCTGGCAAGGCCCCGAATCGATGGGCTGCAAGTCTCTTCTTTTATTGGAATTTCTTGAAGGTCTTGGAGGTGGAGGGGAGTTGTGGGGGGAGAGGTTGGAGAAAGATGATGTGATGGAAGCGGCCGCGGAAGGAATTGGAGGGCGCTGGCGGGGGTAATGGGAGTGGGTAAATTGGAGGGGGTAAACAGAGTGGAGGAGTGGATGGCGGGGTGAGTGGAGGGGAGGGGTCGGGGAAGAGAGGGTGGGCGGTGCGGAAGTAACCAAAGGGGGAGGGTGGTGAGCGGGTCCAAATGGAGGGGGAGGCGGAGGAGAGAGGGGTGGTGGCGGGGAAATTGGAGAGAGGGGGGGGTGCTGCTGTCGGGTTGAGGCGTCGAGCGGGGGTGTTGGATAGGGGGTAGGAAGGGTGGTGGGCGGGGTCGGAGAGAGGGTTGGTGGGCGGGGGAATTGGAGGGAGGGGGGGGGGCGCTGCGGTAGGAGGTGAGGCGGGGAGCGGGGGGGTTGGATAGGGGGTAGGAAGGGGTGGTGGGCGGGGGCGGAGAGAGGGGTGGTGGCGGGGGAATTGGAGAGAGGGGGGGGGTGCTGCGGTAGGGGGTGAGGCGTCGAGCGGGGGTGTTGGATAGGGGGTAGGAAGGGGTGGTGGGCGGGGGTCGGAGAGAGGGGTGGTGGCGGGGGAATTGGAGAGAGGGGGGGGGTGCTGCGGTAGGAGGTGAGGCGGGGAGCGGGGGGGTTAGGGAGTAGAGGGAGGGGGGCAGGGGAGGATGGAGGGGGGCGCTGGTGGGGTAATCGGGGGGTGGAGGGAGTAGAGGGAGGGGGGGCGGGGGAGGATGGAGTAGCGCTGCGGGGTTATATGGAGGGGGCGGAGGGAGTAGAGGGAGGGGGGCGGGGAAGGATGGAGAGCGGCGGGGTTGAGGAGGGAGTAGATGGAGGGAGGCGGGGGAGGATGGAGAGCGGCGGGGTTAGATAAAGGGTAGGAAGGGGTGGTGGGTGGGGGTCGGAGAGAGGGGTGGTGGCGGGGAACTTGGAGAGAAGGGGGGGGGGCGGTGCGGTGGGGGGGGGGGGGGTCGGAGAGAGGGGAGGGGTGGTTGGCGGTGAGGCTTGGAGAGAGGGGGGGGGGGGGCGCTGCGGTGGGCGGGGATCGAAGAGAGGGGTGGTGGGCGGGGAAATTGGAGAGAGGGGGGGCGCTGCAGTGGGCGGGGGTCGGAGAGAGGGGAGGGGTGGTTGGCGGTGAGGCTTGGAGAGAGGGGGGGGCGCTGCGGTGGGCGGGGGTCGGAGAGAGGGGTGGTGGGCGGGGAAATTGGAGAGAGGGGGGGGGCGCTGCGGTGGGCGGGGGTCGGAGAGAGGGGTGGTGGGCGGGGGACTTGGAGAGAGGGGGGGGGCGTTGCGGTGGCGGGGGTCGGAGAGAGGGGAGGTGGGCGGGGGACTTGGAGAGAGGGGGGGGCACTGCGGTGGGGGGGGGTCGGAGAGAGGGGTGGTTGGCGGTGAGGAGGAGAGAGGGGTGGTGGGCGGGGAACTTGGAGAGAAGGGGGGGGGGCGCTGCGGTGGGGGGGGGGTCGGAGAGAGGGGACGGGTGGTTGGCGGTGAGGCGGAGAGAGGGGTGGTGGGCGGGGAAATTGGAGAGAGGGGGGGCGCTGCGGTGGCGGGGGTCGGAGAGAGGGGAGGTGGGCGGGGGACTTGGAGAGAGGGGGGGGCGCTGCGGTGGGGGGGGTCGGAGAGAGGGGTGGTTGGCGGTGAGGCGGAGAGAGGGGTGGTGGGCGGGGAACTTGGAGAGAAGGGGGGGGGGGCGCTGCGGTGGGGGGGGGTCGAAGAGAGGGGAGGGGTGGTTGGCGGTGAGGCGGAGAGAGGGGTGGTTGGCGGTGAGGCGGAGAGAGGGGTGGTGGGCGGGGGACTTGGAGAGAGGGGGGGGGGCGCTCTGGTGGGCGGGGGTCGGAGAGAGGGGTGGTGGGCGGGGGAATTTGAGAGAGGGGTGGTGGGCGGGTAACTTGGAGAGAGGGGGGGGGCGCTGCGGTGGGGGGGGTCGGAGAGAGGAGTGGGTGGCGGTGAGGCGGAGAGAGGGGTGGTGGGCGGGGGACTTGGAGAGAGGGAGGGGGGGCGCTGCGGTGGGGGGGTCGGAGAGAGGAGTGGTTGGCGGTGAGGCGGAGAGAGGGGTGGGGGGCGGGGGAATTGGAGAGAGGGGGGGCGCTGCGGTGGGCGGGGGTCGGAGAGAGGGGAGGGGGCGCTGCGGTGGGCGGGGGTCAGAGAGAGGTGTGGTGGGCGGGGGAATTTGAGAGAGGGGTGGTGGGCGGGTAACTTGGAGAGAGGGGGGGGGCCCTGCGGTGGGGGGGGTCGGAGAGAGGGGTGGTTGGAGGTGAGGCGGAGAGAGGGGTAGTGGGCGGGGAACTTGGAGAGAAGGGGGGGGGCGCTGCGGTGGGGGGGGGTCGGAGAGAGGGGAGGGGTGGTTAGCGGTGAGGCGGAGAGAGGGGTGGTGGGCGGGGAAATTGGAGAGAGGGGGGGCGCTGCGGTGGCGGGGGTCGGAGAGAGGGGAGGTGGGCGGGGGACTTGGAGAGAGGGGGGGCGCTGCGGTGGGGGGGGGGTCGGAGAGAGGGGTGGTTGGCGGTGAGGCGGAGAGAGGGGTGGTGGGCGGGGAACTTGGAGAGAAGGGGGGGGGCGCTGCGGTGGGGGGGGTCGGAGAGAGGGGAGGGGTGGTTGGCGGTGAGGCGGAGAGAGGGGTGGTGGGCGGGGGACTTGGAGAGAGGGGGGGGGGCGCTGCGGTGGGCGGGGGTCGGAGAGAGGGGTGGTGGGCGGGGGAATTTGAGAGAGGGGTGGTGGGCGGGTAACTTGGAGAGAGGGGGGGGGGCGCTGCGGTGGGGGGGGGGGGTCGGAGAGAGGAGTGGGTGGCAGTGAGGCGGAGAGAGGGGTGGTGGGCGGGGGACTTGGAGAGAGGGAGGGGGGGCGCTGCGGTGGGGGGTCGGAGAGAGGAGTGGTTGGTGGTGAGGGGGAGAGAGGGGTGGGGGGCGGGGGAATTGGAGAGAGGGGGGGCGCTGCGGTGGGCGGGGGTCGGAGAGAGGGGAGGGGGCGCTGCGGTGGGCGGGGGTCGGAGAGAGGGGTGGTGGGCGGGGGAATTTGAGAGAGGGGTGGTGGGCGGGTAACTTGGAGAGAGGGGGGGGGCGCTGCGGTGGGGGGGGTCGGAGAGAGGAGTGGGTGGCGGTGAGGCGGAGAGAGGGGTGGTGGGCGGGGGACTTGGAGAGAGGGAGGGGGGGCGCTGCGGTGGGGGGGTCGGAGAGAGGAGTGGTTGGCGGTGAGGCGGAGAGAGGGGTGGGGGGCAGGGGAATTGGAGAGAGGGGGGGCGCTGCGGTGGGCGGGGGTCGGAGAGAGGGGAGGGGTGGTTGGCGGTGAGGCGGAGAGAGGGGTGGTGAGCGGGGGAATTTGAGAGAGGGGTGGTGGGCGGGTAACTTGGAGAGAGGGGGGGGCGCTGCGGTGGGGGGGGTCGGAGAGAGGAGTGGGTGGCGGTGAGGCGGAGAGAGGGGTGGTGGGCGGGGGACTTGGAGAGAGGGAGGGGGGGCGTTGCGGTGGGGGGGTCGAAGAGAGGAGTGGTTGGCGGTGAGGCGGAGAGAGGGGTGGGGGGCAGGGGAATTGGAGAGAGGGGGGGGCGCTGCGGTGGGTAGGGGTCGGAGAGAGGGGAGGGGTGGTTGGCGGTGAGGCGGAGAGAGGGGTGGTGGGCGGGGGTCTTGGAGAGAGGGGGGGGGGCGCTGCGGTGGGCGGGGGTCGGAGAGAGGGGTGGTGGGCGGGGGAATTGGAGAGAGGGGTGGTGGGTGGTTGACTTGGAGAGAGGGGGGGGGGGGCGCTGCGGTGGGGGGGGGTCGGAGAGAGGAGTGGGTGGCGGTGAGGCGGAGAGAGGGGTGGTGGGCGGGGGACTTGGAGAGAGGGAGGGGGGGCGCTGCGGTGGGGGGGTCGGAGAGAGGAGTGGTTGGCGGTGAGGCGGAGAGAGGGGTGGGGGGCGGGAGAATTGGAGAGAGGGGGGGGTGCTGCGGTGGGCGGAGGTCGGATAGAGGGGTGGTTGGCGGTGAGGCGGAGAGAGGGGTGGGGGGCGCTGTGGTAGGAGGTGAGGCGGGGAGCGGGGGGGTTGGATAGGGGGTAGGAAGGGGTGGTGGGCGTTCGAGGGAGGAGATGGTGGCGGATGGGTAGGGATGCCCGCCAGGTTGGAGGGGGGGTTGGGTGGAGGAGAGGGGTGGAGGAGGGGGTTTGTGGAGCTGTGGGGGATGGGGGAAAGACCGTGGAGGCTGGGGGTGCGCGAGGGAGGATTGGATGGCAGGAAGGGGGAGGTAGTCGAGGGGGTAGGAGGGCTTGGAAAGATTTCTGGTGAGGGGGTAGGTTTCTTCTTCCTGTTTCCACAACGGATTCCTGTACCAAGGCTGAGCCGGGGTTCACGCTCATCGATCGATCAGAGAGCACTTTCGCAGACAGCTTAACTCTTCCAGCAATGATGAGGATGCAGGATTGCAGATACGCGGGGAGCGATGATGAATGAGAAGTCACATTATATAGCAAGGGGAAACGAAGAATGACCTTTCAGAAGTGAATGGATCAGCATAAAAGAGTTTCCAAAAGAGTGGAGAAGCAAACTTTAATTAACATCCGCTCAAGAAGTGAACAAAGATAGGGGTATTATTGAAAGTAGTTTGCAGATTTAAAGGCCATCCAAAAAAAATGGCGCTCAAAAATAATTTATGTAATTAATGAAATTAAAGAACAAGGAAAAATGCGCCAAAGAAAAAATTCGTGAGCATTTTTGCTTAATAAATGTACCTGGAAACAAAATAATTGAAAAATGCAATGTTTATGTCTTTTGGTGGTACCCCTTGAGTCTGGAGATGTTTACCAAGGGTAGAGTGTCGCCAGCCAGTGTTTCCAATTGCACAGCACCCCACTGCAGCATCTTCGTAATGCGAAAAGGCCCTTCCCAATGAGGGATCCATTTCCCTTTGGTTTGATTATAAATTTGTGGCCTGTGTAATAGAGCTAAATCACCTGGCTTCAAGTTGTGGTGCCATAAATTTCTGTCATGAGCCTCCTTTCTTTTTATCTGAGTCTCTATCAATTGTTTGGTCGCAAGTAGACGAATCTCCTCCACTTTATGTAGTGCTCCTAGCCTCTGAGAGATATCACAATCCTTCTTTCCCTGCATGAATGCTATCTTAGGTGATCCGTGTAAAAATTCAAAGGGCTCGATAGGTAATATGCCATAGACCAATTGGAATTGGGAATATCCAGTGGCCTCTTTGTAGGCTAACCTGTATGCCCAAAGTGTACCTAGGTACGCAATGCCCCATGAAGTGGGTTGCAACATACACTCCTATCTTAACATTGCAATTAAAACCTTATTTGTGGACTCAGCCTGTCCATTTGCTCGTGGATAGTAAGCACAAGAGGTCCTATGAAGAATTCTATACCTATTGAAGATTTCTTGCAGGACTTTATTGACAAAATGGGTGCCCTGATCAGTACAAATTTCAAGTGGACAACCAAACCTGCAAATGATGTTACTATAAATGAAGTCAGCAACAGTTTGGGCAGTGCAATCGGAGGAGGCAATAGCTTCAGCCCACTTTGTCGCATAATCTGTAGCAATCAAGAGATATTTTTCTCTTTTTGGAAAAGCAGAAGGGTAGATGGGCCCTACAAAATCTAGCCCCCACTTCTCAAATGGTTGCCAGGAGGTGGAAATAACCAAGGGGTTATTTCTCTGCTTTGTTGGCTTAGGTCCACACCTTTGGCAAATTTCACATGCCTTTCCCCATTCATCTGCATCTCTAAACAGTGTAGGCCACCATAGACCCTCATCCAGTATCCTCTGACTCATAATATGTCCTGGGAGGTGCCCACCACCTGTACCTTCATGTGCAGAGTGAAGGACTTCCCTCACTTCTTCTTCTTCCAAACACTTCCTGAACCGGTCATCTTTGCCCTGTCTGTACAATTTATCTTCGATGAAGGTATATGGTCTACTCTTGATTAGCAGGCTCTTCTTTTGTACAGCACTAGCCTTTTCTGGATACAATCCTGTTTTAATGAAATTTTTAATGTCGTAATACCAACCTTGAGCTTTTACAGCAAACAAATGAGCATCTGGAAAGTCATCATTGATGCCACTAGATTGATTCATCATATTTATTCTGGATAGGTGATCCGCCATAACATTGTCTTTCCCTGGTTTATGGACTACAGAAAAATCAAACTCTTGGAACAACAATAACCACCTCCATATTCTACCGGTGGCCTGGGGTTTGTTGAGTAGATATTTTAGTGGTTGGTGATCTGATATAATAATAAATTTTACCCCCAGTAAGTAATGATGGAATTTTTGGACAGCAAAGACCATTGCTAGGGCTTCCCTTTCAGTAGTACTGTAATTCCTCTCAGCCTTGGTCAAGATTCTACTTGCATATTGAATTGGCCTGTCCACTTTAAATTCTTCACTGGGTTGGGTCAAAACTGCCCCTACTGCATATGCACTGGCATCGACATGTATCTGAAAGATTTTTGACCACTCAGGTGTGACCAAGATAGGAGCACACACCAACCTTGACCGCAATGTCTGATATGCCTTTTCCTCCTCTTCTTCCCATTTGAAAGGTACTTCCTTACCTGTAAGTCTAGTCAGAGGTCGAGCTATCTCTGCATACATTTTTATAAACCTTCTATGATAACCGGTATGTCCCAAGAAACTCTGGATCTCCTTAGGGGATTTAGGTTTAGGCAACTTTAATATAGAAATGATTTTGTCAGGATCGGGGGCCATATCCTTAGCCGACACTACATGTCCTAAAAGGGTTCCTTCTGTCACAAGGAAATGACATTTATTTGGATTGAGCTTTAACTTAGTCTCTCTACATCTTTGGAAAATATTTTTCAGCTGCTTCAAGTGGTGGTCCAAACAATCTAGATGAGTTTCCTTGTGAGATCCTGAAAACGAAGAGAAGTCATCCATGAAGATTCTAAGTGATTCCAGCAATAGGGGGCCAAAAATGAGATTGACCGTTCTGTTAAAGGTGGCTGGAGCATTTCTGAGCCCAAATGGCATTTTTACATACACATATGTTCCCCAAGGTGTGATAAAAGCAGTCTTTTCACGATCCTCTGGATGTATTGATATTTGATTATAGCCACTGAATCCATCCATAAAACTATATAATGCATGCCCAGCCACTTCTTCAATGACCTGTTCTGCAAAAGGCATAGGGAACCCATCTGGAATGGTCACCTTGTTGAGAGCTCTAAAGTCAACACAAATTCTGATTTTATTAGTATTCTTCTTTGGTACTATAACCATAGGTGAGAGCCACTCTGAGTGTTCCACAGGAATGATGATTCCTGCATCCTCCATCTTTTGGATTTCCACATAGACGGCTTCGGCATACTTTGGATTAAGTCTATAACTCCTTCCTCTGATGGGTCTGGCTCCATCAACCAGAGGGATTCTGTGCTCTCCATAAGATGCAGGCACTCCTTCTAAGTCTTTATAATGCCAGGCAAAAACATCTGCATACTGGGTCAAGAATGATTTTACCTTTTCCAGGAGCTCTGGGTGGCTCCACAACCAAGTGGCCACCAGAACTGGTTGATTATTGTTTTGAGTGCCTAAGTGTATTTCTTGGACCGGATTTCTTGTTACCATATTATTTCCGTGTGCATCTGCTTCCTTGTCTTCTTCTACTAGCTTTTCGTGCATTGCTTCATAAGCAGGTGTATTTTGGACTTCGATGTGTTCCTCCTTGTCCTGCATCCATCCTGTAGGGATTTCTTGAATTGGGAAAGAACATTCAACCTCAAAATTTTTTACCTTGTTTTTAGCTTTAGAAACTTTCTGTGGTTGACACATCCTCCTCCAATTTGTATTTGAGGGGTATCTTCCTGCCCCTTCTGTGGTCAGTGATGGGTTCTCCCAATCCATCAACCTGGACCTTTTCCTTGTCTTCATCATAGCCTTCAGTCGTGCCAGGATTATCAAGAAAAATTCCAAAACAAGAGGAAGAGTTGCCTACTTGGAGCCAACTTAGAATATCCTCTTCTTCCTCAAAATCTATTTGGGGTTGATCCTCCGCTTCTGTTTCCATGCAAATGCTCACTGTTTGCATCATACTAGTGTTTCCTTGATTGTCTGGGCCTTCCTCTAAATGAATTTGTGTCAACTCTTGCCCTTTCTTTTGTACCCACATAGTGTCCTTACCCCAATCATGAATGACACTGGCATGCCTCAGCCAAGGTCTTCCAATTAAGAGAGGAAATCCTCCCTCAACCTGGGGTAATCTTAAAACCACAAAATCCAGAATGAATAGATTACCTTGTACTTCAAGTGGAACTTTTGGGATTACCCCCAAGGGCCTTACTTTGCTCTGATCTGCCAACGTAACCGTGAAATTTGCAAGTCTTGAAGGGTGGAGTCCAATCTTTTTCATGGTATGTTCAGGCATCAAGTTAATGCCAGAACCACCATCTACAATAACACCTTGAAATTCATGACCCTTGATTGATATTGTAAGCCGAGGACTTTTATAATCCGTAAGGGGTGCTTCCCCCCTAATTATCCCTTTATGTAAAATAGCAGTCTTGGCCACTAAGCTTGTAGTAGAAGCCTCATCAATTATCTGCAATAATTCTGACCTGAATTTCCCATCCATCTTTATTAATTCAAAAATGCTAACCTCCTTCTTCATTGACTTGAGTAGTTTTGAAGCCTCTGACTCTTTAAGAGAGTGAGCTTCATTTGCTTTGCCCAACTCTTCTTGAGCCCTGTTGAAGGCATGCCCAATGGCATCACTGGTTCCTATGAGATATTCCTTTTGGTTTGTGTCTGCACTTGTGGTGGCTTTGTCCTCAAATGCAACTCTGTCTTTGTTCAATTCCTTAATTATCGATTCTTGATTTTCTATCACTTTTGCCGTTCCCCTGCTTCTTGTCTGTACTGCAAAAGATTCGATTTCTTCTAACTGTACCACTCTGGTAGATGGTGAGGGTTCATCGACCTGAGGTAATTTTTCCTCCTTGTATACAGAGATCAATTGGAGATGGGGTCCGGAAGTAGAAGCTTGATTCTTAGGACATCCGTTGGTATAATGGTCCCTGGCTTTTGGACAGTTCCTGCAAGGAGGAGCATTTTCTGGGAGAGTGCACCTAGATTGGTAGTGTCCGCATTCTCCACATCTGAAGCAAATAATTGGCCTTCTAGGCCCATTTGCAAAGTTAGTTCTCGGTCTAGGATTATAGTTGATACCTTGGTTTGCTGCTGCTGCCATTACATTTACTGGTGGCAAAAGTCCTCCTTGTGTCCAGTATGTCGTTGTCGGCATTCCCCTTACTTGGCATTCATGGGCCTCATGCCCAATCTTCCTGCATAATTGACAAGTCACATTTAGCAGAGGACATTCACTTACTATGTGCCCTTGCTTGTTGCACATGGAGCACCAGAGTCCGTTCTTAATGCCGCCTCCTTTGAGTTCTTGCAACTCCTGTCTCAGCTGAGCTAGTTCTTCTGCTTGGGCTTCCTCTTCCTTTTGGAGTTTGAGGGCTTCAATCTCTTTTCTCAGCTGAGCTACAGTAGTCTCCTCCTCTGTGTAGGGCTTATTCCTTTTCAAGCCCTCCAGTTCCCTTCTTAACTGGATCACTGGGTCCTCCAGTTCTGTACCATATGATGGTTGGGAAGAAGTTGCACCATACTGGTGCCTTATCTGTTCCAAGCGTGTGGCCGTATTGATGAACTCCTCAACAGAGGCAGTAGGTAGCACTAACTCTTTTATTTTGCATTGGGTGACCACAGGTAGAGGTTTGGCTAACCACTTCTTGACAAAGAAGTCGTGTGGTGGATCCGGTAGTTTAGCCATTAGTGCTTTGGCCCTGGTCACGAACTCTGGGAACTTTTCTCCTGGACCCAATTTCAAGTTTTCCAACTCTTCTATAATGAACTCAGCCGTGTTGCCATGCTGAAACTGATTTTTGAAAGCCTCTTTCATCAAATCCCAAGAGGTAAAGTGATTTTCAGCAAACTGGCTAAACCACTTGTCTGCTAGACCTTCCAATGTGGCGGGGAAGAGTATCAAGAAAGCATCTTCCCTACCCATTAGACCTCTAGTCTTGCATAATGCAAGAAATCTTCGAATGTGCTCATCTGGGTCCTCATGGGCTAAACCTCTGAAGGAGGGAAATTTTATGTTTAATCTGGAGAGTAAGGTTTCTAGATCTACCTGTCTTGCCATGCTTCCTACAGATGAATTTGATGAAATTGGACTTGATGATCCTCTGACCGTCTTTCTTCTCGTCTGCTTGCACTTGACCCTCAATGTTTGTGACCGGGTCGCGGTCATGAGCTGTTCATAGTCCACTTAAAATGAGACACTTGATAAAAGTATGTACCTAAAATATTGCTCTCCAATGGCAGTATATAGTCTCCTATGCTCAAATCTCCTTGGAGGTCCCACCGTGCGTGCCAAATTTGTTGGGGGTTTTCTTGGACGTGAAGGAGTTTGAGGGTTTGTAGGAGAAAAAGAAGAAGAACAAGAGACGAAATAACTCAAACAAGCTTCTACAGAAACACCTTTGAACCTTTGAACCTTGAGTTTTTTATTACAATAGAAGGATTATACTATTTCATTCAATCCAAGTTAATACTCGGGGCGCAATTACAGTGAATGCTCAATCATAAAAGATTAATTATCTCAGAATCTCCCAGCAGCCGGCCTCTTTTGCACCAGTCCTTCACTTGCTTCCAGCTTCTCCTTGTGCACACCTTGCACTAAACCTCCACAAGCTGAGGGACTAATCTCCTTCGGGCCTGATCGCGGAGAGAGACTTCTTTGGGATTGGTCTCCTGCTTCGCACTCTCTGCACCTCCCTTAGCCTCACTTCTTGCAATCTTCACCTTCTGCAGTCGACACACCCAGTGACTCTTCACTTCTCTCTTTCTTCCTCTTGCTTCCCGTGTCCAAGAATAGCCTTTTGTCTCTCTTTTGTTGAGTCCGCCAGTTCGCGCACTCTAACTGTAATACAATCTTGGTGCCCTTTCAATGTCCCAAGATTGTCTTTTGAACTGGTCCTCAACGACTCACTACTTTGTCCTGTAGTGACTTTAAAACAAGAGTATTTCCACCTTTGCGTACGCGGCCTTCCATACCTTCACCTTTCCTTTTAATTCTTTACTTTTGCACCTTAAGATTTTAAATTCATCCTTTGAACCTTAAGAGAAAAAATACTTTGCACCCTTAGTTTCAACCGGTTAGGGCTCGACATGTTCGGATCTGTCTATTCGACTATTCTCCGTGTAGTGCAGAGTTACGACTCGGTAGTGTTGTGTTGTGAATCTGTTTGGTGATAGTTATATGCGGTTCTGGATTTTATCACGGAATAAGTGTTGTTTACCAGTTTTCTATTGAACAAGGGACTGTGTAAGGCCGAAGCGAACTATTTGCGTGTTAGCATTTTTTGTTAAGTAACCAGGTTCGATACAATAGTCTGCGTTCACTGTTGATTCTGATCACAGGAAGGACTCGTATCGGTAATGGTCTGAACGCGAGTGGAACAATGATAAGTTTGTGATGAGTCGACTGTTGGTAGGAACTTGTTGCTTGAGTTTGGCATACAGTAAGTTTGCATACCTTCGAGTATAGCTGTCTGTTGTGTTATTGTTCGGTATACGTATCTGTCTCGAGGAAGTGCATATTGAGTGGCATTCGGTTAATGAAGTTGAGTATTCTATTAGTTATAAGTCAGAACCGGACTACTGCTCTGTTGCTATAGCAGGTCCAGTCCGGAAGTTCTAAGTCCCAGTACGCCGAACAGTTATCAGTGTTCAAAGTCAAGTACTGAGCTAAGACGCGATAGAGCATTTATGATTGTGTAAGAAGTTGGGAAAATAGTACAGGGCCTCTGTCTAACAGACCCCTACCACTCCCAAGAACCCACGTGGCTAAGAGGTAGCTTAATATTAGTTATCTCGGTATTGCCAATTGATTTACCTGAACATGGAAGAGTAAAGATTGAAGGGTTCGGGAACGTCCGACTTTTGAAAGTGTTTTGAGTCTGAAGTCAGAAGTTTAACGACTAACATTTGGTGCCGTCTGTGGGAAAGTGGCATCAGATTTCCAGTTATCTGTGGGAAAGTGGCATCAGATTGCCAGTTATCTGTGGGAAAGTGGCATCAGATTGCCAGTTATCTGTGGGAAAGTGGCATCAGATTGCCAGTTATTTGTGGGAAAGTGGCATCAGATTGCCAGTTATTTGTGGGAAGGTGGCATTAGAGTGCCAGCTGTTTGTCAGAATCAAACATCCCGTTTATCGTTCGGTTGACTGACAGTAGCAACAGAGCCAGATTGTTGCAAACTGCTCAGATAGTGTTACTACGCAATGATACATGCCGGTTACTCGGTCTGGTGAAACGTATCCTAAGAACCATAAGGCTGGAGCATGTAAAGTGCTAAAGACAATCCTAGGAGAAGAAGGCATAACGCGGCCTGACCCAGTGGTCAAGCAAGTTAAGGACGTTAGAATTAATTCCGGTCATATTCCGGTGGAACGATCAAAGCCTTGGGTACATTCTGGTGCTACGTCTACCCAGCCTATCAAAGATATAGTAATTCGAGAATCTACCAAGACGCCGTTGGAAACCAGTTTAACAATCTTGGATAAAGATTCAGAGTTATCTACGATCAGAAACACTCTAGGAAAAGAAATCGGTAAAAGCGGAAAACCACTGCATTCTGGCACAATTTCGGTTCATTCCGGTGATATTCCGGTCATAGAATCACCAACTGTCGGCGAAGGCTTAGCATTTTTTGCGGAATCCTCAGCCCAACCATCGTGCTTGGAAGAAAGATTTCGGATATTGGACATCCAGAAGGAAGGAAAGCTGTTCGAAGCAGAGATCCGAAGCATCCTAAGTAAAAACAGCACACCGGAAGGCACACCATCCGGCGATACAAGTTCCGATAGTTCAACCAATCAACCTCGAGATACAGAAGGAAGGCCTAATACACTCAAAATGAACGGACAACAACAGCAACAACAGTTATGTCAAGCAAGGCCGCCTCCAACAGGAGTAACATACATGAAATTCGGTGGATTCCCAGGAGATGATCCGGATGCTCACGTACGCACTTTCGAGATAAGTTATGCAGTTCTTAACCATCCACCGGATCAGGAGTATAAGGCCATTGTTTTTCAATCTACACTGGTCAATGAAGCAGCAAGATGGCTTACAGAATACGATATTAATCATTTCGGTACCTATGACGCAGTACGAGATGCTTTTCTGCAACGATTCAGGCTAAAGAAGAATCCCACCGAAATCTTTGATTATTTATAAAACAACCGTCAGAAGGCAAGTCAAACTGTCCAGGAGTATGCTACACTTTTTAGAACACACTTGCGGCAGATACCACAGGCCGACGCTAACTTACCTGATGATGTCATCACTCAGTGGCTCATCAATGGCTTAACCCCACAATTGAAGCAGATCATGATCATAAGATGTGTCGGAGCTATGACGCTGGATGCAGTCATTGCAATGGCTCTACAACTGGAATCCAAAGTCGGTGGATTTACAGAAGACCTGGAGTGGTTAAAAACAAACAAAAATATGGTTGAAGATATAATCAGACAAGTATACTACATCACATGCAAAAATTCAGGTCATACTAGTGCCAATTGTGCACTAAATCAAACGTTCTGTGCTATCTGCAACACTGCCGGACACACCACCGGAAACTGTGTCTACAACGCCAGAGTACAGGGAACAGCAACGGTCAATGCAGTTATTCAAGAACGTGGACAGCCAGTGAATCACTATGTACCTCCGCAACTGAGAAACAATCAACCGCAAGGATATCGGAACTACCGAGGACAGAGGAACAACAATTATAACGCAAACCGCTGGCAGAACGGACCACCACCGGAAAATCCCAATTTACCACCACCACGCTATCATTTTTGTGGTGAATTTGAACACATTAGAAGATTTTGCAAAGATGCAGCTGAGTATGATCAAAGGAAGAAGGAACGACAAAACCCAATGGCCAATATGGTACAAATCACACCAGTAGAAACACAGACTGCTACAGTCCAGACCCGATCCGGTAAACAACTGCAGTCGGCAGCAAAAATATTCGAACCAGGGATACGAGAACAATATAGGATGTATAACAAGGCTAGTCACTGGACCACAACAGATTCACCAGTGTTCCCAGAACCTATTCCGGTGACCCAGGCTTCGTCGACAAAGGAAGGAACACAACAAAAGGAAGCAGCAGCGGAGCCATCATCAACAGTAGACATACCAGCAGATACTTCTGCATCGGCAGAGACCTCAAGTTCAAAGGAGCAGGACAACCAATCTCAACAGGCCTGGGAAATTTTATCCAAGGCATCTATCACCCTGCCTCTAGGCCAACTTCTGGCACTAGTACCTGGGATTCGACAACAGTTCCAGCAACAGTTCAGTCCGGTGCCTTCTTGTATTCTGGCGACAGCAGCAGTTCAACCGGAACCTGACTCTACGGTTGATCATTCAGTTCCCTTGATTACAATATGGTATAAGAATCATAAGATTACGCAGGTATTAATTGATGGAGGCTCTGGTGTAAACATTGCGACTGCGGCATTATGCAAAAGGTTAGGATGGACCGAAATCGAACCAGTTCAATTTTTTATCAGAATGGCAGATCAATCTAGAGTCCATCCCGTAGGACTTGTGCGGAATGCACCCATTACTTTACAAGGTACGACCTTCAAAATGACCTTTGTTATACTAGATCTGCCGGAATCCACTTTGGATTACAACCTTCTTTTCAGCCGACCTTGGCTGAAGCATGCGAAGGTAATATACGACTGGTCTGCACAAGAGCTTACGTTCAAAGATGCCAATTGTAGATATGTGGTAAAATTAGATGCTATACAACCTTGTGAACTTCACGCCAGACCATATTTTGCTGAACCAGTCCACATGTTAGATGGACTATCAGATGATGAAGAAGAGGAATTTCTGAAGAATAACGCTGATTTAATGTCCTTAGGGATTGTTGATCTACAGTCCGTTATAGATAACTGGAACACTTCAGTTTGTACAATTGTACCTATCATCGAAAAAGCTAAGCAGGAAGATACTGTCTCAACACATGACGATGAATTACAACCACTGTTCAAGTCAACAGACGATACAGAGAAACCTCAACAGTTTTATGTCCCCGAAGACCAGTTGACCACGTACAATCTAGGAGACGAAGAGCATCCGCGACCTTTAAAGATAAGGCAAAACTTACCGGAAACATTTAAAGCTGATTTGATTCGACTACTTCGTGAATTCTCAGACGTCTTTGCATGGGATTACAAAGATATGAAAGGGTTAGATCCGCGCATCTATCAGCATAGAGTCATGTTGAAGCCTGAAGCTAAACCGAACAAACAGCCCAGCTACCGGATGAATCCCAATTATGCATCACAGGTAAAGGCCGAACTTGATAGATTAATAAAAGTCGGATTCATCGTACCAGTAGAACATGCTGAATGGATTTCACCAATTGTGATCGTGCCAAAGAAAAATAAGCAACTGCGAATCTGTGTAGACTACCAGAAATTAAACGCAGCAACAGTACCGGATCCTTTCCCGATCCCCTTTCTGGATACCATGCTTGATAGGGTAGCAGGTCACGAAATGTATTCATTCTTAGACGGATACAGCGGTTACAATCAGGTTAGAATGGCCGAAGAGGATATACCAAAAACTGCATTCATTACCAACTGGGGTGTCTTTGCTTGCACCGTAATGTGGTTCGGATTGAGAAATACACCAAGCACATTTCAGCGATGTATGCAGGAGATTTTCTCTCCTTATCTCACTTCATTTATGCAAGTATATCTCGATGACTTCTCGATTTTTGGTAAGATGATGGCACATTTGCTTCATCTACGATGCTGTTTTCAAAAGTGCCGAGAGTACAGACTCTGTCTTAACCCAAACAAATCTGTGTTTGCGGTTTTGTGTGGCAAACTACTTGGTCATATTGTATCTGCACAAGGTATCCGAGTAGATCCAGATAAGATTTCGGCAATTTTAGAAGCCCCGGTACCCGCCACTCCAAAAGAAGTAATGCGTTTTATGGGTCAAGTACGGTGGCATGGCAGACACTTACAGTGGCTTGCTCATCTGGCTGTACCACTGAAGAGGCTAATCACAAAAACTCCCCGACAGTTCGAATGGACTCAAGAATGCCAAACTACATTTGATCGACTCAAGTATTTATTGATGCAGGCCCCAATCTTACAACCACCGAACTGGGACAATCTGTTCCATGTTTTTGTCGACGCCTCAGATATTGCGAGGGCAGTATTCTGATGCAGCAAACACATAAGTGGTTTCGCCCCGTTTATTATGCCAGCAGAAGGCTTGCACCTGCAGAGAAGAACTATTCTACCACCGAAAGAGAATGTCTAGGATTAATTTACTCCATCAAAAAGTTCAGACATTATCTACTAGGCCGGAAATTCACCTTCCATGTGGATCATGCTGCCCTCGTCTATCTAGTAAGACAGCAGCATTTAGGTGGACGATTAGCATGATGGGTGCTACTCTTGCAGGAATTCGACTATGAAGTCATCCACCGACCCGGAAATGCACATGCCTTAGCAGATTTCTTATCTCGCTTAGATTCCGGTGAAGCTCCGATAGGCATAGATGACATGACTCCAGCGATCTATAGTTCTGAACCACTGCCCGATGAGACTGCCGAATCACAAGCACCACCTACATATTATGATCAGATTCTAACTTTTCTCACCGAAGGATGCTTTCCATCCCAGACAGCCAAGGCAGTCCGAAGGAAAATTGCAGTCTTTAGCCGCCGATTCCGGTTAGTTGCTGGAGAACTATATTATGTAGATCACACCGGAATCCTACTTTGCTGTGTTCCTCCGCATGAAATTAACTCAGTCATCACGATGGCTCACTCGACCCCTACTGGTGGTCACTTTGCCACAGATTTGACTCACGGGAAAATTCTGCAAGGAGGTCTCTGGTGGCCAACGATATATAGAGATGTGGCTCAATTTGTCAAACACTGCGATAATTGTCAAAGGTCTAGACAACCGCTGCAATGACACTTCTTTCCCTTGCAGCCAGTCATGCCATTAGAACCATTTCAGAAATGGGGATTAGATTTTATCGGTCCGATCACACCTCCAGCAGTCTTCAGTAACAACAGATACATACTAACCTGTACAGACTACGCAACGAGATGGGTAGAAGCTTGGTCTTTACGGTCTGCTACAGCGGTTGCAGTAGCAAAATGTCATGTCTTTCCACGTTTTGGCTTACCACTGGAAATTGTCTCAGATCAAGGCACTCATTTTGTAAACAATTTAATGAAGGCACTTACACATTCGTTCCAGGTCACACATAAATTTAGTTCTCCTTATTATCCTCGTTCCAATGGTTTGGCCAAAAGTACAAACAAATCTCTGTTGAATATCCTCCGGAAACTGATCATGGAAGCACCGGAAAGATGGGATCAACTACTACCTGCAGTATTATGGGCATACCGAACTACCTATAAGGTAACAACAGGATTGACACCTTTCAAACTAGCTTATGGCTTAGAAGCAATAGCACCCATGGAAGTAGTCATCCCAAGTCTGCGTGTAGCAATCACTCAGAAGATGCTACCGGAAGATTCGCTGACAGCACGAATGGACGCACTCAGAGAACTTGATGAGCACCGATGGCTCAGCTTTTTAACCATGCGTGAAGTACAACTAAGGCAAGCCAAGACACACGATCGATATTTGAAGACTCCAATCTTTTCGGTAGGTCAGCTTGTACTCTTCTATAACGCAAAGTCGGATAGAGTAGCAGGAAAGTTCAAACTACGATGGTTCGGCCCTTTCAAGATCTCAGAACAAATCGGTCCGGCAACTTTTCGGTTGATTACATTGACCGGAAATCCACTTCCAAAAGTAATCAATGGGTCGAAGTTGCGGCCGTATCATCACGCTACTAGTCCGCATTAAATTATTCGGCGGTGGGCCGCGTTTTGTGTAATCTTTTTCTTTTTTCTTTCTCCCTTTTTATAAATAGCCGTGTTTTGTAAAATCTTTATGTTACCAGCCGCCCCCTTACCAGTCACTCAAGCACGCATGCCAGCATGCAAACAGTATCATTCCCGCACGGCACAATGATACCCACCCCCTTTCCCTCCCCACCATGTTGTTCCTACTTAACCCTTGCGGCAACACCAAAAATCGCTACTGTGTTGTGTGTTAGTGTTCTGTGTGACCTCTTGCGTTCTGTATTCGTGTTCATCGTCTGTATCAGCAAACGCCATGGAAGCGATAGCCAATTATGCTGCCTTCCACGATGGTATCCCTATCGAGGTAGGTGAATGCGTTGCAGAGGGTTGGCCAACTTCGCTGAGTTGCCTTGGCACTCAATGGAAGCCCATCCCTTCTTCGTGCAAATCATCCCTGCCATTGCCCAGTCCCCCGCCACCGAATGCCAATGGGTCTTCCCCTCGCTACCTTCGCGAACCGTCATCACCTTCCAAGCATTCTCTGAAGCCTTCTGCCTTTCCCCGCAAGGCCGAGAAAATGGCCCTAGTATCCCCCTCGCCCGCATGACCGAACTGTTCCCCCGATCTTCATCCAACGAATACGCCATTCTCTGCCGCCCCGAACCCGAAAGATCTGCTCTACAATTTCTAGTCGCCATCCTCAACCTTCATAAACGAACCTATGGTATCTCCCGCCCCTTCTATTCCGCCTTAGATTTAGCTACCCGAGAACCCGTGAACTTCCCCTCGTACTTTTTCCATAGAATTCATAAAGAGTGTGTAGCTATAGTGAAGCAAGTCAAAAAGGGAACCACCCCGTGCTCTCGCCTTCCCCATATCATATCATTCCTCTTCCCAGCCATCCTTGCCGCACAACCACCACCCCAAGGACCGGTTCTAAGGCATGAAGAATCAATACAACCACTCGAAGACGATGAAGAAGAAGACGAAGAAATAAACCAGTCATTCCGCCGCAAAAGAATCAGAATCAGCTCATCAGAAAGTGAGGCACAAGGTTCTGCCAGAAAAGACAAAGATGTTGAAGACGCGGAGCAAGAGACCTTCCATGATACAGCCACCTCAATGCACAATGAATCATCGGTAGACCAACAAGACCAATAGAATCGAACTGAAACAAAAACGGTTTCAACCGAAGAAGACTCAGAGCAATAGAAAGACGAGCAGCAATCCGCTAGGGATGCACTAAACACACTTCTGAAGGCCGTCGAATCCACAACCGACAACAATGCAGATGAACAAGAACCAAGCAATCAGGTAACAAACACTGACTCTGCCATTCCCAGACCTCCACCAGTCAACCCCATTCCCACACCGGATTCGGAATCCTCTTCATCCTCCCTCAATTATTCACCCCCGACATCCCCCCAAATCCACACCCAAACCTCTGCGCAACCACAACACCCACTTCTCCTTCCCTCCGTTCTGGTCTTCTCCGAGCTTGCTGCCATGGGACAAATGCTTATTTCCCTTTCTCAGCAACTTCCAGTGCAGCTTAGCGATGTCACAAATACGATTCGTCAAGACCTGCAGCACAAGGTCGACCTACTGGAAGCCGACATCATCCCTCTCCAAG
The DNA here is from genome assembly GCA_020310875.1 of Ceratopteris richardii. Taxonomy (NCBI): domain Eukaryota; kingdom Viridiplantae; phylum Streptophyta; class Polypodiopsida; order Polypodiales; family Pteridaceae; genus Ceratopteris; species Ceratopteris richardii. Next base: position 137,685,495 of record CM035410.1, on the reverse strand, counting down.
AAGAAATCGATGCCGTAAAAGCAGAGAATCATCAATTACAGACGCAATTAGCAGATCTCCAAGGCCAAGTTTCGGCACAACAGGCATTGATACAGCAACGGAATGATGCATTGGAGCAACTTGCTGCCAAAGACCAACTATTGAACGCAGCCCAAGAAGAAATCAGGGAACTGAAGATCGCGCTACAGGAAAAGGAAGATATCAGCACATCACTCGAAGAATTGGTAGAAGAAACGAAAGCACAATTGCAGGAGTTAATCCAGAAGAATCAGGAACAGCAGCGAGAAGCAAACAAGTTGAAGACGAGCTACGAAGAGCCCAGGAATGCTTGGATGAGGCGAACAATATGCTGAGATACCAATTAACTAGGGAAGCCAAATACCAAAAGGATCTAGCAAATGCTCGCAGAGAACGAGATGCATACTACAAAACTATCGAATTTCAGAACCAGACAACTCGAGCGACTAGATAACCAGTTGCGAAATCAGAAGGATCGAGTCACTGATATGTAGAAGAAAGTCACCGAAATAAAGACATCCCGAGACGCTGCATTATCCAATGAGTTTTATTTACAAGAGGCCTTCTTACAGACCCAGGCCGAAATTCTGTTAACCCAAGCCATAGCTCTTAGCTCCGTTAGAACGGACGCTCAGTTATTAGAACCGACTACTCTAGTTCAGATGATAGAAACCATTAAAAAGAAAATTACCCGAACGTTTAGGCTCGCCCGAAGCATGTATTTAGAAGGTCTCATAGCAGAACCATAGGAACCTGCGGGTTCGAGTCCACCGTGCGTGCCAGTGTTAGACGGCCGCCGAAAAAGGAAAAATGTTCTATGACAGACGTCTTAAATGTAAAATAACCTTTTTGAAATGCGCGTGTAACTAAAGATTCGCGCACCCTTGTAACAAATCTTCTATATAAGGCAATGAGAAAAGAGTGGTAGAGAGCCCGTTTTGGGGAATTGTGAGCATACTGTTTGAATTTGTGTATGATGTGTCGATGAGAAGATTGAGCTCTGTTCTGTTCTGTTCGGATCTGTCTATTCGACTATTCTCCCTGTAGTGCAGAGTTACGACTCGGTAGTATTGTGTTGTGAATCTGTTTGGTGATAGTTATATGCGGTTCTAGATTTTATCATGGAATAAGTGTTGTTTATTAGTCTTCTATTGAACAAGGGACTGTGTAAGGCCGAAGCGAACTATTTGCATGTTAGCATTTCTTGTTAAGTAACCAGGTTCGATACAATAGTCTGCGTTCATTGTTGATTCCGATCATAGGAAGGACTCGTATCAGTAATGGTCTGAACGCGAGTGGAAACAATGATAAGTTTGTGACGAGTCGACTGTTGGTAGGAACTTGTTGCTTGAGTTTGGCATACGGTAAGTTTGCATACCTTTGAGTATAGCTGTCTGTTGTGTTATTGTTCGGTATACCTATCTGTCACGAAGAAGTGCATATTGAGTGGCATTCGGTTAATGAAGTTGAGTATTCTATTAGTTATAAGTCAAAACCGGACTACTGCTCTGTTGCTATAGCAGGTCCAGTCCGGAAGTTCTAAGTCCCAGTACGCCGAACAGTTATCAGTGTTCAGAGTCAAGTACTGAGCTAAGACGCGATAGAGCATTTATGATTGTGTAAGAAGTTGGGAAAATAGTACAGGGCCTCTATCTAACAGACCCCTACCACTCCCAAGAACCCACGTGGCTAAGAGGTAGCTTAATATTAGTTATCTCGGTATTGCCAATTGATTTACCTGAACATGGAAGAGTAAAGATTGAAGGGTTCGGGAACGTCCGACTTTTGAAAGTGTTTTGAGTATGAAGTCAGAAGTTTAACGACTAACAGCATGAAAGTCAAATTGGCGTATGAATTGGAAGAGGAGTTTCCAAGTCTCACCAAGGAGGAGCCAAGATAAATTGAAGACATCAAATCAGATGATGAGGACACCATCAACTTAGAAGAATTCAAAGCATGGAAATCAAAAGGCAAGGCTAAGATGAAGAGGTTGAAAGACATACTTGAATCATCCAACCAAGCTCTAAGGAGATCACAAAGAGAAAGTAAGAAGCCAATCACATATGGGTATGACACTTCATTAGTTACTAAGCTAAAGATTTATCACTTGAGGAACCTTCTTCATATGAAGAAGCAAGTACCAAGGCAGAATGGAAGGAGGCTATGGATGAAGAAATAAAAGCACTCCAAGAGAATGATACTTGGGAACTAGTACCCAAGAAGGCATCAATGAAGGTAATTGGCTTTAGTGGTAAACTCAATCCACAATTGATTCTTCCTAGCTCTTGTGTTGGAAGAAAAATATGAAGTCAATGTGTCCCAAGCCTCTTGGGATGTTTTACAATTCCTAATATGTGGAAGAAGGAACTCAGAGATAGAGTTAAGTAGATATGACCTTGCTAATGCATCTTTGGCACACCATGAGTTGAGTCTTTCAAGCTCCTCTCTTGTAGGTTGTCCTTTGCTTTTGAAAAGGGGCATCTCCTCATCTCTTGATATGTATCCATAGAGACTCCTTCCTTGTAAGTATGTCTTCATCCTCAAGGACCATGCTTGGTGGTTGTTCCTATCCAATTTATCAATAAAAGAAGGGCAACCATCTCCCATTTTACCTCAAGTTTCTCTGATACCATTGTTGGGAAAGATGGATGGACACCTCAAGAAATGAGTTGGTACTGCTAATCCCTGCTTTGTACCTTTCCTCTTTCACTTCATAGTTGTGATGTAGGCCCCTTTAGCTTCCCAATGACAACAAATAAGTGCCTATGTACTTTGGAGATGATGCTTCAAAGAATTAGATCAAAAGAGATAACTTTGCATCTAGCTAGTAACCAAAAAACTTGCTATTTTGGTCTTGACACCTGCTGAATGTTTTGCTAAGTACTGAGAGTACAATAGCCATTAGAAAAATTCCTTCTGAGGGTAACTAATTAGCTTAGAGAGCTAATGTTTCCAAGTTGAATCACTTAAAATGATTGACTATATATATAGCAATCAATTTAACAACTAAAGCCTTACCCCCAACTTTTTAGGAGATGTGCAGAGAATGACCATTGACCACTTCGAGGTGCTTTTCTCCCAATTGGCTAAATAAAACTTTTCAAACTTTGACTGCTTGTGGTAGACTTTGAGCTTGTTCCAACAAGCTATAGATTATTGAAAGTGATGGAGAGATCAGTGAGATATGAACATGACAAATACAGTGTTTTGAGTGACAATGGAAGAGAAATCAACGGAGATACTTCATGATGTGTATGTATTATGGAACATGATTTTGCAAAATCATTGGCAAAGAAATGATGCCAATTGATAGTGAGGTGAGTGAGCAATGAAGCGTGCTACTCAACCTCTACTAATGATCAATGAATGGCTCTCAAAGGGAGTGTATTTGGTCACGAGCTTTCCAAGTACATTTATAGAGAGATTCTTCAAATTTGAATTTGAAATTCAAATGATTTTCCACCTAAAAGTTCTTCCTCTAAATGAGGAGATATTCTCTCATGAGAATTTGTACTTTATTTGCTCTCCTAACTCCACGATTTTAGTGGCTTTACAAGATTCCTCTAAGTGAAATGACTTCTACAAAAGTTAATGGTAAAAACCATAAGCAATGGTTCATGTGGTTCTTGAAAGAGTTGCACATAACTTCTTCAATGTCTAGCCAAGTGTGAAGGCTTGGCATTTGCACCAACACTTCCATTGATGCACTCATAGCTTAAAAGGGACCTTGTGACCCTTGATTGTCTTGCTTAGCACTCCTCTACACACACCTAAGTTACACTTCTTTCACACCTTTCACTTGCTTCTCTATGTCACACACTCCCTCTGTATGTCCCTTGCTCTCTCTCGTTTAGTGTAGACTATGCCCAGCTTGCTTAGTCTAACCAAGAATAATGCATGCCTTGAGTTGAGTGTTGGTTCATGTACATACGCTCCTAACTGATAGAGTATCTTGGTGCTCACTTTGATGTCCCAAGATTGTCTCCAAATGTGCACAACCTATGAATCTCGGTTTTATCATGTAGTGACTTTAGGACTAAAAAAAATTTTAAATGGGTGGTCAAACTTTCACTTTTGCGTATGCTTCCTCTTCACATGATTTCACATTTTTCCCTTCAATTCTTCAATCGTGTACCTAAGGAAGGGTTCACCTGAACCTTCCAAACACTTTTAAAACCCTTTGAACCTTAGAGAAATTATAGAAAGACAATCTACAACCTGCACCCAACTTTCTGAAAAACATAACCTTTGTGAACAATTAATTGTGTACTACCTATGCACTTTGACAACTGAACTTTGAAACCTTTGAATTTGACCATGTTGGCTCTTGACCACTTTGACTTTGACTATTTTGACTTTAACCATGTCGACTTTGACCAATATGACTTTGATGGGCTCAATAGTTGCCCACCACTTAATGGGCTCTGTGTCCTAGAGAGCTAACAACCAACTTTTGTGTAGAGATGCCACCATGATTCATGTTCTGCAAGATCTTCAAAAGGACACTTCAGTAGCTACCAAGTCAACTAGGAGCAAGAAAGAACAAACACCAGAGAAGGACCAAAAGTGGAAATGTGCAGTGCAGAGCTGATGATGGAGAATGGGGGGTAGGAAGGATAGGTTATGGAGGGTTGAAGGGCTGAGAAAGAGAGGGAAATGAGGTTAAGGGCGGGGTGGGGAAGAAGGATAAGAAGAGAGGAAGGGAGGAGGAATAAGAGCTCTAGAGAGGGCCAAAAGGATAAAACATGAAAGCTACAAGGGGTGCGTAGGGAAAAATGTGAAAGATATGGTAAAATAACTTGAGAATAGACCATGTGGACAATGTGCATAAACATGTTGGTTTGAACCAAAAAGAGAATTAAAGGCTAGATTTCGGCAAAACTAATTCAAAACTTGAGTCCACCAGGTTCAAGAAACATGAAAATGACCCCAAATTTCAAATAAATGGCCATCCGAGGCACAATCTAGAGCCAAAAGTATGTTTCTAAGAAAAATAAAAAATATATTCAACCACCATAGAATAAATTTTATTCTATGGTGGGGGCGGAGGGGGGGAGCACGCTGAGGTTGGGAGGGGGGGAGGAGGGGAAGGGGGGGAGAGCGCACCCGGGTTTGGGGGGGTGCCGGGGTTGGGGGGGAGGGGGGAGAGAGGGGAGAAAGAGAGATTAGAGAGAGGAGGAAGAGGCTAGAGAGAGGATAGAGAGAGATTGGAGAGAGAGGAGGAAGAGGCTAGAGAGAGGATAGAGAGAGATTGGAGAGAGAGTAGAGAGCTTTTTTTGAAATAGACCAAAGAAAAAGAAAATCAACCATGGAGGGCATTTTTTGGGAAAATACCAAAAAAATAGATAAAAAATACAAATAAAATCCAAAAAAATAAAACAATTCTCAAAGAATTCTATAAATTTCTAGGCCACTTATCCCACTCAAAACCATACAGAGCTTCCTTTTTTCCTCCATTTTATCAAGAAAATGACATTTGAAAAAAGATGAAACATTCTAGAAAAAATTCTTTTAATCCAACAATTCTCCTTCTTTTCCCTCTTGCTTTACCCACATTGTGTCCTTACCTGAGTCATGCAATACATTGGCATGCCTTAACCAAGGTCTCCCAATTAATAGGGGAAACTTCCTTCTACTTGTGGTAGCCTTAAGACAACAAAATCCAAGTTAAAGATGGTACCTTGTATCTTGATTGGGACTCCAAGGACCACTTCCGTATGCCTTACTATGCTTTGGTCCGCCAATGTTACAGTGAAGTTGGTAGGTCTTGAAGGTTGTAGTCCAATCTTTTCATGGTATGTTCAGGCATCAAGTTAATGCCAGAACCACCATCCACAATAACTCCTTGAAACTCATGTCTTCTGATAGTGACATTAGATAGTGCTTCTCCAAAGTATAAAGCATGAATTTTTGCACAGGGTTTTAATGAAGAACATGGTGTTGATTTCGAGGAAATCTTCTCTCTAATGGTCAAGATGACTACTCTGTGCATGTTGCTTGGATTTGTTGCAATGGAGGACTTAGAGCTAGTCCAAATGGATGTGAAAATTGCCTCCTTGCATGTAGATCTTACAGATGAGATCTATATGGAACAACGAGAGGTTTATGTAGTTCCTTGCTAGCAAAGTCTAGTTTGTAAGCTTAAGAAGAGCCTATATGGACTAAAATAGCCCCCTAGACAATGATACCAAAATTTTGATGCTTTTATGAAATATCAAGGCTATTCCCGAAGCAATGAGGATCATCGTCTCTACACAAAGAGATGCTCAGATGGTAGTTTGATATGCTCGATACTTTATGTCAATGATATGTTGATTGCTACGAAGTCCTCTTATGACTTGTTGATTCTCAAAATGTAGTTGAGTCAGACATTTCATATGAAGGACTTGGGGGATGCCAAACATATTCTTGGCATGCGCATTACTCATGATAGGAGTAAAACATGCATATACTTGTCTCAAAGTGAGTACATATCCAAGGTACTTCACAAGTTCAATATGCAGGGTCAAAAGGCATTGAGTACACCTTTACCCGCATATGTGAAATTGAGCAAGGATGATTGCCCCAAATCAGATCAAGGAAAGGAACTCATGACCAAAATTCCCTATTAGTCGGTTATTGGTAGTCTCATGTATGCTATGGTATCTACGAGACCAAACATTGCATTTGGAATGGGAGTTGTGAGCAGATATATGCCTAATCCTGGCAAGAAACATAAGGAACGATTTTCAAGATGATTTAGAGATATTTGAGTGGCATTAAGGACAAGTGTATATGCTTAGGTAGAGGGAAAGCATCCATTAATGGTTACATAGATTCTGACTATGCTCGTTGTGTAGACAATCATAAGTCTATATCAGAATACATTTTTCATTTTGTTGGAGGTGCTATCTCTTGGAGATCTCATCTTCAAGAATGTATAGTTGTTTCCACCACAGAAGCAGAGTATGTTGGAGTAAGTGAGGCATGTAAGGAAGCATTGTGGCTTTCTCATCTTGCTTGTGGTATGGGTTTACCTCAACATGTACCTCGTTTGCTTAGTGATAGTTACAGTGTCATTGCTTTCGCTAAGAATGCGATCTATCATGCAAAGACCAAGCACATTGAGGTGAGATATCACTTCATTAGATATTTCTTAGCCACTAAGCGCATTATTCTTGAGAAGGTTCACACTCAAGATAATGTTGTAGATGCTTTGACTAAAGCTCTACCATAGGATAGGTTTCGAGACTATTGTTACTTGATGGGGGTTACTTGATTCATGATCTTACACATTCACTTGTATATTGTGTAACATGCCCATTAGGTGGGAGGTATGCTTTTTATACTTACACTAGGGTATTGTTTATCATTCTTTTTTTCTCCCATATTTACTTTGGCCATATTGGCCTTTAGTGGGAGATTGTTACCGTTAGTGTCTATGTGAAAGGCCAAATGGCCACCAAACACTTCTTTGTATATGTTCTTTAATAAAACATATAGTGGCTTGGTCAGCTACAGACTATAAGTTTGACTGCATTTGTAAACCTCAGAAGTCTGTGTTTCATGCTTCCTGTGTATTGTGTTTTTTTATGTATTCTGTAGCCTCTATGCAGAGTATCGTGCGTGCCACCTGGAGCTTGATTTTCTACTCCAAGTATATCATCATGGAGCTCTCGAGAAAGGAGATTGCAATCTGGTGCATTGCCATCAAAATACTTTAGAGCACGTACCATTTTTCATAATAGCATCATATTCTGATTGCATAGCAGCCATGTAACTTTCTGAATTTTGTGCTTCATTAAACAAAACAGGCTCATTCTCATCAAAATACTAGAGGCCATCGTAGCATAGCAGTCTAATGCAAAAGAAGCGCTATAGAGTTGCATCTAATTTGCTATCTTGCAAAGTTTGCACTAGCCATTTAGGCATAGTTTTTGCCTCCTCTATATTACTTCTCTCATAAATAAGTGCATCATGTGAATCTCCATAAAAAAAGGAATGATCTCCATCATCATGTGAAACTTGTAAAGGCTAAGAAATTGCCTCATTTGGACAAGCATTAGACTTTCTACTTGTAAAAAGAGTCACCAAAGTATCATACACATATTTGGAGCTAACTGATGTCTCCTTAGTACATGAAAGTAATGGCCGAATAGCATCTTCGACAAAAACAACATCATGGCTAACCAAAATGTGTTTAGTCTATGGATGATACAAACAATAGCCTTTGCTTTCAGAACTCTAAAAGTGCTACCCCAAATAGTGATTCAAATGCAAGTGAAGAAGAGTATGAAGAGGTGATTATACCAAAGGTAAAGTTGAACCAGTGGAAGAAGCAATATTCAAAAGGGAATGAAAGGAGGTCTTCAAGAGCAAGGTATCCAATTCAAAGGCAGAGCTATGATAGTTTTGTTTCAAAGCATTTTGCATAAAGGTGAACCAGTTGAAGAAGAAATATTCAAAAGGAAATGAAAGGAGGTCTACAAGAGCAAGGTATCCAATTCAAAGGCTGAGCTATGATAGTTTTATTGCAAAGCATTTTGCATATATGACATAGGTGGTCAAACATAAAGAAGTGGATGCATATGAAGAATCAAGTACACAAAAAGAATGGCAGCAAGCTATTCAAGAAGAGATAAAAGCTCTCAAGGACAATCACACATGGGAGCTAGTTCCAAAGGCTGAAGGTATGAAGATTCTTCCAAATAAATGGATGTTTAAAATAAAGAGAAATGCTGATGGTTCTCTAGCTAGGCATAAAGCTAGACTATTAGCAAAAGGTTTCAAGCAAACTCATGGCATTGACTATGAAGAGACTTTCATCCTAGTTGCAAAGATGGGAACAATTAGAACCTTGATTGCAGTGAGTGCAGAAAGGACATGGCCATTGTACCAACTTGACATAGAAAATGCTTTTCTCAATGGCGAACTTCAAGAAGAGGTGTACATGAGTCAGCCAATTAGATTTGAAGATAAAAAGCATCCAAATTTTGCTTGCAGATTGAAGAAAGTTGTTGGGGTTAGACGTCTGCAGAAGCTCATGAACAACACAAGGAAGAAGAAGAAGCTTGGAGCTAAACATACAATACTGAATGTATTACCACTAGAATGTACAAAGATAAGTAGCCCATTAGGGTAATAGGCGTATATACAAGCCAAGGGAAAAAACCTCCTAAAGAGAGAAAAAAGTGCCCCGACGGTCCTAGTGTGTTCACACATATCACTACCTAAATATATCAACAAATCCCCCCTGGGAGTGATGCGGTGAACAAGGACCTGGCACTCATGTATAAGGAAGTGCTAAGCTATGTGGAAATCACTCCACAAAAGGAAGTAAGCCCAAAGCTTTGCAGAAAGCTTCAAACTTCTCCCTAGGCAGAGCCTTCATGAAAAGGTCTGCATGTTCTCTTTCGTGGGCACATATGCCAAGCTGATCTCCCCAACAAAGAACCTCTCCCTGACATAATGATAATGCACCTCAATGTGGTTAGTGCGAGCATCGAACACAAGGTTCCTCACAACTGCCAATGCGCTCTGACTGTCAGTGAAGATGGTGGTGGTAGAAGACTGAACAACACCCAAATCAGCCATAAGGCATCTGAGCCACACACACTCAACAGTTAATGTGAAAGCTGCCCTATACTCATCCTCACAATTGGAAGTGGCCACAATAGGCTGCTTCTTGCTCAACCAAGATATACATGAGCTACCAAGCATGAAGCAAAAGACACGAGTGGACACACGAGTATCATAGAAACCAGCCCAACCAGAGTTAGAAAAAGCATGAAAATCTGGCGGTAGTGATCCCCCCTTGGGAAAAAACAACCCAAGTACCGAGTACCACTCAAGTAGCGAAAGATGCGCTTAACCGCCTACCAATGCTTGACTCCTAAGCAATGCATAAACCTGCTCATCTGTGAGACAGCAAACTGAATATCTGGCCGAGTAATGCATAAGTAAATCAAGCATCCAACAACCTGATAAAGAACAACATCAAATGCATCTCTAGCATCATGAAGACTCAATCCTAAACCTATCTCCATAGGGGTGGCAATAGGTTTACAGTCTTCAAGGCCAAAACACTGAAATAATGTATCAATATATTTCGTTTGACACAAAGCCATTCCCCCATCAACGTGCATAAACTGAATGCCCAGATAATGATGCAAATGACCCAAATCAGACATCTCAAATGGGGCATGTAAATTAGCCTTGAAATCAGTTTATGCTTCTTATGAGGACCAGTGAGCAACATGTCATCAACGTACACCACAATGATTAGAAGTACATCATTAGCACGCTTGACATATAAGGTGCTTTTAGTTGGACTGTTCTCAAAACCATGTGCAATCAGATAGGCATGTATCTTTTCATACCAAGCACATGGTGATTGCTTTAAACCATATAATGCCTTCTTTAACCTGCACACCTCGTTTTCATGCCCTTTTTGCACAAAGCCATGAGGCTGAAAAACATACACTTCTTCATGCAAGTCACCATTCAGAAATGTTGTTTTAATGTCCAACTGATGTACATTCCAACCATGATGAGCTGCAAGTGCACAGATGCTACAAACAGTAGTCATTCCGCATGTAGGAGCAAAGGTTTCATAAAAATCAATGCCTCTTTCCTGTGCATAACCCTTTGCAACAAGCCTAGCGTTATACCTGTCAACTGTACCATCAGGTTTATGCTTCGGCTTGTATAACCACTTAGTGCCAATGGCCTTCTTGCCATGAGGCAAATCACATAAAGACCAAGTACCATTCTTCATTAAAGCATCACATTCAGACTGCATAGCAGCCATCCAATTTTATGCTTCATCAAATGAAACAGGCTCAATCTCATCACAGAGACTAGATGCGGCCATAGCATAGCAATCTGATGCAAAAGAGGCACTATGAGAGCCTGATCAAATACAATATCACAGAGGTGCATCTAATTTGTTATCACCCAAAGTGTGCACCAACCATTTTGGCATAGTTTTTGCCTCTTCAATATCAGCTCTCTCATCAACAAGTGCATCATGTAAATCTGCATAATAAATGGGATGATGTGCATCATCACATGAAACCGGCAAAGGTTGAGAAGTTGCCTCATTAGGACTAGCACTAGACTGTCCACCTATAAAAAGATGCAGCAAAGTATCATACATGTCTTTGGAGCTAACAGACGTCTCCTTAGTACATGAAAGCAATGTCTGAATAGCATCTTCCACAAAAACATCATGGCTAACCAGAATGCCTTTAGTATGTGGATGATACAGACGATAGCCTTTACTTTTAGAACTCTACCCAACAAAAATTCATTTTCTTTCTTTATCATCCAATTTTTTGTGATGTTGTTTAGGCACTAATGCATATGCCAAACAACCAAAAACACGCAGATGAGCAACAGATAGTTTGTGATCATGCCAAGCCTCATATGGAGTGATAGACTACAACGCTTTAGTGGGACACCTAGTAAGTACATATGCTGCACACATGATAGCCTCAAGCCAAAAACTATGTGGTAAAGCCTGACTCTTGACCATACATCTCGCCATCTCCATGAGTGAAATGTTCTTCCGTTCAGCAACTCCATTCTGTTGAGGTGTATACGACACTGTACACGGGTGTTATATCTCACGTTCAGCCAGAAATGCATTAAAACCAGAAGACGTATATTCCCCCCCTCGATCAGAACGGAGGGTGCCCATTTTACATGCTGATAGATTTTCAGCCAAAACCAAAACTGTTTGAAGCACATGAACACTTTGGACTTTTCCTTCAATGGATATACCCATGCATGCCTAGAAAAATCATCGATGAAAGTCACAAAGTAAAGATAATTTCCAAAAGAAGGTGGCTGCATAGGACAACAGACATGACTATGTACAAGCTGTAATTTTTTAGTATCCCGAACTGAACCATCTTTTGGAAAGGAGGAACGTTGAATTTTGCCCAAAATACAACCTTCACAAACATGTTTACTAGGTGCCTCAAGTTTGGGCAAAGATGACACCATTTCAGATTTCTGCAAGCATAACAAACTAGCAAAATTCAGATGACCAAAGCGTGCATGCCAAAGCTCTGCATCTGACGTAGCTTGAGAATCATGTACTACACATGCCAAATCATTTACAGATCTTTCATAGTCTATCAGCTTATACAACCCATGACATAAAATGCCAGAAGCAATAATCACGTCGCCATTTGATAGATCATGAACTGTACATCTATCATCAACAAATTTTGACAACCAAGCCAATCTTGGCTACCGCAAAAAGTGAAAGAACTACCATCAAGAGTAGTCAAAATGATCTTACCAACTCCCATAACAGGATAAGAGGAGTTGTTGGCACATGTAACAGTATTCCCTATAGGGGCAGGCTCGAGTGAAGAGAAGAAACTGTGCTGTGAGGTAATATGTTTGGTTGCCCCACTGTCAAAGTACCAAACATCTGAGTCTACTGCAAACATACATTGCTCATGAGAAGATGAGTCAAAACTGCAAACAGTAGTAAAAACCCATTCTTCTTCCTGCACAAGATTAGCAGACTCTGTTTTTGGTGTAGAGGCCTCTGCAACAACCATTCCAGCCTCTTTCTCCTTTGCCTCTTCAGTAGCCAGTTTTGGATATTTCTTTATGATATGATCATTTCCTTTAACGTACTTGCAAAACATTTTTTGCTTTTTTTATTTCTTTTCATCTTTGTCTTCCCTCTTCAATTGTGTAGAATTAGTAGATTTTTGCTTACTACTTGAATAGCTCCATTTTCTTTAGCCCTTCTGACTAGCCAGGAAAGCTTGATCTGCAACATGCATAATGGACCTATTCTACCTGCACTGATCCTCTTGCAATAGAACAGAGACTAACTCCTCAAATGACAAGGCATTTGGATTGCCTTTCATCATCAACTGAAGAGTAGAAGCAAAACTCTGATATAAATCATGAAGACCATTCAGAAGCTCTACACAAGTGAGCTATCTAGTATAACCTCAGCAGAAATCAATTGTTCCTTCAAGTCTTTGATCTTTGTTAGAAAATTGTCCATAGAATCACCTTAATTCATGTGCTCACTCTCCAATTGTTTTTGGAGGTAAGCAACACGAGCCTCATTCCTAGCTTGGTACAATGTGATAAGTGTATCCCAAGCATCCTTAGCTATTCTACAAGAGCGAATGTGAGGAATAATGACACGTTTAACAGACAAAGCTATCAATGCATGTGCCTAGGCATCTCTGCCATCCCAACAAATTTGCTCTGTAGTAGGTGCAGCAGAAAGTGTAGAATGAACATGAATATGCAGAATATCATTATCTTCGACACCTTCTGCATCAGCTTTAGTACCTACAGTTGTAACAGTTGCATGTGTGATAGGACATTTTTCAACACCCTACATAATGTTCCACAATCCTTTTGCAACTAATACATGTCGCATCATATAAGCCCACAACGGGTAGTTGGTACCATCCAACTTATCCTCAACAGCCAACATATGAAATACATCACTGCGTTCAGCCATGGCCGGTGACTAAAAGACCTTGACACAGAAAATTGATTGTATCTCAAAAAGTTGAATAGAACTACCCAAACGAATTCTACTAAACCTCTCGAAAACTTCGAGATGCTTATACTAGCAAACCGAGACTAGTATCTACCTTTGGTAGAAAAAGACAAAATAGCATGCACAAGCGCTATGATAGGGCATTCGGATGTCGAAACGAGCTCAGATCGCGATTTTGGCACCACAGAGCGAAGATGTTTTGATCTAAAAAACATGTTGAGTATGCTCACCAAAATTCTTGCGATTCTGAGATTGCAACCGGAGAGTGTCGACGATGCCCTAGATGAAGCAGTGACCTGCTCTAATACCAATTGTTGGAGTTAGACATCTACGGAAGCATGTGAACAACACAAGGAAGAAGAAGAAGCTTGGAGCTCAACACACAATACTGAATGTATTACCACTAGAATGTACAAAGATAAGTAGCCCGTTAGGGCAATCGGCCTATATACAAGCTGGGGAAAAAACCTCTTAATGAGAGAAAAAAGTGCCTCGGTGGTCCTAGTGTGTTCACACACATCACTACCTAAATATATCAACAAAATATTTGTTGATATATTGTGCTTTACCTTGTAAACCCACTTGCGGCCTATGGATTTACCTTGTGCTTGTGCTTTACCTTGTAAACCCACTTGCGGCCTATGGATTTCTTTCCTTGCAGCAATGGAACCAGCTTCCATGTATCGTTTCCATAAAGTGCAGCTATCTCCTCATCCATAGCTTTCTCCCAATCTGCATTTCCAATTGCATCTTCAATACAAGAAGGTTCAACATTTTGTATTAGCTTGTTCATGTAGGCACAATGATGAGCCATATAAATGTCATACGTTAGTCATTGCACAGAATTCTGCATCCTCCGAGATCTTCTTGGTCTTGGGTCACTTCTCCTTGTATCATTTGCATGTACCTTTCTAACTCTTGGAGTCTTCACAGAGGGCAATACAAGTTCCTCATCAAGGCTCTTCTCTTAATTGCTTGAATGTCCATCAATGTCTTCAAAACCTATAGATGTTTTAATACCAGCATAAAGCTCTTCTTTACCTTTCTTTAATGTAGTTGATGAATTTGCTGGACTAAAATTTTCACCCAATCTTTCACTCGGATTTGAGTTGGAACTATTGCTTGGTGACGGATCTGCTCCACTCAAAACTTGAGATTCTACACTTGATGTTTCAGCATTTTCATTGTCATTAAGTTCAAGATCAAGTCCATCTTTGGCATCTGCATAGAAGCTTCACATTTCGTCAAACACCACATCTTTGCTTACCTTCACCTGTCATGGTGAATGGGTTATAACATTTATACCCCTTTTGCTCAAGGGAGTATCCAATGAAGATACACTTTTCTGCTTTTGGATCAAGCTTCATCCTCAGCTCATCTGGAACATGTACATATGCAATACAACCAAATAGTTTCATATGTGATAAGTTTGACTTTTTACCTCTAAAATTCTCTTCAAGTGTAACTTGATGTACAATAGTAGTTGGAGTTCTGTTCATGATGTATACAACAGTATGCACAGCTTTTGCCCAATAACAATGAGGCATATTCTTCTCATCCATCAAAGCTCTTGCTATTTCTACAATATGTCTATTTTTGTGTTCAGCAACACCATTCTGTTGTGGTGTGTACCTGCATGAAAACTAATGTCGAATTCCATGACTTTTAAGAAAGTTTTTGAACTCATTTGACATGTATTCACCTCCTCCATCAGACCTTAATATCTGAATATACTTTCCTGTCTGCCTTTCCACCATAGCCTTAAAATTCTAGAAGTGAGTGAACACCTCTCTCTTCTCTTTCATGAAATATACCCATACTTTTCGTGTATGGTTATCAATGCAAGTAACATAAAACCTACAACCACGCATAGATGTAGTCTTTGTAGGAACCCAAACATCTGTATGTACTATTTCTAGTACATTCTCACTAACATGCTTGTCATGCGAAAATGATGCTCTTGACTATTTACCAACTTGACATGCTGCAAATACATTTTGCATTTCTGCAACTTTGAAATTTGGTAGTTCATTGTCAATCTCCTTGGACTGCATCAATTTCAACCTCTGCAAATTTGGATGTCCAATTTGTTTGTGCCACCTCTCTATGTCTGCAATAACTCCTACGCCTTTTGCAAACATGGCTGCATTCATTTCAAGAATTTTCACATTTAAGGTGAACATCCTACCCACTTTGTTTACTTTTCCAATCAATCTTCCATCCTGTTTGTACTTTTCTACAAATAACCCACCAACATTGAACTTGTAATCCCTGATCAACCATTTGTCCAATAGAAACAAGATTCTTTGTTATATTTGGAACATGCAGCACATCAGCAAGATGTTTTACCTTCCCGTCCTCCATAGATAGTGCTATGTTTCCTGTATGCTTGATAGGGTGTGATTTGTCATCATCTATTTCAACATGTCTAAGAATTGGCAATTTTTGCAAACTATGAAACCATTCTGCATGACTTTTCATGTGATTTGAAGCACGTGAATCAACATAATAGACATTACAATTCGATTTCAAAACATCAGTAGACATCGCATTCATCATACAATGTTGAATCATGAACAATTTTTTAAAATCATCTGCACTTGTGGATGCATAGTTGTTTTGTTGTCTTCTATTATTTTGATTCTGCAACCCACAATCACGTTCAAAATGTCAAGTTTACCATAATTCCAACATCCTTTACTGTCATTACCCGAATCATTTCTTTGGAAATGTCTGCGACCTCTTTGGCTCCTCCTGCCTCGAAACTATCCTCTACCTCCTGCATGATTCTGATGTTGACCTTGGTCTTGGTTATTGTTTCCTCTTCCACTTTAGAAGCATCTACGTCTATCTCTTCCTCTACTAGAGTAGAATACCTGCTCAGATATAGATTTTCCTTGGGATTCTGAGTCCTCGCCAAGATTCTTTTCTTCAATAATCAACATGGATACGAGATCAGACAAAATTCAGAATATTTTCTAACATCTATATAGAAGTTCAGAACTGCTTATAGGTAGCTCCTAAAACACAAAGGCACACTTTCACCTTATCATCATCATCATCATCATCTACATTCATGCCAATTGATGCAAGTGACTCACATATGCTTTTGATTTTCAGGGTGTAGTTATCTACCGGCATGCCCTTTTTCTTTAGTGTATGCACCTTGTTCTTCAGCTTCAATTTCAGTGCCTTTGTATTGGTCTCATACAATGTGACCGAACTATTCCAAGCCTCTTCGGAAGTCTCAACATCCTATATGTGCCCAATCATGCTATCTTAATGTGTGCTAACAGATAGCCAATACATTACCTTTCGTGCTCCTTGATTCCATTCTTCATATGCTCTTAACTAGTCTGCAGTCCGATTCCTCTCTAGGAACTACAGAGTGTTTTCGTTCTCTCTTTGATGTACTTCCAGTAGGCTTTTCCCATTAGGAAATTTTTCATCCTGAATCTCCAAGCATGGAAGTTGTTCTTGTCTAGCTTATCGCTCATAAGCTAACTCATTCCATCTGCATTTGCCATTTTTGTAGCAATTCACAACACTGCAAAACACTACAAGCACTTCTGCTTGAACACTGTTGCACTCTAACATGACAGTTGGATCTCATAAAAATGTAGTTTTCGTGTATCAAAAGTACACGGAATCGGTTGAAATTATGGATCTGGAATATATGAGTGTTAGCAAACAAGTTGCAAGTAACAGTTTTGCAAATTGACTTGATTTTTCTATGGGCCCCACCTTGTGGGCTTGAAACACAGGTCGAGATGGCTCCAAAATAGAAATCTGACAAAAACAAGTGACCCTAAAGGGGTAACTCACGAAAATATTTTGAGCCCTTCTATCTTCACGCCAATTTTCATAGCAATCAGAGGTCATTTGTGAATTCGCTTTCTCCATGCCTTCTCCCATACTCTTCACCGTCGGCCTTCTCCACGAGCTCTCTATAGGAACATTGGCTCTGATACCATCTCACGAAGAAGGAGATAAGGAAGAGAGCTCACACACACACTCTCACACTCAAATAGGACCACACATATAGATTGAGTCAAGGAAGAATGATCTTCTTCTTCTTCTTCTATTACATAAAAGGAATGCACAAGAATAACCTAAAAACAACAATACAACAAGTGGAATATATAAAGAATAGTACATAAGGGAAAATCCTAATGTTCGTGAATGAGTGATCTGGCAAGAAACAAATGTGACATCACTCTCGGTAGATAAACCTAGTAAAGCTCAATGAATTATCCCTGACATATATCGATGGACCACTTTACATGTCAGAGAAATGAAAAACTAATATGTGTCATCCTCGATCATCACATGTTGAGCTTGATATCTCAAAATTCTGAACTAAAGAGGTTCAAGGATGAAATCAAGGTAGGATATGTTGAAGGTGCAAGCTCGCATGCAAGCTTGAGGGGGAGTGTTAAAAAATAAAGAAGCAAGGTCATATATATTTTGCAAAAAGGATTTTCTTCAAATAGAAGGAAAATGCAAAAATGAGAAATGAAAGCAGTTACTTTAGCAATTAGTGGAGGCCAAAAGAGAATCAATCCAAAAACTGAAATGAACAAGAAGAGTGGCTGCTCAAATTAGAAGTGGAGTTATGGAGAAGAGCTCACGAAGTCATCATGAGAGCTCGTGGTCACTTGGCGAGGCAAGGGAGGACACTCAAGGATAGAGGAAGAAGGTGCTGAAGTCCCCTTGTCGGTACTTCATTGGATTTCAGTCATTTCCTTTTCTATAATCTTTTTGTAAAATAGTTTTATCAAATTCCAGGCTCTACGAGTTATTAAATTTTTTGTGAAGACCAGTTTTTAGCCTAATTGAGTGGATAGGTAACCTGTTTTGAGGCAAAGAGTTTCCAAAACAAAACTACTACAAATTGAGTGTTTGATAGCTCATTTGAAAGCTATTAGTGTCTAGTTTGAGAAACACAACCTCAAGTTCATTATCTTCTTCAATTGATACCAATTTTCATTCTAAGGTTCAGCTATACGTAAAAGTATTAATCATGAGATGGTCTTCTACACTTTCTGCTGCACATAGGAGAGGAATTCTCCAACACAGAGGATATCCTTACTAGCCATCTCAAATGTAGGAAGAGTAGGAATATCTCTTTCCTTCCTATTTGGGAAAGAGATTACTTGAGTTTCTAAGGAGACCATCTTAGTCTTAATTTTTTCTATAAGCGAGGCCATGCTACCAATGATCATCTCTATCCTGAGGGTTTGTGAAGCATTACGATGACCACACAGAGAGGTGAGTCTCTCTTTTGCTCCCAACCATATGACTCTTTATATAGCTCTCTCCGAGGGATTGCCTACTATGACAAGTAGATACTAACCATCCAAGTGTGGACCATGTAACTATGTGTGCCAAGTGTCTTAGTTAACTCAAGTTAACTAAAATGGATGCTTATAGAAGGCTCTAAAGCTCTTGAGGCAAGACACTCTCCCACATCTCTCATAGGACTTGAGACCTCTTCCTTCTCATCCATATGACTTGACCAAGAGGCCAAGCACCTTTACTTATCTAGAGAGCATAAGCGCCTTTCATTAAGTCTACTATCGAGACTTCTTCCCTATACTTGAATGATCAGATGATGTTCGATCTCAGATACGGTTGAACGTGTGAGATCCTCATGTCATAAACTTCCTATATAATATTATTACCCCCTTGGAAAGCACTTTTGTCCTTGAAAATAGAGCTATATAAACACTCTAGGTGTCCCCTATGCATCATGTACAAATCATATATGAACATCTCTCTATGTTGTTTCCCCGTACCGTTCCCCTTAAATGCCTCATTAAAAGATCATGTCAAAGGTGGAAAACCACCTACCTGGTGCTTACTATCTCTCGTATACACCTAACTTCCAAACTATCACTCCCATGATGCCAATATCATCCAAATTGCCTTAATACATATGATATATCCTCTATGGAGTAACAATATGAAACACAAGTGCAAGTGCAAAGCTATATAAGCTTGACCATACCTCAATGAAGATAATAAAGCATGAGATCCTCTAAATATAAAACAAAGTCCCATAAGAAAAATGTCTCCAAACCCTTCTAGAGCGAAGATGATAGACTTACACTCATGTCTCTCAAGGTATTCCTATCCTTGAGTGTAGTCAGAAGTGATAGTTTTTACCTAAACCATTCTTGTGATCTATGCAAATCCATTATCCTAGCCTTCATAAAAGAATTCCTTAGAAGTAGAATGAATCCTTTATGTCTAACTAACTAAGAAATCCTTAGTTTGTCATCCATAAACATGAACTAATGCTCTATTGGAAGAGTATCAAATAGCACTAATGCAAACTCTAATTTTTTTCCTCTTCCTTTAGGTTTATCATATGAATGCAAAAATATTGCTTCTGTGATTCAGATAATCCCTAAGTACCCATCCTCCTACTTGATGCTCAATTATCATCCCCATGATGAAATACCAACTAAGAGTTTGGTAACCCAATAAGTTAGATCTATCCCTATCTCCTACAAAATCTAAAGAAAAGAGCCATTACTCTACTCCTAGTCTTACAAATCTCCATAGACCATCTGTAGAAGTAGACATAATCACGTCTTTCTAGAGTCTTCAGATGAGACTTAACCTAAACACTAATTACTTGATCTCCCAATTGTCTTTGATAGAAAATTGTCACTCTATCTAGACAATCTATAGAGCATAATACTCTCATCATGTCTTCTAAGAAGGATCTAAGGGAGGAATCTATTCCATTTTCCCTTTGCCTTAAAAAAAAAGATTTTCTTTGGCCCAAATCTCCATACAAGAGAACATGTAAGTTCTCAAATTGTTTTCCTTCCTAAGCAGTGGAGAATCAAACTTCCATATGAAGGAAAACTACTATGAGAATAGAGTCAATGAATTTCCAAATAGATCCAGTCCTCTATTCCTGAACTATATATTAAGAGATATCCATGAAAGATCTCTCTCGAGTCTAGTAGAAATCAAACTCTTTGGATGATGAGCCCTTTTCTTCTTGGCCATAGATGAAGAGTTGTCAAAGGGCACCGTCCCCTATGAGAGGTTCTAATCTCCAATCCATGGAAGCAATATTCCACCGAACAAATCATAAACCTAGTTTTCTTCATAGAGACGGAACTCTCAAATATCATATCTCGTGGATTCTCATGGATCCCATATGGTAAAACTAGACTAGCTTGGTTTAGATGATTCTAAGATCATCAACCGACCAAGTGGAGCTAGTTCTTAAGTATCAATGTAGGTACTTACTACATTTCCATACTATATGGCATCCTATCTAACTTCTTCTCTGAGTAGAATCCATTGCTCATAAGTGAGCTAAGGTCAATAATAAGACCTAAGTGAGTCGTGTGAACATACGCCAATGCTCCTTGTGAAACCTATAAACCTATATGTATATATATATATATATATATATATCATAATACACACATGTGACACATCATGACATGTGAGTGTGTCTACGGATTCTAAGTTCTATATGACGCTTTTATAAGTTCATTCGACGTCATATGACACCAGTAGAACACATACGGGTGTCCCTATAATGTCCAATGTGATTGTGAGGGTGTCATAGGACTCCCTAGAACGCCCATTTGAACTTCAAACTTAACTATTGTCCGCGTTTCTGAACGGATGTGTAATTGCTAATGTAAAGCTGCAAATTTTACCGGTAACACAATAATATCTACCCAAACCAAAAGAATGAAAAAAATATAGTGTTGAAACTTGGGCCGGTGGCACGGTAAAAATAGCTCTTATTAGGTACAATCGCCGTTGGATCCATTTTGTTTTTTTTTTCTCTCTCAAAAACTTGAGAGGATCTAAATTGGACCCCAGCAGCGTGCACACATCTCTGGGCACATCATAGAACAAGGCAATGGCGTTCGTGAAGATCACAGACAGGCATGTCGTGAGACCAGCGCGCCCGTCTCCCCGGAGAGCATTGTTTCTTTCCGCCATCGACCTCATGTGCTTGACCATGCCGCACAATCGTCGTCTCTTGTTCTACAAAGCGCCGGTTGACAGCGGACCGAAGCATTCGGAGATAGTGCAGCGGCTGAAGGAGGCTCTGAGCGAGACGATGGCACATTTTTGGCCCTTAGCAGGCCGTATACGTCCCTCTTCCGCGTTCGATGCTGAGGTCCATGGGGATGATGTTGGGGCAGGCGACGGACGCATTTGGCTGGAGTGCAACGACGCGGGCGCGGAGCTGCTGGAGGCGAGCGTGGAAGGAATCTCCTTCGAAGAGCTGGAGGCCACAGAATTTCGCGAGGCGCAACCCCTCTTCATGAATCTTGTTCCGTGGATCGATCCTTCTGAGTACACCACAGCTCCTCCCCTTCATGTTCAGGTGGGAAAGGTTTCAGTCCACATTTTGTCTGTTTGTGTGACTCGCTGTGATCTAGGCAAGGAAACAAGTCCCATAGTAATACGTACATGTTTCATATGAGCCTAAGCGAGCTTCAGATTAGCCTCTACATTTCTTTACGCATCTACGTACTCGACATTAAGGCTCGCACTGTTACTGATCCTATTACTCACCCGGCAAGACTCAATTTTCTTACTGGCTGTGTTCTAATGGCAATATATACCTGCGGGTCAAACAATTGGAGTCTTGTATATTTCTTATGTTCTTGTTCAAGTATAATCGATGTCAGATTTCTTTTTCGGACAATAGCTTGGAGATGGAAGGCAGTCACTTGAGTCAGAAGATGTAACTTGAGGATATGTGTGCGTCAAAGCATAGTCTTTCGGTTTCTGATTTCAATCTGTACTGCGGTTGAACATAACTTCGAGGTTACTTGCTATATGCCAGAGCAAGAACCTACACTGATGTTGCTCATTAAGTTGAAAGACCTTAATTAATACTCAGGCAATTCAGGATGTTGGCAATGGGTCTTTGAGTAACAATTAAGCTGAACAATGCCTGCTACTTGCCGCCACAATGGCTACCATTACATGCAGTACTATTGCATTTGAGAGGCGGCTACTACAGAGCAGTAGTATGCACTAGTCTGTAAAAAAAGTGTGGCTGCAAGCGCTAATGTAGAACGAAGCAAGTAACTTTAGTATTTATTTGTATTTGTGCAGATTTCGAGGTTTGATTGTGGAAGCTTGGCCCTCGGTATTGCACACAGTCATGTTATATGCGATGGTGCCTCTCTCTGGCATTTTCTGACATCATGGGCAGAGATTGCACGACGTGAAAAGCTCTCATTAAAGCCCGTCAATGAACGCACCCTCCTCAGATTAGAAAACCCATCAGCAGAGAAAGCCTTCTTAATAGCAGAGAATGTTCAAGAAGGTAATCAGAGTGGTACAGGAGAGAAGATGGAACTCGAAGTCTTACGTTTCAGCAAGGAGATGGTGAGCAAAATCAAGGAAAGAGCAGGTGGGAAGTGCAGCTCCTATGAGGCTGTATGCGCGCACCTTTGGAAGCATGTTACTTTGTTACGAAGGCACCCTTCTGATCAGAAAGTGAGCTTCATTCATGCTGTGAACACTCGGACAAGAGCGCGACCGCCATTACCAGCAGGGTACTTTGGCAATGCAGCCATGTGGGTCGTCACAGTAGCGACGGCGGGCGAGCTAATGAAGGAGGATATTTCTGTAACGGCCAACCGCATTCATGCCACACTGGAGTCTTGCGATTACAGGGCATGGAATGGTTTTCTGCATTGGTTAGAGGTCCATGGGACAGATGATGTTTTTGCGAGATGCATGATGAATGGAGTCCGGCTGCGTTCATCGAGCTCTGCACGATTCAATGTGTTCGGGGTAGACTTTGGATGGGGCCCGCCAATGGCAGTGCGTTGCCCCTGCATGGAGCTTGCTGGCAAGGTCACCTTCTTTCCCAGCCCTGCTGGATTTGGCAGCATGGAATTGACTATGGCTCTTCCTGCATCAGCCATGCGACTACTAGTAAGCCAACTCCACATGAATTCTTAAATTATAATGCGATGAGGACGTTGTCTGTATACCCCTGCATAGTTCATTGAAGTGATCTGATCCAGTTAGCGGGCCTAGCACTTCGCCAAATTGTTTTTAATGATTGTTAGTTGCGTTGCTACAGCTATGTCGCCCCCTCGGGTCTATTTCTCGTGTGGTTGAAGTTCATAGATATTCCATCACAATTGAACATGAAAATGTTCCTGTTCGAATTATACATCAAGAAATTCAACGACCTTGACACTCATCGAAAGAAGATAGAAATGAGAAAATTGGAACTAGATGAATTGTGGATGCATGAGCACTCTTTTCAAATTTTTTCCCCAGAATTCCAAGATATATGTGTTCAATCATTATCATGTGAATTGTTTATCTATATTAGTGTGACATCAAGTGCTCCAAATATGAATTTAATTGTTAGACAGTGGTCTATAGAGACCTCTATATGTGTGTGTGGGACAAGGGCTAAGTATAGCCAAGGTCCCTAGCTCGGGGGGGGGGATATCCCAAGGTACTTAGGGGGTAATGGCAATGAGTGTGCATGGTGTCTATAGAGACCTCTATATGTGTGTGTGTGCGACAAGGGCTAAGTATAGCCAAGGTTCCTAGCTCGGGGGATATCCCAAGGTACTTAGGAGTAATGGCAATGAGTGTGCATGGTGGCTACATGTCCACACTAGAGCATTCCAGAGCGTTGCCATTTTGGGTGCAAGAGGATATAAACAATGGAAGGTGAGTTGCACACACAACTATTCAACTTTACTAGTGCCTTCATTTTTAGAGTTTTTAGCAAGTGAAGGCTCACAGTCTAGTATTCACAGCCAGTCAAGAAGATTTTGAAGCCATTTTCTCATGTGAATTGGACGATCATTTTGTCTTTCGGTCATCATCCTTGCATGGTGAAATCGGTCATCAGAGGTGTGCAGTCTTTATCTAGCCTCTACACCACCTTTTGCAAGTGGACTTCTTTATTTTGTAGATGAGTTTGCTTGTCAATAAATGCATTTTAAGCTTCTACTGTGCATCAATCATCATTTATAATAAGCATTTGTCTTTCATACATGCATGTATGCTTGTATGTAAGCTTGTGAACCTTTGCTTTCAATTATGAAATAGGATGGAAGTATGCTCTTATTGCAAGTACCATGAGGAGAAAGCAAGAGTGTGTAGTGCCCTTATGTTAAATTGATATTGGTGTTGCAAGTATGCGTATTTTTTTTTACAAGCATGTAGTGCTCTAGGATCTTTTGTTGTTTATTGTGTGCCTGCAAGCACACTTGTGGTAAAAGTGCATGTGGGGCACTTCATTTTTTTTAAGATTATGATTTTGCTGTTAAAATGCTATCAAAATTTTAAAAATGTCTATGCATGATTGTTTAATGCATAAGTATAGTGCATACTAACATTAGTTTCTTGTTTTTTGTTCCTTCTTGCAAAGGCTTTTGACTTCTTAGTTCTTTACTGCCACTATTTATATTAGGTGTACATACATATGCATAAAACTCAAAAAAAAAAACATAAAAAGAAAAGAGCTTATACTTTCCTAAATATGGACTTGAGAGCTTCATCTCTACATAGAGAGGATACACACATAATCGAGCATCTTATAGAGATGCCATAGAGACCATGAGGAGTAGAATATCACACTTAGAAAGCACACTTTAGACTATCTTAGAGCACATTCATGGATCTAAGAAAGAGGAACAATGCGTGATATTGGGGTCTTAGGGATGGAGTTGGAAGCTTTGGGTGAATATCACACTCCATAAATCTCTGGCAAAGACATCTTAATTAGACAGGCTGTTGACCAGATCTTACAGATGCACATACTCAAAGATAGTACAGAAATGAAATCTCATAAAAGTACTCACAAAATAGAGAGAGATAAGAGATTGAACACAAGATTGGGTACAATCTCGCCCCACATACTATGATGGACGAGTCTATTTGAGTATGTGTATTTATAGGTATTTTTCATTATGTCTTGAATAAAAGACACATAAGGGTGGCACTTTAAAAAGTGTGCATTTATGGAAATCAACTTTATTTACCAAATTGTCGCTTTCTAAAAGATTATCTATTTCTAGAAAAATGTCTCTTTTTAAGCAATCTACTGTTTTTAAAAAAAGTATCTAAAATACTATCTTTAAAAATATATGAATAAGTCCATGCGCAATCACATCCTCATGATTCTTCACTTGCTAAATCAAAACACAATCACATTAAAAATCTTAAGACATTAATATCCATATAACTAACATGCCTCCCTAGTTGACATGCATCTGACCTCAATTTATAAGAAAAAAATAGACATGATGGCCAGTCACATGACCCATGACTAAAACAATCATAGGCATGTTTCACATAAAAACACATGCATGGAAATGAAAAACTGGAATTTAATGTGATTGTAATGATATGCAGAAATCAAGTGATCATAATGTGGAGTCAATGATGTCTTATGAATCCACTGAGTCTTCAAGTGAGTGATTTTTATATTTATCTAAATATCTATGATGTTGCTTACCAATGCATGTAGTAGTAACATAATAATCAAGTATTTTCTCTAGCTAAAATGTGAGCATCCTCTTCAAATAAAGGAGGATCATTTAAAATAGGAGTTAGTGGTAAAGCTTTTTTAAAGGATTTCAAAAACTAATAATGATCTTATGCAAAAGAATCAACTATAGAGATATCAGTTTGAGTGATAGACACGGTAGTGGAAAGCTTTTTACCATAAATGATTTCATATGGTGCACATTGAGTAGTGATATATGTTGTGTTATTATATGCAAATTATAGTTAAGGAATCCTCTCATCCCAATTAATTGGATTATCTAAAGAATAACAACATAATAAATCTAAAATAGTACTATTTGTAGCTTCACTTTACCGATTACTTTTAGGATGAAATATAGAGTTAAAGTCTATTTTAGAACTCAAATTTTGAAACTATGCAATCCAAAAGTGATTACGAAAATGAACATCTGGATCTGAAAGAATAACTTTTGGAAAACCATGATGTAGAAACATACATATAATAAGTAATTCAGCAGCTTGAGGCGCAAAAAGAGTTTTTTTTACAAGGAATGAAATATGCTTGTTTATTAAACCTGTCACAATTGTCCAAATCATATCATTATGAGATGAAGTTGTTGGAGGACCAGTAATGAAGTCCATAGAAAGTAATTCCCAAGGTCCATTAGGTATGGGAAGTGGCAATAATCCAAATGGTTTACCATGATGTCGTTTTACATGTTGACACATAGTGCAATAGAGAACATGATATATAAGAATCCATTATGCAAAGTGTAGTGATCCTCAATAGATGGTGTAGAATTATTGAAAGCAATCCGTGTTTATGAAAAATACAAATCAGATGCATAAGTAGGAATCATTTCATGAAATAAATGAATATGAAAAAAAATAATATTGTTGCTTGAAAAAATATTTGTTTGTGGGGATGGAATGCCACTAAGGGCATCGGCTACAACACTAGCTTTGCTAGATTGATATTGAATTATAGGCTGAAAGTTTTGTATGAATGAAGCCCATTTAATGTATCTATGAGAAATCAATGGTTGATTTAATAAATATTTATTAGCCTATCGGTTTATTTTGATTAGAACTTCAGAACTCATAAGGTAATGTGTCCAAAATTTTAAAGCATGCACAACAGGTAGAAGTTTCTTATCATACATAATGTAATTCTTTTTAGAAGGTTTAAGTTTCCTACCTTCATATGTAATGGGATGATCATTTTGCATTAATACAACACCTATGCCTAAACAACTAGCATCTCTAACTACATGGAAAGGTTGTGCAAAATTTGATTATTATAAAACAGGTGCATGAGAAAATGCATGTTTGAGCTTTTCAAAATATTATTGTTGTGCTAATTCCCATGCAAATTTTAATGTTTTCTTCAATAATAATGTGAGTGGAAGTGCTAAATAATAAAAAATGTTTATAATCCTTCTATAAAAACTAGCTAACTGTAGAAAAGTGCATACATCATTCACAGATTGAGGTACAAGCCATTCTTCAATTACTTTAATTTTCTTTGGATCTACATGAATGCCTTGACTAGAAACAATATGTCCTAAATACTCTAATTCCTTTAGAAAGAAAGAACTATTTCTAGGTTTGGCATAAAGTTTATTTTTGCATAAAAAATTAAAGATGGTTGCTAAATGATTTTCATGGTCATTGTCATTCTCACTATAGACAAATATATCATCAAAGACAAGGAGAACAAAAGCTTGGTAATCAAGAAAAATATTATTCATCATACACGTAAATGTACCAAGTGCATTGGTGAGTCCAAAAGGCATTACCATGAATTCAAAGTGATGAGTGTAAGTTCTAAAGCCAGTATTGTAAATGTCATTTTGTGTCATTCATATCTAGTGCTAACTTGGTTTAAGATCAATTTGGCTAAAAACATCTGCTCCACAAATTTTATCTAGCAAATAATCTATCCCAAGAATAGGATACTTGTTTTATAATTGTGATCTTATTGAATGTTCTATAGTCAATGCACATCCTATACATCTTATTCTTCTTCTCCACTAACAGAATGGTGCTCCAAAGGGAGAAGAACTAGGTCTTATAAGTCCTTTGTTGAGCAGATCCTTAACTTGATTAGCTTCTTTTTTAATGTAAAGGTCTATGCCTATAAGGGGCTTTATGGGGAGGAGAACTACTAGGGTTTAAGTCTATAGTATGCTTGAGAGGTCCTCTAGAAGGAGGTAGTTTAGAAGGAAAATCAGCCATAAAACAATACTTATAAGAAGCCATAAATGATTTATGTGCATTAGGAAGTGTATGTGTGTAATCAACTATGTTATTGACAAAAACAATACATGAATTGTAGCTTTTCCTAAATGCATATTTTACTTGAGTATGACTAATAAATGGAAATGGTTGGAAGTCATGCATTGTAGACAAAGAAATATCTTGATTGTTAAACTTGAAACTAATTGTGTGTGTGATAAAATCAATGCATTGATTATAATGATGATAAAAAGTCATGCCAAATATAACATCATAGGACTGCAAAGAAGCAATTAAGAATGTGCGTTCATTTATGTATGAACCTATACAAATCTGAACATTATATAGTTCACTTGTAACAATATATTTATTTCCTTGAAATGCAGCCTTAACTTTATACATAGAAGGAAGTGGCTTTAATTGGATATCTTGCACTAGTGTATAAGAGATAAAATCATGAGAACTAGCATCATCATGTAAAATCTTAACAACTTTACCATTAATAGTACCTTGCATGCAAAGTAAAGAATGAATAGAAATTTTGTTACCAAGGTACTTAGATATTTTTCCAATGCTTCTTTGGTCCAATCAAGCTTCATGAACCACCTCCATGTTTTGTACTTGAGCTCCGACAGGTTTCATATTGTTAGTTTGCAACCTATATTTAGCTTTAGTATGATCAAACTTACTACAATGCCAGCAAGTGATACGGAGCCGTTTTTGTTGAGCATCCATCCTTGTAGTTTGAAAGGTTGGAGGTTTTGTAGGTTGTAAGAGGATTGTCTTAGGTATGGGTGAGAAATTGGATTGAGAAGATGTTGACACAAGAAGTGTATGTCAAATTTTCAAAAGAAATCCCTATAAAAACAGTGATTTTGATCACTAAAACCATTGTAAATATCATTTCACCTTGTTGTAACTCTATTTTGTGCAAGTAGAGGATTCTTCAAGCTTGAGGAGTATTAGAAGTATCTACCAACCAATTTTCATAATTTTTAGAGTCCGTTTAAGCCCTCAAATAAGCCATGGAACCTAATTTTTAGCTAGGCCAGACACTAGGTCTAGACAAGATCAAAACTAGTAAAAAAACTATAAAAAGAGCTAGAGAGCTCATTTTTGGGGTTAGCTTGTTAGAGATTGAAGCTCTTGTATTGGATTTCTTCTGTAATTGAAGTCCTTCCATTGTTCCACTCTTTGATCTTACCTAGTGCACGTGTGTGTGTATGTGTGTATGCTTGTGTGCTTTCACTCACAGGCTCAACTTCAAGAAGGGCCAACAGCTGCAAACCTAGACAATAGCTACCCTAGAGCAGATTTAGAGATTGAATGTACAAAAATGTGCATTAAAATGGTAGAACTAGCTCAGGCTATGCTTGAGACCAATCAGTTGTTCAATAAGATAAATTCTATCAAACCAGGTTTGCATTTTCAGGGCTTACTAGAAAGACTAGATCAGTTGGTAAACAAACTGCAAGTTTCTTCACCTCCACAAGCTCAATCAGCTGTTGAAAAGGAAAGCTCACCACCAACTAAAGCTTATGTTCTTGATTCCATGGATGATGGAGCACCTCTTTCAATTCAACAATACTCTCAAGAGTTCTTGGGGGAAATACAAGAAGAGAAATGGGCCAAGGAGAAGTGTAATCCTCCTCTTATTTCTGAGATTGATGACCTTCATGATCAGTTTCCCCAAGTCATTCCCTCTATTTATGGAGACCAAGCTGAGCAACACGGAGATGAAAGGTTAGATTTTGAATCTAATTCTTTACAAGAGTTGCCACAATTCACAGGCCCATGGGAATCTGAATCTCTTAAGATCAGAGCTCCCACAATACTAATAAGAAATGAAGACTCAATGGTTCCAAGAAACACAGAAGTTGTGAAGAACACTAAGGTACAATGTCATCTCACCTTAGAAGAGCTGCTCAGGTAAAACCTGAGTTATGGAAACATGTGGTGAATCAAGTTCCAGAACTTGGTTCCAATGTGTCGAAAGCAAGCTCTAAGAAAAAAATACCAGAGATACCTCTAGACAAAATAGGGGACATGATCTAGGGTGAAGAAGGTAATACTTATCTCCCGATCACCAAAGCGATCATAGATTTAGGTGCTTGTGTTGCTATTGCGACCACCTCCTTGTGGAAGCAATGGGGTAAACCCACATTAAGACCAACTAGAATGAAGCTTTAGATGGCTGAAGGTCATGTTGAAAGACCTCTAGGATTGCTAGAAGGAATAACTCTAACCATTTGTGGGGTAGAGTTTGAACACACCTTTTCTATATGTGACTTTGGCAAAAATAATGTCTATGAGATGATCCTAGGAAGGCCCTTCCTATGACAATTGCAAATAGTATAGGATTGGGGAACCAACTCCTTGTACTTGCAGCACTTAGGGATCACAACCAAGGTCAATCTAAAAGATTATACCTTCAAAGATGTACCATCCCTACAATGGAATCCTATCCACAAGGCACTAGAAGATTCAATCTTTGTGCATTGTGGCAATTCTTCTGATCCATCATGGATGCATGGAGATACTCACTTGTGGATGTGCAAAGTTGGAGAGGAAGAGGAAAGACGCTTAAAGGCGAGAGAAGATGGAACTTCTCAAGGAGATAGACCAGTTAGAGACCCAGCCTACACACCGATGATCTTTCTAGATGAGGAATTTGAGCCTCATGGCTGGGTGGAAATCTTAGCCACCATGGACATTGCTGTGAATGAAGAACAGTGGACACCTCATTATGATGAGGAGGGCTATGATATCTCTGTGTTCATGTATCAGCCATTGCTAGAAGAGTGTGGATCTAGTGATATCATAAGAGAAAAAGAGGATAGCGATGATCTAGAATCCATTGTGATGGATAATTGCTTTCACTCGGAGAAACATTGTCTAGAAAATGTAGGATTATTTACCCTAAAAGAGGAAGAACCTACCACAAGCATTAAAACTATAAATTCAAAGGAAGGAAGTCAAGGTAGTCAAAATAAAAAGAAAAGAAAATCATTGAAGCAAGAAGAGGAGGAATCATTGTTTGAAGTACGTAGAATTTCAAGAAATATGAAGTTGAAGATCAGAAAATTTTGGTACGAATGTCTAAGAGAGATGCCATCATAGGAGAGGCATATGATAATAAAGAAAAGACCAAAAAAATTGTTGTAACCATTGAAGAGAATGAAGAGTGATGTACGTACATAGGAGAAGACCTAAGTGCAAAAGAAGAAACAGAGCTTGTAGCTCTATTAAGGAAATACAGGGACGTGTTTGCGTGATATAATAGAGACTTGAAGGGAGTAGATGCAAAGATATGCTCTCATACGATCCCCATGATAGCTGATGCCAAGCCCACCAAACAGAAGCCCTACACATAATGACACTTATGCAGCTAAAATAAAAGAAGAAACTGACAGGCTCATTGAAGCTGGATTTATATATGAGATTAAGCATACTCACTGGGTGTCCCCCGTTGTGGTGGTGCCCAAGAAGAATGGAAAGTTGCGAGTGTGTATTAACCTTAAAAAAGTTAATTTCGCTACAATTAGAGATAGCTATCCGCTTCCAATCACATAACATTTATTGGAGTGTGTCGCAGACAAGGAAGTTTATAGTTTTCTTGATGGATTTTCAGGTTACAACCAAGTAGCCATTGCCCCAGAAGATCAACACAAGACAACCTTTTCCATAGAATGGGGAATCTTTGCATTTCTTGTGATGCCATTTGGACTCACCAATGCACCTATAACATTCCAAAGGCTCATGTGTCATGTCTTCAAAGAGTTCTTGCAAAAGAGCTTAGAAGTATATGTGGATGATTTATGTGCTCATTCCCAAGAAAGAAGACTCCACACCCTTGAGCTCAGACAAATCTTCAACAAGTGCAAAGAATATCGAGTGTTTCTGAACCCAAAAAATTGTGTGTTCATGGTACGACAAGGTAAAATCTTAGGTCATATTGTTTCTAAGAAGGGAATATCTACAGATGAGGATAAAGTAAGAGCCATAGCGGAGCTGCCGAGGCCAAGCAATTTTAAAGAGGTACAAGCCTTTATGGGCCATTGTGGATATTACCGTAGGTTTATTCACATGTATGCAATTATAGCTAAGCCTCTTTATGCCTTGTTAACAAATTTTGAGTGGAATGACAAATGTGAGAATTCCTTCAATGAGCTGAAGAGACCTTTGTGCACAACACCAATATTGATGAATCCTGATTGGAATAAACCATTTCATGTCCATGTGGATGCATCCAATCATGCAATAGGATGTGTGCTAGCACAACCCACTAGTGAAGGAAATCTAGATTTGCCTATAGCATATGCGAGTAGACAACTAAACGCAACTGAACGAAACTATACAACAACTAAGAGAGAAGGCTTAGGTATGGTATATGCCATAAACTATCTATTGGTCAACAAGTTCGAGTTTTTCACTGATCATCAAGCATTATTATATTTGGTTAATAAACCTTGAAATACAGGATATTTAGTAAGATGGTTCCTCTTACTAATGGAATATGCCTTTGAAGTGGTTGTCAGGAAAGGTAGAACCCACCATAGGGCACATCATCTTTCTCGCATCACTTCAGGAGAGTCACCTCAAGGAGAGTCTGATGAACTACCTGATGCTTATCTGTTCAATTTACAAGTTGTTCTAAAAAGGGCAAATAAGTTGGTACCTGTCCTAACCTTCGGACCTGCAAATAAGAATGTGGAGACAAACAAAGAAGAAATTGTAAAATCACAAAAATATCACATATTGGTAGGAAGCATGTATAAACAAGATACAGAAGGTGTATTAGCTTGATGTGTCGAGTACAATGAACATAGCGGTTGGTTGCAACAAGCCCATGAAGGATTGCTAGGTAATCACTACTTCATACAACAGTGTTGCAGGTGGACACTTTGGGCCTGACCGAGTGATTAAGACCATTCTATTCTCTGGACTTTGGTGGCAAACTCTTTATATGGATGCACATACCTATGTGAAGAGATGTGACACATGCCAACATGCACAATATCCAATTAGAAAAGATGAGATGCCCTTGAGGCCAATGATGGGAGGATGCACATTCTCGAAGTGGGGTATAGACTTTGTAGCTCCTATTAACCCCCCAGCTAGAAACTCCCATGTAGAGTACATTATTGTAGCCACAGATTACCTTACAAAGTGGGTAGAAGTAAAAGCCATGACAAAGAATGATGCTCAAACAATGGCTAAGTTCTTATTTGAGAATGTGTTCATGAGATATGGACTACCAATAGAGTTAGTGAGCGATAGAGGCACACACTTCTTGAATGAAGTCATTGAAAATCTTCTCCAAGAATTCTTGGTGATACATAAGAAGTCTACCCCTATCATCCACAAGCTAATGGACAAGCCGATAGCACAAATAAGATCCTATGTAATGTATTGACCAAACTCATAAATAATAAATGCTCTGATTGGGATAAACAACTTCATCATGTTGTTTGGGCTTATCGAGTTGTCTACAAAATGGTACTCGATGCCACCCCATTTCAGATGGTCTTTGGATAGAATGTTGTGCTACCATTAGATTTCCTAATCCGAGCTTTAAAAGTAGCACAAGAGTATGAGTGGAATGGACACAAGTTATCCTCTAGGATCTTTGATCTAGAACGCTTAGGTGACACGAGGTTACGAGCAACATGCATCTATGCTACAAAGAAAAGACAAAAGGCTTATTTTGATGCACACATCAAGGATAAATGATTGAAAGAGGGAGACCTAGTGTTGGTTTATACACTCAAACATCATGCTCGTAAATTGGAAAAAAGAGGATATGGACCCATGATCATTACTAGAATTTCCACTAGTGGTGTAGTCCAATTGGCCACTCTAGAGGGTGACATCTTGCCAAATTATATTAGTGGTTGTCGAATCAAAGTATATCAAGAATCTCTCATAGAGGATATGCTAAGGAGACTCAACATGGCTAAGAGGAGAAAAGAAGAAGATTTAAGGGTCAGAGAAGAGGCATAGGTAGAGGCCAGA
This sequence comes from Ceratopteris richardii, assembly GCA_020310875.1. Taxonomy (NCBI): domain Eukaryota; kingdom Viridiplantae; phylum Streptophyta; class Polypodiopsida; order Polypodiales; family Pteridaceae; genus Ceratopteris; species Ceratopteris richardii. Next base: position 137,651,180 of record CM035410.1, on the reverse strand, counting down.
GAGCGCATTCAATGGAATAAGTTAAGACGATTAGGCCTACATGTCAATCCAGAGTCCCCAAGATATCACATGGCCATGTGCTAGACATCAGGTGTGAGTGCTTCTCGAATAATCGATCGACATCCCTTTGTGACCATAGAGATAGGACAATGAAAGAATGTAAGCACTATGATAACATTGATTGACTTGGGTGCAACAACTAGTGTAGTTAGACTTTCTTATTGCCAAGATCTACAATTAATCATGCATCCGATAGTAGCCTATCTCATAGGGCTGGGAGGTGTGAAAACCCCTTGTTTGGGCGAGGTGGAGCTTCCCATATACCTTCAGGATGTCCCAATGAGAGTTAAAATGCTGGAATGTGAGGATGAGGACCTTACAGAACCACTTGTCTTGGGTCAAGATTGGATCTATGACCACACAGTCAACTTGAACCTAAGACGTTGACTTCTCCAAGTATGGGTACATGAACAATGCATTACAATAGAATTAGAGAATTGCATGATGATAAATCTAGGTGTCACACATTCTCTTAATTCTTCTAAAGCTAATCTTAGAGAAGAAGATATTGTATGTGTCCAAAGCTCTATGATGCAGACAGATGTTGCCTCCAACAAAAGAGTTGAAGACCTGTTGAGACTTCCTTCTTTGACAAAGCCTTAGCCATCTGTAGCAATTCAACCACACAAGCAAGAGAAATAGTACAAGACAACTACTATATCAACTAGACAATTGATTTCAAGAAGAAAGTAATTCTAGGCATGAAGCAGATTCGGGTACGGAAAGGAGAGAAACCACTAGCTTTGTCAGAACAATTTCCATCCAAGCAAGCTAATCATACACGTAGGCACACCAAGCAACTCGGACAAGCTCATGCACAAGGTCTCCGATAAATTTTGGTGCCTAATAAATTAGTTGCAGCTCAAGAAGCTCAATCATGCATGTGGCTACCCAAGGCACTCTTACATGCACAAAACCCTCAATCCTCACTCATGAGACAAATCTCAACAAAGAATTCAAGGTGAGGCAAGGGACAGATTCAAGCATAGATCTCAAAAGAAGATCAATTCACCACTTCTGCAATAATAAACAAACAATCATCAAGGATATGGGTTTGGAAGCCAAAAGCACCAGTAGCACCCAGAGAACCGAAGAGCCCACCATGAGGGATACAAAATGTATGGCCAAAGGTGATCACTACACAGTCGAAGGCCATTCACAAATGAATCCCCATAAAGAGGAAGGATCAGTTGTCATTCAACAATCAATTGCTTAGATCATTTCAAGATCCAATGGATACCTCCAACAAAGATGGCATCAACATCCGCAAGTAACATTGAAAGTCTTGACTAGAGAAAACCATGTGCTCCTTGCACAACCCTGTCTTTCGCACCATTCAGGTCATGCATTTCTAGAGTATGCATTAATATAGGGCCACATTACATGGTTGTGCATAGATGCATTTGAGAGTCCCAGGCACAAACAACACATTGCCCTATTTTTACTTTTTTTAACATCTTTCTTCTTGTTGTGTGCCATTTTTCCAAAAAAAAAACAAAAGAGAGAGAGAGAGAGAGAGAGAGAGAGAGCTTGTTCCCAGGCTTGGCTCATGGAACATGAATGAATCATGCTTAGTTGAAGGTGGAACCATTGATGACTGAGCGTTTATCAGTTTGGATAGAAGTGTGTCTCGACTAGCAGATTATATTATTGCTGCCTTATCTGGTAGATGTTTAGAACTTGGCATCCACAACTATTGTCCCCCCTTACCATGGCAAGAGGGAAGAGCTTGAAGGTCCGCAACTTGAGTGATGCTTAACTAATGTATGTACAAGAGCATCCAAGGAGATATCTGTAAAGAGAGGGGACATGACCATGCACTCAAAGAATCTCATCAGTGGACCATCAACAAGGGCATTCATCGACAACGATAGACCAACCCATGGTCATCACAATGATGGGTGTACAACATGAAGACAACAACATCGATCGACAATTCACCATGGTAAGAATCCTTACTTTGGCAACACCATAACCATGATAGATTAGGAATCCTCTTCATCAACATACCCTTGAGCACTTAACTCAAGACCTCCACTTTTCGCACCACACTTCTTCCAATGCATTTTCCGAGTACGCGTGCATAGGGCCACATTACAAGGTTGTGCACAAGGCACATACTTTCTCCAATCCATGCACTGCCACACTAACCCATCACTCATTATGGGTTAAGAGTACTTGGCCTGACTACTATTAATATCCACTAGAAATTAAGGTTACCGCAACAATAACAACAAAGAAATCCACCATCGATAGCTGCTCCAAATCAACATGGACAACCTCTTTTGAGAACCTATAAACTTTTGAAAGCTCACAAATATATCTTCATGCAAAAATCCGAGGACAAAGTACATACCAAGGGACTACAACTACTGGACAATCAACCCTGTTATGTTTGGAAGATATACGGCTCTTCTTCATACAGGATGGACACTACCTCTCAAAGCGCTACATGGAACAACCACTACAACAAGGGTCTATCAGGGAGGACAGACTCGAGAGGGGGGGAGTGTTGACACTCAAGGTCAAGCACAAAGCATGGAAGCGCATCAAAGAAGTGGACATACAAGAAGGAGGAGTATGTAGGGAGCTCCAAGAAGTGTATGTCAAATTTTCAGAAGAAATCCCTATAAAAATAGTGATTTTGATCACTAAAACCATTGTAAATATCATTTCACCTTCTTCTAACTCCATTTTGTTCAAGCCGAGGAATCCTCAAGCTTGAGTACTAAAAGCTTGGAACCTAATTTTTAACTAGGCCCAACACTAGGTCTAGACAGGGCCAAAACTAGTCAAAAAGCTATAAAAAGAGCTAGAGATATCATTTTTGGGGTTAGCTTGTTCGAGATTGAGTTAGATGTCAAGAATTCATTCTTAAATGGATGGATATCAGAAGAAGTGTATATGGCACAACCACCAAATTTTGAAGATAAAGATAGATCAGGTTACGTATGCAAGCTTAGGAAGGCACTCTATGGCCTAAAGCAAGCTCTTAGAGCTTGGAACCATAGGGTTGTTAGTTATTACAAGAGCAAGGTGTTATGGCTAGCAAGGCACATTCTTCTGTATTTATAAAGAAGAACAACTCAGAAGTTATCTACTTATGTTTCTATGTGGATGACATTATCATTAGAGGGAATGATGCTAATGGCATCAAGCTGGTTGAGGCTTAACTAATGGAAGAATTGAAAATTAGTGATCTTGGAGTTTGTTAACATACCTTCTTGGCTTAGAGCTTGTATACACAGATTCTGGTATATTTATTACCCAGAGAAAGTAAATACATGATCTGTTGGTAAAGTTCAAGATGAAGAATACCAAAATTGCAGGTATGCCCATGGAACTCAACCATAATCTTAGTTCTCATGAAGGAGAACTTCTTGAGGATGTTACAGGTTACCAAAAGCTTGTAGGGAGCCTCAACTATGCTACCCTAACAAGAGTAGACATTGCTTATGGAGTAAGTATATTGAGTCAGTTTATGCATGCACCAAGGAAGCCTCACATGGAAGCTGCAAAAAGGGTGCTTTAGTATCTAAAGGGTACCATGAATGATGGGTTCTTTTATCCCTTCACTTCTGACTTAGATATAAAGATGTATTTTGATGGAGATTGGGTTGGCTCCAAGGATGATAGGAGGAGAACTTTAGGGTACCTATCCTTTGCAGGTTCAAAGCTTATATCATGGTCATCTAAGAATCAACCAACTGTTTGGAAAATGCAACTCAAGAAGCTATGTGTCTTAAGCGATTATATGCAGATTTGGGGTTACACTCTTACACTCCAATAATCTTTTGAGACAACACTAGTTCACTTCATTTGGCTACTAATCCTGTATATCATGCAAGGACTAAGCACATTGAGTACACTATCATTATGTCAGGGAGGAATTGCTTAGCAAGGATGTTCAACTTTCCTATGTATCAACACATTTACAATGTGCAGATATACTCACAAAGTCTTTGGATGAAACCAAAATGAACAGATTCAAATTGATGACTGGTTTGCACGAAATCAAGGAGGAATGAAGACCAAGCATGTTAGGCTTGAAGGGGAGAGCTATTGCTGTAATAGAAACCAAGCCCACATGCTTGGTTTATTGGCATAACCCATATGTGACTCTATATGATCAACCTCTTGTAAATATGTGACTCTATATGATCAACCTCTTGTAAAAAGGTCCTTCACATTTACCTTTATAAAAGTATTCTACAACCACATGGAGTTAGAAAGCCTTAAATTACAATTCATTTGGTTGTTGAGTAATGAGGGAATATATCCTATACTTTAGGATTCACTTTTAGGTAGATCTTTTGAATTTGAATTCAAACTTTGGTTCCAAACACAACTATAAAAAGAGGATCAAATGACCCATGTGATATCTCGTCCATGAGACCATTGTGAAAGGGATCAATTGCGAATTGAGAGCTTATCTCATAGGTCATTCACCTCTCACACATTGAGCAATGTATGATTGCCAACGACATTGTATTTGTATAGGATTTAATATACATATTATCATTGCATTCTCATTTCACTTCTCTGCTATGACTACATTAGAACAGTGACCTTCTAAGAGCTTGTTCTCAATGTATGATTGATCATTTGTCATGATTTAAAGCATGGTAGATTTAGCATACTCTCTTGTATATGAATACAAAGTCTCATTATCATTGCCTCTCTGCTTCATGAGATATTAACATATCTTTACTCTCTAGTATGTTGACTGATGCACCCTGTAATTGTCGAGAAGGTTCTGTGATTTGCAAAACACCATTCTCAGTGTGTAGTCCATCATTTTTTATGAAATAACTCATGATTGGTAGCTATATAAGCTAATTAGAGTTTCCCAAAAGGAATTAAGCTAACTGCTACTGTTCTCAGAGAACTTCTTAAAACATTGAACAGGTGTAGAAACAAGAATAACAAGTTTCTTGGTCTTGGATCAATTCCTACCTGTTTGTTTTGATCCATTGATGAGTGGATCATGTTGCAAGAAACATATATGATTATTTATGATCATTAGCATGCTAAAGATGCCCACTACACTCTCTAGTAGTTGTTCTTGGCTGGTGTGAAGCAAGTTTAAGCAACATCTATTCATCTTTGAAGATTATCCTCCAACACATGCCTGAAAAGCTCCAACTGTTGCTTAATTGGTACCCCGAGTGCGGATGATGTACCAAAATCCTTCGTATTATGGATAGCATCCATGGCCTTATATAGAACCAAAACCTATAAATAAGCATGTGAAAAGAATTTTAGCAATATTAGAATTGAAATAGAAAAGAATAAATAAATAAAAGAGAGTTTTAAATAAATAAATAAATAAAAGAGAATATTAGATAAATAAATAAATAAATAAATAAATAAGGAAAAGAAAGGTAGAAGTATTACTAAATATCAATTAAATAGGATGGGATATCAAAAAGTAAAAGTAAGCTAGTGGATAAAGCATATTTCTTCTAAGTGAAAGGTTATGTGTTCAAATCCCCTACAGAAAGTTTAGATTGATGCTAATGGATTTCTTTTTACTATAGAAAAAGGATATTTTAGAAAAGTTATAAAAAAGACATGGTAAGGCCTTTCCCTTAATCCCCTTGAAATAGGATGCACAGATCCTAAGATTATGACTTTAATGATTATCTTTATGATTCCATAAATTCCTTGAAATCTACATCCTATATCAATTCCTAAAACACATATCCCTGAGTTGATGAATTTGATTAAGGAAAAGATAGGTATGCAAATTCTAGAATCCTCATCTGCTCCTTACCCAAATTGTTCATTCATTGTGCCAAAAAATAATGGTAAACTTTGTTTTATCTAGGATCTTCAACCAGTCAATAAAGTGACAATTAGAAATGTGGGCACTATAACAATTGTTGATGAGTTTGCTAAAGCATTTTCAAGACATACTATATATTTTGTGGGAGATCTCTATTGTGGCTATGATAAATTCCAATCGGCAATTGAAAGTAGGGACATTACTATGATGAAAATGCCTCTTGGATTGGTTCGCATGTGCACATTACCTCAAGGTGCCATAAATTCACTTCCATGCATGATAAATGCAATAAAATTAGTGTTGCATGATTTTATTCCACATATTACTATGCCATTTATAGATGATATTTCTATTACGGCTTGTGCAAAAATAGATAAAGACCTTATTGTGGATGATGATGGATGTCCAAAGTTTGTCAAAGCTCATATTCTTCACTATTAAAAGATTTTTCAACAATTTATTAAAGTGGACTTGACTTTTTCAATTGAGAAGTCAACTTTTGGGGTGAATGAGATGCTCATAATTAGACATCACTAGGGCTTTTATGGACATAAGCCATATCCTTCAAAAGTAGAAGCAATTAATAAAATGGCAAACATTTGCAAGACGATGAGTGAAGTGAGATGATTTTTAGGAACATGCATCTTCTACTCTATATGGGTTCCTCACTTTGTGCATGTAGTAGATGATTTGTATAGCTTATTAAGAAAACACCAAAAATTTATTTGGATTGACAAGCATACATTAGATATGAAAAAAATTAAAAGGAATTTTGATGCAAGCTCTAACTCTTAAAAGGGTCGACTATTCAAATGGAAAAACTATCTTCTTGGCAGTGGACACTAGCCTAATTGGAATTGGATGGGTAATTGGATAAGAGGATGAGAAAGGAAATAGGTATGCTATAAGATGTGGTGGAAAGATCTTACAAAAGCATCAACACAAGTACCCACAAAAAAAAGGGAAACTCTACGGAGGAGTTTCTGCTCTTTAGTCTGACCAAAATTATTTCATTCGAGCAAATGTTGTTGTAGAAACAGATTGTTTGCCCTTGCTCAGAATGATAATCAATTGCTCAATTGTAGATATAGCTATGCTACGATGGATTACATATCTTAAATTTATAAATCTAGACTTTGATCATATTGCAGGAAAGAAGAATGTTGTTGTAGATATGCTATTGAGAGCATGATACAATGAAATAAAGTTGAATTGGAAAGAATTGGTGAAGTTAAAAATCTTGATTATAAAACCAAGAAATTTTCATATGAGCTATTTGACGAAGCTAGTAATGATGAAAATTAGCTTGATATTAGCTATTATTAAAGCAAGATGATTGCACGATCTTCTTGGACCTCAAGATAGTTTAGAAGTATACGAAATCATGTATTCAATTTCTCCTTACAAGATGGAGGGATATGGAGACATGCTTGAGGGAAAATAAAGTTTCCACGACATATAGTCGGAAAAAAGGAGTTACAAGGAAATTTAAGGAAATATGTGCATGAATCTTTGTGGGAAGGCCGTAGGGGTTTTGTAGTCACATATAAGAAAATAAAGGAAAGATATTGGTGGCTAGGAATTTATGTCAATATTTCTTCATATGTTGCATCATGTTTGACTAAGTGAACATGCCAAGAGGAGTTAACAACATGCGGTCTATTGTGCTAGCTGGGAAGGATCTCACTAATCATGTTGAAGGTAGAGCTTTGCATACCAAGTCTATGGCAAATGTATGCAGATTCTTGCTAGAGGATGTGCTTTGTAGATTTGGTTATGTGGAGAAAGTTATAGCTAATCATGGGAACTTGATGCATAAGAAAAGGTTTTTTTTGAAAAGCATGGTATCCGATAACCATTAACCACATCATATAATCCGAAAGAGAGTTGGAAAATAGAGAGAGGTCATTCGTCGATAGTGAAAGCTTTAGCAAAAGCTTGCAAGGAAAAAATTAATCAATGGTCGAGATATTTATTGTTTGCTTTGTGGGCTAATCGCATGACTTGTACATGCACAAGGGGATATATGTTTGTGGAAATGATTTATTCACAAATACCAATATTTATAGTTGAAACAAATATGTTGACATGGTTTCCTTTACCTTGCACTACTAACATGTCAAAAAAGGAATTACCATGTTTGAGATTGCATCAGCTCGAGCAAGGGCAAAAGCAATTGGAGGAAGTGAAAGAGAAACTAAAGGCATCAAGAATAAAGAAGAAGATCTTCTTCAATAAATGACATTGACTGTGGCCTGAGAAGATTCAAGATGGCAATGGGGTTCTGGTTTATGATAATTCATTCGACACACAATATGAAGCAAGGAAGAAATTAATGAAATGATGGTTTGGTCCTTATGTTGTACTTAAAGTGAATGAAAATAACACCTCTGTTTTAAAGGAACTAGATAATATTGTGTTCAAAGTTCCTTTTGTAGGTAAATGTATGAAACTTTTTAAAAGGTGACATGAAGAAGTTTACAAAATTCTAGAAGCATTGATGGAGCCACTAGTTGATGATGAGAAACAAGACAACCAAGACAACTAGGAAAGTGCAACAAGTGAGGAAAGATAAGTAAATTGTTTTTCATAAAATGAATTTAAAATTTTTTTGTTTTGATGATTATAATGATTTTACTAATCGTATTTTTGAGATTTGAGCTAGATTCCTAAAGGTTGAAAAGAATGGTATTTATGATTTTCTTTCGTTTCAAGTCGGATAGTACTTGAAAGTAAATGATGGATTGAATGAGACAAAATGAAGAAAATATCTTTCAAGAAGCTTTTGATATTAGAAATCCGAACCCAAAATTCTACACCATGTTTTCTTTAAGTTCTTGCATCTAAAATATGCATAACATTTGATTCGTGAGCAAGGTTGAGAATGATTACATTTTTGAAAATAATTATGAGTGGTGAGCTTCTTTGTTCAAAAACCATGAAAATTGTTTCCATGTTTGCATCATGATTTAAAATTATTATATATGTAGTATGCACACTTGAATATGTATGTGCACGAAATTATAAAGCTCATAGATGCACGTGTAATTGCACATCAATTGGATTGTAGATGCATGATCAAAATTGAAGTTAAGTTTGACTTGAAAAGCCTTGACATTGGATGCTTGTCACCTTGTTTATGCACCATTGTGGTTCTTGATGCATCAAAAGTATGCATGTATTGGGCCCACTACATGACCATGCATATGCATATGTTTGATAATCCATGCACTTGATTTTTGTCAACATATTCACCATATTTGATCACCCAAAGACTTGCTCATTGGTGGTAGTGTGTGTGGAGATGTTTGCCGGAGGTGGATGTCATAGCATTTTCACTTCTCATTTTTGAGATTGGTCTTGGGAATGTTCCTATTGAAATGTATGCACTTTGTGAAAGATGAAGAAGGTCATGGTTTCATCATTGAGTATGGACTTTAAAAAAACCATCATATGGTTGACTTGACCATGCTTAAAGTTTTTATTGATTTTTCAAGAAAGATAAGAACCACCAAAATGTTTTCTTCTAATATATTGAAGGATATAGATTTGTATGAGATCTTTGAAGCTCATTGTGGAAAACATTCCATGTAAATGATTCACCTCTCTCATGCGACCAAATTCTCTGTTGCTCCCTCTCTCTCTCTCTGTGTTTCTTCATGATTTATCTCTTTGTATCCCTCCCCTCTCTCTCTCTCTCCCTCTCTCTCTCTCGATCTCTATCTCTCTCTATTTCTCTCTTTCATCCTCCATGCCTTCCCTATTATCTCTCCTTGGTTCTTTCTGTTTGTCTCTCTCTGTCATCTCTCCTTGTTTCTCTCTCTCTCTCTCTCTCTCTCTCTCCCCCTCCTCTCTCTCTCCTCTCTTCTATCACATGACCAAATTCTCTCCCGCCTTCTCTCTCTCTCTCTCTCTCTCTCTCTCTCTCTTTCTCTTCCCTTTTTCTTTATGTATTTCTTCATGATTTCTCTCTCTGTATGTATGTCTCTCTCTCTTTTTGTGTTTCTTTGTGATTTTTCTCTTTGTATCCCTCTCTCTCTCTCTCGCCCCCTCTATCTCTCTCTCTCTCTCTCTTTGTCTCTGTCTCTGTCTTTCTCTAAGCAGACATATGGATTCTCTCTTGAAGGAATTTGATGCCATCCATCTGCATACATTACATTCTATAGAGCTCCGATCAACATAAAACTCTCGCTCTACATTCTGAGGGTGGCGAGTCAACTTTCTAGAAGAGCACCTAATATTGAGAGCTCTCCTGCATAGTCCTGGAGAGAAGACATCAATGGTATTTCCAATGGACGTGAAAAAGTGACCAAGAAATTTGAACATCATCTTCCTCTCTCTCTCTCTTGACAATCATCTATTTTCTTCTTTCATTCTACTTCTCTCTTTCTACAACACTCTGAGCATGGAATAACAAAATAAAGAAAAACAAACAATTTTCCTATTAGAGCATGAGATAGGAGAATAGAGAGATGGTGGACTCTCTTTCTCTCTCTCTTTCTCTTTCTTTCTCTTTCTTTCTCTTTCTTTCTCTTTCTTTCTCTTTCTTTCTCTTTCTTTCTCTTTCTTTCTCTTTCTTTCTCTTTCTTTCTCTTTCTTTCTCTTTCTTTCTCTTTCTTTCTCTTTCTTTCTCTTTCTTTCTCTTTCTTTCTCTTTCTCTCTATTAGCATCACAACTAGAGATGGACAATTTGAGAGCTGATGATCATTGAGAGCCAAAAAATAAACCAAAGTATTCATAGAGCACGAGTAGAGAAAAGAAAGAAGAAGTGTACTTGAAAACATTCATGGGAAAAAACTAATGGAGGCTAGGCATGTACTTATAGTTTTCCCCAAGGTCCTCTTGGAACTTCCTTATACATAAATGCCAACTCCTCGTTCACCACATCACTCCTAGGGGGGATTTGTTGATATATTTAGGCAGTGATGTGTGTGAACACTCTAGGACTAACGGGGCACTTTTTTCCCCCGGTTTGTATATACACATATAACCGTGAAGGGTTACTTATCTTTGGACATTCTAGTGGTAATACATTTACTATTGTGTGTTGTGCACCAAGCTTCTTCTTCTTCCTTGTGCTATTCATGTGCTTCCGCATACCTCAAACTCCAACAAATTCTTTTATTTCCATGCAAAGATTCATAGGTGCATGCCTTTGCTTGATAAATGTTTTAATATGTCTATGCTCTTCCATAAAGATTTCATTAATTCACATCAATTATTATAAAAAATGAAGATTGCCACCATGCTTCAATAATAATAAAATGCACTCTACATGAAAGCAAAGAACAGAAACAAGTATTGAAATAAAAAAATTAACTTGGAAAATATTTAGCTCGAATTCAAGCTACATCCTTCCATTGATCCTTGGGGAGAGCCATTCTCCATCCTTTGGTCCATGAGAAAATCTACATACTCCTCCATGAAGACCATTACTTCCTCTTGAAGCTTGCCTTGGCATATGCTTGTCTTAGCCCATCCTTTGCCTTCAGATGATGTGTGGATGATGCTTCAATTGAACTAGGTTTGAAATGAAGAAAAGAGCTCAAAAGACAAAGCTCTTTAGAGGTCAAATTGATGAGGAGCAATGGGCTCCACATACTTTCATCAAATCAGGTTCACTTTCAGGTCAAGGAGAGGCGAAGAAGAATGCCCTTTGGTGTACTAGTTGGGGCATGTGAATTGAAATTCAGAGGTCAGTAGTTCAAGTCCTGCTTGTTGCACCTCTTAGGAAGAACTCTATGGGTTTCCTTTTATTGATCTCCTCAATCAAAATCCCAATTAATGCCATAAATTATCAAACACAAGTGTTTTGGGTCTTGTGGTTAGATTGATTTGGTTGAAACCAAGAGGTCATGGCATTAAAACCCGATAGCTAAAATGTGCATATGTCAAAAAGCGGTTATGATTTTGCTTCTCTTTGAACAAATGGGCAATATCCCCCATGAAGTAGTTGGAACAATGCCGAGAGATTTAATAGTTATAAAAATACAATGCTGAAATTGTATTCATGCAACATTTCTAGAAATTTTCAGGTTCCGGGTTCAGATCCCATTCTTGTAGCAATAGACATACTTTTGCTACACTCTTCAATAAACAGAAGAGCCAACAAAGAAATATTGAAGGTCAGATCTAACATGAAGATCATGGTTGGATCATGGATAGAGTAGTATCTCACCAACAAGTAGGTTATTAGTTCCACTCTAGCTTCCATCACACTTGAAAGGAATATAATACATAGTCTTTTCATTCACCATAATTATACACATCCATTTGTGCATCCCATGATTTAACAAATCAAGTTGAAGCTACTATCCATCACTACAAATTTCATGAATAGCTTAGCTAATTGAACACCATGTGTTGTGGGCTCAAGTCCTTGGACTTGGATTTTGAAGTGCCCAAAGAAAGCTTTTGCTACAAATCAGCTCTCTATATGTTAAAGTTTTGCTCAATCATAATTTATATCACATGAGCCGACTACGCCCCTAGATAGGAGAGTTCTCACGTTCCACGGAGTGATGGGTTTGAATCTTGTGCCCGATGGTAGTCAACTTATGCTGATGTCTAAGTGTGTTTGTGCATTTTTCTGCTCAAGGTAAATGAATGTAACATGGGAAGTAAATGGTTTGGTGAGAAAAAAACAAATGACGTCGATTAGGAATGCGAAAGATAATTGAAGGATATTTAAAATATCATCTTCTCAATCTTCATGAAAAATGTGATGAGACCTCCAAGTTCATCATGAAAGCTCTAACTCTAATACCAATGCAAGAGCCTAACAAATTATGACCACCATGTGCTAGAGAAATGACTCTCCTCCCATCTTTATGCACGTATATATAGCTGCTTAAATCAATGAGGACCACAAATGTAACTAGAGTCCACAAGTGCATGTGCAATCTCCTCCACTCCTTTAATATCTTCCACTACAATCTACTAGTGGTTGGAGTGATCTCAACCACTGCTTTAGTACCTTCCACTAGAGTCCACTAGTAGTTGGTGTACAAGCCACTCGAGTTAAGTCTCATTGGACTCAAGTTAACTCACGTTAACTTGAGTTAGAAGGCTGTAGAGATCTTTAGGCAAAATGCTCTCCCCATCATGCCCATGGGGATTGAACCCAAGACCTCGTCCTTCACAACCTTGAGACTTAACCATTAGGCTAAGTGGATCACTTGTTTAAGATAGCACATGAACTTATACTCAACTTTAATCTTGTGATCTGGCCATACATGAGTGACCAAACGGTGTTCGATTTCAGATCTATCTAAAGAGGCCAGACTCTTAGATCATAGACTTACTTTATGACACGGACACTCTCTCTCTCTCTCTCTCTCTCCCCATCTCTATGTCCACTTTTTTCTCTCTGCTACTCAACTTCTCTCACTAGATCCATCTTTGCACAATAACTCAAATTCCTTTTGTGTATATCTACTAGTCTCTCTCTCTCTCTCTCTCCCCTAAATTCCTTGCTTCATTTTGAGAGACTCTAAGATGAAGCTCCAGATCTAGGATGCTTCTAATCTTAGCTACCTTAAAGGCCAATGCTTGCATGAGTGACAAGCACTGCTCTACATGGTTTCTTGGGTACAATGGACCTTTAGGTTTTACAATTGATACATTTCTTACTGTCGGCAAGGTGTTGCAAGAATAATAATATGCCTCTACCTGAGACACATACATGAAAACACTCTCCATGCCATGATATCTATCAAGGTTTATGGTACTTTGTCCCTTGACGCGTGCTCTCTTTGCATTATGTTGAAAGAAGTACTCCTCCATTAGAGCGGATAGATGGAAACAGATCTTACTCAATCTCTCCAAGTAGCCCATTTTGATCCCTCTCTGTGTCTCTCTATCTCTCTCTCTCTCTATTAATCTCTCTCTACATCATGATTTTTGTAGCACTCCTTAGATCCTTTTTGAATCTTGCAATTCTGCAATCAAGGAAACCCTTGGTCCATCTCTCTCTCTTTATATATATATATATATATATATATATATATATATATATATATATATATATATATATATATATATATATATATATATATATATATATATATATATATATATATATATATATATATATACCCCTCTCTCTCTCTGTCTCTCCCTCTCCCTCTCTCCCCCCCTCTCTCTCTTTGTTGTCTACCTCTCTCCATCCTTTACTTTGATCTCTTTATCCCTATCTCTCTTTATGTCTCTAATTTGCTGACTTTAGATTCATCTCTCTATAGTGTGCTAATCCATCTCTCTTTCTTCTATATGTCATTTCAGACTCTATAGCACCGTGTGATCTCATTCTCTCTTTCTCTCTCTCTCTCTCTCTTTCACTTGTTTTTTCTCTTTGAAAAACATAGTAAAGCAACTTGGATCCACCATCTCTATCCCTTTTGCATCACTGCCAAATCTCTCTCTCTCTCTCTCATGTGGATTCTATGTGGCAGACATACACTTCCATCACTGAAGACTACAAGCAAACAACTCTATTTGGAATGTATTTACAGAAAATGAATGAATGATAAAGCTACTTTTTCTCTCTAATTTGCACACAATGCTCTAAAAATCTCTCTTTTTATCACCAATTCTCTCTCTTCAGTCACATACAATCATTAAAGCAAATCGACATTAAAACAATCATAACATATAAGCATTCAAAAATAGCTTACTACCAAGTAGAGAGAAGAGAGAATTATGGTAGAACTATCTCTATTTCTCTCACTTAACTATTGCCATCAAAGGCTTGTAGGAGTAGAGTGATGAGAGAGATATGAGGGAATCTCTCTCTCACTCTCTCAAAACAGAGAAGAAAAGGAGAAAAATATACCTAAAAATTTTTGAAGGGTCAATTCTAATGTTTACAATGGGTTTTAGGCTATCCATTTATTAGGGTACAAAAGGGTTAAAACTCCTAGGGTTTCTTGGTTAAGAAGGTATACATTTACATGGGTATCTGGGCATCCTTTGGTTAATCATATGGGTTTTTTGAGGGTTAAAAGAGCATTAAAAGAATGGAATGTTTATAGAAGCTAGTGTCGCAACCAGCAAGCACCACAAATTTGTTCTTGGAGCGGAATGATGAAGTGGATGAAGGTGCAAGAACATCTCCTGTGCCTAGAGCAAGACAAAAATGCAATCTTGAAAATATGGAGGCTAGTGCATTTGTCTTCAATCAAGTCTTCAAGAAAGCAAAAATTGAATGATTTTGATGGTGAGAAGAAGAGGAGCGAGGATCTGGAGGCATGGATCAAAGAGCTAGAGGATTTCTTTGGTTTTCCACAATTCAATGAGGATTCTAAGGTGAAGGATGAGATTCTGCACTTGTGTGGCATTGCAAGACTATGGTGAAATTCCTATATGCAAACCCAAATGCCTTCTAGTTGGGTTCTATGGAAGGAATTGAGGGAGAAAGCAGAGAAATATTGCTATTCTTCACACTATCATATGGAGAAGAAGATATAATTCTATAATTGTTGAAAACACAAGGGTGAAAAACATAGCTTTTGTGTTGATGAGTATAAGGAGAAGTATTTGCGTCTTTGCAAATATGCATTGGAGGCTAGCAGGGATGCTCTGAAGAGCAAACGTATTGAAGGGTTTTTGAGGAGGTTTGTTATCAGGTGAGGGGACCTGGATGTGTTTTTTTCTTGCATGCTATTGCAATGCCCAGGAATTTTGAGAAGATAGAGAATTTCAATATGTAGAAGGCAAATAGAACCAGATTCATTGTGATGGGACATAGGCCACAAAGACCTACCACTAAAAACATGAACACTCAAAGAGAACTTCATGTTTTAATAATAAAGGTTTGAATCCAACTCAAGTGGAGACCAAATAGAAGCAAAAATCCATTCATTCGCATTAGGAACATGATTTCATTGAGCAGTAGAAAAGGTAGGGTTTGTTTTTTTGTTGCAATGAACAAGGACATCGGACGTATGAATGCCCAAACATATAAATCTTTTGGCATACGTGATAAGATGATTGAGGAAGGTACAAAGATTGTCAAAGAAAATGATGGAGGTAGGTGCCCTAGTTCTACTTTACATTGCATGGTGACTGATGGAAAGTATATCCACTCTCAGTTGCAGTAGAAGAATGATAGGCCCTTCCTAGGACCAAATTGTTCGCTACCACAATCCATCAAAATTAAAAGTTCTCTTTGGAATAGAGGAATAAACCTATGAAAAGTTTCACACTAAAAGTGTACAATTTGAGCTTTTGAACAAGCCATAGATCACTCAATTTGGACAATGTGGCGTATGTCAACATCCTTGCACAAGACAAACCAAAATCTTCCCAAATAGGTAGCTTATACCTATGTGTACCTCTTCACAACATATATTGGTAATATGTAGAGATAGAGCAGAGAGCTTTCAAGCTCAATGTACTCAATGAGAATAAACACTTATTATTAAGATTATATTCAAAGGAGATCTTACAAGAAGAGCTACAAGATAAGCTATCTTTCTCATGGAATAGACAACTATAAAATGAGATATAAATCATCAAACATTTCTTCCTAAGAGAAAACTTTAGCTAGTAGGGGGCTAGCTTAGCTAGGGGGTAACATAGACCTAGTGTATTCACTTCGAATGAGAGCCTAAAAAGTGCATAAATGAAGCGAGAGTATGGCCACGAATGTCTTATAAGTTCTTGCTTATATAATGCTCCAAAATGTGGTGCATAATTTGAATTCAAATCATGCCTCCAAAATCCCTGAGTTTTCTCCATCAAGTTAGATGGAAACTTGAGCTGAACAAATTGTGGAAATTTGGTAGTAGAATTTACAAAACAAATTAAGTGATTTGGAACTTGACTTTATCCTTGGTTCACAAACTTGAGCTTGTAAATTTATAACACTCCCCCTCATGCTCAAAAGATAGTTTCCATTGATCTCATTCAACTTGAGGTTGATCTTGAACTTCTCCAACTTGTTTGCATCCATGTATTGTGTCATGATATCTTCTAGTTGATCCTTTGTGTTGATATGCTTGATGTCCACTTCCTTCACTAGTGCCTTCTTTGTGATGAAGTAATAATGGATCTCTATGTGCTTCTATCTTGCATGGAACATAGGGTTGCTTGTAAAATGAATGCTTGATATATTATCTCCAAATAGAGTTAACTCTTTGAACTCCACATTCAAGTCTTTGAACAACTTCTTAAGCCACATGATCTCACATGTAGCAAGTGTTAAGGCTCTATAATCAGCCTTAGTAGATGATAATGCAACTATTGGTTGCTTCTTGGACACTTATGAGATGACTCTTTGTCCTAGCATGAACACATAGTCATATGTGCTCCTTTTGTCGTCCCTTGAACTAGTCCAATCAGCATCACTAAAGCCTTGTGGTTCTAATCCATCTCCGTAAGGGTAGTATTATTGATGCAATTAAAACCAAGCCCACATAATTGGTTAATTAGCTCATACTTGATGTATTGATATAACTTATGCAAGGCTTCATATGATCAACCTCTTGTAAAAAGTTCTTCACATTTACCTTTGTAAAAGTGGTACACATCCACGTGGAGTTAGGAAGCACTAAATCACGAATCATTTGGTAACTGTTGAATGATGAGGAATCTATACTATACTTTAGGATTTACCTTTTAGGTAGATGTTTGAATTTGAATTCAACTTTGGCTCCAAGTACAACTATAAGAAGAGGATAAAAAAGACCCACGTGTATCTCGAGCCCATGATATCATTTTCAAGAGATTCATTCTGAAGTGAAAGATCATATCATAGCTTATTCAACTCTCACACATTGAGCAATGTATGATCGCCAATGACATTGTATTTGTATATGATTTAATATATGTATGATCATTACATTCTCATTTCACTTCTCTATTATAACTCCATCAGAATAGTGATCTTCTCTGAGCTTGTTCTCAGTGCATGGTTGATCATTTGTCATGAATTAAAGCATGGTAGATTCAGCATACTCTTTAGTACATGCCTACAAAGTTTCCTTAGCTTGCTTTTTAGGATCGCAAGATATTAACACTTCTTTGCTTACTATTCTGTTGACTGTTGAGCCCCCAAAATTATCAAGATGATCTTATGATTTGCTAAACATCTTTCTCTGTGTGTAGCCCATCATTTTCAATGAAATCACTCATGATTGATAGCTTACTAAGTTAACTAGAGTTTCCCAAAAGGAATTAAGCCAATTGCTGCTGTGCTCAAAGAACTATTCAAAACATTGAACAGGTGTAGGAACAAAAATAGCAAGTTTTTTGTTCTTGGATCAACTCCTACCTATCTATTTTGATCCATTGATTTATGATAATGTTCCAAGCAACATATATGATTATTTATGATCATTAGCTAGATAAAGAGGCCTACTACACTCTCGGGTAATAATTCTTAGCAGGTGTGAAGCAAGATCTAGCAACACCACTTCATCTCTTATGACTATCCACCATCTCGCCCAACAGTGGTATCAGAGCAACAAAAAGCAAGATGGGAGATGGATTTCCATCCTTCATTGATAAATTGGACATAAAAAACTACTCAGCATGGTCACTAAGGATGAAAGTCTAACTTCAAGGGAGAAGTCTATATTGATACATCTCAAGAGATGAAGAAATGCCAATCTTGAGGAGCAAGCATCAACCTACAAGGGAAGAGCAAGAAAGGTTGACCACATGGTGTGCAAAGGTATCTTGCCAGGTCTTATCTATTAAAATCAATCTCTGATTTCTGGTTACCACATATTAGGAATTTTAAGACCTCCCAAGGGACGTGCGAAGGCTCTCATCATATTTCTTATCAAATACAAGAGCTAGGAAGAATCACTTATGGATGGAGTTTACAACTCTAGAAAAACAACCAAAGTAAGGAGTGGCTGATTTTGTAACCAAGATGAAAGATGTGGTTGACCAGCTTGCAAGCATTGGAGAGGAGATAGAATAAGAACACATAGTAAGGTAGATCATTAATGGAATCAAGGCTGATGATAAGTGGGAGTTCTTTACCACAACAATGGACCTCTACATGGATATGCAAATACCCAACCTCAACACCTTGATGGGGAAACTCTTCACCCATGAGACAAAGCTCAACAAGAATGGTGAAAACTCTAGAGGTAACCAATGTTATGCCCTTTATGCATATAAGAATAAAGACAAAAGCAAGAAGAATGAAGAAGAGGCTAGTACCTCTCAAGCCAATTATGCAAGAAGATGAAGAGGTGCTAGAGGAAGGGGAAGAGGAGGAAAGCAAGGCAGAGGGAGATCCTACAACAACTCACCTTGCTACATTTGTGGTCTTAGCAACCACACCAGAGAAGAATTCTTCAAGAATACAATGAACCAAAGGGGAAGAGGCTTCCATAGATGTAGCTATGGACAATTAGAGGTAAGGTACAACAATGGAGGAGGAAACTACAACCATTACTACCATCAAGGATACAAAAACAAAAATTATCAAGGAGGTTTCAGAGGAAGAAGGGACTACAACAAATATATTGATGACCAAGACGATTCACTACTCATCATGAACATGACATCTAAGAAAGGTAAAGATGATTAGCATCTTTTCTACATTGATTCAAGTTGTTCCAATCATGTGGCTGGAAATGTAGCTTTATTATCTGACCTTGAAGAACCCAAAGGGAAGCATAAAGTACAAACAAGTGATGATACTAAACACTTAGTCAAGAAAATTGGAAGTGTCAAAACATCTGATGGTAGCATGAACCTTTCGAGTAAAGTTTTGTATGTGCCAACTATAACCAAAAACCTAATTAGTGTTCGACAGATTGTTGAGAAAGGTTTATAGGTCAGATTCACTAATCATGGAACATATGTGGAAGACCCTCAACAAGGCTTCAAAAGGATTGCTAAAGGTGATAAGTCTGATAGATTATTCACATTCGAGATTGAAGACACAAGGAACTTAGGACTATTCAATTACATAGATCAAACCTTATCTGAGCTAGAAATATGGCACAAAAGGCTAGGACACATAGGAGAAAGAACTCTGAAGCAAATATGCAGGGATCAAAGTGTGCTTGGCATTCCCAATTTAACCAAGAAACATATGATCTACAAATGTGGAGCATACCAATTTGGCAAAGCTCACAGGCAACCATTTAACAAGAAGGGATATATTCATGAAGACTATTTGGTGCTTGTACACACTGATGTGTGGGTCCTAGCAAAGATCCATCAATCTCAGGTTCAAGGTACTATGTTTCACTTATTGATGATTACAGTAGATGGACAATCCTTTATTTCATGAAGCATAAGGATGAGGTATTTACATGTTTCAAAAATCACTTGCCACTAGTTGAAAACCAAACAGGTGACAACTTGAAGAGGATCAGATATGATGGAGGTTGGTGAGTACTTTCTATAGGAAAGAGGCATAAAGAGGGAAGTAACAACAAGATACACTCCTGAATTGAATCGAGTGGCAGAGAGAAGAAACAGGTTAATTGTTGAAGCTGCTAGGTCTATGTTGAATGAGAAGAAGCTACCTAATTACCTATGGGCAAAGGGTGTTTCCACAACCACCTACTTGGTCAATAGGCTCCCATTTGAATCCTTGGATGGTATGACACCCTATGAAGCATGGAATGGTAAGAGATCCTCATTGAACCACTGCAAAATATTTGGGCACTGCTTATGCACACATTCCTTCACAAATTAGAGGAAAGCTTGACCCTAAAGCTAAAAAATGTATATTCATTGGGTATGAAAAGAAACAAAAGAGCTATAGGTTGTACAATCCCACTAACAAAGCATTTATAGTTAGTAGGGATGCAGTGTTTGATGCAGTGTCTGATGAAAATTGTCTGACTTCAAGGATTGGAACAAGAAGATCAACGATTAGCAGAAGATAAAAACTTAGAGGATGAAGAGCAAATTGACTTCAAGGATTGGAATTCAAGAGGCAAGATCAAACTCAAGCAATTATAAGACATACCAAAGTCTTCAAATCAAGCACTAAGGAGATCACAAGGAGAAAGCAAAAAGCCCATAAGGTATGGCTATGATACATCATTAGTCACCAAGGATTTTGTGTATATTACTAAAGACTCTATGATAGAAGAGCCTTCATTTGAAGAGGCTAGGAAGAAGAAAGAATGGAGAGAAGTCATGTAGAAAGAAGTATAAGCACTTCAAGAAAATCATACTTTGGATCTAGCTCCCAAGAAGCCACTCATGAAGGTAATTGGATCCAGGTGGATATACAAAATAAAAAAGACCTCTGATGGCTCTATAAACAGGTACAAGGCAATGTTGGTGGCAAAGGGATTTGCCCAAACTCATGGAGTGGACTATGAAGAAACTTTTTCACCTATGGAAAAGATGCCAACAATTAGGGTTTTGGTAACTGTTGTTGCTTCTACAAATTGGAATCTATATCAGTTAGATGTGAAGAATGCATTCTTAAATGGATGGATATCAGAAAAAGTGTATATGGCTCAACCAACAGGTTTTGAATGTGAAGATAAAACATGTTATGTATGCAAGCTAAGGAAGGCACTCTATGGTCTCAAGCAAGCTCCTAGAGCTTGGAACCATAGGCTTGTTACCTATTTGCAAGACCAAGGCTTTGTGGCTAGCAAGGCAGATTCTTCTTTATTTGTTAAGAAGAATAAATCAAAAGTTATCTACTTATGTGTCTGTGTAGATGACATAATCATTATAGGAAATGATGCTAATGGCATCAAGCAGGTTAAGGCTCAATTAATGGAAGAATTTAAAATTAGTGATCTTGGTTTATTAACCTACTTTCTTGGTTTAGAGCTTTTGTACACAAATTCTTGTATATTTATCACTCAAAGAAAGTATATACATGATATGTTGGTAAAGTTCAAGATGGAGAACACTAAAATTGCAGGTACTCCTATGGAACTCAATCATAAGTTGAGTTCTCATGAAGAAGAACTACTTGATGATGTTATAGGTTATCAACAACTTGTGGGAAGTCTCAATTATGCTACTCTAATAAGAGTAGACATTGCCTATGGAGTAAGTACATTGAGTCAATTTATGCATGCACCAAGGAAGCCTCATATGGAATCTGCAAAAAGGGTGCTTAAGTATCTAAAGGGTACATTGAATGAAGGGTTGTTCTATCCCTTCACTTTTGACATAGATATAAAGATGTATTATGATGCAAATTGGGCTGGCTCCAAGGATGATAGGAGGAGCACTTCAGGGTACCTATCCTTTGCAGGTTCAAAGCTTATATCATGGTCATCTAAGAAGCAACCAACTGTGGCCTTATCTTCCACAGAAGTAGAATATAGAGGTTTGGCAAATGCAACTCAAGAAGCTATATGGCTTATGCAACTATATGCAGATTTGGAGACACACTCTTACACTCCAATAATCTTTGGAGACAACACTAGTTCACTTCAATTGGCTGCTATTCCTGTATATCATGCAAGGACTAAGAACATTGAAGTGCACTGTCATTATGTAAGGGAGAAATTGCTTAGCAAGGATATTCAACTATCCTATGTATCAACTTATTTACAATGTGCAGATATACTCACAAAGTCATTGGATGGAACAAAGTTGAACAGATTCAAATTCATGATTGGTTTGCAGGAAATCAAGGAGGAATGAAGTCCAAGCATGTTAGGCTTGAGAGCGAGCTGTTGAGGCAATTAAAACCAAGCGCACATACTTGGTTAATTAGCTCATACTTGATGTATTGACATAACTTATGCAAGGCCTCATATGATCAACCTCTTGTAAAAGGTTCTTCACATTTACCTTTGTAAAAGTGGTACACATCCACATGGAGTTAGGAAGCACTAAATCACGAATCATTTGGCTGTTGAATGATGAGGAATCTATCCTGTACTTTAGGATTCACCTTTTAGGTAGATGTTTGAATTTTGAATTCAAACTTTGGCTCCAAGTGCTATAAGAAGAGGATAAAAAAGACCTGCGTGTATCTCAAGCCCATGAGATCATTTTGAAGAGATTCATTGTGAAGTGAAAGCTCATCTCATAGCGTATTCACCTCTCACACATTGAGCAATGTATGATTGCCAATGACATTGTATTTGTATATGATTTAATACATATATGATCATTACATTCTCATTTTACTTCTCTGTTATAAGTTCATCAGAACATTGATCTTCTGAGAGCTTGTTATCAGTGCATGGTTGATCATTTGTCATTATTGAAAGCATGTTAGATTCAGCGTACGATTTAGTACATGCCTATAAAGTTTCATTAGCATTGCATTTCAAGATGGGGAGATATTAACACTTCTTTGCCTACTAGTCTGTTGACTGTTGAGCCCCAAAATTGTCGGGATGATCTTATGATTTGCTAAACATTTTTCTTTGTGTGTAATCCATAGTTTTTTATGAAATCACTCATGATTGATATCTTACTAAGTTAGTTATATTTTCTCAAAGGGAATTAAGCCAATTGCTACTGTGCATAGAGAACTATGCAAATCATTGAACAGGTGTGGGAACAAAAATAGCAAGTTTTTTGTTCTTGGATCAACTCCTACCTATCTGTTTTGATCCATTGATTTCTAGATCATGTTCCAAGCACCATATATGATTACTTATGATCATTAGCTAGCTAAAGTGTCCCACTACACTCTCTAGCAATCGTACTTAGCAGGTGTGAAGCAAGATCTAGCAACACCACTTCATCTCTTGTGAGTATCCACCATCTCCTCGCACAAGTACAACCCTTGGTTGAGAGTATGCTTGATGTACCTAAGCACTCTCTTGGCTGCATTCATATCCACATCAGTTCTTGAATTCAAAAATTGAGAAAGAACTCCTACAACATAGCACAAGCGAGGTCTTATGATGGTAGCATAATTAAGGCTTCCAATTATGCTCCTATATGCTGAGATATCTTCAACAGGCTTCCCCCCACCTACACATAACTTAGTGTTTGGATCTAGAAACTATGTGAGTGGCTTACATCCACTCATACCATACTTATAAAGTACATCTAGAATACTTTCCTTTGAGCTAGGTAAATACCATTTTCTACGTAAATAAATTCAATTCCAAGAACATATTTGAGCACTCAAAGATCTAAAATCTTGAATTCATTCCCAAGCATGGCCTTGATTCATTTGATACCTACATCATCACTTCCTGTATGATCGATTCATCCACATATATGCATATCTAGACAAATAATCCTCCTTCTCTCTTTAGATATAGCAAGGAATCTACATCATTTTCTTTGTATCCACACCTATACAAATGCCCTAGGAGCTTTCTGCTGCATAGCATAACCAATAAACATACATCTTTCATCCCTTGTATCCATCTTACCTCTCAATTCTTGAGGCACATGTGTGTAGCAAAAAAGCCCAATTATTCTAATGTGTGAAAGGTCCGGTTCCCTTCCACTTCATGCCTTCTTAGGTGTCATATCATGTATCCCTTGTTTGGGAGACCTATTCATCAACTACACAGTAGTAGATGTAGCATCTATCCAATATGTTAAAGAAACATTCATTTCATTTAACAAACTCCTAGGATTTTCAACAACATACCTATTCTTCCTCTCTACCACCCCATTTTGTTGGAGAGTATACGTGCACCACATTTGACTCTTTATACCTTGTTCCTACAAGAAATCATAATAAGTATGGGAGAACACTTCTCCCCCTATATTTGACCTTATAGTTTTGATGTAGGAACCTATGTCCTTCTCAATTTGTGCCTTGAATCTTCTGAACACATCAGACACATCTATTTGTTTTGTAAAAATGAAACCATACTTTTTGAGTATCCATCAATCAAGGTTACCTTCATGTGATGTAGTATCGAACTTCAATTCTGATCTAATGGCATAGAAATTGACTTACAATTAGCCATACCATACTTTTCCAACATATTCAAGGCATATTGCGTTTGTGACATCCATATACCTATTTCTATATGTACAAACTCAATGTCCAAGAAGTAGCGCAACACACCAAGATCTTTCATGTCAAATTCCTGCATAAGAGGTTGCTTTACCTCTTTAATGCTTGCTTCATTGTCACCTCCTACAATCAAGTCATCAACATAAATATCCACAATTGCGATGCCATCATCACCGTTCCTTGCATATAGTGAATGATCTACATCACACATAGAAAAACCAATGGTGGTTAAGTAATTTGCAATCCTTGCATGCCATGCACGAGGAGCTTGGTTAAGCCCATACAAAGACTTTTGGAACCTACAAACATATTCTGGATGCTTTGAATCTTCATTCCCTTGTGGCTGGCCCATGTATACTTGTTCCTGTAACCACCATGTAGGAAAGCATTCTTCACATCCATCTGATGCAGAGTCCATCCTTTTCTTGTAGCTAATGAAACAAGTGTTCTGATAGTAGACATTTTAGCTATAGGGCTGAATATTTCCTCATGATCAATTCAATATGTATGTGCATATCCTTTTGCTACCAATCTTGCTTTGTACCTGCTTATGCTACCATCAACATTGTGCTTTACCTTATAGAGCCACTTGCAGCCTATGTGTTTCTTTCCTTGGGGCAATGGAACCAGCTTCCATGTATCATTTCCACAAATTGTAGCCATGTCCTCATCCATAGTTTTTTCCCAATCTGCATTTCCAATTGCATCTTCAAAATAAGAGGGTTCAACATCTTGTATTAGCTTAATCATATAGGCACAATGACTAGGCATGTAACTATCATATGTCAATCATTACACTAAATTCCGCATGCTTCCAGATCTTCTTGGTCTTGGATCACTTCTCCTTGTATCATTTGAATGTGCCTTTCTTACTCTTGGAGTCTTCATAGAGGGCAATCCAAGTTCTTCATCAAGACTCTTTTTTGAACCGCTTGAATCTCCATCGTCTTCAAAACTTGCACATATTTTGCTACTAGTAGAAAGTTTTTATTTACCTTTCTTGGATGTATTTCATGAATTTTCTGGACTGAAATTTCCATGCAATCCTCCACTCCATGGATTTGAGTTGGAACTATTGCTTGGTGATTCATCTAGTCCACTCAAAACTTGAGATATGTAGTTGATTTTTCAGCATTTTCTTTGTCATTTGATTCAAGATTAAGTCCATCTTTGGCCTCTTCATTGAAGCTTGAAATTTCATCAAATACCACATCTCTGCTTACCTTCACATATCGTGTGAGTGGGTTATAATATTTGTATCCCTTTCTCTCAAGAGAGTACCCAATGAAGATACATTTTTTTTGCGTCTCGATCAAGCTTCGTCCTCAACTCATATGGAATATGCACATATGCAATACAACCAAAAACTCTCATATGTGATAAGTGTGGCTTTTTACTTGTAAAATTTTCTTTATGCATAACTTGATGTACAATAGTAGTGAGAGTTCTATTCATGATGTATATAGTAGTATGCACAGCTTCTGCCCAATAACAATGAGGCATATTCTGCTCGACCATGAAAGCTCTTGCTATTTATGCAATATGTCAATTTTCGCATTTAGCAACACCATTTTGTTGTGGTGTGTACTTGCGTGAAAATTGACATCGAATTCCATGAACTTTTAAGAAAGTTTCATTACTCATTTGACATGTATTTACCTCCTCCATGAGACCTTAATATTTGAATATAGTTTCCTATCTGCTTTTCCACCATAACCTTAAAATTCTAGAAGTGAGTGAACACTTCACTCTTCTCTTTCATGAAATATACCCATACTTTTCGTGTATGGTCATCAATGAAAATAACATAAAACATGCAACCACCCATAGATGTGGGCTTTGTAGTTCCCAAACATCTATATGTACTATTTCTAGTACATTCTCACTAACATGCTTGTCATGCGAAAATGATGCTCTTGACTGTTTACCAAATTGACATGTTGCACATACTTTTGCATTTTTGCAACTTTGAAATTTGGTATTCCATTGATAATCTCCTTGGACTACATCAATTTCAGCCTTTGCAAGTTTGCATGTCCAATTCGTTTGCGAAATCTCTATATCAACAATAACTTTTGCACCTTTTGCAAACATGGCTACATTCATTTTAGGGATTTTCACATATAAAGTGAACACCCCACCCACTATGTTTCCTTTGGCAATCAATCTTCTATTGTGTTTGTACTCTTCTACATATAACCTGTCAGCATTGAACCTGAATTGTAATCCTTGGTCAACCATTTGTGTAATAGAAACCAGATTCTTTGTTATATTTGGAACATGCAGCACATCAACAAGATGTTTTACCTTCCCATCCTCCATAGACAGTGCTATGTTTCTTATATGCTTGATAGGGTGTGATGTGTCATCACCTGTTTCAACATATCGAGGAACTGGAAATTTCTTCAAACTACTAAACCAATCCACATGACTGATCATGTGATTTGAAGCATCTTAATTAACATAGTAGACATTACCATTCAATTTTGAAACATTTGAAGACATCGTATTCATCATATGATGTGGAAACATGAAAACGTCTCAAAATCATCTGCACTTATGGATGCATAGTTGTTTTACTACCTTCTGTTATTTTGATTCTTCAACCTGCAATCATGTTCGAAGTGTCCAGATTAACCACAATTCTAGCATCATTTATTTTCATTACCTGGATCATTTCTTTGGAAATTTTTGTGGCCTCTTTGGCTCCCCCTACCTCAAAACCATCCTGTACCTCCTGCATGATTTTGTTGTTGAATTTGGTCTTGGTTATTGTGTCCTCTTCAACTTCCAAAACCTCTATCTCTACCTCTTCCTCTGCCAGAGTAGAATACCTGCTCAAAGCTAGGTTTCCTTGGGAGTTCGAATCCTCACCAAGATTCTTTTCTTCAATAATCAACATGGACACTAGATCAAAAAAATTCAAAATATTTTCCCTGATTTGTATAGAAGATATGGACTACTTATATGCAGCTCCTAGACCATGAAGGCACACTTCTACCTTTTCATCATCATCTACATTTATGCCAATAGATGCAAGTGACTCACATATGCTTTTGGTGTTTAGGGTGTAATCACTTACTGACATGCCCTTTTTCTCCAATGTATGCAACTCGTTCTTGAATTGCAATTTTTTTGCCTTTGTATCGGTCTCATAAAAAGTGACCAAACTGTTATAAGCCTCCTTCGGAGTCTTGGCATCTTGTATCTGTCCAATCATGGTATCCTATAGGCTATCTATTAGCCAATACATTACCTTTCATGCTCGTTGATTCCATTCCTCATATGCTCTTAATTGCAGAGCATTTTCATTCTCTCCTTTGATGTACTTCTAGTAGCCTTTTCCCATCAAGAAACTCTTCATTCTAAATTTACAAGCATGGAAGTTGTTCTTGTCGAGCTTATGGCTCATTAGATGACTCATTCCATCTGTGTTTGCCATTTCTGCAGCAACTCACAACACTGCAAAACACTACAAGCAGCACTTCTACTTGAACACTGTCACACTATGACGTTATAATATGATCTTATAAAAACATAGTTTTTGTTTACCAAGAGTACACACAATCGTTGACATTCTGGATTTGGAATATATTAGTGTTTCCAAACAGGATGCAAGTTATAGTTTTGCAAACTGACCTAGTTTTTTTGTGGGCCCCACCTTGTAGGATAAAAAATGGAGGTCGAGATTTCTCCTACCTTCATGCCAATTTTCTTAGCAATCTAAGGTCGTTTATGAATCGTGCTCTCTCCATGGCTTCTCGCATACTCTTCACCATCGACCTTCTCCATGAGCTCTTATAGCCACACTGGCTCTGATACCATGTCACGAGGAAGTAGATAAGAAAAGAGCCCATACACATGCTCTCACAATCAAGGGGGAGCACAAAACACCAATTGAGGCGAGGAAGAACGACTTTCTTCTTCTTCTTCTATTACATAAAAGTGTACAAGAATGACCTAAAAACAACAATACAAGAAGTGCAATATATAAAGAACAGTACATAAGGAAAAATCCTAGTGTCCGTGAATGAGTGAGCTGGCAAGAAACAAATATGCCATCACTCTCAGTAGATAAAACTAGTAAAGCTCAATAAAGTATCCCTGACATATACCGGCATGACCAATATAGATGTCAGAGAAATGAAAAAGTGATACCTATCATCCTGGATCATCACATGTTGAGCTTGATATGTCAACAAACAATAAAGTGATGTGGTACTTGACTTCAACGTTGGTTCACACGAGCTTGTAAGTTTCTAACACATACTAGTTCTATCCCAAGGGCTTTCTCAATGCATGATTACACTATAAAAGGATGCATTAAGAATCTTAATTTTACATTTTGTAATATGGAATTTTCTAGGATTTATCATGGAATTGAAATGAAATAGAGTGATGAAATTAAAGGTATGGACTCGTTAGTTAAAAATTCTACCATAATTGATTTTGAGCAAAGAATAGTCATTTTAAGGCTAGATGGTGAATCGTTTCCACATCCTAGGTGATGCACATAATCATAATCCTATTCTCAACTCTTCCATGAAATAACAAGGTATATGTGATGGATACAAAACATTTGTGGTGTATATGAATAATTTTCATGGGGAAAAAATAACAAAAAGCTTTCAAATTATGTAGAAATTCTTTTGAAAGAATATGCAGATGTATTTCTACAAGACCTACATGGTATACCTCCACCTATGGAGATTGACAACACCATCAACCTATATATGGGGATTGAACCATATTCTAGGACACCCTATAATTTAACATAGTTGAATTAAAGGATCTTAAGATTCAATTAGATGATCTTTTGAAGAAAGGCTTAATAAGATCGAGTGTTTCACCTTGGGAAGCACCTATTTTATTTCAGAAGAAGAAAGAAGGATCTCCTAGATTTTGTATTGACTATAGGGGTTTGAATAAAAGAACAAAGGCAAATAAGTATCAACTCCCTCATATAGATGAATTGTTGAGTCAATTGAGTGGAGCGACCATATTCACCAAAATTTTCTTAAGAAATGGATATCACAAAATTATGATCAAAGTAGATGATATACCCAAAACAGCTTTTGGAACACATTGTGGCCAATAAGAGTTTTAAGTTTTACCCTTTGGATTAACAAATGTTCATGCCACATTCATGTGCTTGATGAACAATAATTTTCATGACTATTTATAAGAATTCATCTTAGTATTTCTTTATAATATATTCGTATACTCTAAAGATGACTGTGAGCATGTTGTACATCTCAAGGAGTCTTTGCAAACTATTAGAGAACACAAATTATATGGAAAGGAAAGCAAGTGTTTCTTTGTTATGGATGAACTTGTGTACCTACGAAGAGGTATAACTAAACATGGAATTTATATGGACAAGGATAAAGTAAAAACAACCATTGATTGGCTAGTTTCTAAAAATGTAAGGGATGTTAGAAGTTTTTTAGGATTGGCACATTATGAGAGAGCACATATTAAGGATTTCTCTAAGATAGCTAATCCTCTCACAAAGTTGACTAAAGAGAATGCAAGATTTGTGTGGACTGATGCCTGTAAAAAATCATTTAAATCATTCAAACAAAAATTCATTGAAAGTTGTGTTTAGAGAATACTAGAAATAGGAAAATCTTTTGTGGTTGCAAGCGATACAAGTGGCAAACAAATAGGATGTGTTCTTTCACAAGATGGTAGGGTTGTTGTGTACGAGTCTAGAAAATTAAGAAAACATGAATTTCAATATCATACTCATGATCTACAAATGTTTTTCATTGTGCATGCACTTAAGCATTGGAGACATCTAATGTTAGGGATTAAGTGGGGTGGGCCACAATAACAATAATCACATGTTTATAGGATCTTCAACCACATGAACTTTAGCATACACACTTTAATACTAAGAAAGATAATGAGTGAGAGTTAGAGAGAGAATAGACAAGATTTTCAAGGTGTTAAGCTAGGATGCTCACCTACACTAAATTATATTCAAATGTCAAATCACAATGTGTGAATATGATACAAGCTGACAATATCTGAATCTAGGTAGAAATAGGAACTAGATATAAGAAATTGTGTGGCTAAGAGGTATGAAGAGTGTGTGTGTGTGTGTGAATATGGAGAATTGAATAGTTTTGAGCTATTTTACAACAAACCCAAATTTTGATTATCCTAAATCCAAAACTAGTGAATGAACAAGTGAGGATAGATGTAGACTTGTTACTCATAGTATGTTGGCTAATACGAACTTCTTTAGATGTCTTCAGATGTAGAGCACACCTCTTCCAAGTGTATAAGAACACCTCCTTCATCACCAAGTGACTCCTTGAGTTACTGTTTGTGTGATGCTCAAACAATGAGCATTCGCCTTGATTATATTGGATTTAGTACCTCATGCCCTCCATAATAAGTCTTCACAAAAACATCATCATAAACGCATAATAGAGTGATCCTAAAACGGAAAGCAATCGGTGCTAATGAAAAGGACTTCATTAAAAAAAATACTCTCCAAGATTCTTATTTTCGATTTGTCGTTGCCGCTTTTGCACCTGATGGGAGTTGAACTCACACTACCTATTTGAAGGGCATTTGTCCTATCCAATGTGCCCCACACTTTTGGTTGTAAGGCTTGTACAAAGACTACATCATTTGACTACTATTGACAAGTTTTGAACCTATTTTGGACATTGTTTCCAACAATCCCCCCTTCAATGTCATAATGGTACAAGGTTCAATAACTTGAAAAACTTTAGATCTCGAAAAGATATCTCTTGATTGATTTCCATTGAATATTAAGCTCACTGTGCATGAACCTAGATACTTGAGAAACTACAAACTAAATGTCTGGACATGTATTACATAGATATATCAAGCAACCAACTACTTGACTATATAATCTAGCATCAAATGGTTCTCAATCTGCTTTTGATTGTAATGACACATTGACATCCATAGGCTTAGAATCTATCATCTCAAACCTTTCCAATAATTTCTCAATATATTTTTGTTGTGTGATGTAGATACACTCATCTCTATATATGAATTCAATCCCAAGATAATAATGAAAAATGCCTAAGTCATTTACATCAAATGTATGATTAAGTTGTCTTTTGAACAACTAAAGGTTTGAATATTTGTGACCTATGATAATCATATCACTTTGTCGTGCATCTTGAACACTAGCTGTTTCATTCTCAATTGAAGTAAGAGCTAAAATATTATGAATCTAAAAATGTTCTGCATAATTTACCTAGTCTCTTTGTTGTCTTCTTGTTTGATTTTTGGTTCTTCTAGTGTATTCTTTTATACCACTATCCTTTGAGGCTTGATATAATCACTTTGGTGTATCCTTGAAAAGTGGTGGAATCCTTTCTGGTTCTTCAGTATCTCTTTCTTCTAGAATTCTTGAACCTTCTCCAACTTCTTGGATTGGAATTCAAGAGGTACTCATGATGGACTAGGTACTCATGTATGTAATATAACATTCTCTTCACCTTTATCAAGGGAACCTCTTAGAGCTTGAGAAGCTTCATCACCATCTCTTCCTTCTTATCATAAATTTGAGTTTCTGCAATATATGCATTGTGTGAGAGTAGGGTATCACTCGTATCTATAACATAGAATATATATCCTTTGCTTTCAATTGCATAACCAATAAAGATGGCTTTAATGGCTTTTACATCAAGCTTACCGCGATCCTTCTTTTCAATGTGAACACAAGCTGGATAAGCAAAAACTTTGAAATAACTCACATTGGGTTTCTTACCATAATGAGCTTCATAAGGTGTGATGAACTTTAAAGGTTTTGTGGAAGGCCTATTCAGAATGTGATTAGTTGTATGTATTGCATCAGACCAAAACTTGCGGGAAAGTTTTGTGGATGACATCATACTATGCATCATCTGAACAAGTATCCTATTCTTTCTCTCTGCAACACCATTCTCTTCTAACATATAAGCAATAGTGAGTTGATGAGAAATACCTTTGTCTTCAAGAAAAGACTTAAAGTCTTTTGGTATGTATTCTCCTCATCTACCACCTCAAAATCTAGATCTTTGACTAAATTTCATTTTCAATCATAGCTAAGAACTTCTTAAAAGTAGAAGAAATCTCTAACTTCACTTTGAGATTGTAAATTCATGAATATATTGAGAAATCATCAATGAACATAAAAAAGTACTTATAACCTTGAATAGAATCTATTCTCATCAAAACATTCACATGAATGTATGATCTATAGCTTCCTTGTGGCCATGATATATCCATGCTTCTTTTAGCTAGTTTGTGAAGCTTTCCTTTAAGACATCCTTCACATGACTTTGGATCATCTAGTAAAGCAACAGTAGGAAAATTCTCCATCATACCTTGATCTCTGATATGCTTGAGAGCTTTGTAACTGATATGGCCAATTCTATCATGCCATACTTCCATGTTCTCTATAGGTATAGTAGACCTAGCAACATTAGCATGACTAATTTTGTACAACACAAACATGCCACTTCTATTTTCACCTTGAAGTAGACAATGCTCCTCATTAGGTGAGAGGATGTCACATGAATCTTTCTTAAATACAAATTTATAGCCCTCTAGCAAGAAAATAGAGATAGAGAGCAAATTCTTCTTGATGTCTAGAACATAAAGAACATTAGAAAGTGTTAAATTTCCACCTACTCTTGACTTTAGTTTTACTTCTCCAACACCAACAACATCTAAATCATGATCATCTGCAACGGTTGCTCTTTACATGAAGAGTTAGAAAGAGAAGAAAATACCTTTGTGCAACCTGTCATATGCATATTAGCTCCAGAAAAATAATCCAAGGATTATTTGAGATTGCATTTAATGTTCCTTGATCAATAGCTATTTCTTCAATAGTAATACATGCATATAAATCTACCTCTGAAGATGTATGTTTTGAATCATATTCAAGTCTATTACATGATTCTTTCTTCTTCTCATCGAAAAACCTTGTTTTGCATTCTGCTATGAAATGACCTAGTTTCTTACAATAATGGCATACTCCTTTCTTTGAATTAGATGTAGTCGAAGAATTTTCTTTGGGTGTAGAGGAAGCATTAGGGGTAGGACTACAAGACTTAGGATTAGAAAAATTACTTTCCTTCTTGGATTTCTGACTCTTCTTCTCCTTCTTTTTTTTCCTTCTTCTTCTTTCCCTTCAATGATGATAACATGGCTTCATCATTCTCTTCCATACCCTTTTTTTTATTTTCACCTTGAAGTAATAGGAACTGTAGTTTCTTTAAATGAAACTTCTCTATCTCTTGTAGAGAGAGATAAAAAAGTAACAAAAACATGATATGAAGATGGAAGTGAGTTTAGAAGTGTGTTTACCATCTCTTCTTTTGAAATGTTGACTCCAATGTTGAGTAACTGATCTCAAAAATCTTCGAGCTTCAAAATATATGTCTGAAATGGTTCACCAACTTTCATTCTTGTGTTGGCCAGTTGTATCCTTACATGAGCTTTCCTAGCAGGGTTTGTACTCTGATAGAGATTCTCCGACTCCAACCAAGCTTGATGTGATATTCTACAAGAGATGATTTGAGGTATAATATGCTTCTTGACTCCCATAGAAATATATGAAAGTGCTAGTGCATCCCTTGAATCCCATCTTGATTGCTCTTCTATAGGAAGTAATCTTGTACTAGTATAGACTCTTGATGATGGCTCCTATTGAGCAAAAATATGAATAGGTGTTCTTCTAGAAGATGAAGTAGCCTCTTCTCTGACTTGTCTTAGCCTTGGATAAGTGCTATTGACAATATTCCATAAGTCCTTAGATACTAACAAATTTATCATCATAAAACTCGACATTGGATAGCTACACATGCCCTCAAGCTTGTCTTCATTCTTAAGTCTATAACCACTCATCTTGTTAAGGGTGTATGTCAACTATGCTCTGATACCAAATGTTGGAAGTGCGCTAGGCCACAATAACAATAATCATAGGTTTATAGGATCTTCAACCACATGAACCTTAGCATACACATCTTAATGCTCAAAAAGATGATGAGTGAGAGATGGAGAGAGAATGGATACGATTTTCAAAGTGGACGGTAAGCTAGGATGCTCACCTACACTAAATTGTATTCAAATGTCAAATCACAATGTGTGAACATGATACAAACCAACAATGTATGAATCTAGGTAGAAATAGGAACTAGATACAAGAAATTTTGTGCCTAAGACATATGAAGTGTGTGTGTGTGTGTGAATCTGGAGAATATGAACAATTTAGAACTGTTTTACAACAAACCTGAATTCTAATTATCCTAAATAAAAAACTAGTGAATGAACAAGTGAGGAAAGATGTAGACTTGTTACTTACAATACATTGGCTGATACAAACTCCTTTAGATGTCTTTAGATGTAGAGCACACCTCTTCCAAGTGTATAAGAACACCTCCTTGATCACCAAGTGACTCCTTGAGTTAGTGATTATGTGATGCTCAAACAAGAGGCACAAGCCTTGATTATATAGGATGTAGTACCTCATGCCCTTCACGATGAGTCTTCACAAAAGCATCATCGTAAACTCATAATACATCAATCGTAAAATGAAAAGGAATTGGCACCAACAAAAAGAATTTTGCGAAAAACAAAACTCTCCAAAAGTCTTTTTTTTTTTAATTTCTCACTTTTGCTTTTGTATCCAATGGGATTTGAAATCACACCACCTATTTGAAAGTCATTTGTCCTATCTGACATGCCCCATACTTTTGGTTGTAAGACTTGTACATAAACTACATCATATCACTATTGTTGACAAGTTTTGAACCTATTTTGGACATTTCCAACATACGTTTGAATTAAAGAAACATCATTAGAGTCTAAAATACATCTTCACACAACCACTCCTTTGTTGGAGAATTCCTCTCCTATTTGCAGCGGAAAGTGTAGAAGACCATCTCAAGATCAAGACTTTTACCAATTGTTGAACATTCAAATGCAAACTGATATCAACTAAAAAATGCAATGAACTTGAAACTTTGGTCACTCAAACGAAACACTTATAGATTTCAAATGATCTATCAAACACTCAATTTTTTGGAGTACTTTTGGTTTGACAACTCTTTGCCTCAAAATAGGCTGCCTGTCCACTCAGTTAGGCTGAAAACCGGACTTTACTAAAACCTGAATAACTCACAGAGCATAAAGATTTTGATGAAACTAATATAGATAGAGGACGTACACAAGACAAGCCTTCTAAAAAATGTTTTAACTCTAAAAATGGATACATAAATTGAGAGATATGAATCTCACAAGTAGGCTACACAGAAATTGGTATGCAGCTGGACATAGTCTATGAGAATGAAGAGAATGAAATGACTCAAACCAAATGAACTACCTACAAGGGGACTTCCACACCTTCTTCCTATGTTCTTGAGTGTCTTGCCTTGCCTCTTTTATAGCCAAGTGACCAAAAACTCTCATGATGAGTTTGAGACCTCTTCTCCATAACTCTTCCACTACTTTGAGTAGCCACTCCTCTTCTAGTTCAGCTTTTTTGGATTTGATTCTCTTTTGATCTCCACTACTTGCTAAATTAAGTGCTTCTATTTTTCATTTTTGTATTTTCCTTCTATTTGAAGAAAATCCTTTTTGCAGAAATATATATGACCTTGCTTCTTTATTTTTAAGACTCCCCCTCAAGCTCACATGTGAGCTTGCACCTTCAACCATATCCTGCAAGTTGATTTCATCCTTGAACCTCTTTAGCTTATAAGCATCTAAGAACTTTGTAAACATGTCTACAACCTGGTCATTAGTTGCAATGAACTTTATATCCACATCTTTGCTCAAAACATTTTCTCGAACATAATGATAATGCACTTCTATGTGCTTACTTCATGCATGAAACATTGGATTGTTTGTCAAGTGAATGCTTGACACGTTGTCACCATAAATTGGAATGGTGTCCACCTACAGATCAAGATCAGCTAAGAGCTTCTTAATCCACATAGCTTCACAGGTTGCAAAGGCTTATCCTCTATATTGAGCTTGTGTAGATGATAGTGCAACAATAGGTTTCTTGTTCGAGCTCCATGTGATAGGTTTGCTACCTATCATGAATGCATAACCTGAAGTGGATCTTCTATCTTCTTTGGAACCAACCCAATCAGCATCACTGAAGCCCTTTACTTGCAATTCTTCATCAAATCTATAAAACAAGGCATGATTGACTCTGTGCTTCACATATCTTAGCACTCATTTCGCTGAATTCAAATGTTTGCTTGTTGGAGCTTGCATAAATTGAGAAAGAACTCCAATGATATAACACAAATCTGGTCTCGTGATCGTAGCATAGATCAATGAACCTATAATACTCCTGTATGTAGTTACATAATGTAACTTCTCTCCATCATTTGAGCATAGCTTCACATTTGTGTCCATAGGTTGAGTGAGTGGTTTGCATTCATTCATTCCAAATATGAAAAAGAACATCGAGCAGGTACTTTCTTTGCATCAAGTAGATGCCATCTTTCCCGTAGACTATCTCAATGCCTAAAAAGTATTTCAGCTTACCAAGTTCTGAAATTTTAAACTCCTTACCAATTTTTCTTTTTATCTCTTGTATTCCTGCAACATTACTTCCTTTTATGATGAGATCATCAACATATATGCAAATGTATAACTGTTTGCCTTCTTCTTTCTTCATGTAGAGAGAGGGATTTGCACTACTTGGACTATACCCACACCTTGTGAGGTACTCAACCAATCTTTGATTCCAAGCATGTGGTGCTTGATTTAGCCCATACAAAGCGTTCTTCAATCTACAAGAGAAATCTGGATGCTTTTTAACTTCAAATATAATTGATTGACTCATGTATACCTCTTCTTGAAGTTCACAATTGAGAAAATCATGTTTTATGTCAAGTTGGTACAATGGCCGTCTCCTTGCTGCAATCACTTCAATCAATGCTCTAATTGTTCCCATCTTTGCAACCGGGCTAAAAGTCTCTTCATAGTCGATGTCGTGAGTTTGCTTGAATTCTTTTGCTACTAGTCTAGCTTTATGCCTTTCTAGAGAACCATCAGCATTTCTTTTTATTTTAAACACCCATTTATTTGGAACAATCTTCATACCTTTAGCCTTTGGAACTAGCTCCCATGTGTGATTGTCCTTGAGAGCTTTTATCTCTTCTTGCATAGCGTTTTGCCATTCTTTTTGTGTACATGCTTCTTCATATGCATCCGGTTCTTTGTCTTTGACCACTTGTGTCATATATGAAAAATGCTTTGCAATAAAACTATCATAGCTCAGCCTTTGAATTGGATACCTTGCTCTTGAAGACCTCCTTTCATTTGCTTTTTAATATTGCTTCTTCAACCGGTTCAACTTTACCTTTGGTGTAATCACCTCTTCATACTCTTCTTCACTTGCATTTGAATCATTATTTTGCGCAGCATTTTCAGCTTCAGATCTTTCATAACTTGATGTTGGTGATGAGGAATGACTCCTTAGTCTCCCCTTCCATGTTGAGATTTCTCCATGTGATTAGAAGCTTCTCGACTTGACATTTGAGTGCTTGTTTGCTAAAATTCTTCTTGGACAACACCTCCATCATCTTCAGAATCTTCTTCAAGAATCTTCTCGTTTCCTTTCTCTTCAAACCATGGTCTTACCTCATTAAATACCACATCTCGTGAGACTCATAGCTCCTTTGTCACCAGATTGTAGCACCTATATCCCTTTTGCTCAGATGAATATCCAATGAAAATACATTTTTCTGACTTTGCCTCCATCTTTGTCTTTAGTTCTTGAGGGATGTGAACATAACACACATATCCAAAAACTTTGAGATGTGTAAGGTCAGGTTTCTTACTAGAATAAACCTCCTCGGGAGTTAGATTATGCACTCCAGCCGTTGTGCACTTGTTCATCAAATAAAAGCTGTACTAGCTTCTTCAACCCAATAGTT
The DNA here is from genome assembly GCA_020310875.1 of Ceratopteris richardii. Lineage (NCBI taxonomy): Eukaryota > Viridiplantae > Streptophyta > Polypodiopsida > Polypodiales > Pteridaceae > Ceratopteris > Ceratopteris richardii. The sequence continues at coordinate 137,612,491 of CM035410.1, read as the reverse complement.
TAGTGGCACCTTCATCTCATTGAGCATGCATCTTGCAACTTCTGTGATATATCTATTTTTCCTTTCAGTTATTCCATTTTGTTAAGGTGTGTACCTACTTGTAAATTGATGCTTGATGCCATTTTCATAAAGAAAATATGAAAATTCTTTGGAGAAATATTCTCCTCCTCCATCGAACCTTAAGGTCTTTATGTAGCGTCCTCTTTCCTTTTCTACCTGTGCTTTAAATCTCTTGAACATGGAGAACACATCTGATTTTTATTTTATGCAAAACATCCATACTTTTCTTGAATGATCATCAATAAAGTGACAAAATATCTATTACGAGACACTGATGGTTGTTGTGATGGTCCCCATACATCTGTGTGTATCAAGTCAAGGACATTCCTTGCCACATAGTTGCTCTTCTTGAATGGTTGTCGAGTTTGCTTTCCTAGTTGGCATGCTTCACAAAACTCATGTAGTCCAACATCATTGAATCTTGGAAGACCTCTCACCACTTCATGGTTGCTCATGTCCTTGAGCTTGGGAATGTTGATATGTCCAAACCTTTTGTGCCACAAATCGATTTCAACAATCCTCTTGTTTCCAAACTGAATATACATCACCTTTCCATGTGTTTGTTGAATGTCCAAAGTGAACATCCTACCTTCTTTCCTTCCTTGAGCAATGACATTGAATCCTTCTTTTGGATTATTTATAAACCAACCTTTTTCATTGAAGATAACATGATATCCTTTCTCTACCATTTGTCCTACAGAAATCAAATTCTTTGCAATATTAGAACATGAAAACATCAACCAATACCTTCTTGTCTCCAAGCTTGATATCTCCAACATGCTCAATTGTGTGTTGAGTTTCATCACCGGTCTCCACACATCCTTTTCCACTTGGAGCTCATAGCTTTGTGAACAAATCTCCTTGGCATGTCATATGGTTGCTACAAGCTGAATCTATAAACCATTTTTGATCATCACTTCTTGGGTTGTTGTACTCATGCTTCATGGAAAGCATGGTTTGCTTGTCTCCTACACTTGATGTACTCGCATAATTATTTTGGCTCCTTTGGTTGCCTCCATTCAGCCTTCCATTCATTTGCACCAATCATTTGCATAATGTCCTAGTTTACCACAATGATAACATGTTATACCTTTATGAGGATTCTATGAACCTCGACCTCTTCCTCTATTTCTTCCTCGACCTATTCCATGTGTGTTGTCATTTGAGTTGTCCTTGTTGTCCTTCGAGTTATGTTGGCTGGAATTTGTGTTGTTGTAGCTTCTTCCTCTTCCTCTCGAGCCTCCTCTTGATTTCCTTCCTCTACCTTGACCTGCATATAACATTTGACTATGGCTGCCCTTACCTTTGTTGCCTTCTCCTTGTTGAGCAAACCCTTCAGCCACAAGATTTGGTATAATCTCTTCGAATGTTTGTAGAGGGTCTCTATAAAGAATGTTTGTGATGAGGGGCTTCCACTTCTCTTCACTCCTCAATCCATTGAGGGATCTTTGGAAGATGTCTTCCTCTTCTATCTTGCATCCAACTGATGCTAGCTGATCTGGAAGCTCCTTGATCTTCAATGTATGCTCACTAATGCTTTGGTTTGAGCTTTTCTTCATGTTGTTGAGCTCATTCTTGAGTTGCATCCTCCGAGACCTTGTTGAGGTAGCATACACATTTTCCAATGCTTCCCAAACTTCCTTGGCTATTTCTAAGCTTTGCACATGACCAATCATAGTGTTAGAAATAACTTGTGAGATGAGGAACATCACCCTTCGATTCCTCTCTTCCCAACCAGCAAATGGTCTCCTTTGTGCCGAGGTAATGTTGGGATCTTGAAGGTCCACTGGTTGTGGATCATCTCCAGTAACTAGAATCCATAAATCTTTACCTTTATGGTAATTTGTCATTCTATACCTCCAAGAGTGAAAAGTTTCTTTGTCTAACTTCTCAACTTGTTGTCCTAAATCAGCCATTGAAAACTTCCAACATTGAAGTTTACCTCAAGTATGTTGTGGCGCTCTTTCTTGACTTCACAAAGCTCCCCCTTGATTTGTAGCTTCTCCTTTGCTTTATTTCAGCTCCAATACTTTGCCTCTTCAAGCTCCAATTCTCTGATACCAATTGTTGGAGAATTCCTTTCCTATTCACAACGGAAAGTGTAGAAGACCTTCTCATGATCAAGAGTTTTACCAACAGCTGAACATTCAAATGAAAACTGATACCAATTGACAAATACAATGAACTTGAAACTTTAGTCACTCCAAGTAGACACTTATAGCTCTCAAATGAGCTATCAAACACTCAATTTGGAGTAGATTTGCTTTGGAAACTCATTGCCTCAAAATAGGTTGCCTATCCACTCAGTTAAGCTGAAAACTGGACTTCACTAAAACCTGAATAACTCATAGAGCATAAAGAGTTTGATAAAACCGTTCTAGATAAAGGAAGTACTCAAGATAAGATTTCCAAAAAATGTTTCAACTCTTAAAATGGATACATAAATTAAGAGATATGAGTCTCACAAGTAGGCTACCCATAAATTGGTATGCAACTGGACATAGTCTATGAGAGTGAAGAGAATGAAATGAATCAAACCAAAACTACCTACAAGGGGACTTCCACACCTTCTTCCTCTGTTCTTGAGTGTCCTCCCTTGCCTCTTTTATAGCCAAGTGACCAAAAACTCTCATGATGAGTTTGAGAGCTCTTCTCCATAACTCTTCCACTACTTTGCATAGCCATTCCTCTTCCAGTTCAGCTTTTTTGGATTTGATTCTCTTTTGATCTCCACTACTTGCTGAAGTAAATGCTTCTATTTTTCATTTTTGTATTTTCCTTATATTTGAGAAAAATCACTTTTGCAAAAACATATACGTCTTTGCTTCTTTATTTTTAACATCCTTAACAATAGGCAAAACTACTGGATTTAATTATTGAGTATGATTTTGAAATTAAGCATTTGGTTGAAAAGGAAAATAAGATCGTTGATGAATAACATGACACTATATTTGTGGTAGTTGGTTAGCTTACTAAGATGACAAACTTTGTTCCTATGAAAAAGACTCATACCTCCTCGAATAATGAAAAACTAGTTGACTACATGGAATGTCTAAAAACATAATTTTCATAAAGAATCTAGGTTCACATGGAACTTCTCAAAAGCAAGATTTGAAACAATTGGTACTCAACTTCCTATGAGTATAGCTTTCTTTCTAGAGACTAATGGGGAAATGGAGAGGATTAATTGGATACATCAAGATATGTTGTGTATGTATGTGAATGAAAAGCAAGATAATTGAAGTGAATACTTGCCCTTAGTTGAGTTTGCATATAATAGTGCATGGCATGCATCTATATAAATCACTCCACTTGAGGCTATGTATGGCTATAATTATTTTTCTAATTTTTCAAATAAAGTAGAAGTATGTAAAGAAATGCTTGTGAAGATGAATGAATAACTTGGAAAAATTAAGCAACATATTAAAAGAAGCTTAGAAATTACAAAAGAAATTCTATCATTTGAAAAGAACGCCACTTGGATTTCAAATAGATGACATGGAATTTCTTAAAATCAATCTCCACTGATCTAACTTGCTGCTAGAGAAGGGTCATAAACATTTTCCATGATACGCATGTCTTTTTAAAGTTTTGAAAAAGATTAGGTCTCTTGCTTATTTGTTGGAATTGCTTGAACATTTAAATTTGCATCCTGTATTTTCATGTCAGCTTACTTAAAAGATATGTACCTAATGATCCTCATGTTTTGCAAGACAATTATAAATTGAAAGATGATGGCTCATTTGAGCTTTGACCTAAGAAGATATTAGATAGGAGGGTAAGATTACTTAGAAATCAATCTACAATAGAGATGTTGATGAAATGGCACACATATCCAATTGTACGACATGGGGTGAATGTAGACAATTTGTAGCACATTATCCTTATTTCCAGCTTTGAGGAGAGATTCCTCAAAAGGAGGGGAAGTGTCATAATAGGCTTTTTGATAGTGAAATAATTGATTTTGAACTTTCCATTATACATTGTATGGATAATGTTTAGAATGAAAAATTGGGTCATCTTATGCATATAAAAATAATCTAGAGATGACCACTTCCATATTCTCTCTCTAAACATTGTCTACATAATTTTTTCTAGTTGAAAATTAAAGGTAAAGATGAAAGAATCAAGTATAATATTGTGTGAGAGAAAATTAGAGAAAGCATAGGGGAATAAAAGTGTGTGTGTAAAAATTTTATGAATCATGTTTTTTGTACCTTGTTTTGGGATCTAAAATTAGTTCATTGTAAGATAATGCCTTGATTTTATTCTCTCTCTAGTATTTCTAAGCTTGCAAGGTTCAAACCTGAAACTTGGAGACCAATTAGGACTTAGGGTGTTCTCTACTATTATTAAGCATATTTAAGAGCTAAACATTCTTGCCTCTCAGAAGAATTTCAAAATTCTGCACTATTTTTGAGTTATAGGGTCCAAAAAGGAATGAATTTTTCCAACACTTGAAAAAAATAGTGGGCTCCTCCATTGTTATTCAAATTTGTGTTTTTGATGCTTATGTGTTTTGATGCATATAGTGGATATTGAATAATATTTCTTCTTGTGCATTTTCTTCTCTTTTTGATAGGTGCTGCAAAAGAGATCAACTGACCACTAAAATGCATGCTTTTTATGAAAGTTCTATGTGCAACATGGAAAGGTCAAACTTTTGATAAATTAGGTGGAACACGCACTATCTTGCAGAGGGCCGATCAACTTTGTTTGGAGGAGATCACTGCATCGTGCAAGAAGAGGTCATAAATAAGAGAACTACCTTGTGATTGTGATTGAGAGTCAAATTCTTAGTGAGAGTGAGATTGAGTGTGAGTGTGAATGAGATCATGATAGCTAAGGGGTGGTCGAGAGGTCAAGACTTCATCATGAAGCTATTTTGGAAAATCAATTGTATCTAATTGATTTAGAGGTGTTCAGTGATTGTAATCTTATGGTCAAGAGTGTGACAAGTGGTATCCGAGCAAAAAACAATCCTTGAAAACTATGGAAGGCATACACAAAAGATTTGTGAGCACGAGGAGCCAATTCAAAAGCTTATTTTAGAGAGAACATCTAGCATGCCTAGAGCAAGACAAAAATGCAATTATGTAGATATGGAGGCTGATGAGTTTGCTCTCAACCAAATATTCAAGATAGAAAAATTGAATGATTTTGATGGTGAGAAGAAGAGTGGTGAAGATTCGGCAACATGGGTTGAAAAGCTAGAGGATTTCTTTGAAATTCAATCATTTAGTAAAGAGTCTAAGGAAAAGGTTGGGATCCTACACCTACATGGCATTGCAAAGCTATGTTGGAACTCCTATACGCAGACATAGATGCATTCTGGTATAGTTCTATGGAAGGAATTGAATGAACAAGGAGAGAAACATTATTGTTCACACACTATCATATGGAGAAGAAGATGCAGTTCTATAATTTTCAACGACACGAGGGTGACAAACATGGCTTGTCTATCGATAAGTATCAAGAGAAGTTTGTACCTCTTCACAACATGCATTGGAGGTTAGCATGAGTGCTCTAAAGAGAAAGTCTATTGAAGTGCTTTGTGAGGAGCTTCATTATTAGGTGAAGGGATCTAGATGGGTTGTGTTCCTTGATGTGGTTGGAGTGGAAGAGAATTTTGAGAAGATGGATAATTTCAATTCCAGAATGCGAATAGAAACTAATTCATTACGATACGACATATACCACAAAGACCTACCACAACAAACATGAAAAAATCAAAGAGGAATTCATAATAATCAAGATAAGAATTTCACTCAACGGAATTGTCAATCCACTAATTGGGAGCAAGACACTAGTTTTATTGAGCGAGAAAATAGACTTAGTTTACATTTTCATTGTAGTGAACAAGGATATCGGACATATGAATGCCCAAACAATGAAATCTGTTGACCTACATAAGCGAAGGTGATAAAAATCATTGATGGAGGTACAATGATTGACAAAGCAGATGATGGAGGTGAGTGCCCTAGTTCTATTTTACATTGAAAGGTGATGTTCTATCCCAAGGGCTTTTAGAGTTACAATTTCGGGTATGATCTCTATGCATAAATTTAGATTTCTAATTGATTCAATTATTATGCATTGCTTTTCTACATTCCAAATTAGTAAAGAGCTTAGTGATACCCTTAAACACACAAATACCAAGACTTATAGAGATGGTCAATGGATGATTACACTATTTGAAAGGATGCATTGAAAATCTTACATTTACATTTTTTGATAGGTGTTTTTCTAGAAGCTTTCATGTGATTGAAATGTAATAGAGTGAACCAATTATAAGTATGGATTAGTTAGTTCAAAATTTTACCATAATTGATTGTAAATAAAGAACAATCATTTTAAGGGTAGATGGTGAACCGATGCACATCCTAGGTGATGCACGTAATCTTAAGCCTATTCTCATCCCTGCCATGTAGATAAGTAGAGGTATATGTGATGGATGCAAAGAATTTGTATTGTATGTGAATAATTTGTAAGACAATAGTTACGCAATATAACACAGGAGCAATAGCAGAGAAGATAACAGATATAGGAGAATCTCAACAATTTTCTACTAGCAGCAAGTACAAAGATGATGGCGTTGTCCACCCGTGCGCTCTCAAGGTAGAGCTTAAATGGTGATCTAGACAACTCTAGATAGGGAGATACAAGGTAGAGGTATGCTGGCTCAACTCAATGTCTTAGGTAGTGCAGAAGTCATGTATATATAGGATCATGGGTGGCCTGCCATGGATGGCTATACATGGGCGGTAGAGCGTGGGCGGCCACCGCCCGCGTAATTGCCATACACGGCTTAGACTGGTTGAACCGACCTAACAAATATAAATGATTTCTGACTCCGACAGGGAATATTCCATGGAATATTCCCTTTACCGTCGCGCCGGGGGCGCTGCCCCCGGACCCCCACCAGGGGGCCTGCTGGCCCCCTGGGACCCCCCCAGCCAGGGGGCCCGCTGGCCCCCTTGGACCCCCCAATCGAGGCTGCTCACCGCTGCCCCGGACCCCACAATTGGGGACCCTGGTAACTCCCTTTCCTTATAATACCTTACATGGTCCAATATGACCTTCATCCAACATTCAAGTTGGGATTCCCATTTAATTGGGTAATCCACGCTTGGCTTCTCATAAAGGGGGCCTTACAAAATGTGCATACAATCATGAGGGGTAGACATTGATCATATACTAACATAATTTGCATGGGGAAGACAATGAGAAAAATGCTTTCGAATTACATAGAAAATATTTTAAGGGATTATGTGGATATATTTTCGAGGAGTGAAACATATTCTAGAGTACCCTATAAATTTAATATAGATGAATTTAAGGAGCTTAAAATTCAGTTTGATGATCATTTGAAGAAAGGCTTAGTAAGACCAAGTGTTTCATCTTTGGGAGCACCTATTTTACTTGAGACGAAGAAAGATGGCTGTTATAGATTATATAGTGACTATAGCGGGATGAATAAAAGAGAAGTTAAAAATAAGTATCCACTCACTCATATAGATGAATTATTGACTCAATTTATTGGAGCAACCGTATTCACCAAAGTTGACTTAAGATCTAGATATCACTAAATTAGGATTAAACTAGATGACAAACCCTTAACAATTTTTGCACACCTCATGGCCACTATGAGTTAAAACTTTTAATGTTATTATAAACACCCTCCTACCACATTTATGTGCTTGATGAACATTATTTTTTGTGATTATCTAGAAAAAAGCTTCTTATTATTTCTTGATGATATATTTGTATACTCTAAAAATGTTTTTTTTTCTATGAGCATGCTTTATATTTCAAGGAGAATTTGCAAACTCTAAGAGCACACAAATTGTATGGAAAGAAGAGCAAGTGTTTCTTTGCTAAGGACAAAGTTGTGTAGCTAGGAAGAGTCATATCTAAAGAGGGAATTCATATAAGCAAGGATAAAATAAAAACAATAGTTGATTGGAAAGTTCCTAAAATTTTGAGAAATGTCTTTCGGATTGGTGCAATATGAGAGAGAACATATTAAGGATTTCTCTAAGATAGCTTATCCCCTCACATACTTGACTAAAAAGAAAGTAGGATTTGTGTAGAGTGATGCTGTTGGAGTTAGACGTCTACGAAAGCATGCAAACAACACAAGGAAGAAGAAGAAGCTTGGAGCACAACACACAATACTGAATGTATTACTAGAGAATGTACAAAGATAAGTAGCCCATTAGGGAAATAGGCATATATACAAGACGGGAGAGAAAAACCTCCTTAAGAGGGAAAAAAACACCCCGGCAATCCTAGTGTGTTCACACACATCACTACCCAAATATATCAACAAATCCCCCCTGGGAGTGATGCGGTGAACAAGGAGCTTGCACTCATGTATAAGGAAGTGCCAAGCTATGTGGAAATCACTCCACAAAAGGAATTAAGTCCAAAGCTTTGCTGAAAGCTTCAAACTTCTCCCTAGGCAGAGCCTTCGTGAAAAGGTCTATAATGTTCTCCTGTGTGGGCACATATGCCAAGCTGATCTCCTCAGCAGAGAACCTCTCCCTGACATAGTGATAATGCACCTCAATGTGCTTAGTGTGAGCATGGAACACAGAGTTCCTCGCAACTGCCAATGCGGTTTGACTGTCAGTGAAGATGGTGGTGGTAGAAGTTTGACCAACACCCAAATCAACCATAAGGCGTCTGAGCCACACACACTCAACAATCGCTGTGAAAGCTGCCCTATACACAGCCTCACAACTGGAAGTGGCCACAGTAGGCTGCTTCTTGCTCAACCAAGATATACATGAGCTACCAAGCATGAAGCAAAAGCCACTAGTGGACACACGAGTGTCATAGCAACCAGCCCAATCAGAGTCAGAAAAAGCATGCAAATCTGGTGGTAGTGATCCCCCCTTGGGATAAAACAACCCAAGTAGCCGAGTACCACTCAAATAGCGAAAGATGCGCTTAACTGCCTGCTAATGCTTAACTCGTGGGCAATGCATAAACTTGCTGATCTGTGAGACAACAAACTGAATATTTGGCCACATAATGCATAAGTAAATCAAACATCCAACAGCCTACTTATAGAGAACAACATCAAATGCATCTCCAGCATCATGAAGACTCAATCGTAAACCTGTCTCCATAGGAGTTGCAATAGGGTTACAGTCTTCAAGGCCAAAACGATGCAATATTGTGTCAATATATTTTGTTTGACACAAAGCCATTCCACCATCAGCTTGCATAAATTGAATGCCCAAATAGTGATGCAAATTCCCCAAATCAGACATCTCAAATGAGGTATGCAAATCAGCCTTAAAATCAGCAATATGCTTCTCAATAGAACTAGTGAGCAGCATGTCATCAACATAGACAACAATGATCAGAAGCACATCAGTAGCACGCCTAACATATAAGATGCTTTTAGTTGGACTATTTTCAAAACTATGTGCAATCAGATAGGCATGTACCTTCTCATACCAAGCATGTGGTGCTTGCTTTAAACCATATAATTGTTGGAGCAAGTCTATGACAAGCCTAAGTATTGGCTTGAGACCCACAAAGTCTTAGAAGAAGCTTTAAAAAGAAGACTATGTAAAGTTCACTTGTGAACTACCTCTTGTAACTTTTGAAGAGTTTACTTAATGTAAAAGTAAGAGAATCTTAAGTGGTTGAGTCCACATGATCAAGAATTGAAAGAGGAGCCACGAATTCGTGATTTGTGGTAGGCAGAGAATCAAATCAATCATTGATTGATTGGAGAGTGATTGAGGGAAGTTAGCCTCCCAAACTCAACTATAAATAGATGGCAGTTTTAGTCGTGGTTAGAGAGACCTATGTGAAGACCTCCAAGAGCTGAGCTTTATGCCATATCAAGGTGTGATTACAAGGCAAACATATGTATCAGTAAGTCATTGTATTGTACAAGCAATATACTTTCATTTTCATGATTATTTGAGTTCATCTTTCCATGTTCTTGTGAAGTGTACTACTCACTCCCATTACTCTCAGTTTTCTCAGTCAGCTTGCAGAGATGTTTTCTCTGAGCTTGGTGCATCATTTTCAGTGATTTAACTTGGTAAAGTTAGCTCTATAAGTCTACTATATGATCACAAATTTTTATGTCATTTGAATGTTGCAATCTTCAGTTATGTTTAGTTGAAGTCAACAGTGTCTGTGCATTTTCACTTCCCTGTCAGGTACCCGACTTTTTCACTCATCTTGTCAGAGGTGTTTCTAAGTGGTTACTTATCCAAATTCAGTGATTTAAAGGTTGTTGGATTTGGCTTACAGTCTAGTATAACCATACAAATTTTCATAATCATTGAAGTCCTAGATTTTGAGTTATGTTGATTTTTTGGCTCACTAGTCTCAAACTGTAGTAGCCCGTGAAAATCGGGATGATATCATCAGTTGTTAAAACTCATTCTCAGTGTGTGGTTCATTATTTTTGATGAGATTACTCTTGAAAGTTAGCGCTTTAAGTTACCTAGACTTCCCCAAGAGGAATTAAGCTAATTGCTGCTGTGCTCAGAGAATTATGTAAAACACTGGACAGGTGTATGAACCAAGAATAGCAAGTTTTCACCTCTGAGCTAACTCCAACTTACCTGTTTTGATCTATCTTTTTGAGAGTGATCTTCCAAGGTACATAGGGTGTCTAATACATCCATTGGCAAGCTAAAAGGGCCCACCATATACTCCTGGAGTTCAATTGGCTGGTGTAGATCAAGGATTTTGCAACACCTCTTCATCTTCAAGCACATACCTATCCATCTCTTCACAGTGGTATCAGAGCAAGGTTGGACAACATTGCAGATGGATTTCCTTCATCAATTGACAAATTGGACAGAGCTAACTACTCAACTTGGTCATTAAGGATGGAAGCTTATCTCCAAGGTAGAAGTTTATATGGTTATGTGGCTGGGGATGAAGTTATGCCAAGTTTCAGGAACAAAAGTCAACCAACACAAGAAGAGCAAGAAAGATTGGGCACATGGTGATCCAAGGATGCACTTGCAAGGTCTTATCTCCTCAACTCTATCTCAGATTTTTTGTTGCCTCACATTAGGAGTTGTAAGACATCTCAGGAAGTGTGGGATGCACTTGAAGCTTTCTTTTCTTCAAGTACCAAAGCTAGGAAGCATCAACTATGGCTGGATTTCACAACTCTCAAGAAGGCTCCCAAACAAAATGTGACTGATTTTGTCACAAAGATCAAGGACATACCGGATCAATTGGGAAGCATTGGAGAGGTAATAGATGAAGAGCAAATTGTAAGGCAGGTCATCAATGGCTTGAAGGCAGATGACAAGTGGGAAGCATTCACCATAGCTATGGATTTGTACATGGACATGCATGTACCTGATTTCAACACACTCATTGGACAACTACTTACTCAAGAGGCAAAGCTTATAAAAAATGGAGAAATCTCTAAAGGTAATCAATCTTCAGCTTTATACACTGATAAAAGCAAGTCCAAAGATAACAAAGGAAAGGCAAAGAAAGTGGATGATGAAGCAGGTACATATCAAGCTAACTATGCAGGTAGAGGAAGACATGGCAGAGGTAGAGGAAGAGGAGGTAGACAAGGCAGGGGGAGATCCCAAGACTCCAAATCATGTTCTATTTGTGGATTAACTAATCATACAACTGAAAATTGCTTTAGGAATTCCAGGAATCAAAGAGGCAGAGGATACAATAGAGGAAGTTATGGATACTCAAGAGGAAGGTTCAACAACTACCATGGCAACTACAACAACTACAATCATTCAAACTATCAAGGAGGCTACAAAGGAAGGAGAGGCTACAATAACTACACAGAAGACTCAAACAAAGAGGATTCATTATTGATCATGAACATGGCTATGCCACAAGGTAAATCTGATGAGCATGTTTTCTACATAGATTCAAGTTGTTCAAATCATGTGGTAGGAAATGTGGCACTCCTATCAGATTTAGAAGATCCAAGGAATAAGCATGAGGTACAAACAGGAGATGATACAAAACATCCTGTGGAGAAAATAGGCAATGTTAAAGCACCTGAGGGAAACATCAACCTACTCAGTAAGCTACTCTATGTCCGTACCATTACAAAGAATTTGATAAGTGTTGGGCAGATAGTAGAGAAAGGGTTGCAAGTCAGGTTCACAAAAGCAGGAGCATTTGTTGAAGATCCAAGTCAAGGATTCAGAAGAATTGCAAAAGGTGAAAAGATAGGTAGATTGTTCACATTTGAATTACAGGACACTAGAAACATTGCTCTCTTTAATTATGGTAGTCAGACACTCACAGAATTGGAAGTATGGCACAAAAGGTTAGCACATATTGGTGAAAGGTCATTAAAGAAAATCTGCAGGGACCAAAGTGTACTTGGACTTCCTAATTTGTCAAAACAACATATGATTTATAAGTGTGGTGCATGTCAATTTGGAAGGTCTCAGAGGTTACCATTCATGAAGAAAGGTTATATGCATGGAGATCTCTTGGAGTTGGTTCATACAGATGTATGGGGACCTAGCAAGGAAGCTTCAATATCTGGATCAAGGTATTATGTTTCCTTTCTTGATGATTGTAGCAGATGGACTATCCTATTCTTTATGAAACACAAAGATGAAGTTTTGTCATGTTTCAAAAGATATTTGACTCTTGTGGAGAACCAAAAAGGTAAATCACTAAAAAGGCTAAGGTCAGATGGAGGGGGAGAATACTTCTCCCATGAGTTTGATTCTTTTCTTCAAGAAAGAGGAATCAAAAGAGAGGTAACTACAAGGTATACTCCTGAGCAAAATGGAGTGGCAGAAAGGAGGAATAGGACAATTGTTGAAGCTGCAAGGTCTATGTTAAATGAAAAGTATTTACCTAATTACTTATGGGCTGAGGCTGTATCTACAGCCACTTACTTGATTAACAGGTTGCCTTCAAAATCCCTTGATGGGATGACTCCATATGAGGCTTGGAATGGAAGAAGACCAAGCTTAGATCATTGTAAAATTTTTGGATCTATTGCTTTTGCTCATGTTCCTTCGCAGGTTAGAGGCAAGATGGATCCAAAGGCAGAAAGGTGTGTATTTATTGGATATGACAACAATCAAAAGGGCTATAGGTTATACAACCCTACCAACAAAGGATTCTTGGTAAGCAGAGATGTAGTTTTTGATGAGAACAATTCATGGTATGAAGATTCATGCAGGAAGATCAATTTACCATATGATCTTGAAGAAGATTTTCCAAAGCTTGGTAGAGAACAATCAAAGATTGAAGAACAAGACACCTCGGAGGATGATGAAGAACCTCACATGGAAAAGGTCAAAGCATGGAATTCTAAAGGTAAAGCAAAGTTGCAGGAACTTGGACATGAGGCAGAATCATCACATCATGGCCTAAGAAGATCTATGAGGGAAAAGAAAAAACGAGAAAGGTATGGGTTTGACACCTCATTAGTAACTAAACACTCTATCTACATAACACAGTATATAAACCAAGAGGAGCCATCATCATTCGAAGAGGCCAAAGCAAAAACAGAATGGAAGCATGCAATGAAGGAAGAGATTGAAGCACTTGAGGAAAACAACACTTGGGATTTGGTGCCCAAGACTTCATCCATGAAGGTAATAGGCTCAAGATGGGTCTATAAACTCAAGAAGAATTCTGATGGTTCAATTAACAGGTATAAGGCAAGGCTTGTAGCAAAAGGCTTTGCACAAACTCAGGGAATTGATTATGAAGAGACTTTCTCTCCTGTGGCAAAGATGCCTACTATTAGGGTTTTGCTTAGTATTGCCTCTTCCAAGAATTGGAAGATACTTCAACTAGATGTAAAGAATGCATTCTTGAATGGTTGGTTAATAGAAGAGGTATATATGGCACAACCACCTGGTTTTGAGAACCAAGTTTATCCTGAATATGTGTGTAAACTTAACAAAGCATTGTATGGTCTCAAGCAAGCTCCAAGAGCTTGGAATTTCAGGCTTGTTTCATTCTTGCAGGACAAAGGCTTTCAACCAAGCAAGGCAGATCCTTCACTCTTTATTAAAAAGAGTAATTCCGAGGTCAGCTACCTATGTGTATATGTAGATGATATTATATTGACAGGAAATGATGCAGATGGTATGAAGAAGATCAAAGATCAGATGAAAGAAGAGTTCAAGATAAGTGATTTGGGTTCACTTACCTACTTCCTAGGTTTGGAAGTTGTCTACAAAGATCATGGTTTGTTTCTCACTCAAAGGAAGTACATTAAGGACATGTTGGCAAAATTCAAGATGCAAGATTGTAAGATTGCAGGTACTCCAATGGAGGTCAATCACAAATTGAGCTCACATGAAGGAGAACTCATAGAGGACATCACATCATATCAAAGTCTAGTGGGTAGTCTCAACTATGCCACATTGACAACAGTAGATATATGTTACAGTGTGAGTGTGCTAAGTCAATTTATGCACACACCAAGGAAACCACATATGGATGCTGCCAAAAGGATTCTCAAGTATCTCAAAGGAACCATAAATGAAGGACTTTATTATCCTTATGTATCTGATTTAGGTTTGAAGCTATTTTCTGATGCAGATTAGGCTGGCTCCAAGGAAGATAGAAGGAGCACTTCAGGTTATCTTACCTTTGCAGGCTCAAAGCTTATTTCATGGTAATCCAAGAAGCAACCCACAGTTGCTCTCTCTTCTACTCAAGCTGAATATAGAGGTCTTGCCATAGCTACAAAGGAAGCTATGTGGATGAAGACATTGTTCAAAGATCTTGGATTGGAGTTTGGAACTCCAACTATTTTTTGTGAAAATATGAGTTCTATTCACTTGGCTGCTAATCCTATTTTTCATGCAAGGACTAAACATATTGAAGTTCATTATCACTATGTACGAGATAAGGTTCTAAGCAAAGAGATTCAAATATCATATGTGTCTACTCATCAACAATGTGCAGATATTCTAACCAAAGCATTGGATGGTACAAAGCTTTGCAAATTCAAGGCTATGATAGGTTTGCAGGTAATCTTGGAAGATTGAAGACCTCAAGCATACTTGGCTTGAGGGGGAGCTGTTGGAGCAAGTCTATGACAAGCCTAAGTATTGGCTTGAGTCCCACAAAGTCTTAGAAGAAGCTTTAAAAAGAAGACTATGTAAAGTTCACTTGTGAACTACCTCTTGTAACTTTTGAAGAGTTTACTTAATGTAAAAGTAAGAGAATCTTAAGTGGTTAAGTCCACATGATCAAGAATGGAAAGAGGAGCCACGAATTCATGATTTGTGGTAGGTAGAGAATCAAATCAATCATTGATTGATTGGAGAGTGATTGAGGGAAGTTAGCCTCCCAAACTCAACTATAAATAGATGGTAGTTTTAGTCATGGTTAGAGAGACCTATGTGAAGACCTCCAAGAGCTGAGCTTTATGCCATATCAAGGTGTGATTACAAGGCACACATATGTATCAGTAAGTCATTGTATTGTAAAAACAATATACTTTCATTTTCATGATTATTTGAGTTTATCTTTCCATGTCCTTGTGAAGTGTACTACTCACTACCATTACTCTCAGTTTTCTCAGTAAGCTTGCAGAGATGTTTTCTCTGAGCTTGGTGCATCATTTTCAGTGATTTAACTTGGTAAAGTTAGCTCTATAATTCTACTATATGCTCACAAATTTTCATGTCATTTGGATGTTGCAATCTTCAGTTATGTTCAGTTGAAGTCAACAGTGTCTGTGCATTTTCACTTCTCTGTCAGGTACCCGACTTTTTCACTCATCTTGTCAGTTGTGTTTCTAAGTGGTTACTTACCCAAGTTCAGTGATTTAAAGCTTGTTGGATTCAGCGTACAGTCTAGTATAACCATACAAATGTTCATAATCATTGGATTCCTAGATTTTGAGTTATGTTGATTTTTCTGCTCACTAGTCTCAAACTGTAGCAGCCCGTGAAAATCGGGATGATGTCATCAGTTGTTAAAACTCATTCTCAGTGTGTGGTTCATTATTTTTGATGAGATTACTCTTGAAAGTTAGCTCTTTAAATTAACTAGACTTCCCCAAGAGGAATTAAGCTAATTGCTGCTGTGCTCAGAGAATTATGTAAAACACTGGACAGGTGTATGAACCAAGAATAGCAAGTTTTCACCTTTTTGAGAGCGATCTTCCAAGGTACATAGGGTGTCTAATACATCCATTGGCAAGCTAAAAGGGCCCACCATATACTCCTGGAGTTCAATTGGCTAGTGTAGATCAAGGATTTTGCAACACCTCTTCATCTTCAAGCACATACCTATCCATCTCTTCACAATAATGCCTTCTTTAACCTGCACACCTGGTTTTCATGCCCTTTCTGCACAAAGCCATGGGGCTGAAAAACATACACTTCTTCATGCAAGTTGCCATTCAGAAATGCTATTTTAATGTCCAACTAATGAACATTCCAGCCATGATGAGCTGCAAGTGCACAGATGCTCGAAACAATAGTCATGCGGCATGTAGGTGCAAAGGTCTCATCAAAATCAATGCCTCTTTCCTATGCATAACCCTTTGCAACAAGCCTAGCCTTATACCTGTCAACTGTACCATCTGGTTTACGCTTTAGCTTGTATACCCACTTAGTGCCAATGGCCTTCTTGCCACGAGGCAAGTCACATAAAGACCAAGTACCATTCTTCATTATAGCATCATATTCAGATTGCATAGCAGCCATCCAATTTTCTGAATTTCGTGCTTCATCAAACAAAACATACTCATTCTCATCATAGAGACTAGATGCAGCCATAGCATAGCAATCTGATGCAAAAGAGGCACTATGAGAGCCTGAACGAGTACGATATGACAGAGGTGCATCTAATTTATTGTCACGCAAGATCTGCACCAGCCATTTTGGCATAGTTCTTGCCTTCTCAATATGAGCTCTCTCATCAATAAGTGGATCATGTACATCTGCATCAAAAATGGAATTATCTACATCATCACATGAAACCTGCAAAGGCTGAGAAGTTGCCTCATTAGGACCAGCACTAGACTGTCCACTTGTAAAAAGAGGCAGCAAAGTATCATACATGTCTTTGGAGCTAAGAGTTGTCTCCTTAGTACATGAAAGCAATGGCTGAATAAAATCTTCCACAAAAACAACATCACGGCTAACTAGAATGCGTTTAGTATGTGGATGATATAGATGATAGCCTTTACTTTCAGAATTGTACCCAACAAAAGTACATTTTACTGCTTTATTATCCAATTTTCTACGATGTTGTTTAGGCGCTAATGCATATGCCAAACAACCAAAAACACGTAGATGAGCAACAGATGGGTTGCGGTCATGCCAAGCCTCATATGGAGTGATAGACTACAGTGCTTTAGTGGGACACCTATTCAGTACATATGCTGCACACATGATAGCCTCAAGCCAGAAACTATGTGGTAAAGCTTGACCCTTGACCATACACCTTGCCATCTCCATGAGTGACCTATTCTTTCGTTCAGCAACCCATTCTGTTGAGGTGTATATGACACTATACACTAGTGTTTTATCCCACGTTCAGCCAAAAATGCATTAAAATCAGAAGACATATATTCCCCCCCTCGATCAGAATGGAAGATGCCCATTTTACATGCTGATAGATTTTCAGCCAAAACCAAAAACTGTTTGAAGCACATGAACACTTTGGACTTTGCCTTGGATATACCCATGCATGCCTCGAAAAAGCATCGATGAAAGTCATGAAGTAAAGATAATTCTCAAAAGAAGGTGTCTGCATTGAGTAGCCCGAACTAAACCATCTTTTGGAAAGGGCGAACGCTGCATTTTGTCCAAAATACAGCCTTCATAAACATGTTTTCCAGGTGCCTCAAGTTTGGGCAAAGAGGACACCATTTCAGATTTCTGTAGGTGTAGCAAACTAGCAAAATTTAGATGACCAAAGCGTGCATGCCAAAGCCTTGCATCTGACATAGCCTGAGAATCATTTACTACACATTCCAAATAATTTACAGATCTTTCATAGTCTATGCGCTTATACAGCCCACAACATAAAATTCTAGAAGCAATAATCACATCGCCATTTGACAGATCATGAACTGTACACCTGTCATCAACAAATTTCACAACCAAGCCAATCTTGGCTAATGCAGAAACTGATAACAGTTTCTTCTTGATCCGTGGCACAAATAAAGCATCTGACAAAGTGAAAGAACTACCATCAGTAGTAGTCAAAATGATCTTACCAACTCCCATAACAGGATAAGAGGAGTTGTTGGTGCATGTAACTGTATTCCCAATAGGGGCAGTCTCGAGTGAAGAGGAGAAACTACGCTACGAGCTAATATGTTTGGTCGCCCCACTATCAAAATAACAAACATCTGAGTCTACTGCAAACATGCACTGCTCATGAGAAGATGGGTCAAAACTCCAGACAGTAGTAAACACCCATTCTTCTTCCTACACAAGATTAGCAGACTCTGTTTTTGGTGTAGAGGACTTTGCAACAACCATTCCAACCTCTTTCTTCTTTGCCTCTTTAGCAGCCAATTTTGGATAGTTCTTTATGATATGATCATTCCCTTTGCAGTACTTACAAAACAATTTCTGCTTTTCTGATTTCTTCTCATCTTTATCTTCCTTCTTCAAATATGCAAAATTAGCAGATTTCTGCTTACTAGTTGAAGAGCTCCATTTTCCTTTGCCCTTCTGACTAGCCAAGAAAGCTTGATCTGCAACTCGCATAATGGACCTGTTCTGCCTGCATTGTTCTTCCTGCAACAGAACAGAGACTAACTCCTCAAATGATAAGGCATTTGGATTGCCTTTCATCATCAACCGAAGAGTAGAAGCAAAACTCTGATATGAATTAGGAAGACCATTCAGAACGGTCTGCAGAAGTGAGCTATCTCGTATAACCTCATCAGCAGAAATCAACTATTCCTTCAAGCCTTTGATCTTCGTTAGAAACTGTACATAGAATCACCTTCATTCATGTGCTCACTCTTCAATTGTTTTCGGAGGTAAGCAACACAAGCCTCATTCCTAGCTTGGTACAATGTGGTAAGTGTATCCCAAGCATCCTTAGCTATTCTGCAATAGCAAATGTGAGGAATAATGGCACGTTTGACAGACAAAGCTATCAATGCATGTGCTTGGGCATCTCTGCCATCCCAACGAATCTTCTCTGCAGTAGGTGCAATAGAAACTGCAGCACAAACATGAATATGCAGAATATCATCATCTTCAACACCTTCTGCATCAGATTCAATACCTGTAGTTGTAACAATTGCAAGTGTGAAAGGACGTTTTTCGACACCCTGCACAATGTTCCATAGTCCTTTTGCAACCAACACATGTCACATCGTATAAGCCCATAACGGGTAGTTGGTACCATCCAACTTATCCTCAACAGCCAACATACAGAATACATCACTGCTTTCAGCCATGGCTAGTGACTAAAATACCTTGATGCAGAAAATTGACTATATCTCAAAAAGTTGAACAGAACTGCCCAGATGAATTCTGCTAGACCTGTACCACACTTCGAGATGCTTATATTGGCGAACAGAAACTGGTATATAGCTTTGGCACAAAAAGAAAAAATAGCCTGCACAAGCACTGCGATAGTGTGTTCGGAGGCTGAAACGAGCCGAAACGATAGTGTGTTCTTGGAAACACGCTGAGTATGCTCACCAAAATTTGTGCGGTTCTAAGACTGCAACCGGAGGAGTGTCGACGGCGCCCTACATGAAGCAACGACCTGCTCTGATACAATTGTTGGAGTTAGACGTCTGCGGAAGCACGCAAACAACACAAGGAATAAGAAGAAGCTTGGAGCACAACATACAATACTGAATGTATTACTAGAGAATGTACAAAGATAAGTAGCCCATTATGGCAATAGGCATATATACAAGCCGGGGAAAAAAACCTCCTAAAGAGGGGAAAAAGTGCCCCGGTAGTCTTAGTGTGTTCACACACATCACTACCTAAATATATCAACAGATGCCTCTCAAAAATTATATGAATCATTGAAACAAAAATTCATTGAAAATTGTGTTTTGGAGATAGAAGAAATGGGAAAAACTTTGTGGTTGCAAGCAATGTAAGTGGTAGTCAAATAAGATGTGTTCTTTCAAAGGATGGTAGGTTTTTTGTGTATGAGTCCAAAAAATTAAGAAAACATGAACTTAATTATCCTACTCATGGTTTAGAAATGTTTGTTCTTCTCCATGCACTTACAAGTTGGAGAAATCTAGTGTTAGGGCTTAACTTTGATTTGAAAATAGATCATGAGAGTCTAGAACAAATTTTCACAGAACCATTGTTTAACAATAGGCAAAATCAATGGATTGAATTATTGAGTATGACTTTGGCATTAAGTATTTGGCTAGTAAGGAAGATGAGGTTGTTGTTGCATTGAGTTAAAAACCTTCACTTAATCTACTTTTTATAATAGATTCATATTTTCTCAATCAAACTCAAGAAGAATGCAAACATGATTCTTTTTATGCACCTATCTTGAATTTTTTTTTGCATGGAAACAGGGGATCGATGTATCAAGATAAATTTCTTTTGCAGAATGGATCTTTATATTGTAACAATTGAGTACGCATGTCTTCTCAATCTCCATTGGAACTTTGAATATTACATGAATATCATGATGCACCTTTTGTTGCACACCTAGGCTTTTTGAGGACCTATGTTAAGATGAAATGCTCTTAATTTTTGCCATGTATGAAGTCGAATATTAGAATATATGTTAGTGAGTTCCTAAAGTGCGTACAAGTGAAAGTCGAGTCCAAAAGAATGTCGTGAATGCTACAACCTTTGGATGTTGTGAATCAAAAGTGGGAGCCTATCTCCATAGACTTCATCACAGAATTGCCTATGACCAAAAGTAAACATGACACTATATTTGTCAAACTTGATTGACTTACTAAGATGGCACATTTCTTTTCAATGAAAAGGACTAATATTCCCCTGAATCTTGCAAAGATGTCTGTGAAAGAATTTTTTTACTATATGGAATTCCTAAAAACATAACTTCTCATAGAGACTCTAGGTTCACATCAACTTCTAGAAAGCATCTCAATCGATTGGTACTAAACCTCATTTGATTACAGCTTTCCATCCATATGTTGATGGAGAAACAAGAGGGTCAATCAGGTACTTGAAGATATATTGCATATGTAGATGAATGAAATCCAAGACAATTGGACTGAATACTTGGCTTTAATTGAGTTTTCATATAATGGTGCATGGCATGCATCTATAAAACTGACCACTTGAGGCTATGTATGGTTGTAATTGTTTGGATCCACCTTCTTTTTCTAATTTCTCAAATAAAGGAGAAGTATCTAAGAAAATGTTTGAGAGGATGGATGGAGAATTTGGAAAAAATAAGCAACACATAAAAAATATCTGAAAAGACAATGAAAATTCTACAATTTGAAGAGAAGACCACTTGAACTTCAAACAGATGACATGGTATTTCTTAAAGTCAATCCTCAACGATCTCACTTGTTGCTACGGAAGGATCGTAGACTTTCTCCATGACATGTAGGTCTTTTTAAAGTTTTGAAAAAGTTTGGATCTCTTGCTTATTTGGTGAAATTTTGTGAACATTTAAATGTGCATCTTGTATTTCATGTTAGTTTACTTAGAAGATATGTACCTAATGTTGCTCAAATTTTGCAAGACAATTATAAGTTGAACATGATGGATCATTTGAGCTTGGACATGAAATAATTTTAGATAGGAGGGAAAGATTACTTAGAAATGGATCTATAGTAGACATTTTGGTCAAATGGCATACATATCCAATTGAAGATTCGATGTGGGTGAACCTGGATAATTTTCCAGCACATTATCCTTCTTTCCAACTTAAAGGATAGAGTTCTTAAAAGGGTGTAAATATTGTAATAGGCCTTTTGATAGTGAAATAATTGATTTTTCACCTTCCATTATATTTTTTGTGGATAATGGTTAGAATGAATGATTAGGCCATCTTATGCATATAGAAAAACAATATAGGGATGATAATTTCTATATTCTCTCTCTTAACCTTATTTGCATCATGTTTTCTAGTTGAAAATGAAAGGTGAGCATGAAAGAATCAAGGATAATTTTTTGGGAGAGAAAGATAGAGCATGCATGGGGGAATAAAAGTGTCTCTATGAAAATTTTATGAATCATGTTTTAAGTACCTAGTTTTTGGGCTCTAGAATTAGTTCATTGTGAGATAATGCCTTTATTTTATTTGTTCTCTAGAATTTATAAATTTATAGGGATCAAAATAGATATTTGGATACAAATTCGGACCTAGGCAATCTCTAACATTACTCTTGAGATTGAAAAGCTAAACATTTTTGCATCTCACAAGCATTTTGGAGTTTTGCTCTATTCTTGAGTTATAGGGCCCACAAAAGTATGGATTCTTCCAATGATTACAAAAAAAAAGTGGGCCTCTCCATTATTTGAATACATGATTTTAATCCTTACATGTTCTCATGCGTATTGTGGATGTCGACAAAGATGTCTTTTCATGCCTTTTTCTTCTTCTTTTAATAGGTGCCTCAAAAGAGCAAGTGATCACAAAAATGCATTCTTTTTACCAAAGTTCTACATGCAACATGGGCAAGTTCAACTTTTTCTAAAGTTAGGCAAATCACATACTTCTTTGACGAGGGATTATCAACTCTATTTGGAGGAGACCACTATGTCCTACAAGAAGAGGTTAGAAATCAAAGAATTACATTGTGATTGTGATTGAGAGTGAGAGTGAGATTGAGAGTGTGAGTGTGACTAAGATCATGAGAAATCAAGGGTGGTCATGATATTGAGGGTTGATTCTAAAGCTATTTTTAAAACTATATTATATTCAATTGATTCAAATATATTAGACCAAATTTTCTCTTTCTCTGCATCACATTTTGTCTACTTTGTTGTGTTGAATTTCCTCTTACCTTGTGCAAGTTGTTTTTATCTCTTCTAGTTTTCTTGAGTGATTCGAAACTTGTGCTCATGGATAGCTTCTGATTGTAGGAGCGTTACAAGTGTACTGATATATTTTGTTAGTGATGTGTGTGAACACACTTAGGGCCATCGAGGCACTTTTTTCTCTCTTTAGGAGGTTTTTTCCCCAGCTTGTATATGTCATGGACACAAAGAAAACAATCTTATTCCTTAGATTCCATGTGAAATTCCTATATCTCATGTTTGCCATTCCTGAGAGACTTTCAGCTGTCCACTCTTTTTATCATTGTTTTGAAGCTTCATTATACATGGAATAGTCTACAAGTCTTACTTTTTTCAAAAGGTTCTTTTCTTTCTATGTTTGAGGATGTCTCTACCTCTATTCATCAAATTTGATGGCCTCAAAAGTAATGGAGAACCTGAAAATCCGAAGATTTAGTAGTATCAAATCTTTTTATAAATTTATCAAATCAAATTTAT
The DNA here is from genome assembly GCA_020310875.1 of Ceratopteris richardii. Lineage (NCBI taxonomy): Eukaryota > Viridiplantae > Streptophyta > Polypodiopsida > Polypodiales > Pteridaceae > Ceratopteris > Ceratopteris richardii. Next base: position 137,589,014 of record CM035410.1, on the reverse strand, counting down.
CAATTTTACATGCTAAATGCTCATGGAATTCATTTAATTTCAATATCGTATTTACCACACATCAAATCACAAAGTTAAGCTATCAACCATTTCAATAAACGAATCATTAATTTAAGTTAAATTCATAAATTTTGTAAAGATCATCATGAAACAAATTTCTTCTTCATTCATTCAACATCAGGTTTCTTCATATATAAGTACTCACATATAAGCAATCAAACATGTCAAAGAAATCAACTAGATCTACTTATACAAACATCTGCCTTGTTTGCCCAATTTCTAATCACTAGATGTGTTTGCCACAACTAGCTTTTCTTCATCTTTGTCATGTAGTTGATACTCATAAATACATTCTTGGGGTGAAAGAAGGTATAAACTTGCAATCATCATGTTAGTGAAATTAATAAATACCTTTTTGGGGTGAAAGAAGGTATAAACTTCCATTTATCATAAAAAAATTTATTTTCTTATTTTTAATTTTGCTTTTTATATTCATAACTTTTTGTTTTAGAAGGGGAAAGGATTAGCCCCTTTTTATGATCTAAGGATCTAGATGCACATAGGAGAAAGACATAGGATTTCAGAGACAAGAGTCATGCATCTATATGCTCATACGCATGTAAAAGTACTTTTATCATTTGAAATGAATTGAAAAACTTTTTTTTCACATCAAATCCCTACTCAATTCATAGACTAGAAACATAAATCAAATTTTGTATTCCTAATTTGGCTAAATAGATCACACTTCATAATTTGATAATCCAATTTCTCATCATTTAATTATAATTTTGTCATGAAATGCATATGATATGCATAAATAAAACACATAGAAAATATAGATCATAGATAAATACCACCTGGAAATTAACTTGATCTTCAATCATCTCTCTTCAAATTCATCATAAAATCTTCTTCATAAAAAAATCTTTAATTTAAGTGTTCAAATCATCATCAAATTGTGTTTGTAATCATAAAAGGAGAAACTACCAGATAATTAATTTTCATCATTAATCATATTTCATCATAAATTTTGTCATATAATAATCATCATATTTTTCATCATTTTTTTTTCAAACATGTTTTTCATCATATTTTCATACGTATTTGTCATATTTTTTCATATTTTCATCATATTTTTATCAAAATAAAACATATTTTCATCATATCTTGTCATATTTTTGTCACAAGAAAATCATTTTTTTCATCATAATTTTGGTAAAAGAAAATCATCTTGTTCATATATTTTCAAACATATTACTGTTCAATTTATTTTTTTTCTTAACAAATCATATTTCATAATATTCCATCTTTTCTACTAAAGCAATATTATCTTTGAATCGTAAGTTTACCCAAATATTTTTTATTAGAGAATCATAATAAAATCCACAATTTATTTCTTCATCAATCAACACATACATCTTTTGAAAGCAAAGCTTTGTCATAAAATTTTTAATAAATTTATCAAGCATGGAAAATATTTAGAAGGAATTTTCATACAAAAGCATGAACCATCAAATCAAAATATGTATAAATTCATCAAATTTGGAAAATATTTATCATTAAATTTCATCAATCAAAATTCATCAATTTAGAACATAGATATTAATTAAAAATCATAAGAACATTATCCTTTCAATTTCTTTTCCCTCTTTTTCACAGGTGTTGAATTGTTTTTAGTATTTTGCTCAACTTTTTGTATAGCTTCTTGCGCCAATTTTCTTTCCTTATTCATCAAATCTTGATCAGTAAATAAAATCATATTTTCCCTAATTTATTTGTGATCATCAAATTTATTGTGAATATTTTTGTCATCATATGGTTCAACTTTTAAGCTATGAAATTTATCTCAATCAAAACCTTTGTCATTCTCTACGAATTTTGGTTCACAATTCATATAATATGTATTTTGCTTTTTCTCAAAATTTATTGATTTTTGAATTTCATTTTCATTATCCTTTATCCTTGCATATACTAGTTTATCAAATTTTTGCTTGTCCAATGTAATTTGATCATATCTTTGCATACACAAAAACGTTTTTCATCCTTTTTCTTAAGTTTAGAATTTGTTTTCTCATCATAGCTCAAGTGTTTTCTAAATTTTGTACATATTCTTGATTTAAATTTGGTTTGATCAAAATATTCCCTCATTCAAATGAAAAGGTAGATGAGCTTTAAAATCACAAATCTTATTCTCAATTGTAGTGATTAAGTGCAATTTACATGCATTATCATAAGGAAGACAATGATCATACATATGGCCTAATTGATCGCACCAAAAGCATCTTATTGGACATCTCACTCTCCTATTCTATCATGCACTTTTGTAGATAAACTTTGAACTTCTTGTTCATGTTTACATTTGCATATGGATAATTCATTTACATGCTTGTTCATTTCATCAATTAAATTCTTCAGATTTGTAACTTCATTCACAATAAATTCTTGTACAATACCACACATCACATAACCTGAATTGGAAAAACACTAAATTGTTATGGTATCCTAAGATGAAATCCCATTCTAGTCGATCATAGAATTTATAAAAATTGATCTTTAAAAATAGAAAGTTTTGTTTGGATTGCTTTGGAAACTCAAGACTTTCCTAGATGTTCACAGTAGCTTTTCAAATGGATCTCCCCTTGATTAAACATTTTTTATCTTTCCACACTCCAGTTCAAGGATGATTAGTGACACAATTAGGCAAGGCCTTAGCAATAACATTGTACATTCTTTGAAATATTGTGATTGATCTGTAAATCTTTGTCATATTCTTGATGCCTTTCTTGTGAATCAATTAACACCTTCATTCCCCATGTAAGGGGTTCAGTACAAGTTTTGGAAACTCATTAAGAAAACTATCTACATGAAGTTTTTCCCCAAAGGACATTAATGACCACCTTGATCCCTTGACATGACAATGGATTGCCCATCTCCGTAGCAACGTATTGTAAAATATTTTTGGATATAACCCTCAAGATATGGGCATATATTCTTGCCTTCATGGGTAGAGAGGAGAAGCAAAACGAAGGATCCATTTAAAATTGACTCACAATGAGGTCCTAATTTTCCTCCTCTAAAGAAAAATGGATACCAACTTTATTAATCATCCTTGGAAGGAGCTCCTTAAACTAAATTTTCCTTCAAGCTTTTCACACTTCTTCAGGTGGATTGCCTATTTCCCCTAGCCAAGAGTTTTTCTAGTAGAGAAAGAGCTTCCTTATTTAAATTTCTTCTTAGAAAGTGAATTTTCTCTCTATTTTGAGCATGAATTTTTGTAAGTCTAATTTTCATTTGCTAACTTCCTCTTCCAAGTTTGTAAGCCTCTTATATCACCTCTCTCTTTTATTTTCTAATTTTATGGATCTCAATTTTGGGTTTATGCATCACATGTTTGGGAATTGTTAACTACCCTAGGCCAACATTTTATAGGGGAGTTATTATCCTAGAAAACAACGTTTTGAGACACATAGGATATCAGGACCAACATAAGGGAGTGAGAACATTTGTTGATATATTTTTGTGGTGATGTGTGTGAACACACTTAGGAACATCAGGCACTTTTTTCCTTCTTTAGGAGGTTTTCTCCCTAGCTTGTATATACACCTACAACCCTAATGAGTTACTCATCTTTGTACATTTACTTGGTAATTCATTTAGTAGTGTGTTGTGCTCCAAGCGTCTTCTTCTTCCTTGTATTGCTCATGTGCTTCCTCAGATCTCAAACTCCAACAATTGGTATTAAAGCAAGTCCCCACTTCATCTAGATCGTCGTAAACACCCCTGTAATCATAGTCTCAAAACTGCAAGAAAATCGAACAACATACTAAGGATGATCAAGAGTTCAAATCAGCTTCACTTTGTTGTGTCAAAATTTTGATCTAAGCTCGTTTCAGCCTCCAAAGCCACTATCATAGGGCTTTTGCCATTTTTTTTTTCCTTTTTTGCCAAACATATATATAGGTTTTAGTTTGCCAATACAAGTGCCTCAAAGTTTCTTAGGGGTTTAGCAAAGCTTGATAGGGTGGTTCTATTCAACATTTTGAAATAGAGTCACTTTTTTGCATCCGGGTATCCGGTAAGTGGTGATGGTTGAAAGCAATGATGTATTCCATATGTTGGTTGTTGAGGATAGGTTAGATGGTTCTAATTACCAATGTGGGCTTATATGATGTGTCATGTATTGATATCAAAAGAACTCTTGAATATTGTGTAGGGTGCTGCAAAATGTCCTATTACACCCGCAAATACAATTATTGAAGGTGATACAAATGGTGTTGAAGATGATGATCTTCAAAATCATGTTCATGTTGCACCTTCTATACAAAAACCTCATTGGTATGGAAGAGATGCTTAGGAAGATGCATTGATAGCTTTCTCTATCAAACATGCCTTTATCCCTCACATTAGCTTCTTGAAAATAGCAAAGGGTCCTTGGGGTACATGTACCACTTTATACCAAGCAAGAAGTGATGCTCATGTTGCTTAACTCTGAAAATAGTTGGAGAGTGAGCATACGAATGAAGAAGCTTCTATGGAGAACTTTTGGAAAAAGATAAAAGATTTGAAGGATCAATTGATTTTGTTGATGACATCTTGCTAGATAGCTCACTTGTGCAGATTATTCTTACTGATCTTCATGATTCATATTAGAGTTTTGCTTCTACTCTTCAATTGATGATGAAGGGAAATCAAAATGCAATAACATTTGAGGAGTTGATCTCTGTTTTGTTGCAACAAGAAAAGTCTAGGCAGAAAGGGTCCATTATGCTTTTTACAGATCAAGATTTCATAGCTAATCAGAAGGGAAAAGGTAAATGAAGCTCATCTACTAGTAGGAAGAAATTTACAAACGCTACAAAGCCAAAGAAGGAAGACAAAGATGAGAGGAAAACAGAAAAGCAGGAACCGTTTCATAAATACTGTAAGGGAAATGATCATGTCATAAAGAGTTGTCCAAAATTGGTTGCAAGAGGCAAAGAAGAAAGAGGTTCGATTGGTTCTTGTAGAGGCATGTACTCCCAAAACAAACTTTTCTAATCTTGTTCAGAATGAAGAATGGACATATACTACTATATGTAGCTATGGCACATCTTCTCATGAGTAGTGTATGTTTGTAGTATACTCAAATGTTTGGTACTTTAATAGTGGGGCAACAAAACATATTACCTCAAAGAGTAGTTTCTTCAATTCACTTGAGCCTATCTCAACACGGAATACTTTCACATGAACTAAAAACTCCTATTATCTTGTAATAAGATTTTGTAAGATCATTTTGTGTACTATTGATAGTAGTATTTCACATTGTTAGATGCTTTGTATGTACCAAGGATAAAAAAAATCTATCATCACTTTCAACATTAGCGAAGATTGGCTTGGTTGTCAAACGTATTGATGAAAGATGGACAATCATGATCTTTGAAATGGAGATGTAATTATCTCTTTTGACATTTTATGTTGTGGGTTGTATAAGCTCATAGAGTATGAAAAATTTGTGAATGATTCAACATATGTAGTTCAAGATTCTCATGTTATCTCAGATGCGAAGCTTTGGCATGCATGCTTTGGTCATCCAAATTTTTCTACTTTGCTATGCCTATAAAAATCTAAAATGGTGTCCTCTCTGCCCAAACTTGAGCCTCCTTGTAAATATGTATGTTAAATCTTTAGGGTGGGAAAAATGCACCATTTCTCCTTCCCAAAAGATGGTTTCATTAGAGATGCTCCTAAGATGGAGCTTGTTCACAATGATGTTTGTGGTCCTATTCAAACATCTTATTTTCCAAACTACCTTTACGTCATGACTTTTATAGATGATTTTTCCACACATGCATGGTTGTATTTATTGAAAGCAAATTGGGAAATTTTTTTGTGCTTCAAATATTTTTTGGTTATGGTTGAATATCTTTTAGCATGTAAATTGGGCACCCTCTGTTTTCATTAGGAAGGGGGCTATGGGTCTTTTGATTTTAATGCATTTTTGGTTGAGCGTAAGATAAAAAACCAGGGCAGAATGCCATATATACCTCAAACAAATACAGTTGCTGAAAGAAAGAATAGGTCTCTCATGGCAATGATAAGCTGTATGGTCAAAAGTCATGCTTTACCACATAGATTTTACCTTGAGGCTATTATGCATCTAGTGCTTCCTTTGCATCAGATGGCCATGCAATGGCTGCATGTAACTCGTGATGAGAATAAACATATCTCTTTTCAAGAAGCACAAAATTCAAAAAATTGGATGGCTTCTATGCAATTAGAATATGATGCTATTATGAAGAATGGTATCTATACTTTATATGATTTTCCTCCATGCAAAAAGGCCCTTTGCACTAGATGGGCATACAAGTTGAAGCATAAGCCAAATGGAACAATTGACACGTATAAGGCTAGGCTTGTTGCAAAAGGCTTTGCTAAAGAAGGGCATTGATCTTAATGATACCTTTGCACCCAGATGTTGAATGAACACCATTTGTAGCATCTATGCACTTGGAGCTCATCATGGTTGGAATGTACATCAGTTGGACATTAAAACTACATTTCCAAATGGCAGCTTACATGAAGCAGTGTATGTATTTCAGCCCCATGGTTTTGTGTAGAAAGGGCATGAAAACAAAGTGTGCAATTTGAAAAAGGAATTCTATGGTTTGAAGCAAGAATCACATGCTTAATATGAAAATATACATGCCTAGTTGATTATACATGGATTTGAGAACACTCAAATTACATCTCATATATTAAGTATGCAAATGATGTGCGTCTAATCATGGTTGTGTATGTTAATGATATGCTTCTTGTTGGCCCTAACAAAAAGCATATTGCTGAATTCAAGATAATTTGCATGCATCTTTTAAGATGTCCCCTGATTTGCATCATTATTTGGGCATTCAATATTATGCAAGTTGTATCGGGAAATAACTTTCTATCAAACAAAATATATTGACATATTATTGGAGTTTTTGGGCTTGAATATTTCAAACCTATTTCCAGTCGTATGTGAACACATGTAGGGTTGATTCTTCATGATGTTGGAGATGCATTTGATGTTGTTCTTTATCAGCAAGTTGTTGGATGCTTGATTTACATATATAACTTGGCCTAATCCAACCACTTGAATTATTTTATCCCAAGTGGGGATTATCACTACTAAACTTACATGCTTTTTCTAACTCAAAATGGTTTTCTCACTATGACACATGTGTTGACCAATGATTTTTGCTTCACGCTAAGTATCTCATGCATATTTTTGTTGAGGAAAAAGCGGCATACTCTTCCCACTTCTAGTTGTGAGGCTAAGTATAGGGTAATTTTCATAGTGATTGTTGAGTGTGTGTGGCTCAAGTGCCTTTTGGTTAATTTGGGTGTTGGTCATTCTTCTATCACCACCATCTCCACTGATATGCAGAGCACATGGGCAGTTCCAAGGAACCTTGTGTTCCATGCTCACACAAATCACATTGAGGTGCACTATCCTTATGTCAAAAAGAGCTTCTTTGTTGGAGAGAGGAGTTAGGCATATGTGCCCGCATAGGAAAAAATTGTAGATAATTTCACAAAGCCTCTACATAGGAGATGTTTGAAGCCCTCTATAGAGCTTGATGTTTACTTTCTTTTGTGGATTGATCTCTTTTCGGAGATCTTGACACTTCCTTATACATGACTGCCAGCTTCCTATTCACCACATCACTCATACAGGTATTTCTTGATTTATTTTGGTAGTGATGTGTGTGTGAACACTTAGGATTGCTAGAGCAAGTCTATGACAAGCCTAAGTATTGGCTTGAGTCCCACAAATTCATAGAAGAAGCTTTAAAGTGAAGACAATGTAAAGTTCACTTGTGAACTACCTCTTGTAACTTTTTGAAGTCTTACTATACAATCAATATACTTTCATTTTCATGATCATTTGGGTTCATATCTTCATGTTCTTGTGAAGTGTACTATTCACTACCATATCTCTCAATTTTCTCAGTCAGATTGCAGAGATGATTTCTCTAAGCTAGGTGAATCATTTTCGGTAATTTAACTTGCGAAATTTAGCTCTCTAAATGTACTATATGCTCACCAATTGTCGTTACAATTGGATGTTCCAATCTTCAGCTATGAGCATTTGAAGTCAACTGTGTCACTTGGTTTTCTTCTTCTCTAGTAGCACTCTCTTAGAATTGTCATTTTGTTAGAGCTATTTGTCAGTGTGTACTTCATCATTTTCTATGATTTGAATCTTGTTGGATTTAGGTTATGGTTTAGTATATGCATACAGAAGTTCATAATCCTTGGGTTCTTGAATCTTGAGATATTTACATTTTACTGATGATGGATCTGAGTACTATTGCAGCCGAGGAAAATCGGGGTCATCCTATGATTGGCTAAGTTTGTTTCTCTTTGTGTGGTTCATTTTTTTTATCAAGTCACTCATAATTGTTAGCTTAGTAAGTGCAGAAGAGTTCCCCAAAAGGAATTAATTTAATTGCTGATGTGGCCAAGGAATTGTTCAAAACTTTGGATAGTTGTATGAACATAAATAGCAAGTCTTGAGCTCTTGAATCTACTCCAACTTATCTGTTTTGATTCAGCTTTTTGAGAGTGACCTTCCAAGGTACATAGGGTGTCTAATACATCCCTTCGCAAGCTAAAAGGGCCCACAACACATCTCTGGACTTCATTTGGCTGGTGTAGTGCAAAGTTTTTGCAGCATCACTTCATCTTCATCAACTACAAATCCATCTCTTCATAGTGGTATCAGAGCAAGGTTGGACAACATGGCAGATGGATTTCCTTCATCAATTGACACATTGGATAGAGGTAACTATGCAGCGTGGTCATTAAGGATGGAAGCTTATCTTCAAGGAAGGAATTTATATGGTTATGTAGCTGGAGATGAAGTTATGCCAAGTTTCAGGAACAAAAGTCAACCAACACAAGAAGATCAAGAAAGATTGAGCACATGGTGCTCCAAGGATGCACTTGCAAGGTCTTATCTCCTCAATTCTATCTCAGATTTTTTATTGCCTCACAATAGAAGTTGTAAAACATCTCAAGATGTGCGGAATGCACTTGAAGCCTTCTTCTCTTCAAGTACAAAGGCCAAGAAGCATCAACTATGGCTAGAATTCACAACTCTCAAGAAAGCTCCCAAACAAAATGTGACTGATTTTGTCACAAAGCTCAAGGACATAGCAGATCAGTTAGGAAGCATTGGAGAGGTAATAGATGAAGAGCAAGTTTAAGGCAAGTCATCAATGGCTTGAAGGCAGATGACAAGTGGGAAGCATTCACCACAGCTATGGATGTATACATGGAAATGCATGTACCAGATTTCAATGCACTCATAGGACAACTACTTACTCAAGAGACCAAGCTTATCAAGAATGGAGAAAGCTCCAAAGATAATCAATCCTCAGCTTTGTATATTGATAAAATCAAGTCCAAAGAAAACAAAGGAAGAGGAAAGAAAGTGGATGATGAAGCAAGTACACATCAAGCTAACTATGCGGGTAGAGGAAGACATGGTAGAGGTAGAGGAGGAAGATAAGGCAGGGGGAGATTCCAAGGCTCTAATTCATGCTCTATTTGTGGATTAACTAATCATACAACTGAAAATTGCTTTAGGAATTCCAGGAATCAAAGAGGCAGAGGCTACAATAGAGGAAGTTATGGCTACTGAAGAGGAAGGTTCAACAATTACCATGGCAACTACAACAATTACAACCATTCAAACTATCAAGCAGGCAATAGAGGAAGAAGAGACTTCAATAACTAAAGAGAAGATTCAAATCAAGAGGACTCATTGCTAATCATGAATATGGCCATGCCATAAGGTAAATCTGATGAGCATGTTTTCTACATAGATTCAGGTTGTTCCAATCATGTGGCCCTCCTATCAGATTGAGAAGATCCAAGGAACAAGCATGAGGTACAAATAGGAGATGATACAAGACACCTTATGAAGAAAATAGGAAATGTCAAAGCACCTGATGGAAACATCAACTTACTCAGTAAGGTACTCTATGTCCCTACCATTACAAAGAATTTGATAAATGTTGGGCAGATAGTAGAGAAAGGGTTGCAAGTCAGGTTCACAAAAGCAGGAGCATTTGTTGAAGATCCCAGTCAAGGATTCAAGAGAATTGCAAAAGGTGAAAAGACAGGTAGATTGTTCACATTTGAATTACAAGACACTAGAAACATTGCTCTCTTTAACTATGGTAGTCAGACACTCACAGAATTGGAAGTATGGCGCACAAGGTTAGCACATATTGGTGAAAGATCATTAAAGCAAATTTGCAGGGACGAAAGTGTACTTGGACTCCCTAACTTGTCAAAACAAGACATGATTTATAAGTGTAGTGCATGTCAATTTGGAAAGTCTCACAGGTTACCATTCATGAAGAATGGATATCTTCATGGGGATCTCTGGGAGTTGGTTCATACAGATGTATGGGGACCTAGAAAGGATGCTTCAATATCTCGATCAAGGTATTATGTCTCCTTCATTGATCATTGTAGTAGGTGGACTATATTATACTTTATGAAACACAAAGATGAAGTTGTTTCATGCTTCAAAATATATTTGGCTCTTGGGGAGAATCAAACAAGTAAAACACTAAAAATGCTAAGGTCAAATGGGGGAGAGTACTTCTCCCATGAATTTGACTCCTTTCTTCAAGAAAGAGGAATCAAAAGAGAGATCACTACAAGGTCCACTCTTGAGCAAAATGGAGTGGCAGAAAGAAGGAATAGGACAATTGTTGAAGCTACAAGGTCTATCATAAATGAAAAGTACTTACCTAATTACTTATAGGCTGAGGTATCCACAACCACTTATTCGATTAACAGGTTACCTTCAAAATCAATTGATGGCATGACACCATATGAGGCTTGGAATGGAAGAAGACCAAGCTTGGATCATTGTAAGATTTTTGGATGTGTTGCTTTTGCTCATGTTCCTTCACAGGTTAGAGGCAAGATGGATCCCAAAATTGAAAGGTGTGTATTCATTGGATATGACAACAATCAAAAGGGCTACAGATTATACAACCCAACAACCAAAGGATTCTAGGTGAGTAGAGATGTAGTATTTGATAAGAATAGTTCTTGGTATGAAGATTCATGTAGAAAGGTCAACCTACCTTATGATCTTGAAGAAGATTTTCCAAAACTTCTTAAGGATAATTCTTCTAAGGTTCAAGAAGAGGATACCTCAGAAGATGATGAAGCAACTCTGTATGAAAAACTCAAAATGTGGAATTCTAAAGGTAAAGAAAAAATGCAAGAACGTGGACAAGAGGCCGAATCATCACATAATGGCCGAAGAAGGTCCATGCGGGAGAAAAGAAAGCCAGAAAGGTATGGGTTTGATACTTCTCTAGTCACTAAACATTCAATCTATCTAGCACACGACATAAATCAAGAGGAACCATCAACATTTGAGGAAGCGAAGAAGAAATCAGAATGGAGGTATGCAATGGAAGAAGAAATTGAAGCTCTTGAGGAGAATAACACTTGGGAATTGGTTCCCAAGTCTCCATCAATGAAAGTAATAGGCTCAAGGTGGATCTACAAATTGAAGAAGAACTCATATGGCTCCATTAATAGGTATAAGGCAAGGCTTGTGGCAAAAGGCTTTGCACAAACTCATGAAATTGATTATGAGGAGACCACCTCTCCTGTGGCAAAGATGCCTACTATTAGGGTTTTGCTTAGTGTTGCCTCTTCCAAGAATTGGAAGATACTTTAGTTGGATGTAAAAAATGCATTTCTTAATGGATGGATAACAAAAGTGGTATATATGGCACAACCACCTGGTTTTGAGAATCACATATATCCTGATTATGTGTGTAAACTTAATAAAGCTTTATATGGACTCAAATAAGCCCCAAGGGCTTGGAATCACAGGCTTGTCTCATTCTTGCAGGACAAAGGTTTTCAACCTAGCAAGCGAGATCCATCACTATTCATAAAAAGGAGTAATTCTGAAGTCATCTATTTGTGTGCGTATGTAGATGATATTATACTTATAGGAAATGATACAGATGGCATGAAGAGAATCAAAGAAAAGATGAGAGAAGAATTCAAGATAAGTGATTTGGGTTCACTTACCTACTTCCTAGGATTGGAAGTTGTCTACAAAGATCATGGTTTGTTTCTTACTTAGAGAAAGTACATTATAGACATGTTGACAAAATTCAAGATGCAAAATTGCATGATTGCAGGTACTCCAATGGAGGTTAATCATAAATTGAGCTCCATGAAGGTGAACTCATAGAAGATGTGACAGGTTATCAAAGCCTTGTGGGTAGTTTGAACTATGCCACATTGCCAAGGGTTTATATACGTTATAGTGTGAGTGTGCTAAGTCAATTTATGCACATGCCAGGAAACCTCACATGGAGGCTACAAAGAGGATAATTAGATATCTCAAAGGGACCATGAATGAGGGATTATATTACCCTTATGTATCTGATTTAAGTTTGAAATTGTTCTTTGATGCAGATTGAGCGAGCTCCAAGGAAGATAGAAGGAGCACTTCAGGTTATCTTACCTTTGCAGGTTCAAAACTTGTTTCATGGTCATCCAAGAAGCAACCCACACTTTCTCTCTCTTCTACTGAAGCTCAATATAGAGGTCTTGCTATTGCTACTCAAGAAGCTATGTGGATGAAGACACTATTCATAGATCTTGGATTGGAATTTGGGACTCCAACTATTTTTGGTGACAATATGAGTTCTATTCACTTAGGTGCTTATCTAATGTTTCATGCAAGGACTAAACATATTGAAGTTCATTATCACTATGTAAGAGAGAAGATTGTGAGCAAGGAGATTCAAATATCATATGTGTCCACTCATCAACAATGTGCAGATATTCTAACCAAAGCATTGGATGGTACAAAGCTTTGCAAATTCAAATCCATGATTTGTTTGTAGGTAATCTTGGAAGATTGAAGACCTCAAGCATACTTGGCTTAAGGGGGAGCTATTGGAGCAAGTCTATGACAAGCCTAAGTATTGTCTTGAGTCCCACAAAGTCATAGAAGAAGGTTTAAAATGAAGACAATGTAAAGTTCACTTATGAACTACCTCTTGTAACTTTTTGAAGTCTTACTTGATGTAAAAGTGAAAGAATCTTAAGTGGTTGAGTCCACTTGATCAAAAGAGGAAAGAAAAGCCACGAATTTGTGATTGATGGTAGTTGGAAAATCAAATCAATCACTAATAGATTGAAGAGTGATTGAGGGAAGTTATGCTCCCAAGATCAACTATAAATACATGGTAGTTTTAGTCGTGGTTAAGTGAAGACCTCGAAGAGCTGAGCTTTATGCCATATCAAGGTGTCATTTCAAGTCATACATATGTATCAGTAAGTCCATTGTATTGTACAATCAATATACTTTCATTTTCATGATCATTTGGGTTCATATCTTCATGTTCTTGTGAAGTGTACTATTCACTGCCATATCTCTTAGTTTTCTCAGTCAGATTGCAGAGATCATTTCTTTGAGCTTGGTGAATCATTTTCAGTGATTTAACTTGGTAACGTTAGCTCTCTACATCTACTATATGCTCACAAATGTTCATTACAATTGGATGTTTCAATCTTCAGCTATGAGGATTTAAAGTCAACTATGTCACTTGGTTTTCTTCTTCTCTCGCAACACTCTCTCAGAATAGTAATTTTGTTAGGGCTGTTTCGTAGTGTGTACTTCACCCTTTTCTATGATCTAAAGCTTTTTGAATTCAACATACCATTTAGTATATGCGTACAAAATTTCATAATCATTGGGTTCTTGAATCTTGAGATAGTTGCAGTTTACTGATCACGTGTCTGAGTAATATTGTAGCCCGGGAAAATCAGGGTCATCCTATGACTTGCTAAGTTTGTTTCTCTTTGTGTGGTTCATCATTTTTTATCAAATCACTCATGATTTTTAGCTTATTAATTGTGTAAGAGTTCCCCAAAATGAATTAAGTTAATTACTGTTTGGCCAAAGAATTGTTCAAAACTTTGGACAGGTGTATGAACATAAATAGCAAGTTTTTGGCTCTTGAATCTACTCCAACTTATCTGTTTTGATTCAACTTTTTGAGAGTGATCTTCCAAGGTACATAGGGTGTCTAATAAACCCCTTGTCTAATAAACCCCTTTGCAACAGGACTTCATCTTCATCAACTACAAATCCATCTCTTCACAAGGACTACTAGGGCAAATTTTTCCCTCTTTAGGAGGCTTTTTACCCTTGCTTGTATATATCGCTATAAGCCTCAAAAGTTATGCATCTTTGTACATTCAATTGGTAATTCATTGAGTAATGTGTTATAATGCAAGTTTCTTCTTCTTCTTCTTCTTCTTCTTCCTTGTGCTATTTGTGTGCTTTCTCAAACCTTGAACTCCAACAACATTGATGGATCAACATGGACCCATAAGGTTTTCCTCCCATAGGAAAAGGCCCAGATTGAAGCAATGATTGGGAAATATACATGCATATAGACAAGGATGGAGAATAGAGGAGGTTGATTATGTTTAGGAACACATAGCATTATCAAGTCTTACTTTGTAGAGATAAACACGTATATAGTGGTAAGGCCATGAGAATAATTGATGAAGCTTCAAGGGAGCCCAATTAGCTTTCTCTATACCAATGATAGGGTGACCGTTTTGCTCCCACCAATGAGACGTAAACTCCACCATGTTGAGATCCCCCCAATGATTAGGTCAAAAGGGAGAGAGCCAAGAGCCTCCTAGGTTTTTATTCTTTCATGGGTAGAGTTTGGGGCATACATAGAAATCAAGAAGGATGGTAGCACATTGTCTAACCTAATCATCATCCATGTATGATGGGGATTTCAAGAAAATCCGAGCATTGAAGGAGACCTTCATTGATTGTCCTAGAAGTTTTCATGAAGAGGCTTCCCTTTTGCTTCATGCTTTAATTAACCATTTGGCCACCAACGTATTGGCCATTCCTTCAATGTCAAGTATTCCTTCAATTCCAATAATGCCAAACCAACTTGGTCTTGTTTCTGATGCAAGTAGCCCATCTAATTTTGAGCACACTCTTACTGTAAGGATTTCCTCTCTAGAGAAAGTTTCTGCAAATTCTTTCCAATTTTGTTATCTCTTGGACTTCGATCTCCGATAGGATAAAAAGTAAATAATGAAAGAAAGAAGGAATGTGTTATCCACCATAGCCTGCCTTGCCAAGTTGATCTACATAGCTTTCTAATAGGCCAATGTTATCAAGTTTAGAAAGAGCCTAGATCTATTGCTAACCCCAAAAATCATCAAACCCCATCAAAATACCTAACTCACATTTTACCCTTGGGGATGAATTGATAGCAATGATTAATCAGAATTTAAGGTGGTTTCCCAATGCGCTTTGAAAGTGGTTTTAGAGTGGTTTAGTTTTGAGCTTGATGCCTCACAAAATGTGGTTAGGAAACACCAAAATGTATCAATGCTAGTCAGATTGTTATGCATAAAAGCATTTGTATCATTGATAAAGAGTCTCATGATCATGTGGTCTTGATTGAGGGAAAGAACAAGGCCTTGGATAAGACCTAAGCCTATGTGATGTTTTGTTGGGAGTGATGGTTGGATGCACTCAGAAGATCAAGTTGGTGCTGCTAGACCTGCTTCACACCTGCCCTCCTTTGACTCCAGATATGTTTAGTAGACTCCTTGAGCTTCCAAATGATACCAAGAAACCATATATGTGCTTTGCAAATGTTATGAGTAATGATTAAATCAAGACAGACTACTTGTGACTTCAAAATCCTGAAAAACTTGCTATTTTGGTATTGACACGTGCTCAGTGTTATGCTTAGTGTGACCAGTGTAGTTACAATTAGCAAAATTCCTTCTAGAGATATTCTATTAGCTTAGTAAGCTTCCATTTGCAAGTGGAATGAAAGGAAATGATAAACCATACTCAGAGAAATCACTTTAGCAAAATAAGGTGTACCCCCGATTTTTTAGGAGACTTACAGTCACAGACCAGTGAGCACCCCGACTAAGATTTCTCTGCAATGGTTGATCCAATGATCTTAAAACTTTGTAGGTGTATAGTAGACTTTGAGCTGAATCCAATGCACTTTGAATAATCCAATTTGGTTCAGTAGAGCTTGAGATATGCCCTGTTGAAGTTGACAGAGTTGAAGGTAGTCACTCAGAGAAACCAGAGATTATGAATGTAAGTATATTGATTAAATCTAATGAATTTATACATCTTTGTGAAGGGTGGGCCAATAAAGACCTACGAAAATTATGGTCTTGATCCCATGATCTCATCCAAAGTGTCGACCTAAAAAAGCACTATCTGTAGTTTCCAAAACTTTTAAGTAACCGCTCTCATGTACACACAATCTTACGGAATTTTGTGTACTTTCGCCATACAAGTTATCTCGAAAGAATTTAAAGTATTAGGATTCTGAGACATTCTTCATTGTGTGGATGGAGTGATGTGAGATTAAAAAGTTTGTGACCATAAGTATTCGACCATGGCATGCTCCGATGTAGCGCAATAATACATGGTAGAGGGTTGCATGCACGACTCAAGGACTTTTCATGCAAGTAGGACACTCCCTTAAAATTATGTCTTAATATCTTTCCATTGATGGAAATACACTCCAAACAGTAGCTTAAAATCATGTGTCAATATCTTTCCATTGATGGCAATACACTCCAAAACTTTTCATATTATGGAAGGTTCTTTTCCTAGAGTTAAGGTTACCTGACAATCCTATATGTGCTTTTTGTAGCAAGATTGCATGTTCTTTAGTATCAACATAACATGGAATAGTAGATTTTCTCTATTGTACGTGTAAACGTCCTACTAACAACTAATACTATTGAGATTGCATAATGTCACTCATTTTTTTGTCACATACTTATGCGAAGGGACAAAAATCAAAATTTTAACTAAAGATTGGGTGGAAAAGATAGGCATCATGAAAGTCACTATCCACACCTTGTGTCGATTCATCTATGGTTAACTGAGAGAGTCTGATAACTTATAAATGGGTTTTATTTCACTACCATTTCAGAGTAATAATCCATTTATAAGAGGAATCATCTTACTAAACATCCCATATTACAAGGCTTTTTTTTACCAAGTACAACAACACTTGATGATTAGTGAAGAACTTGATCTTGTTGTCATAAAGATAATGTTTGAACTTCTTTATGGGATACCCATTTCTTCTCATTCAGTACACGCATAGTTCCTCTTTACTACATTCACTTTCCTAATAGCATGGGCTATTAATAAATATTATTTTCCTTCTCTTGTAGCTTGTAATAGAATACATTCAATGACATAGCTAGATGCGTCCACATGAGCATGGAATGGCTTGTTCCAATCTGGAGTCCTCAATATGGGGGTTCAATAGAAAAATTCTTTAAGCTCGATAAATGAATTCTCACATTCGTTATTCCATTCAAAATTGGTTAGGAGGTGAAAAACCAATTTTCCTACGATCACATGAGTGTGGATGAAGTTCTTGTAATATCCAAAATTTCCCATGAAGGTTTGTACCTCTTTCACTCTTTAGGTCTTGGAAACTTTGTGATGTCTCTAATTTTTTCCTCTTCCATTGATATTCCATTCTTATAGATGATATTCCCCAAGATCTTACCTTTCAACACCAAAAATACACATTTCTTTGGATTGAGGCACACTTCATATTCTCTACATTTATCAAAGAGTTTTCTAAGCTCAAGAATGTGACCTTTCCATTTGTTTGAGTGCACACAAAGTTCATCCATGTAGAATCCCAAAGTCTTACACACAAAGCTTTAAATACATGGCACATCGACCTTTGAAATGTAGTTAGTGCATTGGTGAGCGCAAAAGGCATCACACAAAATTCATAGATGCCCACTTAGTGGTGAAATTCTTCTTGTGTTGGTCTTCTCATGGTTTAACTAAGCGGTTCTAGCCTAAGAATCCATCAAGCAAGGTATAAACTTCTTTTTCAGAGAGTGATTCTCACTAGCATCCTATGAAAGGGAGCAGATAATTTTCTCTTATTGTTGTTGAATTAAGCTTATTTAATTAAATATTCACATGTAATTTACTTTTTTCCTAGGATGCTATGGAAATTAGGGAAACCCATTTAGTATAATCTATTTTGTAGACAAATCCTACCTTTATGTCCTCCTTTATTTTGGTAGAATAGGTATCATCATATGTATCTGGTCATTGTCTCATGCAAGTTACCTCTAGAGTCATAGATATCCAATGGGAACATATCTATCCTTTCAGGTCCTTAGATGTGTAGGAAAATATTTCTCAATATTCTCTGAATAGAGCTATCAACTCCTCTTCTTCTTTTGTGCATAAGTTATCATCTATGTATGTGAATCTTTCTTCTTGATCCTCAATAGTCACCACAATGTTTTGTTTTGCACTTTTTTATCATAAGCTTCTGCACGTGTTAGGCATGCACACTAAGATCTATCTCCCATCGATTCCATAGATCTTGAAATTCTATGCTATGTCAATGGGGATTCATTCTCTTGTTGGGTGCGTTTCTTACTCATCTTCTTTTTCTTTTGGTTTCTCTCTAAAAGATCCATTGTATCTTCACTAATAATGCATTGTTGTTCCCAAACTAACATATCGAAAAGGTATGCTTGATTTTAACACCGCAACTGTTAGGTATGATCTCTTGGAACAACCCTAATGATTGCTCTATATGAACAAGGGTTATTTGGAGCTTCATCCTTGTAGGCTCAGGCCATTCTACAGCACCGTCTCCATAAGGATATGGTAGTAGTGGAAACTCTTAAAATTAAATATATGATTTCCTTGGTAATGTAACCCTTGTAGGTTATGCGATGATAGTATTGCCTTCTTTACCTTCACTCATGTCACCTATATTGTGTAAAGAGGTCTCATAAACCTTTCAATTTAAATTTTTTGTGAGTTGTATGGGCTCATGTTTTGGAACTTGATTTACCACATTCTTCCATAGTTATGGCTTTACCCTAAGAAGCTCTTCTTAAGTGAGATGAAACTAAACCTTGGTTTTTTTTAGAACATCCATGCTTCTCATCGTTTGAGTCTTGATTTCTGAGCGACACTATGGATTCTCTCATATGGGCTGACTTAGATTCCCATGGTCTAGTGAATTGGAATAACGTGTATAATGAGCTAGATTCAAATTCTAATACTTCTTATTATTGATGGTCGAATGGATTCTCATTTAGAGATGGAATATCTTCAAAAATAATTGGCATCTAGGCCATCTATATCTTGGATGGTTGGGAGATTCCCCGATTTTTTTGCCTATTTTTCTTCTTGAATACAAGAACTCTTAAGAGTCCTTGGCGATAGAGGGAGGATTTTTGAACTTACTAGATTTTGAAACATAAGCATCTTCCTTGTTGAAACTCTCTCTCTCAATATGAATGGACGGAACCTCTTTGGGTGCTAAGGATTCTTGCCTACCTACCAACTCCTCCAATCCTTCCAAATGCCATTGAAATATATCCCAAATTTGATAGACTTAACATGATTCAAAATCTTGCTAGCCTCAAACATATAAGCATGAGCTAGTTCCACCATATTTGCATATATCATGGTTCATTTGCTCTTTCCATCCTCTTATCTGTAAATCTTTTCTAGATTTTCTACACTTAGTCCTACTTGAAGATGGGATTAATAAGATTTTAACATCATGTCCAAGTCTTTGAGGTAGGATGTGCAAGCTTTGAGCCTACCTTTGGGGTGGAAGAAATAGAAGGTTCAATGTGGGGTTGTTGGGGGAATTCTTAGACAAGAAGGAGTTTGAGGGTTTGTAGGAGAAAATGAAAGGACCAGAAGAGGAAATACACCTTGGAAGCTTTTGCCGATTGATTACAGTAAGACAATTACAATGTTTGAAGCAAAATACAAGCCAATACTTCTATGCACAATCACACAGAGTGCTCAATTACAAAATACCCAATATTCCAAAGTCTTCTTGCCACCGGCCTCCTCTGCACCAGACCTCCACCTGCTTCAAGCTTATCCTTGTGCACACCTTGCACCAAGCTTCCACAAAGGGGGACAGTAGTCGTATTTCTACTTGCTTCTACTTAATTTCTCCTTGATTCATACAAATTTCAACATGTCTATCACACATAAGATGCAATGCATATTTATATACATTTATAGAAGAAAATAAGTCTGAGTGGAAGCATTTCACTTGATTATTGATCAGTGCTTTGTTTGACATCTCTTGTATTTATTATCTTAAGCATATGCGACCCAAATCCTCATCTTCGACTTTTTATTTGGATACATGTATCTATCCCAAAACCAAAGAAAAAACATCAATTATATACATTTTTATTTACAAACTCCTCCTTAGGTATTATTAAACTTTATTCACTAGGGCTATCACTTCAAGCCCATGTGTTTTGATATAAGCTCATCAAAAAAGTTGTGCTTGTAACAAAGCCACTTTTGAACAAGATAAACAAGCAAAACATTTTGAAATAGGTTAGATATGTGGATAAGCCATCTCATTTGCTTGTCCACCCCTTGATGTCGTAATTGGCATACATAATTCAAAATCCATGATGTATTCATTTGAGCATACTTGCTTTTATTCATGATTCTCGCGAATTGAGTTTTGATTTTTAACATGCTTAGACCATCATCAAAAAGATCCTTCATGCATGTATTTTGATCCATTTCATGCTTAAAATCTTTTGGAAAATTTTCTTCATTTACATCATTCTGAATAAGAATTCAGCCTTCATTGGAACAAAAGTTTGTAATAGATTCCTTATATTCCTCAATTAATTCTTCATCACGTTTAGACGATAATACACAATCATTATTGTCATCCAATCTGTAATGATTTCTTCCTACTCGAGTCTTAGCAACTATGATGTTTGCTTCTTCCTCCAATGTATCCAAAAACTCTTCATCGTCATCTCTCTCCAAATTCATTTCCCCATTATCATGAAGAGAATCAATATCATCACAATCAAGAAAGCCTTGATCATCCAAATCAGTAAATTGTTGCTTCTCCAAGTAAGGTTGATTATAACCTCTACATTCATCCATATCATCATGATCTTTTCTAGGAATGTACATGTAGTCTGATGCCAAATCCAGTTTTGTATTTGACACATCATCATCTGATTCTTTATCTATGTCAGTTATTTCATGCTCATTCTCTTTAGGGGATGTGCTTTTGTCACAATCTTGATACATTTCTTCGATCATTGACTCTTGCTTAAATACTTCTTCATGCTTGAAAATCTTGCCACAAACACTTGAATCAACTAAAATGTCATCCATCCGATAATATTCATATCTTGTTTCATCAATGTAACCGTTTGACTTAATATTTTCGCATTGAATATCATTCGATGCTATATGCATATTACATTTATCATACAATCATTGTCTGACATCATGCTCTTCTCCTTTAGCATACTTTTCACTATTTAGAGGAGTCATCTTTTCCATGCCGTTCCAGTTAGCATCATGCTCACTCACATTCTCTTCGTATAAATCACTCACTTGGTCATAATTCATATTTGAATCATATGTTCAAAGAGATGTTTCATTATTAGATCACATCAAATATTTCCTCAAATATTGTTTGGTTTCATCATTTATAGAACCATTTTATGCTTGATCTTCACACACACTCGTTAGATTTTCTTGAGGTATTTCATTTTAATTCTCTTTTTGATCACCTTGAAACCTCGTAGATATTTTTAATTCTTGGTTACTATCATGTACTACTTCTTTGTTTGTTTGATTTGCCTCGACTAGATGCGAGGAATCTATCTGATTATGGGAAGCCTCATGCTATTTTCTTGTTGGGTTTTGTTTATTTTTGTTTTGTCTTATGTTTGATATTGGGTTGATTTTGATTTGTTTAGCTTCCACATGTTTCTTTGCTCCTCTCATGATCACGATTTGTGCATATATAGCACTTGAAGATGTGGCCACTGTAAAAGCATCTACAGGCTCTTGGTACCTTGGATCCTCGGAGATTGTATCATTTGTTTGGTTCTCTTTGAGAAACTTCATCATAAGCATGTACATTAAATCCATGCATATTTGCTTTATGCCAAACTGGGGTTTCTAATATTCTAGGGATTAGCAAGTTATTCTTAGTTTGTAAAATGCATGGAACTTGTGCATCTTCTTCATCTTCATGAATGTCATCTTTCCAATCATCAAGAAATTTTTTTATTGTTTGTCGCTCCTTGACATATCTTCTCACACCTTCATGGATGAGCGTCCAATCTTTTGTGCACCTCACCTTCATTCATGCGGTCACTCTCCAATTGTTCTCGGAGGTTAGCAACATGAGCCTCTTTCCTAGCTTGGTACAATGTGGTAAGTGTATCCCAAGCATCCTTAGATGTTCTACAAGAGAAAATGTGAGGAATAATGGTATGTTTGATAGATAAAGCTATCAATGCATGTGCGAGAGCAATTCTGCCATCCCAACAAATCTGCGCTACAGTAGGTGCAGCAAAAATTGAAGCACGAATAGGAATATGCAGAATATAATCATCTTCGACACCTTTTGCATCAGCTTCAATACCTAAAGTTGTAACAGTTGCAGGTGTGATAGGATGGTTGTAGCTCAGTGATGAGTAGCACCTCCTTTAATGTCAATCCGGGAAGACGTGAGGATGGTATGAAGACCTCGAGCAAGTGGAGGCACAAGTGCGTGAGCGAGAAGCACACAAAATGCACACACATACACACACACGCGCACACACGGCAAGACAAAGAGTGAGAAGCAATGGAGTTCTTAGATTACTTTCGAAAAGCTCTTACAAGTTCATTCCAATCACAATCTAACCTCAAAAATGAGCTCTCTAGCTCTTTTTATAGTTTTTGACTAGGTTTTGGCCCTGTCCAGACCTAGTGTCCGGCCTAGTTAAAAATTAGGTTCCAGGGCCAATTTGAGGGCTTAAACGGAGTCTAAAAAATACGAAAATTGATATGTAGGTACTTCTAAGGCTCCTCAAGCTCAAGGACTCCTTGGCTTGCATAAAATGGAGCTACAAAAATATGAAATGGTATTTACAATGATTGTTAGTGATAAGAATCACTGTTATAAAGATGTTGATTTGGAAAAATTTGAAGGGCCTATCTACCAGATTTGCGTCGACTGCTTTGTCTACTTACTCCTTCACCTCGCTCTGACTCTCTCCGCTAGCTTCCTTGTCTAGTCAATCCTTGGGTGCCCATACTGCTCTCAACACCCCCCCTCTCTCGCGTCTGTCGTCCCTGATAGACCCTTGTTGCTGGGAGTGTTGGATGTAATATTCCACAACCTGAGTGGCAAGCTGATGTTCTTGTAGGCGTAGTCCTCTGGCCAAGTCTGTCATCATACGATCCCAATCAATTGGTCCTGGAATGTCCGGATGTGGTAGACGTAACTGATCTGCATGGATCGCTTGTTCTATTGCGAATAGATGTAGCAAATGTGTGGGTCTGGGAATGAAAATTTCTGAATGATATTCCCAGAATCCCGTAGAGAACATTTCCTCAAATGTCTGCTTGAAGCATGCGGGTAAGTACTTTATTCGTGCATGCCAGGCAAAGATTATAGTAACCGAGGGAGTCTGGCTCATGTCGTAGACTAAATCCTTGTTACCTTGAGAGAATCCAGGGGCAGAGATGTATGGAGCTTGTACATTTCGAAAGGTTTTGAAGACAATGGTCATGAGCTCGAATATCTTCATACACATTTTCGCTGCTATGTCGGGTACATTATTTAGACGTGTAGACCAGTGCCGAATTGTTGATATCATGTAGGCTACGGTTGGGGTCCCTCGAGGTGGAGCAAAATATGGATAGTTAACCCAAGCCGAGCATTCTTTATTGTTGTGTACCTTGATTGCAAATGCTTGCCAGGATCTGCGACGTACCGCTGGGCAATAGCATGGATTATACTTGATATATAGTGGCATGGTTGCCCAGGTGCTCATCATCTCTGGGTAATCGGTTAGTAGACGTGCACGCCAATTAGGTTGGAAGATCGAGCCAGCACGTGCATCTGTCGGTAAATCCCCTAGCTCAAATTGAGTGGCAAATGTGGGCTCCTTCCCTGTATGTCTTTTGACTTCTGCATTATAATCATGTAGTAAGACAAAATAAGGCATGTATTGCGACTCTGATGTTGTGATTAACCGTTGATGGGATAGGTTTTGAAAGTAGGAAGACCGAAGGACAGTTTCTTCCAGATTTGTGAGAGATTGCATTTGCACGGCCACACGATCATCATGTGTCTTACCCACTTTCTCGACCCTTTTGACCCAATCTGGAACTTGAATTTCTAAAGTGTCTTGTCCTTCCTCTGTAGTTCGACCACCGGGTGTCGGCATCGGCTCATATGGCTCTTCATAGCTGTCATCGACGGGGATTTCCACTACTGTTTCAGGTTCTGGTTCTTCAATGGGCGAGGGTGGCCTTTCATATGGTAAGAGGCGTGCTTGGAGTTCTGCCACCTGTTTCCGAAGGGTCTCTACTTCTTTTGTAGAGTGTTGCAAGGTTACCAGCTCTTGTTGAGCTGTGGGGGCACTGGCTATCTGTTTCTTTAGGTCTGCACATTCAGTCTCTAACTTTTCATATGACTCCAAGAAATTTGCATGCTCCTCAAGTAAGATGCGAATGTCTTCCGATGGGACTGCTCTATATCTGGTAGGGCTAATGGTTGCTCCTACAGTTCCTTCCATAGCCGCTTCAAAGTTGTCTTGGTTTTGTTGTTGAAGTCTCTTGTTCTCTTCTAGTGCTGCTACCATATGCTTCCTTAATAGCCCAATGTTGCGTCTGAGTGTAGCATTAGATATCATTTGCGCTTGGAGCATTGTTTCTAGTTCCTTGACTGCTTGATCATCTACTGTTGGTGTCTTTGATTCCAATTTGGAGTGAGCCTGCTGTAAGGTGGTATGCTCGGTTAGGAGCGTTTGGTAATCAGCTTCAAGAGTGGTGACTCTAGCTTGCAGACGTTGAGATTCTGCCTGGAGGGCAGCAGTGCGTTCTTCCAATTGATGGTATTCTTGTTGTAGTTGATGTGTACACTGAAGTAATGTGTTGAACGTGCTATTTACATTATGAGATGCAAGGGGAAAAGTTTGAATTGCAGGGGAGGTGGGATTGGGTAGGGGGGTAGTGAATGCTGTGTGTGCCAATGATGTGAGTGGTGAGGTGGGGGGTAAGGGAGGGGAAGATGGTGGAATCGTGGGGAGAGGTGTTGTGGTTGGTGAAATGTCCATTGGGTCAGACAAGGTGGTGTGTACAGGGGCTACCATGTAGGTGGGTATGGTAGGTGAAGTGAGTGTGGTGTTCGTGTAAATTGATGTCGTTGCGAACATCGGAGAAATGTGCCTCTGAAACATTGGAGAGCGGATGAACTGCTCCACAAAGGACGGGTATTGGGGTGGTGCGGTCAGGTTGAAAGAGGTGTAGGGGCCAGATGGGAAGTGAGGGTCATGGAATGGAGGTACCCGTATTGGGGGATAGGATGGGAAACACAGGGTGCCTTCGGTGGGTGCCGGGTTTCCAACCACACTTGGAATTATGGGATGGCCAGTTATGGGTTCGGAGGATAGAAGGGTTGAAGTGTACAAGGGATTGGTGACGAATGAGAAGAGGGTTTCTTGTGAGGTGGGTTCTCGAAATGAGAATGATGTGAATGAGGATGGGTTATAAGTGGAGGTAGAGGTGATGACTGTCGTTTCTTCCATGGTGGGAGGTGGTGGTGGGGGTGGAGAAGGTGGTGATGGAGGATGCTAGGGTGAGATGGGTGATGTCTGAACGAAGGTTTCAGTAGAGAGGTCAGTGGTGGTTGTGGGGGTAGCTGTGGTTTCAATGGGTACTTCTTGTTCTGTGATGGGTATCCTGATAGTCTTACCTGCGCGTGGTAATGTGTCAACTCTGCGTTTGTCATACCTCACGGACTGGCGAACAGCAGTGTGGACAGCCTCCGGAACTCCTAAAGATTCTGACACTAATTTGAGGGTGTCAATGAAATGTTGGTCCACCCCCTCATCTGATAGCATTTCTTGCATCAAAGCTTGACCTGACACAAGAGAGAGTTGATGCCTTTCTTGTACTGCTTTGATTGTGTCGTATAACCTTTGTAGTTGAGCTGTATATGCTGGTGCACCTACAAGTTCTGGCACTTCTTGTTGCTCATCTTGATGCTCTTGATCATAATCCTCCTCATCTTCCTCCTGTTCTTCATCTTCATCATCCTCTTCATCCACTTCAACTGTGGTGACAGGTGCTTGGGAGGTTGTTGCCTGTGTTTGCACATTCTCCACTTGTTGTGCCTCTTCTGCCTCCAGCTCTACATCTTGTAATAATTGTTCAAAATCTTCATTAGTGAGTTCTTCCAAAGGTGCACCACTGGGAAATTCAAGATCAGTTGGGATAGGAGGGAATATCAAGGTGGAACCATCGGTGCTGCGTCTTGGAAGTCGGAGTGTGAATGGTCGGACTCTTCGGGGTGGAGGGGTGACGTCTGGTGTTAGGGTGGCTCCACGTGGTTGAGCACATGGGACTTGGACAGTGCCTCTCATTTTCTTAGAAGGGGGTCCTGTGGATGTCCTGCCTCTAAACTGCTCTACACAATTCCACATTAAGGCCCGTTGAATAGGGATGTCATAAGCCAAACACCTATAAATGATTCTCGTCAGAGCACAGCAACCATATAAAACCTGTTTCCGCGGCCATCGTTTGTGAGCTAGGTGTATCTGATCAATTATCCAGTGGGGTAAGTTGATGGTGAGGCTCTGTGTCTCTGCCAGATACAAACTAAACCAAATCTTTTTGGGCGCCATGGTGAATCTATCTTGTGCAGGAAAAGCAAAGTGTTGCATGCACATGCGAAGGTGTATTGCAATATTAGGCGTCATGGACACCATGTCCTTGAGTTTGGTGAGGCTTCGATTCTTCATGTAATCCGGTACTAGGGTTTCCTTTTCTGTAGGAATATGCATTCCGCGCATATCTAGAGCCTCTCTCACCAAGTTGTTTGATCGCCTAAATCTCTTGAGCTCATTCCCCTTTGTCAGAGATGGAATCACAAATGAGCTTGCACCTTTTGGGTTCTGGTTTGGAGTCAAGGTGTTGATGAGATAGTAGCATCGCATGAAGTCAGGCTTTGGGAGCCGTGCACTGAAATATGCATCCAATCCTGCCTTTGCCCATATCGAACGTAGACCTTCTACATTTTGTAACTTTTCTCTTTAAGTTACCTAGACTTCCCCAAGAGGAATTAAGCTAATTGGTGCTGTGCTCAGAGAATTATGTAAAACACTGAACAGGTGTATGAACCAAGAATTGCAAGTTTTCACCTCTGAGCTAACTCCAACTTATCTGTTTTGATCTATCTTTTTGAGAGTGATCTTCCAAGGTACATAGGGTGTCTAATACATCCATTGGCAAGCTAAAAGGGCCCATCATATACTTCTGGAGTTCATTTGGCTGGTGTAGATCAAGGATTTTGCAACACCTCTTCATCTTCAAGCACATACCTATCCATCTCTTCACAGTGGTATCAGAGCAAGGTTGGACAACATGGCAGATGGATTTCCTTCATCAATTGACAAATTAGACAGAGGTAACTACTGAGCTTGGTCATTAAGAATGGAAGCCTATCTCCAAGGTAGAAGTTTATATGGTTATGTGGCTGGAGATGAAGTTATGCCAAGTTTCAGGAACAAAAGTCAACCAACACTGGAAGAGCAAGAAAGATTGAGCACATGGTGCTCCAAGGATGCACTTGCAAGGTCTTATCTCCTCAACTCTATCTCAGATTTTTTGTTGCCTCACATTAGAAGTTGTAAGACATCTCAGGAAGTGTGGGATGCACTTGAAGCTTTCTTTTCTTCAAGTACTAAAGCTAGGAAGCATCAACTATGGCTGGATTTCACAACTCTCAAGAAGGCTCCCAAACAAAATGTGACTGATTTTGTCACAAAGCTCAAGGACATAGCGGATCAGTTGGGAAGCATTGGAGAGGTAATAGATGAAGAGCAAATTGTAAGGCACGTCATCAATGGCTTGAAGGCAGATGACAAGTGGGAAGCATTCACCACAATTATGGATTTGTACATGGACATGCATGTACCTAATTTCAACACACTCATTGGACAACTACTTACTCAAGAGGCAAAGCTTATCAAAAATGGAGAAAGCTTTAAAGGTAATCAATCTTCAGCTTTATACACGGATAAAAGAAAGTCTAAAGATAACAAAGGAAAGGCAAAGAAAGTGGATGATGAAGCAGGTACATATCAAGCTAACTATGCAGGTAGAGGAAGACATGGCAGAGGTAGAGGAAGAGGAGGTAGACAAGGCCAGATCCCAAGACTCCAACTCATGTTCTATTTGTGGATTAACTAGTCATACAACTGAAAATTGCTTTAGGAATTCCACGAATCAAAGAGGCAGAGGATACAATAGAGGAAGTTATGGCTACTCAAGAGGAAGATTCAACAACTACCATGGCAACTACAACAACTACAATCATTCAAACTATCAAGGAGGCTACAAAGGAAGGAGAGACTACAATAACTACACAGAAGACTCAAACAAAGAGGATTCATTATTGATCATGAACATGGCTATGCCACAAGGTAAATCTAATGAGCATGTTTTCTACATAGATTCAGGTTGTTCAAATCATGTGGCAGGAAATGTGGCACTCCTATCAGATTTAGAAGATCCAAGGAATAAGCATGAGGTACAAACATGAGATGATACAAAACATCATGTGGAGAAAATAGGCAATGTCAAAGCACCTGATGGAAACATCAACCTACTCAGTAAGGTACTCTGTGTCCCTACCATTACAAAGAATTTGATAAGTGTTGGGCAGATAGTAGAGAAAGGGTTGCAAGTCAGGTTCACAAAAGCAGGAGCATTTGTTGAAGATCCAAGTCAAGGATTTAGAAGAATTGCAAAAGGTGAAAAGACAGGTAGATTGTTCACATTTGAATTACAAGACACTAGAAACATTGCTCTCTTTAATTATGGTAGTCAGACACTCACATAATTGGAAGTATGGCACAAAAGGTTAGCACATATTGGTGAAAGGTCATTAAAGCAAATTTGCAGGGACCAAAGTGTACTTGGACTCCCTAACTTGTCAAAACAACATATGATTTATAAGTGTAGTGCATGTCAATTTGGAAAGTCTCACAGGTTACCATTCATGAAGAAAGGTTATATGCATGGAGATCTCTTGGAGTTGGTTCATACAGATGTATGGGGACCTAGCAAGGAAGCTTCAATATCTAGATCAAGGTATTATGTTTCCTTTATTGATGATTGCAGTAGATGGACTATCCTATTCTTTATGAAACACAAAGATGAAGTTTTTTCATGTTTCAAAAGATATTTGGCTTTTGTGGAGAATCAAACAGGTAAATCACTAAAAAGGCTAAGGTCAGATGGAGGGGGAGAATACTTCTCCCATGAGTTTGATTCTTTTCTTCAAGAAAGAGGAATCAAAAGAGAGGTAACTACAAGGTACACTCCTGAGCAAAATGGAGTGGCAGAAAGGAGGAATAGGACAATTGTTGAAGCTGCAAGGTCTATGTTAAATGAAAAGCAATTACCTAATTACTTATGGGCTGAGGCTGTATCTACAGCCACTTACTTGATCAACAGGTTGCCTTCAAAATCCCTTGATGGGATGAGTCCATATGAGGCTTGGAATGGAAGAAGACCAACCTTAGATCATTGTAAAATTTTTGGATGTAATGCTTTTGCTCATGTTCCTTCACAGGTTAGAGGCAAGATGGATCCAAAGGCAGAAAGGTGTGTATTTATTGGATATGACAACAATCAAAAGGGCTACAAGTTATACAACCCTACCAACAAAGGATTCTTGGTAAGCAGAGATGTAGTTTTTGATGAGAACAATTCATGGTATGAAGATTCATGCAGGAAGGTCAATTTACCATATAATCTTGAAGAAGATTTTCCAAAGCTTGGTAGAGAACAACCGAAGATGGAAGAACAAGACACCTCAGAGGATGATGAAGAATCTCAGATGGAAAAGATCAAAGCATGGAAGTCTAAAGGTAAAGCAAAATTGCAGGAACTTGGACATGAGGCAAAATCATCACATCATGGCCTAAGAAGATCTATGAGGGAAAAGAAAAAACCAGAAAGGTATGGGTTTGACACCTCATTAGTAACTAAACACTCTATCTACATAGCACAGGATATAAACCAAGAGGAGCCATCATCATTTGAAGAGGCCAACGCAAAATCAGAATGGAAGCATGCAATGAAGGAAGAGATTGAAGCACTTGAGGAAAACAACACTTGGGATTTGGTGCCCAAGACTTCATCCATGAAGGTAATAGGCTCAGATGGGTGTATAAACTCAAGAAGAATTCTGATGGTTCCATTAACAGGTATAAGGCAAGGCTTGTAGCAAAAGGCTTTGCACAAACTCAAGGAATTGATTATGAGGAGACCTTCTCTCCTGTGGCAAAGATGCCTACTATTAGGGTTTTGCTTAGTATTGCCTCTTCCAAGGATTGGAAGATACTTCAACTAGATGTAAAGAATGCATTCTTGAATGGTTGGATAATAGAAGAGGTATATATGGCACAACCACCTGGTTTTGAGAACCAAGTTTATCCTGATTATGTGTGTAAACTTAACAAAGCATTGTATGGTCTCAAGCAAGCTCCAAGAGCTTGGAATTTCAGGCTTGTTTCATTCTTGCAGGACAAAGGCTTTCAACCAAGCAAGGGAGATCCTTCACTCTTTATTAAAAAGAGTAACTCTGAGGTCATCTACCTATGTGTATATGTAGATGATATTATATTGACAGGAAATGATGCAGATGGTATGAAGAAGATCAAAGATCAGATGAGAGAAGAGTTCAAGATAAGTGATTTGGGTTCACTTACCTACTTCCTAGGTTTGGAAGTTGTCTACAAAGATCATGGTTTGTTTCTCACTCAAAGGAAGTACATTAAGGACATGTTGGAAAAATTCAAGATGCAAGATTGTAAGATTGCAGGTACTCCAATGGAGGTCAATCACAAATTGAGCTCACATGAAGGTGAACTCATAGAGGACATCACATCATATCAAAGTCTAGTGGGTAGTCTCAACTATGCCACATTAACAAGAGTAGATATATGTTACAGTGTGAGTGTGCTAAGTCAATTTATGCACACACCAAGGAAACCACATATGGATGCTGCCAAAAGGATTCTCAAGTATCTCAAAGGAACCATAAATGAAGGAATTTATTATCCTTATGTATTTGATTTAGGTTTGAAGCTATTTTCTCATGCAGATTGGGCTGGCTCTGAGGAAGATAGAAGGAGCACTTCAGGTTATCTTACCTTTGTAGGTTCAAAGCTTATTTCATGGTCATCCAAGAAGCAACCCACAATTGCTCTCTCTTCTACTGAAGCTGAATATAGAGGTCTTGCCATAGCTACACAAGAAGATATGTGGATGAAGACATTATTCAAAGATCTTGGATTGGAGTTTGGAACTCCAACTATTTTTGGTGACAATATGAGTTCTATTCATTTGGTTGCTAATCCTATTTTTCATGCAAGGACTAAACATATTGAAGTTCATTATCACTATGTACGAGAAAAGGTTCTAAGCAAAGAGATTCAAATATCATATGTGTCCACTCATCAACAATGTGCAGATATTCTAACCAAAGCATTGGATGGTACAAAGCTTTGCAAATTCAAGGCTATGATTGGTTTGCAGGTAATCTTGGAAGATTGAAGACCTCAAGCATACTTGGCTTGAGGGGGAGCTGTTGGAGCAAGTCTATGACAAGCCTGTATTGGCTTGAGTCCCACAAAGTCATAGAAAAAGCCTTAAAATGAAGACTATGTAAAGTTCACTTGTGAACTACCTCTTGTAACTTTTCAAGAATTTACTTAATGTAAAAGTGAAAGAATCTTAAGTGGTTGAGTCCACTTGATCAAGAATGGAAAGAGGAGCCACGAATTTGACAGTTTTAGTCATGGTTAGAGAGACCTATGTGAAGACCTCCAAGAGCTGAGCTTTATGCCATATCAAGGTGTGATTACAAGGCACACATATGTATCAGTAATTCATTGTATTGTACAAGCAATATACTTTCATTTTCATGATTATTGGAGTTCATCTTTCCATGTTCTTGTGAAGTGTACTACTCACTGCCATTACTCTCAGTTTTTCTCAGTCAGCTTGCAGAGATGTTTTCTCTGAGCTTGGTGCATCATTTTCAGTGATTTAACTTGGTAAAATGAGCTCTATAAGTCTACTATATGCTCACAAATTTTCATGTCATTTGGATGTTGCAATCTTCAGTTCTGTTCAGTTGAAGACAACAATGTCTGTGCATTTTCACTTCTCTGTCAGGTACCCGACTTTTTCACTCATCTTGTCAGAGGTGTTTCTAAGTGGTTACGTATCCACATTCATTTATTTAAGACTTGTTGGATTCAGCTTAATGTCTAGCATAACCATACAAATTTCCATAATCATTGGATTCCTACATTTTGAGTTATGTTGATTTTTCTGCTCACTGGTCTCAAACTGTAGCAGCCCGTGAAAATCGGGATGATGTCATCAGTTGTTAAAACTCATTCTCAGTATGTGGTTCATTATTTTTTATGAGATTACTCTTGAAAGTTAGCTCTTTAAGTTACCTAGACTTCCCCAAGAGGAATTAAGCTAATGCTGGGCTCAGAGAATTATGTAAAACACTGAACAGGTGTATGAACCTAGAATAGCAAGTTTTCACCTCTGAGCTAACTCCAACTTATCTGTTTTGATCTATCTTTTTGAGAGTGATCTTCCAAGATACATAGGGTGTCTAATACATCCATTGGCAAGCTAAAAGGGCCCACCATATACTTCTGGAGTTCATTTGGCTGGTGTAGATCAAGGATTTTGCAACACCTCTTCATCTTCAAGCACATACCTATCCATCTCTTCACAATCAAGACCATAATTTTCGTAGGTCTTTATTGGCCCACCCTTCACAAAGATGTATAAACCTATGTGAAATGATGTGACATTTACAAGAGAGCACAATAATCTCTCCGAAAAAGTGAGATGCCTTAGGATCAATGATGGAGTACATGCTTTCTCCAAGTGGTGTATATGTTTAATAGGATCAAGAAATCCCCTTGCAAGCCATTGAAGGATAAAGTAAATAATATTAGCAATAGACTACTTAACCACGTGGCTAGTATCATATACTACACATATGAATGATGAACAAAAATTGCAACTTCTTATTTGAAAACGTATTCACGAGATATGGATTACCCTTTGAGCTAGTTAGTGATCGAGGCACTTAACTCTCAAATGAGGTCAATGAATATCCACTTGAAGGTTTCATGGTCATACACAAGAAGTCAACCCCATATCATCTAGAGGCAAACACACATGATGAGAGCACTACTAATATTCTATGTAATGTTTTCACTAAGCTTGTAGATAACAAAAGCTCTAACTAGGACCAATAGCTACACCATGTTGTTTGGGCTTATCATGTGGCTTACAAGGCTGTGCTTTATACCATTCCCTTCCAAATAGTTCTTGGACAACATTTATTTTTAACATTGGCTTCCCTTATCCCCACATTCAAGGTAGCAAAAGAATACAAATTTCAATTCCATAAAAGGTCTTCAAGAATCATAGATCTTGAACCACTATGAGAGATGATCATACAGGTAATCTTTGTAGTACAATGATCATATATTCCCGAGGTACTTTCATGCCTCATATACTCAATTACATCATAAATAAAAAGAGCTTTCAAGATACAATCCATTATTAGCAACAATATATAGTCCCATCATAACTTTGTAGTGTGGTGAGACACTGCAAAAGGTTGTGATAGAAATTTCCAATTTTCTAACCTTGTTCTCACTTGTACCTCCATTGTTTTATGCAAGAGATAGTGCACTAGAGTATGCAATAAGATGATGCACTAATGTTTATAATACTACCTTAAATAAGCCTTTCACCGAACAACTACATAGAGATATAAATATGCTATTAATATACCTCTTATTTACACTCTAGTGTCAACATGAAAGAAAGTGAAAAGATCCATTGAAGAAACTAGTTCACACATCCTTCTCAAGTATTAAGCTAGTATTGGAGAATATAAAGTGACAATGTTACCTGTACAATGATGTAAAGAGAAACCTAGGCTACTCTATGAGTGGAAATATCCACCAAGTAGATTATTTATTTAGTATGTAGTAAGAGCATGAAGTTTGACACAAGGTTATGAAGAATCACTAATCGTTATAAAAAGGTTTACAACAGTCTCGAAGCTTTAAATATTCTTTGAGACTAGTTTCATGCATGCGAAAAGTAGGGGTATGTGTAACACCCCATAATTTTGATGCAATTACTCACCTACCTTTAAAATAATAAAAAAAACTTGTTGAGAATGAGGAGATAAGTGGGCATTCAAAATTACCTTTTTTACTAAATTAAAACTCATCAAATATGTTTTCTACAAGTAATAATTGTGCAATGAACTTTTCTTTACCCATATGTCATAGTGTAATTAAGGAGAAAACATCTCCTATTATCCATGCTTTTGATATAAAATATTTATAATATATCACGATTTGTGCCACAAACAATGTTTAAAATGTGAGCTCATGTGTCTTAAGAGTTTATAATTGAGTTAAATTTGCAAGTCAATTGATTTTCAATAATGTGTGAAAACATGAACCAATCCCATGTTCCATGCTAGGAGGACACATATAGAGGCACATTATCACTACTTTAGAGAGAAGGTTCTGTTGGAGACCTCTTAATCTCCAAAGGTTTGATCTATACTGACTTAAGAACACTTCTATGCCAGTTATAAACCAAACTTTACACAAATATTGTTTTTCTTTACCAAAATTTTCATCAACACTTCTCTGAGTGAAGAAGTGTCTACTTCAGAAAGTCTGCTTCAGAAATCAACTTCATTACCTGCACAAAACTTCAAATTTCTTCAAGCAAATGATGCACAAGTATTCTCAATACCTTTGTGCAATCATACTAATCATTAGTTCTCAAAACTAATCACGAAAAGTTTACTTTGATCCTTAAGATCAAAGATATGTCATAACTGTCTTCCAGAAGTAGCGCCTTCGACATGGTCAACTTCTTAAGTTGATTTCTCCCAATACAAAACCCGTTTTGCTAAATGCTTTTAGCCATAGCTTCCCTATCTCCTAACTTAAATTTTAAGTGCTCACTCATCAAAAACTTTACAGTATACACTCAGATCTAAGCAAAACACTGAGACGGAAAAGTGCGCTACTCTCAGACTTCAGTTTTCACATTCCACATATGAATGTTCCTATTGATCATTCTCACAGTAAGAGAGGAATTAGATCCTGAAATTCTAGACATAGCTTCATTAGCTTCTCAATTAGATGTGTACAAAAAGAATTCTGATCCACATGATCAAACAGAGAGCACTCAGAGAAAAACCCGTCGCTACTTTCTGGGAAAAAACTCTCTACACATCTCTAAGACATTTTTTCATCTACAAATGACTCTCACATATTTCTTGTCATCATTAATTTATATATACATGACTTTTGACTCATCCCGCATCTATGACATTGCTCCTTATCATCCTAAGGTTTAGTTCTACTCAGATTACAAAGATTTCCACATATATGTACATATGTGTACAAGACATCATTCTGAAATCTTCTTCACTTTCACACGTGTCTTCCTTTGCTTCATTCTGACCATAGGCTTTCTTCAAGATCTCTATAATCATCAATTTGTGATTGGCTTGTTCCAACAGGTTCTTGCTTAGAAAGTACAAGTTAAAGACATATGTACCAAGGATCAATGTGTTAACATGTTCACTAATGCATTGAACCAAGATAAAAAGTTCAAAAGAGGCATTCAAATGATGGAGCTAGGATGAATATGTGAAGGTTGAAGCTTGAACAAGAGTGTTGAAAATTAAGCTCCAACCTTAAAAGCATGAGAAGCCAAATATAGCTTGTTCTTTTGGAGATTAACACTCTCCATCAATAATTCCTCAAATATAATACTTACAAAATTTATTTTGAACGTTCACTTAAGGAGACAAAAATATTGGATTGGGACGATAAAAATAATACTGAGGTTGAGCTTTGTCTTTTTATCATAAATGTATTGAATAATTGAAGATTTTTGTTCATGAGATCCATCCTTTCTTATGAATGCAATGTTTAAAAGATGCCAAATTTTCTATCAATGAAGAATCTACGTCCAATTTATTCAGGAAATCTGTTCCATTGTTCTTGATTTCATTTAGGATAGGTGCGGCCTAGGATCCCAACCAAAGAAATATTCAAAACGTGGAAGAATAAGGAAATAAATAACAAAAGACAAAGGAACTTTAAATGTCATCCTTAGGTTAATTTCAAAGGAAAGCTGGGAAAGATTGACCTTTCAATCGTGGAAGTAATTGAAGACAGAAAGTTCATATCCTTGATTTTTCTTTAGGGTCTTTTTTTTTTAAGCTTATTATTTTGTTTCTTTCACGCATTATACCAAGATAATTTTTTCTAAATGAGATAGTTCAAAAATAAAGAAGTAAATATACTCTTTCTTAGGTGATTGAGGATTGAACAATATTCCATACTTGTGGTCGTATATATATATGTTTTATCTTACTTTGGTTCATTAAGTTTTTACAGAAAATCTAGCAGGTGATGATGAGGAAGCTCCATTACCTGATATGTCAACAAGTGGATGTGAAATGTCCTATTTTCTTTTTTGTTGAAAACTTTCTAATTATTGAATTCTCTTTAAGAATTGAGTGCGTATCTTCGAATACATCACAATAAATTGCAATAAACATTGTTTTTGTTTTTTCCTTTTGTAACATAGAAACCTTTAACGAGGGATAAGGGAACGCAATTATTTTTTGAGACTATGAACTTAGGTTTTGGAATTTATTCAGGGATCCATGCATGAGGAGTCATGCATGAATGTCATATACATCAATACTCTATATGATAATAGTACCCTAAATATGTTTTGCGATCCCCGAGACCTTTCTGATTATCAACTATAATGTCTTTGCATAGATATTCTTGATATATTTAAAAGTATCTATATAAAACATAGTAGCATTTTATTTATGTATATCTAACATTACATATGCTTTCTAATTGGTTATCTCTGTATTTCATGTGGATCCACTAACTTACCTATAGGTTTAAATTCTTAGTATAGATTTTTTTTAGCTCACAACATATCCTCTCTTGATATTTTTCATCTTTCATAATAGACATTAATAATTTTAATTATCATGTGATCTGAAATCCAAGTTTCATAAGTTAAAAGGGATGAAATATAAGTCATTTACGATATGCATCATGTTGACTTGGAATTTTCAATTTATTATTATATGTTCATTAACATTGATGTGGATTGATCCATGCTTAAAATAGATGTTACCATCTACCCACTTATCATTTTATAAGTCTCGTAGACTTTGTAAGAACCGGATGTGAAGACATGAGGAGAAAAAGAAAAGCCAAGGAGCATTTCAATAGAAGTATAACCCGCATCGTAAAATAGCCAAAGGTCATAGAAAGTTTTTTCCATGTTGTATGGGCCAAAATTTTCATGAATCCATGCGAAATGCACAAAATATAAATTTCTATTTTCCTCAGCCTTTGATTTTAATGAAGAAGATTGGATACTTCATTTGTTCTTGGAAAAAGGTTAGGATAATGTATGAAATAATCCATCTTGATCATTCGTTTTTAATTATTACTCTTATTTTGAAGAGAAATTTAGGAAATACATTGACATAGGCCGTGAAAAAACTAAAGATCTATATCAATTTATAAGAAGATATTTCACATGTAACTTTCATGAGAAGAGGAATTAATGGAATCATAAAGTTGTCTCATGAGGGTCAAGAAGTGGTTCACTAAGATGTCGATGCCATGACGAGATTCTATAGTACATAAACAGATTATGTTCCACCACTGATAGAGGATCTGGGGCATATGATTGATTTACATATATATTCAACACATAGCTAGAGTGTTATGGAGCATACCGTTCAAAAGTGTTATCACGGGCAT